>OU974037.1:10688864-11938864 GCA_918843915.1 Notodonta ziczac
TTATCGTTATCGAGTTAGCCGTGTAAATTACCGCTAAAAAATAACATTTATACTATCTATAATCATCATAATCCTTAAGCACCCAGCAACTACAGCAACTATTCTGTTTTTTTTAGCATATTCTTAACTTATTCTCAATTGACACATGTAAAGGTTCTGAAGATAAATCTGTTTCAATTCATCAATACTCCTACACTTGCTTATTACCGGTTGAATCACTATACGGCCTACTAAATGCGTTAAAGGAGGCTCTCGAGTTTCCATTATCGTTCGCTAATGAGATTAAAATTCGATTAAACATCATCATCTTGCCCTTATCCCACACTAGGTGGGGTCGGCGCAGCACGTTCTCTTCTTCCATTCAAGCCTATCATCCGTCATCTCTGCACTCACTCCCTTTTCGCTCATACCCTCTTCCACGCAGGTCATCCACGTCTTTTTAGGACGTCCCCTACCCCGACTACCGTTCACTATCATACCCATCGTCCTTTTGACCGCATGATCATCCTCTCTTCGCATAACATGTCCATACCACGCTAACCTTCCGCTCTTTATTTTCTCTGTCACCGGCGCTACTTTCAGGCTTCCCCTTATATACTCATTTCTAATTTTATCCATCCTTGTTACACCACACATCCATCTCAACATTCGCATCTCTGCTACATGCACTCTTCTTTCATCCACCACTTTTGTAGCCCAGCACTCTGATCCATACAATACGGCAGGCCTTATAACCGACTTGTAAATTTGTCCCTTAAGTTTAAGGGGCATTAAAATTCGATTAAACGGCTTATGAAATTATATTCCCGACAATGTTTCACCCTGGTCACAATCCTTTGAGGGTTTCAAGGATGGTGACTTGATGTTAGTTTTTGTTCATGACTTATCTAACAGGGCTTTGCTAGATCGAGGAGTAGTAGTAAACTTTGGTAGTTAGTAATATAATTATTATAAATTAGCTACATAATAGCTAATTGGCAAAGGTATCTGTAACTTGAATATACTTAACTTTATTATATATTAGATATTCAATATAGGTTCCTAAGTATAGAAGAGCAAAGTTCCTTTGGATATGGCGGGAAATAAATTCGTCAAAGAACCGAAGTGTGCAAATAAATTAGCCGTGAGCGAATGGCAGCTGCAATGAGCGAACTCTACCAACTGGTTCATTGGGCAATGTGATTTATCTAAACTATGGTAGTCACCCGTGTTCCTATTTTACACTTGTGACCTAATTGGTATCCAGGTTCCGGATGGAATAAAGGAATCTTTCAATCAACCATGAGCCAGAAGACTTCTGTAGGTGGCCATAAGAATCCTACTAATATTATAAATGTGAAAGTTTGTGAGTGTGGATGTATGTATGTATGTTTGTTACTCCTTCACGCAAAAACTACTGAACGGATTTGGATGAAATTTGGAACACAGATAGTTTATAACCGGGATTAAAATATAGGATACTTTTTATCCCGATAATCCCGAAATTTTTGTTACGTTAAATACTCCGCGGACGAAGTCGGGGGGCACAGCTAGTGATACATAAGTTAAACAGTCCGTAACGTTTTGGTGAGAAAACACTTATTCTTAATGGGTTGATGTATATAGTAGTAGATGTATTTATCATATCTGCCCCTTAAGGCAAGGTAAAAAGGCCGCTATAACATTTTTATAACGAATGGACTTTAAATTTGTTAATATCCGCCAGACACCGTAGGTACAATAAGTCCATTATGAAACCGATAATTGATTCACATTGTGATTTGATGCAACCCTTCGCGCTCGTTTTGCGCACCCTGAAAGCTTTACCGTGTATCCTTTGTTTATTAAAACCAGAGCCTTATAAAGGAGATTATATACAATGAAAATGATGAGATGAAAAATTACTATTTCAATTTATTACCGTTACACCTTACTACATAGTTGGTCCGCGTATTGTTATACGTGGACTTTTATTTATTGGAGTTATAATTTTATTATACGACAACTTTGTTTTTTTATTTCCCACTAAGTTTAAGTTTTAATATGCAAGCGACTATTTTTTTTTAATTACAATAAATTGTATTATTGTATTATCCTTCAATTTTAATTAAGTGCCGATTTAAATAATACTCAGTCGATGTCCCCGATCGAGGGTCCATCGATTGAATCTAGGCAAATGGTACTTACTCAACAAAGGAATGTTAAGCCAATGATGATTATTTCTATGATTATTGCTCGTTATAGAATCGGGTCATCAAATACACAGGCAAATGTATTTTTAAAAACCGAATTTTAGTAGATTATAGCCTGAACCTTATAGTGATATTATAATAGTATTTGACCTAGGTACGTACCGTAGATAAAATACCATATAACTAAAATCATTTTATTGTAATAATGCATGTGAAAAAAAAAATTGCTTAACGAATTTGACGACCGCTTGGCGCAGTGGTTCGAGCATAGGCCACTCCGCTCACTGCACATGGTGGTTGCGGGTTCGTATCCCGTAGAGGCAAATTTTGGAAATTGTCTTTTCGTAATTTTCCCTGGTCTGGGTGTTAATGGGATAGGCCGCAGTCCATTATTTGGTTTGGGACGATACATTTCGTGTGTCAGTCTAGCGACATTTATTTATTTAAAACATTATTTTGATTATTGAATTACGATTTACCCTTTCTTAAATCTTTAATTGATAAATAATCCCGAATTAAAGGTGAGCAATAATCACGGATTTAATCTAAGGTCACATAGTAGGCATCCTAGTATAATAAGGCCGATTAATATTTCCACTCTGGAGTCGATTTATCGCTAACTAGTGACGTGACCCATTCGTGTCTGATGGACATCGGCCACCGACGGCACTAAATTAAAACGTCACCTTCACACGGACTGAATGCTTTAAAACCGTTTGGTTGGCTTCTGTGCTGATCCGATCGATACGAAATGTCCAGGTGGTTTATGCAACAAATGGTATGAATCTCGTCAAACATATTTTTCAGTTGAATCGGAAAGTTTTTGAAGTAGGTACTTACCTAAGTATTGTATAGTTTTTAATCATTACGAATTTCATCATACGATTTCGAAACAATTGGTTCGAAAAAAGAAGAAATATAAATATTGCGTGTCAGCGAGATTAAACTAATAATAATCTAATTGTTGTAGCATACAAGGTCGATCTACCTCGTGGCACGTCTTACCAATCTCCCTTCCTTACTATGTATCAACGAACCGGAGACCAATTCGTTCTTTGCGTCAGTATCAGTACATATACCTATACACAAATAATTTAATCAGTCAAGAGGATTGTGACGGACGAATTGAATTTATCCACCGAGCTCCCTTCGGAATACCATGCTGAGATGATACCGAAGCTACGAGTACCTAAGCACTTCGATAATATTTGTCTTTTAAAAGAGAAACGAGAAAAATCTAACTTGAAGTACTTAGTACTTAAGTAGATACTTTTTTGTAACAATGTCGGCAAACAAGCATAAGACCCGCCTGATGTTAAGCAGAAGCTTATAGATGCTTGTTATACCAATGGCATTTCTCGCATGTTGCCAACCTGACGGGAAAGGGGATAGAGTTAGGGGAAGAGAGGGGAGTTAGGCTTCCACTCTCTTACTCATCGTATGGCACTCAGTTATATACCTAGCTACATTACGCCGATTTACTTTATAGTCTGACTAGCTGAGCCCGCGACTTCGTCCGCGTGGAATTTAACTTAACAAAAAAGCCCGCTCCCGCGTTCTGAAAGCGCGCGACTGGACCCATTTTGAAAATTTTTGTTTTTCTAAAATAAAAGTAGCATTAGTTACTGCTTATAACAACAGCTATCTACCAGTGAAACTCCCGTGAAAATCGGTCCAGCCGTTTCCGAGATACTCTTTGATTTCATGTGTTTTTATTTTTTTACGCGGAACCCTAATTAATCTTATATAGCCTGCATCTCAAAATCATTTCTTAGGGGATGCCTACGTCATAGTAGCTTTATGCATGCAAAGTCTCAGCCTGATCGGTTTAAAATTGTCAAAATTTCATACAAACTTTCATCCCCTATTTTATCCCCTTAGGGGAAGAATTAATCAAAATCCTTTCTTAGCGGATGCCTACGTCATAACATCTACCTGCATGCCAAATTTCAGCCTGATCCGTCCAGTGGTTTGGGCTGTGCGTTGATAGATCACTATGTCAGTCAGTCAGTCAGTCAGTCACCTTTGAGTTAAGTATATATATAATATAGATGTGGTAACCACCACTCTAACCACTTATTAATAGTGTGGAACATACATACCTACTCCAATCAAAAACAAATTCAATCAAGAATAATACGAACTTGGAAGCTAGCAAACTTTTAGTCTATCAATCCGTAATTACGTTTGATCAGGACTCACTGTTTCATTGGAAATATTTGCTTAATATTCGAGCTGGCATTCCGTAGAATAGATAACAAAACATTTTGTAGAAATCAAACCTCCAGAAACATTTTAATAAAAATAAAGTTAATTTATCTACCACCTAAGTAGAGGTACAATATGAGTTAGGTTACATCTAGATGTAAAACTTATACATAGGTACATGAATAATGGTAGTTCTCTTCATAAATATATCGCCTTGTAAAAGCATTTAAACTGAAAGCTCATTTGCATATTATGAACATTATGAGGATGGTAAGTGACGCCGCCGCCGCGCCACCATTATGACAGTTCAAACTAATAGAATTATGTGACCTCATTTGTTACTTAGCCGGGCCCTCGGGGCTTACGTGAGCAATTATGGACAGCCCCTGAAGGCATTTATTTCTGCCCCACTCCCCGATAAATCTCCCTAAAAATCGGTCAAGTAAGATTTAGAGTCGTGTCCAGGGATCCTTCGCCCGATAATATTTCTTTCTTCGACTTTATGCCCACTTTATATTGAGAATTTAGGGGTAGATATAATGGAATAATGCTTTCTTTATCGCTTTACCTTTATGCTTCCGATTATTTACGTAAAAACGCGTAAGTATTCTTTTGTACCCTAGGTACCTATCTCTTTTGCATTAATTATTACATCATTTTATTCATATCAGAAAGACGTGATAATATTATTATCGCTTTCTAATATTAATAGAATAATTCAAAAATAACTTGTCTTATGAAGTCATAAGATGAAAACGAATATTACTTATAAAACATGTTATATTCACAGAAAAATAAAAGAAACCCGTGGCGATATTTCTCAGGAAATGATTCACTACTGTAACCTCTTAAGCACGACAATTTTTATGCAAGCTTCAAAGCTCGCCCTGTTACGACAGATGAATATTCACGAGTAATTTTGTGGCTGAAATACAAGTCTACATTCAATTTGGCGACGAGGAGAGACGCGAATAAATTAAAACCACTCCATCACGCCATCTTACGTTGACACAATGACATTTTCCCTTGACACAGCTTTGGTAATAAATTCACCTCTGAGAGCTTTAATAGGACTAGAGAAAATGTGTTAGAATAATGTCTCCACTTTTTTGCCGCGCTTATCTAAGAACAGCGGAAAGGAAAATTAATTGTTTGTGTAAAGCTTAAATTAAAAGCAGAACATAGAAAAGTATAAGTAGACAGGCGCCTTGTTCTAGCACATAGCAATTGTGCATTTTGTCAATTTAGAAATCTAAATATATATAACTCAAAGGTGACTGACTGGCTGACTGACTGACTGACTGACTGACATAGTGATCTATCAACGCACAGCCCAAACCACTGGACGGATCGGGCTGAAATTTGGCATGCAGGTAGATGTTATGACGTAGGCATCCGCTAAGAAAGGTTTTTTATTAATTCTACTCCCAAGGGGATAAAATAGGGGATGAAAGTTTGTATTAAACTTTGTCAATTAAATTCCACGCGGACGATGTCGCGGGCACAGCTAGTTCGGTCAATATAAGCAAAAATTCAATATGTAAAAATAAACTGCCATTACGTAAACTTATTCTAACTTATTAAACAAACAAACTTTTCCCGAAAAAATTATAAAATGTCACATTTTCTGGTTGTAAACTAACAAATTTATAACCCGTCGCGCCGGTCGCACTGCATCCCGCTGACACGAACAAAAAGTGTTATGCAATCCCAACATCCCCTTTCATGATTTGTATCTGCTGAAAATTTTGATTAAGCGTGCCCCGGACCCAGCGAGCTCGTTTGTGTGTGGCCTGTGTGTACCTATCTCCGGGAAACAACTGGGGTCCAACTCTGTTAACCGCTCGAATCTTGCTCGACTTGCACTCGACTCGCAAGTCGCAATACATAATTTTTTACAGGTTTCCGTAGTCCACTAACGATTCGCCCACGCGTGCCGATACCTATTTCCAGTAGAAATTGGGAGCGTGAGCGAGTAGTTACGATAGATTCGAGTGGTTAACACTTGGTCCCCAGGCTGACAGACCTTCAAGACTAACGCATAGTAATTGACATGTTGTATCCGAGCCACCGCCTTATTTGTTACTGTATCGACGACCGATGTCTGTTTACGTTACTTTCGATACATACCTATTATTTTGTTATCCTACTAATATTATAAATGTGAAAGTTTGTGAGTGTGGATGTATGTTTGTTACTCCTTCACGCAAAAACTATTTAACGGATTTGGACGAAATTTGGAACACAGATAGCTTACAACCTGGATTAACATATAGAATTCTTTGCTTAAGTACGCGAACGAAGTCGTGGGCAGCAACTAGTTTCTAATATTTGGGACTAGTCTCCGCACACACTGCCATCACTGTTACTTCTATCCTGTACTCCTGTAAGTAATTGTTATTTTATTTTATTGACGACTGCTTGGCGTAGAGGTTCGTGCGTTAGCCCCTCAGCTCTTAGCAGTGGTTTCTGGTTTGATTCCCATGGGGGCTAATTACGAGAATGTCATTTTCGTAATTAGTAAATTAGTTTAGGCCCATACAGTTGGTGCGTTAGTCTGGCGATATTTATTTATTTATTTTATTCATTGTTTTATCCTTTTGCGTGGTTTTGGATTCACACGTTAATTTATATATAATAGGTAATTGGTTCGCTAGTAACTGAATCAGAATTAGATTAGCTCACGCTATGCAGTAGTGATTGGAATAGGTGCCTAATTACGCACTCCAATTAAGATTAATTGTTTAGTGACTAGGTTTTCTTGTGTGAAGGTATAATTATTAAAATAAACACAAGTACAAACGTTGACGTAAATTGTCGAGATAATAGACATAAGTGCACAAATAAGCATATTCATAAAACCGAATAAGTGTGTACAAAAACTCTAGTTATTTGGAATGTTATGGCGGCGTACCTAAGTCTTTAGAAATGTTACAATGTTGTACACAACCGTGATAAGCGGCGGCCCCGGGGCCGGGCGGGCCTTTATTTTGCATAATAAATCTACGTCACCCGCCGCTAAACGATGCCCATCCATATCCCAATTGGTGAGCTGTCCGCGCTATTGTGTTTCTGATGTGACACGCCGCGGACGGCTGCGAAATTGAGATCCGCCGAAATTACGTTCTGATTCAGACCATCCGTCCGATGATGGAACTATCAAGCTGATGGCACAAGATTGTCGATTTACACAAATACACTGAGGAAAAAAGTAATGCCAAAGAATAATTTGTGAGTTCATAGAATTCCTTTTAGTATTTTTACCAAACATTTTATAGGTGTTTTTTTTACAATATTGCCAGACTGAAACACCAACTGTATGGTCCCAAACTAAGCAAAGCTTGTACTATGGGTACCGTACTATGGACTGGGGGCGATCCCAGTGACACCCAGACCTGGACAAATTACGAAAAGGCCATTTCCGAAATTTGACCCGGCGGGAATCGAACCCGCAACCACTATGTGCAGTGAGCCGAGCGGCGCCAAGCGGTCGTCAATTACAGCAATGATTTATTCAATGCTTTGTACGTATTCATAATCAAGTCAGCAAATCAGCTTACGAACTGTCTGATATTAAGCAGTTACCGTAGCCTGTAGGTTATTGCAATACCAAAGGCATTCCTCGCACGTGAAACCCCACCTGAAGCGATAGTATAATGTTTAGTAGAAATGCTCATATTTTAGTGGTATTTTTTTAAATATAACAACGAATTCAATTCGTTCTTGTTTTTATCTTGAGCTGAAATTGATTATCCACCAGTTTGACAGAGTGACGTCATGCCGCGCTTACGTATGACTGCTTGTAAACCAAGCAGTCCATTAGGAAAATGATAAAATAAAGTACGGATAACACATTAAAAAGCGCTATTAAAGTAATGTCTATTGTGTGATGTGTGTGTCGTACAAATGAATACTTCATGTAATAATATCTAATCAGAATTGCCTACATAGTAGATAATATCTTAGCATACTAAGAACCTATTGAAACAATCGATGTACGAGTACCTCATTATTTATAGCTAAGATTGACATTATTACTAATAGTATTCGTCAAATTTCTATTTCACGAAAAGTTATTCTGTTATATGAACGGCTTATAAAAAAATGCAAAAATTTGGGCTCGTCCGGGATTTGAACCCGGGACCTCTCGCACCCTAAGCGAAAATCATACCCCTAGACCAACGAGCCGGCTGACTGTTTGGATAAAAACAAGTGTCAAATGATATTAGCTATACGGTATGCGTATACGCATAGGTGAAAGGTGTTTGACCACTTAAATGTTCAGGTCGTCGGCCTTGGTTAATTTTTTGGGTATACAAAACCAATACTTGCCATTGCTATGGTTTTAAAATAAATTATGAATTAGATAGGTGTTGGTACCTACTCTAAAATAAATTATTAGGTGCCTACAATGATAATATGATCTGAGTGTTATTGGGGTCACTCCCAGTAAATTTTATGTTGTTCAGTGCCCGTGGTATAAGAGTTACTTTGAGGCTAATATTGAATTTTCTCAAATTTATTATATTGTATTATGTTTCCAAAATAATAGATACTTACCTTTTAATTTAAAATAAATCCCATACAGATAAATTGCTATAAATAAATACATTTTATACCTACCTAATCAAGGAAACTATAATAAACGAATATTATCCCTCTTTAGTGAGTGGGAAGCACGAAATTAACTTACAAAGTAATGAACTAACGTCTAAAAACACAACAAAAAGATAATTATTTGGGCTCGTCCGGGATTTGAACCCGGGACCTCTCGCACCCAAAGCGAGAATCATACCCCTAGACCAACGAGCCACTTACGTAGTGAACTTAAAAAATCAATTTACACTCCAAATGTATATAATGACATCAATTCGGATTATTGTGTGAAGCAGAACAAAGCTACCGTAGCAAATGGAGTAGGTGTCTAACAAAGAAAGTACATAGATATATATCATCTACCAATGCGTTATGTAGCTAACATAATATTATACATATGTAACCATCGTACGTAACCATAGTGTGTGTAGAGAACAAATTATTTTATAAATTTTAAACAGTTCACTCATCCTCGTACAAACAAAAACATTTTTACTACTCCTAAAAACTTCCGCTCAGTTTGCACAAATATGGATTGTTTGAGCTTGGGTAGGTGTGTTTGAATTTTATACAGATACGTTGGTAAGGTTCACGGTTATTGACTAAAATTTATTCAACTCTGCACACACTAGAAAACTTTTAAATTTTTTACTTTACGTAACTTTACATTTTGAGATGACAGGTCTCAAAACACATAATAAATAAATACTAATATTATAAATGCGAAAGTTTGTGATTGTGGATGTTTGTTACTCTTTCACGCAAAAACTACGGAACGGATTTGGATGAAATTTGGAACACAGATAGTTTATAACCGGGATTAACACATAGGATACTATTTATCCCGATAATCACGAAATTGTTGTTAAGTTAAATAGTACGCGGACGAAGTCGCGGGCACAGCTATTTTGTATTATAAAACTCACAGCACAGGGCACTGGGCACAGCTAGTAATAAATACAAAACTATTACGAGTATCTTATGTTCTCAACTGGAGAACAAGGTAAATATAATATCTTGCGGTGTCTAATATTTTGAGTGATAAATGTGACTGATTAAATTGATACAGAGATTAATACCGACTCCGCTAGCTGTGGTACAGCCAATTAACTACCACCACTAGTAGGTACCATCTTCTCACAGAAAATTGACGTAAAGTATCTATTATGGCTGCGTTTTATACAATGATAACCGTCCTATGTACTCTCCTTTAGGTTGGCAACGTGCAAGCAATGTATTTAATGGCGTCTTTAATGGCGATAAAAAAATGACTAGTAATAAGACCTGCCCGCTGAGTTTCTTGCCGGATCTTCTCAGTCGAGGTCGCGTTCCGATCCGGTTGTAGATATAAGAAAAAAAATATGTAAAATTGACAATTTGTAAGTGCCCCCGTAGGCCTAAACAAAATAAATGCTTTGAATTTGAATTTGGTAATGCAAGCATATATATGCTAAAGAAAAACAATAAGCGGGCATTGGAAGAAATCGATTTCTAGCAGTGGACAACGATATAGTAAACTATTAAACCATGCAATTTAGTGCATAAATAAACAAGTATAGTGGAATCATTTTAGCGCTACGCTGACCTGAATACGGAATTAGGCCACTCTTTCGTCCAACGACAACGTAAGACCAGGGTTCTGTCGCTTTATCACTACATATTTATGACAACGCTCGCTAAGCATACGCGATCAGGGTTTCATGCATAAAATTTAAACAACATGCTAATATTCCCTTATACGATATTTCACAAGGTGCCATAGAAAATAAATAAAAAATCGGACGGTATTAATATTCTTTTATTTGAAGGTGTACCAACCTGTTAGAAATAGATCCATCACATTATGTTTTTGTGGTAAGTAAGTGCATCATCTTTAGTGTTAGGCGCCAGATAAAATATTGTGCATTATTATAATACACTACTGTATTAAATATTGTACTTTTTTATACCTACTTATACGAAGACAGCAAATAAGTGTCGATATTGTATTAATTTCTTAGTTATAACTTAGTCTCCATTTCACATATGTTGCGTCGACAATATTACATTACCTTTTACTTATGGTCACACAAAGGAGCATGATTCGTAAGCAAGTTCTTTCTGATGTATGGTTTTGAGAAAACCAAAATATGGCTCTGACTAAAACCATTAACCCTAACATTATACTGCGTTATAACCCTTCAGTCGACACTTAACTTATTGCCTATTTATATAACATAACTAGCTGTGCACCCCGACTTCGTCCGCGTAGTATTTAACGTAACAAAAATTTCGGGATTATCGGTTAAAGTATCCTATATGTTAATCCCGGTTATAAACTATCTGTGCTCCAAATTTCATCCAAATTCGTTCAGTAGTTTTTGCGTGAAGGAGTAACAAACATACATCCACACTCACAAACTTTCGCATTTATAATATTAGTAGGATTGAAATGTAAAGTTGGAATATTGTCTGTAAAGCCTGAGATAGTGGATGTAGTGCGATAGATGGGTGCAGTGACCGTACCCCTCTACGTATCGATGTTCAATTTATTCACACCACCCAAAAACCCAAAGCGAGTCCCGCCAAACATTGTACGTGTGGATGCCAAATACGAAGCCTGCATCTTTAGGATATAGGTAGGTAGGCACAAAAGTGTTAGGTATAAAAAGTTTATACTTATTTTACCTTTATTTTTCTCTTATAGATATTCCAAATTCTACATCTACCCTTATCGTTATTGGAACTCACATGAAAGTTACAATTTTAATAATTGACAGTGGGTATCAGTAACATATTGCGTTGAATAACAATTCAAACTATAGATATTTTGTCAACGAATGCTTGTGAGTTAGCGATAACTTGAACCCAACAGTTAACGAGGAGCGCTCTACAATCTCGCCTACTATCGCGCCGCTATCGAGGTATTCCGTTGCGCTATGTAAATTATGCTAAGTATTCCTGATATGAGACGCTCCAAACTTGCGTCTACATTTGTAGTTGGGTCGTGTATCTCTGAAGCGAGGAAGAACTACATAAGTAGCTATTATTATACGGAAGCGACGAAGAACTTCTTACAAAGGTACCTATTATTATACGTTGTATAATTGCGTTATGTAGGAAGGTGATGTTATTTTTATATACCAAAGTCGGCAAACGAGCATGCAGCCCGCCTGATTTTAAGCAGTTACCGCATCCTGTAGATGCTTGCAATGGCATTGCTCGCACGATCTTAAGGCTAAAGCGCCCATCTAGCCCGCGAAGTTCAAATTTTTTGAGGATTTTTATAATTTTTTCAAAATCTGACAATAATAAAAGGCACATTTTGTAATTCGCGACAAAGACCGTGTGCAGTGCATTTATCAATATATCCAACTTACTCTAAAACATTTCAAGAACGACAGCTATCCAGATTATCTGGCAATTTTTGTATATTTAGTGATTAACTAGTATCATATCCACCGTGATAATATTTATAGTAAAATTAATGTATTAATAAACGCACTGCATACTGTGTTTGTCGCAAATCACAAAATGTTGTCTTAAATGTTTTCAGATTTTGGATAGATAAACTATAAAAATACTCGAAAATTTTGAATTTGGCGGGCTAGACAGGCGCCTTCACCTTAAGTGGAGTGGGATAGAGGGAGGGGAAGGAAGAGGGGGTTTGTCTTCCGGTTCTCTCCCTCGCCGTACCAAACACAGCTATAATAGCAACTTTTTGCCGATCTACTGTGAGAGGGTGGTGCTACCCAGACAGCGCGTATACTCTATGAGCTGTAGTCAATTGATAATAGCTTGGCCCTACCACGTGTTCTTGAGTGGAGACCTCGACTCGGCAAGCGTAGTGTAGGACGCCCTCCGACCAGGTGGGATGACGATCTGCGAAAGACTGCAGGCAGATGCTGGATGCGGCAAGCTGAAGACAGGGCGCTATGGCGCTTATTAGAGGAGGCCTATGTCCAGCAGTGGACAAGCATAGGCTGATGATGAGATGATGATGATGATGGCTCTACCACCACAAACACCAATGTTCACATCACAGATATACATATATACATATATCACAGATTTACATCCGTGGTTAACATTGTCAATTCCAATCATATGTTTTTTGTATTCCTTGATATAAATTTAGGTTGCGATCTTCCAAACTTAAGTAATTACCTACACTCAGAAGCAATTAGTCTAGCTAGACTATAGACAGTGTCTTATGACGACCCGCCCTCTGAAGTACAAAGTACCTAAATGATGCCTTCCATTACATCGGTTTGGAATTGTTTCAAGAGTTAGTCATTAATAATTAAAGCCCGCTTAATGACGAAGTTCCCGGCTCGTGTTTAAGAACACCGAGTTCTACGTTTCATGGATGAAACAAGCCTCACCGAATGCGCTAACTTTGATTGTAAAACCGAATATTTACGCGGCGTTAAATTGCCTACCTCCAAGCTGAGCAGCCTGAATGGGCTGTTTTGTTGTTTGACCCAGTCTCCAACTACTCGTAGAAGTATTAAAACTGTTTTGAAGTATTTACATACTAGTAACACCTTTAAATAATACACCAAGTTGAAGCCGTATTTTAGAACCTAGATTAATTTCTCCGAGAGACTCTACCTCTATTATAAAGCCCCATTATGGTGGCACTACTTATTACTCTAGATACTCAAATATCAACCTTATTGATAATTGACGACCGCTTGGCGCAATGGTTCGAGCGTAGGCCGCTCGGCTCACGACACATGGTGGTTACGTGGCTACAGTCTGAGTGGTATCGCCCCCAGTCAATTGTACGGTACCCATAGTACAAGCGTTGCTTAGTTTGGGACAATACAGTTGGTGTATCAGTCGGCGATATTTATTATTTGTTTATTAATTATACGAACTTCTACATTATCTTAGTATTCTTAGCACGAAACAAAGTCTGCAAGGGAATGGTCATTATTCAAGCCGTTTGTCACAGTGGCCGTCGTTAATGGGCAGCTTGTCATAACCAACTGTGTTGAATATCTCAATTATCGTTTATTTTGCCCAGTTCATCATTTGAAAGAAACAGAACTACAATAAGTAGGTAGGTATCTATCTACACACTCGTTTCTGAACGTTTTCGGTTATTCAAACGTAAATCGTAAAAGACTTCGTACTTCTTACGGTAAAATATCGGTTGGCCACACCATTTTCTGGTTAACTGGGTAAATATTCTCATGTTTGACGCATTCTTATGTATATACCTCTTTATTATCTTGATTTTATCATTTTAAATATAGTACATTGTAGATCCATCAAAATTAGAAGTAGGTATACTAAGTATAGGTACAACCAAAGAATTTTTAATAATAATACATTATTACAAATTCTTTGGGTACAACTAATGAATCAGCCTCTCTTTAAATACAAATTTATTTCGCACAATCGACACTGGCCATATGATATAGAACTGATAGAACAGCTGTCATTATAAGTAAAACGAATTAAAAATGGTATGTTCGCCACCATTTTATATATAATAGGAATAAATTCCACGAGAGCCGACACTCATTAACAGTAATGAACTAATTATTATTTTATAATAACAATTCTGACAGAATTTCCGATCGATGGGCTGATTCAATATCGGAATACGTTGGTTAACCGATCTACCGCAGCGTTAATATGAAAATTAAATTTTTTCAATTATTATAAATTTGCATTCTTAATTTGTTGAAATAAATACACTTAATTGAGCAGCAAATATTTACGGTAAACACTGTATTTTTACTACCAACATTTTTACATACCAACTTCTACCAATACCATATATACTTACTTACCTGGTTTACTTTACCTAAATTATATAATTATTTTACTACTATGTTATTCTTTAATATATTTTGGGTAGAGATTTATGAAACTGAATTTCAGGGCTCAAAGCTCGCATGACGTAATCGGTGGAAGGTCATTATATCTATCGGGAAATCTCATTTCCGTTTGAAGAAAAACGCAACGTCCGGCTGTCGGCGGTTCGGAAGCGGCGCGGCTCGATACGAGCACATACATGCGGGACTTTGAATGGACCGGGACGCGACTATGAAAATTATAAAAGCATCGAAACGCCACAATAAAAAATATAGAAGCTCACGCTTGTGGTCACCCACACCATGGAAATTATGAGAGCGTCGCGACCCCACTAGAGTATCCAGATCAAATTATCAAATTAGATGTCAATGTCCCCGATAGTTAATTAAATTTCCTGACGGTATGTATAATTGTTGTTAAGGCTAAAGCGCCCATCTAACCCGCGAAATTCAAATTTTTGAGTATTTTTATAGTTTATCTAAAATCTGAAAACATTTAAGACAACATTTTGTGATTTGCGACAAAGACCATATGCAATGCATTTATTAATATATCCAACTTACTCTAAAACATTTCAAGAACGACAGATAACCAGAAAAACTGGCCATTGTTGTATATTTAGTGATTTAATAAAAACAATTACGTACTGTTTTTCCATGTTTACCTGCCACGGGGCCAAATTCCGGACATATCAGAATTAAGTATACCCCTGTCGCTGGGTGACCTGAGACGCGACTTTAATGGGAAGTGCACGAGGCCCAGCTACGGGAACAAGACAAGACACTCGCGTGGGGCTTCTAAATAAGCACTTACTGTATTAAAAAACTGTTTCAAGAGTAGCACTGACGTTATTCATCGTTCAAGCCGTTCCGACTCTTTTTTTTATTTTTTATTTCGATATAGCCAAGTATTTGACCACAATCTCACCTGATGGTAAGTGAAGATGTGGTCTACGGTGGTGCATACTTGCCTAGAAGGTACCTGTTCACTCTCGGCTTGAAAACATCCAGGTGAGATTGTGGTCATGTGGTCCACTCTCTCACTCATCTTACGTAACGCAGCTATAATAGCTCTACATAACATCGATCTATCAGAGGGAGGTACACTCTGACGAGCCAGTCCATATTATGAGCCGGTAGTGGTTTGAAATTAAATAGGTAAATTTTGCAAACAAATAAAGCCCAAAATTAACTGTAATATTAGATTTTATAAAAGTACTCTACAGACATTATTAACTTTATCAGAATTCCGTTTGATATTCAATTCATTATGATTAAATAACAAAGAAAGACATGAATCAATGTGAGCCCGAATATCCATCTAAATTACATTTGCTTGGAAATTGCTTTTATCTTCCATCTATTCGAGACCGAATAATTTCGATAGAAATCTTTCTATAGAAATTATTCTAAAATTTACAATAATAAAAATGTCGAAGCGCCTTTGTATAAGTTATGGCTACGATGTTAATTAAGAATGTGTAACGGATGCGCGGCAATATTTAAAATTAGTTTATTAGAACCCACATTGACTCCCCTCTAGGAGTTTATTTGATTATTTGCGCATGCGCGGGAACTCCATGACCATCGAGAGTGGTCTTCCCGCGCGCGCCGCGATCAATTGTTATGTCGGGTTTTCGTGGTTGTAATTTGTAAATATCGTCTTGATTCTGTGTAACCCTTGTTTAAGTTTATTGTCATTTTATGTATTGATTAAAACACTGTGAAATAAACTCTGGTGTGATTAATTCTTTACAAATGTCGTTTAATTAAGTGAATGCCACTCGAAACGTAATACATGTTATGACATTTTTAATCAATGAATAATGGGGACAAGTATCTAAATAAAATATACATTTATAAGCACCAGTGTTGCCTAACTATCGTTTGTCTTGTGATAGTATTGCAATAGGTGCTATGGTGACCTCGATATGGAGTCATAATATCAATAGGGCTATCGATATTATTATTATTATAGAAGAGGGGCAATAGTACCTTTCGATACTATTGCTATATTTGCCTGTTATCAATAGTAATTGACCATGATTATCGGTAGATGTTATCAATAGTAGGTATTAAAACATGTCAATAATATCGAAAGCCCTATCGATAAATTGTTAGATTTCGAGGACAACTATCACCTATTGATGGATAGGCAACGCCAATAACCACCTCGTATCCATCATTATATTAATTTCTTTGATTTTAACGCTTATTACCTACTTTTATTTTACAAGCTTATTCTATAGATGAAAAAAAAAGAAATTAATAGTATCAGCACAATAACAGCCGGGTACCTGAGCACTGCGGTATATCCGCATCAATCCGTCCCCGGATCATCACGGACGGGAACGAATGTTCACTGTCGTCTTATAAACATTTTGTCTCCATTTACTCTTGACGGTTATTTACGACGCCTCTCTTTAGATGTCTTTATTTCTTCTGCCAGATTAAATAGAGATTCCGAATACAATGTCTCTCCTAATGGACATAGAATCAAACTAAATGTGTCTTATTTCTGAAGTACCTACTATATTTCTTGCGTGTATCTATTCAAAATAAAATAAAAGTAATCTTGAAACCACTTTACGCGGGAGTTTGTAGTAAAAATCTGTTTGATATATACTTTGGATGCAATATCAATTCTGCTCTACCTTGCTATAGGTATAATACCTACCAAATATCATAGAAACAATTCATATATAAATACTGATGAAAATTTGCGAAGCTTCATGTATACCCCCCCCCCTTCATAAATCCCCCTCGTGTTGAGGGGAGGCCCGTGCCCAGGAGTGGGACGTCAAAAGGGCTACAATTATTATTATTATTATTATTCATGTACACGCTTACGTACGCTTCATGATCGAGGTTCGTGAAATTATTAAGTACTATATAGTCCAACTACTTATAATAGTAATATTAACACATGTTTATATCATAATTATTATTACAATACATATTATGTAAGTAGCGAACTTTTTGTCAAATAAAATAAGTGGCAAGTAGTTAATACGGAATAAAGAAAAACAATTCCTAACAAACATAAGTAAGTACTAATATTATGTGTCTCTATGCGAGCCGTCTATTATTAGGTAAGTACATTCAGTTCCATCAGTCACGGCATCACACCCAAATACCGATTGCGCCTCAGCTTTTAGACAAAGAAAGTAGTTGTCACGATTCCATAATACGAGGAAAATGTATTATTCCAGCATAATGGAACACCTTATATTAAACTTCTTTTTCGGATATCAACATCGATTTGTTCCTACATTTCCGATTAGCGTGAGTCACCGTCAAGCAAAAGTGATGTTTTACCGGTTCCAGTCAGCAGAGCGTCGTTGTGTCTTAATTCAACTCGGATATTGCAATTTCCATCACGCTCGCCCCCACTGCGTCTCCCTTGACTTCGTTTCATATCGCGCTGCACAAACAACACTTGACGTTTATACTCGTACAAGCAATTCTAGAAACTAATCTGAAACTCCTAAATTTAGCTGGGGAGAAACTTTTTAGGTTATTCCAAAAAATACTTCCGTACGAACCTTTTGGTTATATATTCTCTGCAAAGGAAGAGCGAACGCTTTCAGTAAGTAAGTATGTGTTTTGGTTTAAATACATGAAAAGCATAGAAGCCTTTAAAATTTCACAAAAGATTTTCCACAACCCCAGCCGACCCTTTTACTGAAAAATATGAAAGGTTTGTAATATTTTTAATTTTATTCACAATCCGTGTATTGTTCTGCCGGCCCCGGGCCCGCGGCGCACCGCTCGCCGCTCTTATAATATTCAGCCCCTGCGCCACAATGTTTTATTTAACCATCTCAGTGCCATCAATATTCATCACGAACTCTGAGCTCTCGAATAGAGTACCGACTGTAGGCATAGCTACCTATCTCTGTTCTTCACTTCAAACTTAGCGCTTTTCAAAGCATACAATTGGTTCGATAAGGAATCTGATCCAAAAACCTTTACTTACTCTTTTTAGGAACCCATAACAAACTCCACCAAAATTCAGAAAGACAATTATGCTGCTCTCTTCACACTTCACTTCGTTATAAAAGTTATAAAAATTGAAAACCTAGTGCAAATAACATGTAAGAAAGTTAGAACATAAGGGGTAGTGAACGCGCAAAATGGGTGATAATATTTGCTGAGTCGACGAACCGTGGAGCTTTAGCGACGTGACCGAACTTTATAAATTATGGGACTTTTTTGGCGCCCGATATCTGACCTTATTATATTCCATGAGTAGTATTACCATGAGTTTTAACCAAACATACCCTGCTATATCGATTCTCACGTCGACGTATATACCATACTATACGAATTTCTTGTAGCGACCCGCATCGTGCCGGTCTCCGTTAAACGATGTCGGTTTCAAAGTGTCAGCTCATTCGAGGAGCCGCAAGCCCCTTAGCGGGGGAGAAGTTAGCGGCACTCTGACTTCTATTAACATCGGCCGTTGGAACTAGATACTAATCCCACTTCGAAGCATATTGCAAGTTTAAGCTAAAACATTAACAAGCAGGGAGGTGGTGATCGAGCAATGCACAGCGTGTTAAAGTGTTCGTAGTGATAGGGTTACCGCTTGGTACGTAGTCCAAACCGCACGCGTCAGCTGACGTTACGAAATGCAGCCTCTTGAACAGACACTACCGGTTCATTAATTTAGCTACCTAATACAATTTCACTGCAGAAGCGTTATGAATATTCAATATTAAACTTACCATTAATTTTCTCTTTAAAAAAGTTGTTTATAGATTAAATGTCAACATGTATATAACTAAATCCTGAGCCAATAATAGTGGCTTTTGTTCGCTGGACACAACGGGGGCGGTTTGACGGGCGTTGGGCGGGCGGCGGCGGCGCGGGCGCGCCATCCATCACGTTTTGACATTCGATTTTTCGCCCGCCCCGCACGCTGCGCCGCTACCAGCGTGATAATGCAGGAATAACTTTAGAATATTGACATTGTAAGTAGGTAGATACTTGAAAGTTATTCGTTCAGAAATTGGATTATTGTATATTTAATAGTAAGTATGAAAATGTGTAATAGTAGAAGCATTATTTGCAATATGTAGATTATTAAATTAGTAGCTTGTGAAGCTTTGATTAAAGGTGTGAAGGCATAAAAGCATAATTAAATACTTAATATAAACTTTATTTCCGTAATGGTATGTAACACGAGTATTTAACACAGAGGCTTCAGAATGTCCAGTAAGGGCCGACGAGCAGTAATCTCGCCCCGATCCCGGCAATGAATCACTGGCGTATGTACCACCCACACCACGACGCGATTTAGGCGGGCGGCATTTGCACGCGCACCTGCCCTTGCTTATTATTACATGGAATATACAGGATGTTTCAATACTGCGATATAATACTAGGGGTTTTCGCACAAAATTAAATGCTATAAAATTTTATCAAAATTCGAACACCTTTTATCATATTTTTTTTGTATTTTCCTCTCTATTAAATGTGATTCAAAGGCCCGTTACTCCGAAAATACGTTTGTTACGTGAGTCATTACAGATAGCAGCTGCCGTAAATGTGCCCAAATTAATTATTCGGTATTTTGGAACACCCTGTCGGCTATGTTTAAGTCATTGATTTTATTTTATTCAATCTAGCTCATTTTACTACTAAACTTATTTATTACACACTCTTCTACCTAGTAGCTAGTAATAAACCCGTAGTTATATACAGACGTTATCATATTTTCCGTGAAACTGCCACTCCTCGAATCGCAAAGGTCCGCAGTGTGCATAAACAAACATTCAAACCTGGGTTTACGAGCACAGACGCCCCGGGGAGTGGTCCTGGGCTGAGCTGGCATTCTGTCTGTGACTACAAGACAACACTGATATGGACTCACTGAGACCGCAAATATATTAAAAGGGTTTCAGCAAGTTTTAAGTTATTTCAAACCTGATAGTACCTAGTAAAACAGTAAGATGTATCTTTATAAAAAAAGACTTTGAAAACTACTTATAAGTGTTGTGGCCCATTTCAATTGACGTGTGTGCTAGTTAGTAGCATAAGAAAACGTTATTATTAATTTAAATAATAATTTAGCCCTTTTGACGTCCCACTCCTGGGCACGGGCCTCCCCTCAACTTGAGGGTGATTCTGGCCATCCACCACGCTGGCCCAGTGCGGGTTGGCGGATTTCACATGTCTTTCGAAAATTGTTTAGATCTTCTAAGACATGCAGGTTTCCTCACGATGTTTTCCTTCACCGTAAGCAAGTGATACACGACTCGGCAAGCGTAGTGTAGGACGCCCTCCGACCAGGTGGGATGACGATCTGCGAAAGACTGCAGGCAAATGCTGGATGCGGCAAGCTGAAGACAGGGCGCTATGGCGCTCATTAGGGGAGGCCTAAGTCCAGCAGTGGACAAGCATAGGCTGATGATGATGAAGTAATAATCATATAGAAATCATATAAAAATTATTATTTATTCGTGCGAAATTGAAGAGTAGATGGACTCCTTTTACAAATGATTGGCGTAGACTAGCTATTACAGCTGCGTTTTGGACGATTAGTAAGAGAACCGGGAGCCTGTCCCCCCCCCTCCCTTCCTGTCTCTGTGTCCCACTCCCCTGCAGATCGGTAACGTGCAAGCAAAGCCTTTGGTATTGCGAGCATCTATAGGCTACGATTACTGCTTAACTCTTTCCTGACTCTCGTTTATATAAACGCTTAACTCTTAAAGTCGAAGTTGGTAAGCTGAAACTCGATGGGGAAATTTTACAATCGCCCAGCGAGCCGGTAACAAAGAATTCGTGTGTTGACTCCATAAGAATCCGGTTAGCTTGATAAAATTGTTGGTGGTTTTTGTTAGCCACGCGGAATAATGTTTGAATGTTCTCACTCAGAAGAAATAATAACGACCTTTTTAGTAGAGATTTCACTCTACCCAAACACGGTTATTAACGAGATCCATTATCCTATGATTAAAAAGAGTTATTAGGCAAATTTAAATGCGCTTTTTTTCCTTAATTAATTAGCAAGGCTCTTCACTTTTACATTGCCCTGAGATTAGCTGAAATAAATTTTCAGGAAACAATTTTATTGGGCTCAAGTAAGTACTTACAGAAAAAATTCTGCGGATTTTTTCGAGTTCAAACACTTCACGCTACCGCTAGCTCGCTAATGAATGGCCTTTTTGTGTTAGTCTATGTTGGTGCTTCATTCTGTAAGGGTTTATTTGTAAATCTACCTACCTAGGTAGGGACTGAGCAAAAGATGAATCCAATTTGTTTTTATTCGGAATATTTTACCTATCAGTAATTGACTCGTCAGTTGCTTATTATTTCGATAGGTTATGCCAGTGTTTTTCAACCTTTTTCATGACACGGCCCCTTTAGTATGAAGAAATATTTCGAGACCCCCCTACCCGTTGCTTTTTTTATGTACATAGTTTTATTTTGTGACAAATATTCAATCCAACATATTTATTCATTTTCATAACTAGGGTTTGGATAAATAATAATTAAGTCATAGAAAAAATTAAAGAAAGTACTATTGTGTCTTTGCAATTTGATGAATCTACGGATGATTATGTCCTTTAGATAATATTTTTTTTAATATTTTTTTAAAAACTTATTGTATTTTTTTTACTACTGTAGCTTTCCCAACCTTTTGCAACTACCCTATAGAAGCTTCGCGACCCCTTAAAGAGGCTTCGCGACCCCCACGTTGAAAAACACTAGGCTAGGCGAAAACATTCGTTTACTAAACAGTGCCGTCTAAGGACGTCCTAAAGAAGCGAAGCTTTATAGTATAAACAGAGCATAGGGCGCCGTAGCTGCCGCTCTGTATACCTATTATCGTGTAACGCTACTGACGCTTAGCACGAATAGGGTGGCCGCGCGGCGAGCTCCCCGAACGTCCGTATAGAACACAAACACAGTTACAAAAACCCATAAGTCAATTTCCAAAATTATATCGATGCTTTAATAGGTTCGGTATAATAGCTTTATTCAAATTAATTCATTTCCCATTTGCCAGATTGATCTAAGTTAGTATAAGATTTGTCTCAAATAATTAACTAAAAGCACGAAAGCTTATAGTAAAGTCTTCTATTTGATATCCTTTTGACTATTCACAGGAGACTTTGATGAATTTGTTCCAAGGGCGGGGCGCAGTATCTGACGGGTAATCTGTTCAAAAGCAGCAATCCAAAAGCGCAATTAATACTAACAGGCTCATTTCACGGCACGCGAATACCGTGATTCCATTAATGATCCGGGGTTTATTGAAAACAAAATAAAAGGCCGTGAATAGAACACAAATTATGATTTACTGAACACGAAATGTGGAAAAATATTATGGATATTAACTTTCGCCCCGACTTTCATTCGAAGCTTGATTTGTAAAATAATAAGCTGCCATTTATTAAACTGCTCTCTTTGTCGCTATACGTGTTGTTTATTATGGTGTTCTTTCATAATACTCAAATATTAAAAAATAAATGTTTTTTTTAAATCCTTCTATCCTACCAATTCACAATCGAACTCATAACAATTTGTTATTTTTTATATACCTAGTCACACACAGCAAAGTCAGAAAACAAAACAAGAATACGAACCGCCTGATGTTAAGCCGTTATCATAGCCTATTAATGCCTGCAATACCAAAGGCATTGCAGAAACAGAGGTACGGAAAGAGAGGGGAGATCGCTTCCGGTTCTGTCACTCATCGTATGAAATACAGCTATAATATGGCACGGTCGCTGATCAAGAAGAAATTCGTACAATGACCTGTTATTACCTGTCTCTGTCTCGCTCACACAGTTGCCGTGAACTGCGTGTGACCAGCAACTGTGTGAGCGAGACATATTAGATTTACGCGGGAGTGAAAATGACAGGTAATAACAGGTCATTGCACGAATTTCTTCGTGATCAGCGACCGTGCCATAACTACTTTACGCTCTATCTTCTGTGAGAGGATGGTACTCGAGTCTAGCCAGCCTGTATAGTCCCCACCCGCTATAATCAATCAGCAACATCTTAGTTCTGTCACCGTCAATATGCATTTTATTTGCCTCATACCTAACTAATCGGTGTCAAAGAGTGATTGTCAACGGATATACCTCTCAGTATGTAACAGTTTCCTTTGGCGTACCACAGGGTTCCATTCTTGGCCCACTACTCTTTATTATTTTTATCAACGATATTAATACTTGCATTAATAACTCCCAAATTCTTTTGTATGCCGATGACCTCAAAATTTATAAAGCTATACGGAGTCCCATCGATTGTGCACTCTTATAGAGCGATTTAGATAGGTTCTCAGAATATTGTATCGCCAACAAGCTCTCTCTAAGCATACATAAATGCAACGCAATTAGTTTTACTAAAAACCACAAATTGTTTAAACAAGACTACCTATTGTGCGGTAAACATTTAAATAAAGTTGACTCAGTCCGAGACCTGGGGATACTCCTAGATAGTAAACTCCTACTGGACAAACATGTAGATAATATTGTAAACAAAGCTTATCAAATGTTCGGCTTTGTTATGCGCTCCTCAAAGGATTTCAGAAAATCAGCTTCCCTTCTCTATCTTTACTTTGCACTTGTAAGATCACAGCTAGAATATGCGAGTGCTGTATGGGACCCTTTCTACAAAAAATATAAAGAGCAAATAGAGATGGTACAAGTCAAGTTTCTAAAATCGATCCACTATAAACGCTACCACTGCCGCATGTCATACGGCCCTCTCTTAGACAAATATAAAATGATATCTCTCACTAATAGACGGATTCTGCTACAAACTATGGTTTTACATAAATTGTGTCACAACAAATTTGATTGCATTGATTTACATAATAAACTTTGTTTCTTTGTGCCAAGAACTGTTTATAAAAGATGGGTGCGCGATGGACAGTTGTTTGCTACGGGAGCATCTCGTACAAACTCGGGCCTTCGTGCACCTATTCATAGAATGTGTAAGATATTTAACCAAAAATTTCTTAATGTTGACATTTTTAACAGTAACTCTCTTCAATTTAAAAAGAATGTTAAAGAAATTTTGGGAAACTCACTACTTTAACCTCATTTTTTGTTTTTTATTATTTTTCATGTGATTTTATTTCATAGTAAATTATAATGAAGCACGTCTCTGCTACAGTTACCACCTGTCTATAGCTTATCTTTCTAGTAACATGAGGATAACGTAGTGGGTTGCACTTTTACTCATATATTATAATTTCCTACTGTTTGTGACAATGTACTGTGCAACTGTTTGTTATCCCTATATATAAATAAATAAATAAATACTCCTTACTCTGTGTCGCAACCTCAAATATCAGAAACCTTTTAAAATAACCCTAATTGGTTTAATTTTAATCAATTCACCCTCAATCACAAAATGTTCGAAAATGATGACTGTGTGTTGTAATCCATGTTGAAATCGTACTTATAATTTAAAGAAGGCACGCTTTAGTAATTACTCTAATTAATATTCAAAAAGGCAAGATCTGAAGCGAATATTAAAGCGCTAAATCACTCGGTTCGGCGATGACAAAGTGCTAATTTATCGTTTTTTATGTACACCTCGAATATTGTATAATAATAAAGGATATCATATTTTTTATTAATAGCGCTATTTCTTATATAAAAAAGCCTGTAATAACATAATTTTAATACTCGTATTATGTAGAAGCAGCCAATATTTTATAGTTAGTATATTCTTTTTACTTGCCTCCTATTTCTGATCCTTAATCCGCTTAAGCGCTGACAGGATTATAGGTTTAGTTTCGAAAAAGGGTTATTTCAGATAAGCGTTTTTTCGGCGCATAGGCGTAACGCGCTACGCGTTTGACAAAAGGCGCTTATACGAGCTTATATTTCGAGCGTTGACGCGCTATAAGCTCATATGAGCGCGAGCTGCCAGAGATTGAACGCTTCAAGCGAATACGAGCTTAAACGCGCAAAAACACTATAATCTGAAACTATGATATTGAACTAAAGCGCTTTCAATCGTACATTGTTACCCAAGGGTTGAAGGTAACGCACCTTTGGCGAAGTATTGGCACCCACGCTACGCTCGGGCGCCAAACCCCGTCTCGGGACAAGATAAGACATTCACCCGAGGTAAACACTGTGCTTTTCATTACGAATACAAGGAAAGCAAAAATAAAAACAGGAATTAGCCAAAGAAATAATACAAGAAGGTATGAACAATACTTTACAACTCGAAAAAACGAATGAAGGTCGGATTGACATTTGCCGCCTATTTTGTGTTTTCCGTTGGCCTGGTTCAATAGAAATGTCAAAATAGAACTAATTTATTTTTAGTAATTTGACAGCTGTCAGTTGAAAGCGATTCACCCTAGGGCTGAAAAGTATTACTTTCAACCCGTTCCTCAGGCAACTTCAGGCCTACTTTCCGAGTATGAGTAATGAAAAGGCATATAGGCCACGCCCTTCACAGCCGTTGTTCTCCTAATTGCTCGAAAGCATTATTAAGTCGCGATAATTGGCTTGTTGCCTCGAAAATATTAGAAAATAGTTTGGCGTCATTAACAGCGCGCTTAACTATCATAACATAAATAAATGACGTTCCACAGCGGCTGCGAGCGGGAGTTCGTCCGATATTACTTGCAATTAATATGGAAATAGTGAGGGCCACACGCTACTATGAACACTAGTTTTATCTTATAAATTATCTACCAACATATATATTATATGTTAGTTAGTTAAAAGGGCAATTTGTGCATTTTATTGTTGTATCCGGCTGCCAAATACTTACGGCCATATCGTGACAAAAATGTATAGAAAAAACAGTGTCAGCCTCATCATGTGAATGGACACACAAGACATTGAGCGAGATAGAAGCATTGTGACTTTTTATTAGATGAGATGTGTTGCTTTTACGAGCGCGTTTGCATTTCAAGCCTTTATAAAAAATAAAATAGCATAGAATAATAACATAGTATTTTGCATAACTTTCACGGTGAAAATATACAATTTCGCAATAATGTACAACACATAAATAGCGTGGCTTTTTCCGGGAGTTCCGCAAAATGGGTACCTAGGATAGATACTTAGGAACAGCGATCTACACTCATCCCTGTATACTGTATACTTTACACCAGGAATTTTAATTTAGATACATTATTTAATTTTTAAGAAGTACGCATACAATGGCAGCGATCTAAATTGGGATAAAATCATAATAAGAGATTGATGTAAGATTTACCTACCTACTCGGGATGGATTAAATAGGTGCTGCGAAGAAACTAACCAGCGTTCCAGTTCCTAATCTAAAACTTAATATAAGTAATAATAATATAGTTTAATACACCTATGGCGACTTCACATTCACGACGCGACGCCGACAGAACGGATAGATAGCGCTGAATGCGACGCCTCAATACAATAGACGAATTCTTCATAGAAAAACTGAATCACGATATTGAGATTCGCAAACATCGTGACTATATTTATATAAGATCCCGAGAGGAGCGTAGCGGCCTCGCCGCCAGGCATAACACCCGCCTAGCTGGAAGATATTCCCTTTTATGCCAAACGCCAATCAATACAATGTAAATTAGTTGTGAATAAATTTTATTGAATGGAATAATAGCCTTATCTTTTCTATTCAGGTTTCGACTATAAAATTATCTGTTACCCAAGACTTGTAAGTAAGTACATATCTCCACCACACCTGTTATAACTTTATTTATTTCCAACACGTTTTAGTAATCACACAAATATTAATTTCACTCCCTAATTTGAGTTTAATTAAATTGATATTTGTTTCGATCCGTTTCAATTTGCTACTGTTTCATCATAATTAAGCGTCATTTCGAACGCGCGGCCAATCAGTATTCAAATCAGCTAATCCCTTTAATCCCTTGTATTTTGTCGGCGCATGCTTACCTTATATATTTACTTAGCTACCCTCGGGGTCGAACGAGCAATGAACTTGATTATATTCATAAAAAACATAAACAAAAACAAAAACCTGACTACGGTCCGTCTGATGTTAAGCAGTTCCCAAAGCCTATAGATGTTTGCAATACCAATGGTGATGCTTGCACGTTAGCCCACCTGAAGGGTAGTGGGATAGAGGGAGAGGTGTGGGACTTCCGGCTTTCTCACTCAACGTACGAAACGCAGCTATAATACTTTGGCTACAGCTTAACTCTACCACTGTAAACGGTATTTTTGCTGTGCTAAATATAATAATAATGTAATTTCAATAAGGGCGAGCCTATTTCCATTTTATACCAGGCCCTTTCCCCCTATTGCAATGGGGGTTCCGACCATACTCCTCCGCGCTAGCCCAAGACATTAAGATTTCCTTATTATGTTTTCTTTCAGCAAGTGATAATCTCATTAGGAAACGAAATTCAAACATGATATATCCAAAAATCCAAGAGATGCGTGCTATGACCTGAACTGCACACCTTGTGTTCCAATAAGTGTGTTTGATTCTTGGTAATCTTTAAAGACAACACACTGGAGCTATTATATTTATATTATGATCTACTTTGTAATTATTAATTAGATAAACAACTGGCGATTAAAAAAAAGAAATATAACAAAATGTAAAAAGACAAGCCCGCTGCTTTTCTTGTAGTACTGTATTCTCTTTGAGTTTCTTGCCGGATCTTCTCAGTCGAGGTCGAGTGCCGATCCGGTGTTTATATAAGAAAAAAAAAAAAACAATTTGTAAGTGCCCCCGTAGGCCTAGACAAGATAAACGATTTGAATTTGAATTTGAGCTACCACTGTCTATCACTCATATATTTTTCTGTCCAATAGTACTTTAGACCAGATAAATTGCCGTTATATTGTTTATAATTAAAATAGTTTTTATCAAACAGATCGGTGTCAACCATCAGACGACGTTTCAGCAGCCGGCAGACGCGGGAGATCAATTTGATGCCGAGCGCCAATCACCCGCCCGCCCATTCACACGCGCCGATAGTTTTCACGCTCAACGCACATCAGCGAAACGGATATGTATATTATCTTCTTATTTACTACTAGCATTTACCCGGTATCCCGCCTGTGTATATTAATGAGGTCTATGTTATTTTATGTTAAACCCAACATGTATAGGTACATCGTACATCATTTTATTTAAATCCGTTCAGCCGTTTCTTACCTGATAGTCAGTTACGAACACATTATCATAATGTATTTTAATAGGTAGGCATGAACCGGTAAGTATTACGGAATCCAAATAATAATAATATCGCTGTCACTGGGATCACCCCCAGTCCATAGTACAATGGAGTAACAGCCAAACGAGGGAAAATTACGTAAAGGCAATTTCCGAAATGTACTCCAGTGGGAATCAAATCCGCAACCATCATGTGTAGTGAGCCGAGCGTCCTACGCTCGAACCATTGCGCTAAACGGTCGTCAAATAGAAGAAATAAAGTAACTAAATATTCTAAACTATATTCTTATTGCCATCCTTCTTAGGGTGGGGCCAGACGAGCGTCATATTTTGAGTTGCGTTGCGTTACGTAATTCAATTGGTCGTAATTCATACATCACATTTTGCGTCGCAGTGTGGCACAAACAGGTCATTTGTATGAAACCGAATGCAGCGTAAATTTCGCGACACATTTTACGCGACTCACAACTCAAAAAAATACGCTCGCTTGGCTGTAGACTAATTTCCGTAGCTTGTGAACAAGGCTGAAATATTCTTAGTCGTGTAAAATTTTGTTTTGTCTATGACAATACAACTAAGCCTCACTTAAATAAATTGTACTTATGACTTTATGGACTTTTGAGAATGACTTTGTAGGGTTAACTGGTATGATTTCACTCTCATCGTGTTGTTATATTACTAAATGATAAACAAACTAAAGTTATACAGAAGCGAGGGCCAACGGGTTTAACGTTAATCTGTTTAAATACCACTCCTGCTCAAATAAATCCTGTTTAAACAATCGCTGCCCGTGTGCGGAAACCTTAATCAGTTTCATGTGGAACGTGATGCGATCGAATTTTAGTAACGCGTTAGGATATCATGGGATTATATAGTTAAATAGCTTGACTGAAATACTGAAATATATTTATTTTCCCGCTTTAAATTCAGCACACAACAAAGTCTTGTGAAGTCTTATTCTTAACTTAATCTTTTTTCAGGTGCTTTAAGCAATTTTCTTTGTGTTTTTTTATTTTCTTAAGTTACAAACTTAAAGGTCTGGTTATTGGGAACATTATAAAAATTGGCATTCATAAGGAAGGTATGCAAAGGGGAATGAACTGTTATCTAATGCTTTGGGCTGCTAATAAACTAGGTACCTAATATTTCTTCTGAACTTATATTAATTAATATCTTACATATTTAATAACTTAAATTATAACGTTATTACATGTATATATGAGTATATTATAGTAATAATCTGTACCTATAGGTAGTTATATGATAGAGCAGTAGGCAAGTTTCAAAATCTGAATACAAACGATATGTTAGTGGCCTATTTATTACGAAATGTTCAGAGCAATTTGTACTTGAGAATTCAGCAAGCGTCGCATGTGAACATTAATAACAATTAGTGTCTCCGTTCATATACCAAGATGCATAATGTAATATAAATCAAACAGTAATTGTTCTGTGGCAATATAGCGCGACTGTCTAACGTTTAAAATCGGTGTCGCTTATTATAACCGTGGTTATAATTATTCAGGATAGTATAGAAGCCGCCACAGGACGAATGATTTGAATAAATAATAAAACCTGACGACTATAACTAGCTATACATACGTAGGTTCCACGTAATGCAGCATTTCCCTCTGGGATTGTCATGTCATATCATGTTTTTACATAAAATATTCCACTACATGTGGAAATTGTTTTTTCATATGTATTTACTTACTCATATAAACAAAGTTATGCTATGCATCATACGGAAATTAAATATAGAATTCTAATACACAAAAAGTTATGAGAACAGCTCTGATTAGCTATAGTTGTCTCCCATATCTTCGTATCATGTACAGCCAGTGACACAGTATCATATTTATTGGAAGCGGATTCAACCGTTCATTCGAGTGTGATTCGAGAGAGATATCGCGTCAACAAAGAGGCCTACTTAAATAGTGTCGTTAGGCCGGACTTTACTGTATTCGTATTAATGAAACTTTCCATTCATATCTACCCTAGGTGGGTAAAATTTGTATTGATACTTATTAAGACAACTCGTAATTCTATTATTTCTTTTTACAGCATCTTTAGGTACTTTGTTTGTTATAAACTCTATCGGGAGTTTTACTGTAACGTTTTAATTTATTGATCATTGTATGCAGGCGTTCCTATCGTTGTAACCCATCCTCGTCGCCACTATTATATATTGAACTAGCTGTGCCCACGGACTTCGTCCGCGTAGTATTTAACGTAACAAAAATTTCGGGATTATCGGGATATAAAGTATCCTATATGTTAATCCCGGTTATAAACTATCTGTGTTCCAAATTTCATTCAAATCCGTTCAGTAGTTTTTGCGTGAAGGAGTAACAAACATACATACATACATACATACATCCATACTCACAAACTTTAACATTTATAATATTAGTAGGATTAAACACTTCGTTCCGTGGCCATTCCTTTAGTCACGACGTTTGACAATACATACCATCGATAATTATTCTCCCAAAGACAATGCAACATAACACTAAGTGTCGCCTATGTCGAATTTCCACGTCATTTAGATCCTTTTCATGTTTACTGTAAATTTAAACGAACATAATCTCGCTCATCACTTCCAAGCTCTAGAAGGCTCAGTGTGACTTAAACTAGCAAAATAAGCAAATCGCACACGCGCAAAAGACATTGGGGACACATAATAACCTCTGCTGAGTCAGCGACTTACACCGCGGAGCGTGGCGCGAAAGCGTTCGTCATCGGAAAAATGGCGTAAGTATTGCTGAGTGAGCCGACGAGATGAGGCGAACACGTACTGCCGCCTCAGTGCGGCCGAGCAGACTGCAGACAGACTCGCTGACATTTTGTCGAAGCAAATTCTAAAATTTAGCCATGCTCAAAACACACATTGATATTGCACGCTACAATGCACACATTGTCTGTAACACTAGGTACTAAGAAATTGACAGTCTGCCATTGCTAATTCTGATCTACATTAGAGATACGCATGAAATTGAATAGTGTCGACAATCAATACAATACACTACATTGATATATATAATAGCTGTAAACAAACCCAAAAGAATAAATCGTGGGCGATCAGGCTGCGGTGCGTTTCCTAAATGTCTGACATAAAAGTCGCTCGTCTACGTTCACCAAAACGTTCATTTACGGAGAAAAGCTAGAAACAACGTTCAATGACTTGGTGAAATCGTATAGTACTTCACACGTTTCGGAGCTCATGGTTTTCGAATAATTCTTTTGCTCTTTTTTGTACAAGAAATAACTTCATTTCTTCGTGGAGATAAAAGTATTAATAATTACGAAGCATTTTATTGTGAATAGTATGGTTTTCGGTCGCGTAAGCATTTAAAATAAAACTATTTTTACGGATTATATCGCGTTTATTTTTACTTTTTATGTTCCCGACGTTTCGGTTGCTTTACAGCAACCGTGGTCGTGGTCGTTTCTGCGTGGATCGGACCGCAAATACCAACTAAATTTTGAGGGTACCCAGTTTTTAACTATGACATCAGGACGTCTAACACCTCAGTCCCCCCGTGACCACGGTTGCTGTAAAGCAACCGAAACGTCGGGAACATAAAAAGTAAAAATAAACGCGATATAATCCGTAAAAATAGTTTTATTTCAATGTGTAGTATTCGCGTAAATATAAGAAATCAATACGCGTAAGCATTGTCATAAATGTTTCTTAAAGCGAATAATAACATTTCATAACTTCTGTAAACTTACTCATACCTAACCCTAGGTTTGCATAGAACAAGTCATTATACTAAAACATGTTATTTGTCTCTATTTTACTACAACAAAAAATAGAGGCAGCAATATGTTTTGTGTTAATGTTTAATCCAGTGCAAACCATAGGTAAATTGTAATCGTTACGTTATATCAGATTATGCAGATAATCCCATTTGTAGAGATTATTATCGTAATAAGTATTTATCTATAAAATGTTTCAGGTAAGAACCCGAAATTGTACTTACTCCGCTAAGCTTGTAGAGAAAGCGATGATATAAATAATATGATAAGCCGCATCGAAACGGGAAAAATGGAAACAAAAATTGTGGGAAGCAGTAGGAGTCCGAAGGCAATTATCCGTGTCTACAGCAGTAATTACTGAACGGGGTTACGCCTCTGACAAGCACCGCAATCATAATACCTACATATAAGCCTGGGAAAGACTCTGGATAATGTTATTGTGGTGTAATTATGATAAAATAAATCCTGGGTTAGCCTATACAACCATTTATTTTCTATCTAGCTCATTATGGCCTAATATCGTTCAGTTGATAATAAATGTTTTATAATTATTGTGCAAATTCGGCGGCAAACGTATTCAACTCAATAATTCTATCGTTCAAAGTATGACTCACTTGTTTCAAAGAAACATTGTATTCACATTCTCATATGATCTTTCCAGACATCTCTGTGCCCTTCAAGTTTCAGATTTCATCCATTTTATAAGTTGCCAGCTTCTTGTTTTCAGCTTTTCCGCTGCCCGTGGTATGCCGCGCATCGCGTCCCGCTCGTTTCAAAGCCCCGCACGAGTGTGCTCGTCTCGAGCCGCGCCGCGCCGCTTCCGAACCGCCGACAGCCGGACCGTTTTTCTCCAAACGGAAATGAGATTTCCCGCCAGATATAATGGCCTCCCACGGATTACGTCATGCGAGCTTTGAGCTTAGAAAGTTGAACTTTTTGGACTCGCGTTGGGAAATAATTTAAGAATCACAATTGTTTTCTCTCGGATTTTTTTACCCGGTAAGTTGTTATTATTTATTGAAAACATCCATATCATCATAGAATTAAATATCACGTGAAGGGAACCGGTGGTATCAATGTCAACATCAAACTGCCGTCAAAAGATTTAGATTACAACTGGCGATAAAAAAAAAATGATATGTAAAAAGACAAGCCCGCTGAGTTTCTTGCCGGATCTTCTCAGTCGAGGTCGCGTTCCGATCCGGTTGTAGATATAAGAAAAAAAAATGTAAAATTGACAATTTGTAAGTGCCCTCGTAGGCCTAAACAAAATAAACGATTTGAATTTCAAAAAATACAAAAAGAAAAAAAAACGCTTCCATAAATCTGACTAACTGAAGGCTAATGATGTCAATGTTATGCCGTTGAAATGATAATTGTGTCATGTCATTACAGTTTATCGCGGATTACTTCACTCCGCTTTGGTGCTGGTAATGTCGTGGCTTTACTTTTTATCGATGCCGCTAATGGCACCCTCTATTACCATCAATGGGATTTTTATCCTCTATAGACAACATGCTAGATTATTTCAGGCTCTACAGTACTGCTGGTCCGTTATCCTGATACCACCAAACTAATTTACTCTGACACTAGGTAGATACATAATCTTTAGCATTTAATAAGGCGCCATAAAGTATCATATGCATTAATCCAGGTTATATCTGTGTGCCAAATTTCAATCAAATTCGTTCAGCCGTTTTTGCGTGATTGAGTAACATACATCCAAACATGCAAACTTTCACATTTAGAATATTGTATAATATGTCCAGTTTTACCATCCGTTAGTCCGAAGTAAAATTCCTATACTCCAATCCTATAGTAAAATATACATAAACTAACTTAAGTCAGCTTAAAACGAATTCTATTACGTCGGCACTGAGTCGAGAAAATTTGAATGTTATAGGAAATAAAACGAGGTTGTGACAAGCAGCCGGCCCATTAGCCCCGGCGACAAATGGCTTGAATAATGACTAACTACCGTTTGCGGTTTTCATCATAAAATATGAAGGAATTACGGACGGTCCAAAAAATAGATGGAGCAATTCTATAAAATAATACCTTCTTACAATAAGACTAGGCCTTCTTCTTCTAGGTCTTCGTCTTCTAGGTCTTCTTATCTAGTCGCCAACTCTGGTGTCAGAGTTTTCAGGCCTCTTAAAGGTCTCCGGTACGGCTTAACATGTCCTCCGACACGAACGATTGTGCTCATTTGTAAATACCACTAGTGGGCACCCATCCAGTTGTCGTCATTATACTCGGTGATTATCATCACAGCCATACTCGATTTAACGAGAGTCATTGTTTTCTTCGTCGATTTTGTATTCATAAATTATATGAAAATTGAAAACGTTTACACTAATGTTAACATTTCATAAAATTATTACTTCTCAATCCGGTGTAGAGGGTCATTTATTAACCCCCGAAGAAAAAAGAGGGGTGTTATAAGTTTAACATGTGTATCTGTGTGTCTGTGTGTCTGTGTATCTGTGTATCTGTGTGTCTGTCTGTGGCAACGTAGCGCCCAAGCTGATGAACCGATTTCAATTGTGTTTCTTTTGTTAGATAGGTATTCTGATCGAGAGTGTTCTTAGCTATGTTTCATGAAAATCGGTTCAGCCGTTCGAAGATCATCAGCTCATTTGTAGATTAAAAAGCCGCATTCACGGCCAAAACCAACTTCCACGGCTCGAATCCAATCGAAATTTGAGATTATTGGATTTAGATTTATTATATGTTTAAATGATCGTAATAGTCTGAACTGGCTTTTTACAATATTATAAATATGAAAAGTTTCCCTGATTCTGGAAAAGATGTATATTTTATCAATTTTTATATGAGATTTGTATATGAACTAAAGACGTTCCATAAGTCACGTGTCAAATGATGTATACGGGCATGCGTTAAATTTTGTTTGTTTTGTTAATGGTCATAGAATATTACGTTATAATAATTCTAGAGGGCGCTGCTCCGCCATTGAGAAAAAATATAAAAAAACAAATCTAATTAAAAATAATTTAAGCGTTATTGAAAATTCTTCCCCTGGGCTGCTCCCGTCCACCTGAACCAGAGTTATTACATGAAATTGAATCATAATTGATAATATTTTACTAGGAATTAAACCTCCGTGGCATCAATATTTAGATTCGTTGTCTATTCTAATGTCAATTATTATAATGTCATAACAAAATAATGTGTCATACTTTTACACAGATTTTCTGTTGACACATTTGTATACATTTTGTATCCATTTGATGAAAAGGTCGTCGCATCGGGGGTTTTGAAATTTTCAATTTAGAGTTATTTTATTAAATGGTGAGTATAGTATTTATATTTGTATAGTTATTAGAGCTTCACTAGGATATGAAACACTGTTCACCTATTAATATTTCATAACTTGGAATACCAAGTTAAGAAGTAAAAGAAAATGTTTTTTATAGCATTTGTTTTTTTTACCGAGTAAATTACGAGAGCGCAGGCTTTTAAAGAATTAAAAAAAAAAGTGCAAAGGATAAAACAAGTGTACAGTTGCCTATAAAAATTGCACTGCAGCAAGCCGCACACTTTTAAAATAAAACAGTTAGCGTTCTATTTAAAAATACAGTAAGTATTTTCTCGTTTCATAAAATAAGTCATAAAAACGCCGTATTTGCAAAACATTTCATTAACGATGAAAAACAAAGGCACTCGCAACGAAAACGCAACTGTAATTGAACAATATCGTACTTGGGAATGGGTATGACGTCTTGGGAATACCGACACAAACTCGCTGCCACTCAGCTAGGATGATGCTTAACATGAGATGTGTCTTGAAACAGTTTTAAGGCAGATTCTGGAGAAGTGTGGAGAAGTCGTTGCACTCATTTCTCTTACTATTCGATTTCTGAAACCTTCTTATTATAGGTAGATATCTTTTTTAAACAGTTACAATGTTTTGAAACGCTACGTATATAAATAATAAATATATAAATACCGCCAGACGAACTCACCAACAGAACTGCATGGTCCCAAACTAAGCAAGGCTTGTACTATGGGTACCGTACAATGGACTGTGGGCGATCCCAGTGACACCCAGACCAGAGCAAATTAAGAAAAGGCCATTTACGAAATTTACCCTAACGGGAATCGAACATGCAACCACACGGTGTAGTAAGCCTAGCATAGCAGCCTACGCTCGAACCACTGCGCCAAGCGGTCGTTGCGGAAAAATGCTGTTTCATTTACAAAGTAAATTTCTAGTAAATTCCTTATGTTTAGGAGTTTAATTAGTCATCTTTGTGTAGATATCAAGCATTTATTATTCAGTACAGTACGTACTGTATAAACCATCTGGATCAATAATGCGATCTCAGTATTAACGTGACGTGAAATGAGGACTTATATTAATTGCTTTTGGAGCGAGCTTTTTAGCGAGATTAACCCGTCAGGCGCTTCGGCGCTACTGCCAGCGACCCGCTTAATATTAGGTATCCTTGTAATTTCTAAAGAACCATAAATAAGTAAAATAATATGAGAGGTACAGACTTCTAAATCACGTTGTGTATTTACCTCATAAGTATGTAAATCCCGCTCAAAATGTAGTCGTAGTAAATACCCACTTCTATTCTATATTTATAACAACAAAATTCTTTTATATATTTCTAGGCTTTTTATATGTTTTGAGGTATCTAAACAAAATTGAGTGGATTAAATAAGGCAAAAAAATACTTTAATGGATTTTCTCTCAGAAAAGACGCTTAAAATTTTGGGATATCCTCTTAAAAGAGCGATGCCTGGAGGTGTTTACTAAAAACATACAGATGAACATCCTCTATATTTTAAAGTCAGTTAAGGTGATAGCGCCTATCTAGCCCGCGAAATTTAAAATTTACGAGTTTTTGTATAGTTTATCCAAAATCTGAAAACATATACCTATACGAGTAAGACAAAATTTTGTGATTGGCGACAAACACAGTATGCAGTGCGTTTATGAATACATTTATTTTGCTCCAAATATTATCACGGTGGATATGATACTAGTAAATCACTAAATATACAAAAAATTGCTAGTTTTTCTGGTTATCTGCCGATCTTGAAATGTTTTAGAGTAATTTGGATATATTAATAAATGCATTGCATACGGTCTTTGTCGCCAATTACAAAAAGTGCCCATTAATATTTTCAGATTTTGAAAAAATCTAAAAAACTTCAGAAAAATTGAACTTCGCGGGCTAGATGGGCGCTTTAGCCTTAAGAAGAACATGCGACCCAGGTCGCGCAGCGTGGTTCCCAGCAGTTCAACTGCAACCAAAGCTCTATGCTACTTGTATAATACATGGGACTAGTCCCGCCACACACTCCCACCACTGTAACTCCTGTAAGCCAGGATCGACAATGGTGACCAATAATGATGTCAAGGTTTGACCCTCGACGAGTCGCAGGGAAAAGTTGAATTGTCTTGGAACCCGCACGAATTTAATCGGAAGAAATAATAGGAGGAGTTGGAAGAAAATATTTCCACTTAATAAAGTTATTACGGACGGACATTTATTTACTGGCAACTGTACACATATTATCGGTCGTCGCTTGCGTGTTATGGTTTAGGCTGCACCCTGTCCTAGAGGCCTACAATTAACCTACTTATTAACGAATGCTTCCCGCCGGCACAGTGCTGTCTGACTATTGTTAGAATGGTATAAGGGTTAACGTCGAGGCAAATTCTGTCATGGCCCGTCGCTTGACTTTTTGGTGGGAAAGTAATGTTGATATTTTTGTTTATTTTTTTGTTTCATTGAAATATAATGAGTAAATAAATGTGATGTTGGTAGAATATTAATAATTAAGCATATATTCAGAAATGTGTATGAGTGAAAGCAATTGGAACATTAGTGGTGAAATTTTTCCCGCAATAAGTCCGGTTATTTGTGAGTAAATTATCCGCCACTTTATTGATATTGGGCTTGTAAAAGAGTCTTCATGTGCTTGATGCAAAATAAAACCACAGAGAGTACCTAAAACTTGAAAATATTATTTTACTTGACACTGGCTTAAGGCGATATGCGAAGCCAAATAATGACTAACCTTAGTCAATTTATAGGTCGCGGTACAAATTAGATTCCTAATTTGAATACTAATTTAAAGTCAAAATTGTATTATTTTGTTTTTATTTAACGCATCAAAAAAAACAAAAGAAAAACGCAACAGTAGCAAATGAGGTGCCTAGCCTAGGTATTGTATATTTGGCAGCACTGCACTCGCTCGCGTTGGCCCACTTCTTCGCCCTCGCTTCGGTGGCCAATTACACAATTTGGAATGAAAAACGAGCTGGGCTCGGCTTGTTCAAACTTGTTAGACCCCTCTAGCTCTGCTATCTACCCTCTGTTGTTATTAAATAGTGGAACTCTAGTGGGAAACAACGAATTACATCCGTCTAAAAATAATCGATATTTTATATTTTTTCTTAAATTAGAATGATACAAAATACGTTGACAATCAATGAAACCACTCACAAAGATTATTACTCTAAATTTACTATAGCTTAAAGGAAGAGCGTTCAAGACTTTATACCTACTTAAAACTGAGTATGCAAGTTCCGTTGTCCGAAATAAACAAAAATGTTCCTGCCAAAGAAGCAGGTTTATCCAGTTGCTATTAAATATATTTTACCTAAGGTAGTTGGTATCCTAGCTCTGGGCAGGACACTCCCCGGGGTGTCTGCGCTCGTAAATCCAAGTTTGAATCTTTGCTGCAGACCTTTGAGATTCGGCACGCGGCAGTAATGTAAAATTTCTACAGGAGAATGTTGCGTAAAAAACATTGTTATTTTTTATTTATCATAATTGCTATAACTTTTCCTAGATAGAAAATCATGAATATTAAGTATATATATATATGCATATTAGCAACAAGGTTTTTAGACTACTTATAAGTTTGTCAGTATCCTACTTCTTCGCTGTAAGCATTTATGAAGATAAATAATTATCTAAAACCTACTTCCTGATAAAACTGATTATAAGCTAGTTTCATGCACACTTTGTATTTGAATAAATCATTGTGCTCCGGGTATACAGGGTGCGTGGGCGTGTGCAAATGTCACACCAAAGCGATAAATTTCGTCGAGCGTGATTCATTGCGCGCTCTCTTGACGGAGAAATCACACAGACGAACATCACGCGAGCTTTGTAAATTTTACAAAATGAAAAACCACGCGTGCTGATAAGTTATAACAAGTGTCTGAAGGACAATGATCAATAAATAGTACCTACCTACTGATATAGTATCTATACCTAAGTATCAAGTCGTAGGTTACTTTACTTACTTTCATTTTGATATTCAACTTCATCAACACTTAAATTAAATGCAGTTTCTTTAGCACCCACCTCATAATTGCACCTGTCAGGGTGGATCCTGCTCTTTCAGTACCATTTAATTACTTTACTGAAAACTATTTAGTTTTCGACACAATAATTTAATCGTAGTGTGTACCAACGCAATCTTTCACCAAAATAATCCACCAAAAATGATTGCGTCAATCCCAATATTATCAGTGACAAAATCCATAAAAAAGTGTGATCGTTATCGTGCGAGCGTGTATCGAGCCAATACCATCGCTCTCAGGGCCCGATTGAAAGCCTCCTACCGAAACCTTGCGTGTCCTTCGCTCGCTTTGTGATCTCGCTCTTTGATCTGCGCCTACAGCTGCCGCTTATTCCGAATTCCATTCACCTTTGACCATTCTTTTTCATTATTTCGACGTTTTTGACGCTCCGAGGCACAAAATGTGATAGGTTTAAGGGGCGAATATCGAACAGAATAATGTCTCAATGGAGGATCAAACAGTGTTTGTCAGTGTTTGTTCTCAGCGTGTAGATTGTAATAGCATATTCTACTTTCTCCACATTTTTTTAAGGTAAAAAGCTATGGGCCTTCAAATTACCTATAGATAATCCGATTTTATAATTCGGAAATTCACCGGACCGGAAGTCCTGACCGGCCATCGGACCGCAAATCTGATATCGAATTATACGCTCCAACTAAAATCAGACTAGAAATAAGTATCTAAACCTAAAGATAAGTTCCTAGGTCCCTACTTATTAAATTTCCAATAAAATCCATTGAATTGGCTTGCATCCTCGACATTAAAACAAACTGATTCAAAAATGTGCCGAAGATAGGTAGGTACTTATAATTAATATTCTATGCGATAGCTCTACGTTAATATACCTAACGTTTCTCTTGTGTGCAGTCTGCGCTATTCAGTAATGTTGAACGCAAGTGGCGATGCCGGAATAATGGATCCCATTTCACTAAATTAACATGCAGACAATTTGTGCTCCTGCACAAATGCATCTTTGGTATGTCTGGGGACTTGTTTTGACCACGTAGAGCGCAGCGGTGTAGATTTCAACATTTATTCCTGCTACATTTCATTTGCAGAATATGCTAGCTGCGAGCTGCTGCATACTAGTATTGAGCTGTGTATGATGGTACCTACTAAGAATGACACAACACTACGTGACTCAACAACAACTTTGTGGTACCAACAAAACTACTATAAATATTCTTAGTACTTATTTAAGTAAGTACAATTCTCTACAAAAATGTTAAACAATACTTATTGATAACTTTAAATTACGTAGGTTACGTTAGAACATGACGTGAGCGTATCGTTAAAATATATAAAAAGTGAAGAATGAACCTTTCTTTAAATGTTAAAGTGAAGATTTGGAAGAGGCGTAGGTATCATAAAAAGTGTGGTCACGTTCAAGGCAGCGTCGTTGCGAGCGCCCACCGCCTTGCTGACTCGACAAATATCCGTTTAACGCGTTTAACTGCCTCTTGCTAGCTAACTTTATATTTTTCATGGTATCACTGATCTTTTTAAAAAAAATATTTTTATCAAGGTTGATTTCAAAATGTACATAGAATAATAGATGGTGATTTATTCCAGTGGAACACTTTTATTTTGTCATTAACTTTACCATTAAACAGTTATAGGTGCAAAACTATTAATAGGCATCCGTTAACATACAGTTCTCACCTAGTTCTAGACTTCTCTAAGTAAAACAAACATGGACCTAGAGATACCTAACATATTTTATTTAAGAACTAAGGGAGCTCGGAGTTCGTAATGAATATTGAAGGCACCGAGATGGCTAAATAAAACATTGTGGCACAGAGGCTGAATATTATAAGAGCGGTGCGCCGCGGCCCCGGGGCCGGCAGAACAATACACGGATTGTGAATAAAATTAAAAACATCACAAGGCAGCTGATTTTTTCATTCAACGATTTGAATTTTTTATGTAAACCATTTGAGTATGAAATGTTTAAAATTATACACGCAGTGAATATTCAAAAGCAATTAAACCTGAATAAATACTGCCGATGTTTGATCTAGGGAGAGCAAACAGCATTTATGAAATTGCAAAATACTTGCGAAATATTTTTTGGGATTTCAATGGAGCTGAGGCAGGACACAATTTCCCCGGCAATTTGACGATACAGTTGATATGATTGCGGGATTGCTGTCGAAAGATATATAAACGTCAAGTGTTGTTAGTCGGGGACGATATGAAACGAAATGGAAGGGAGACGCAGTGGGCGTGAGCTGGATGGAAATTGCAATATCCGAGCGAGCAGAATTAGACGCGACGCTACGCTCCGCCGACTAGAATCGGCTCCCGCAACACATCACTTTTAATTTTTACAGCTGACCATTTTCAGGACACGTAGTTGAAACAGCTTTTCACTACATGGTATAAAATAAAGTCGCTGCTGTCTGTCTGTCCGTATGTATGGTTAGATCTTTAAAACTACGCAACAGATTTTGATGCGGTTTTTCATTCAAGAGGAAGGTTTATATGTATAATACATGCATAATAGTAGATAAACACTGATAAAAAATACCAGTGCGAAGCCGGGGCGGGTCGCTAATATGAAATATATTCGAAAAACAGTGCCGTCTAGGGACGCCCGAAGGAAGCGAAGCTTTATGGTAGGACGCCGCAGCTGCCACTCTGTATACCTATATATCTTGTAACGCTACTGACGTCATAGTGTAACGCTACTGACGTTTAGCACGGATAGAGTGGCCGCGTGGCGAGCGCCCCGAACGTCCGTATAGAAGCGTCGCTTCAATAATTCGTTAAATAATCATACTGCTTCAACAAGCAATTGCAATTATGTTAAACTGTATACGAGTAGCTAATGTAGTTGTTCAGTTGCTTATTTGCAGCAAATTACTTGCTAATAAAACAAATAATGTCGATAGACAAATTTGGAATAAGGACATCTCCCCGAAAATCTATATATATAATTATAACTCAAAGGTGACTGACTAACTGACTGACTGACATAGTGATCTATCGACACACAGCCCAAACCACTGGACGGATCGGGCTGAAATTTGGCATGCAGGTAGATGTTATGACGTAGGCATCCGCTAAGAAAGGATTTTGATTAATTCTATCCCCAAGGGGATAAAATAGGGGATGAAAGTTTGTATGAAACTTTGTCAATGAAATTCCACGCGGACGAAGTCGCGGGCACAGCTAGTAATGTTATAAAACGCCTAAAGAGGCGTTCATAAAGATGTATAAAACTAACACAATATTTAGTTAAAGATCCTGATAACACATCCAGTCTAGCTGTGTGCCGTCAGCATTAGGCCTGGTGGGAGATTGGATCGCACGAGCCAGCCTAACTAAACTTCATTAGTCGAGTTTGGATAACAGAGCGACGTCGGATTACGTTGTTAAGTACAGCACTGAATTATTTACAGACTCTGATCACAGTAGATAGGTATATTCTGAGTTAATTAGTTTTCACAATCGGAAGGCATGACACCAGAGTTAATCAAAAATGTGCTCCTAATTAATTACAATAAGCGTCAAGGATTCTTGAACACTTAACTAGGAAATCTATCTCGACAATTTGTCTTTTTCCCGTGGATCTTCAGAGAAAACAAAACAAGAATGCTTTACTAAAACACTATTCATCATGAGATTGAGTACAGGTTGACCGGCCCTAAGCAAACACAATGGCTAATCTAGCGTATATGTTATAACTACGCCCAAATGTATTTAAACGATACGCTACAGGCGCGCTATGAAGTTACGCTAGAATAAGCAGAATGATTAGGGTAGGGATTTCCGTAGATAGTGGTAATACTTTTATATAAGAAAATACAAAAAAGGACGGGTATTTTTCCCAAAAACAAATGCCGACAAAACACAGTATCGCTTGGAGACGGTCCCGGAGCGCTGATACCTCGATTCCCATTTAGAACGAGTGTCTTGCATATTCTGTTATTCATGCGGCGAAAAAGAAGCAAGTTTGAAGCGCTCAGGAAGCACATGCACGAATATTCAGACTATTGATTATATATACTTACTTAGATAATAATAAAACTGAAAGTAATAGGATAAAAATAACTTTCCTTGGAAATTAGTCCATGTGTCCAATGGTGGGAGAGCCAGACGGTAGCCAATTATTATTGACTACAGCTCATATACGATTTGGCTCGGATGACCAAGCCATGATCCTTATAAACCCTACCCCCCCCCCCCCTCCCTTCGGACCGCCACTGGGTAAAGCGCCAAAGTCTATCCAATAAGGACAGGTAAATAAAAACGCATTAGAATCGTAGGGAATCAGTCTATCTTCCATAACCGTTGCATATAATAACTAGGCCATACAATTACAAATTTTAATACTTACAAACAAAATAAATCGTAAACAAGCTATAATACTGTTGCGACCTTGAAACTGTTCCGTCTATTATCTCGAAGAATCCACATCCTACCAGCTTTAGACAAAAACGCATTGTTAGTCTAGATGTACTCCATCGATTAATTATGAAAAATCTCGAATATGTTACTTCTTGGAAGCGACAGTGTACGGAACTCAAGTAAGCGAACGAAGAGTGATATACCAGTGACCTAGGCGATTATATTGGAATACTGTGTGACTGCTAAGTGATTCGGAACCGTGTTTGTTGTGAGTAACTAGTGATAGTAAACAAGTGTAGTACCGTGTATTTGAAGTTTGTGGAGAGCGAATTAAACCCTTTTTACACGTTTAACGGCATTTAGTGTACCTACCCCTAGTACGTAACAATACGTTTAATCATAAGCTAAGAACAGATTGATAGGCGTCCGCACCCTGCCTACGTGGCAGCAGATCAGGTTGTTGTGGTGGTGGGTGCACCACTCGCTCTGGTCCAGGATGACCCGGTCCCACGGGCACGCCGCGCTCTGCAGACAGATGCCTTGCGATAACGCACATCTGAGGACGAATGGTTCTGAAATTGAGAAACAAAAGGGGTATGACAACCGCAGCGTCAACTGACGTAAGGGAATGGACAGATGTATGAATTTAAAGAAGTGAAAGAGGTGCCTCCAGAGATGCCTTCATCTATGGGTGCGTCAGAATCACATCACGGCATTTGACATAAATGGCGCAAGAGTGCCTCATGTTGTGTGATATTTTTGACTCTGTGGATTTTTACAGTATTTTACTTAGGTCTCCACTATGGTTTATCAGTGTTTTTGAATACCAACATATATAATGTTTTAACTACTTATGTAAGTGTAAGCATGAATTATCATGGGCTTGAATCCCTCGATTTTCCTCCGAAAGAGAAACAAAAGGAAGAGGAATTATTAATTTGATAAATCTTTCTCATTTCGCATTCCCTCTAGACTCTATTCGGCATGAAATATGAAACCTCGGAAACTGCATGACGGTAAAATTTTCATAATAAACGAGTTAACCCCATTGGAAGCTGCCCAATCCATGGATACAAGAACAGACCCGCCCACTAATGAGAATATAAAAGAATTACTATTCCCTTTGGTGTTCACCGTACCTTAATGCGATGCCGCGAGTGAAGCAAATTAGCGTTACATAATTAGCAGCATTAAATACTTTGCTCTTTGTTTGCCACAAACACTCTAGTCTCTACGAGATAGAGCACGTTTATTTATAAACTTCCTGCGTGTGCAAGAGAATAGTAAAAAATTCAAAAGCGCTTGAGAAAATGTTTTAAGTGTTTCCTTTGTGAAAAGGAATTCTTTTTCAGGTATGTTGTTCAGGTATTTTATGTATGTTAGTAAGGGAGAAATAAAAAATATCTAGAAAAATATAAATAATAATTAGACAATAATTTTTTGTTGTTCTATAGTGTGGATTCACTATGATTATTTTTTTTGGCAGACATTGTGATACATACCTAAATAAATATATACTTACTTGCAACCCCCGAGGAATCATCTTTTTTTTGTACACCATTACGAATGAAGTCACTGAAATCCCAAGAGTTGCTTAAATCAAACACGTCGATATCTACAACTCCAAAACTGACCCGTACGAGTAAGCTAACTAGTAACGCGACAAACATAATTTAATATGGAAACTAACGCACAAAACGAATGAATGAATTCGCACGTCGCGAGATTGAGAAATCAACTATGTCCTACAATAGACGATTGAATCGATCGGCGACTGCAATAAAAAATCAATTATCACAATTGTCGATAACTATTCCGCGGTAGGTGTGTACATTATTATGTTTCGATTATTCTCAGCTAGTTTCCCTAATTATATTTTGTAAGAAAAAGTACCTAATTTTTAAAGATTTCACAGCAAGATCCGTCGGTCTGGAATCTGATGAATCATCAGCATGATGAATAATCACCCCTTTTAACTCATCCTTTTTTCGTTGAGGTTTTCATTACTTACCTTTTTATCCACCCCATTTTATAAAATAAAAAATACGAAATCAAATTTAATTTTTTCGTAGAGAATCGGAATTCGCTGTGTACTTTGCATGTGCTAAGTACTGAACACAATACGTTGATTGCTGAACTCCAATTCAGCGGAACAATGTGATTGTTTTGATCGCTCAATCTAGGCACCTACTTAGATAGTTACATAGCGATAGATAATCAGAATCGATTCCATTATAAAAACACTCAAACCTTTTTAAAAAACCTCTTTTTATATTTTATTTCAAGTAATAATGGCACTTGATACAATTTAATAAATTGATAAAATTTTCTGATCAATCCCTAATTGAAAATTTGGCGGCGCCATTCCTGAACTGGCAAGTGGGCCTTTAATTATTGCTCCCGGTGATTTATAATATAGGTAGGTATCCTCGAATCCCCAGCGACGCTCACACTGATTCATTCCTCGACCCTAATATAGAGTTGGTAATAACTTATAAATGTGACTTTAATTCGATTTTGAATGTCTGAGAAATATGTATTTTATGTTATGGTACACACTAGCGCCAGTCGAACAGGGAGAGATATTAATGGCTTTTTTATAACAATATTCTTTGTATTGATTCGGGAGAACATAGACTATGTAGTAGGTCATAGAGTACCTACCCATGTACATTATTGTTTTTTATGTTATTTGATATATTCCAACTTAAGTGTGCAATAAAGAGTTATTATATTCTAATCTTTATCTAATCTAATCTAAATTGGTAGATTTACCAACCTAAAATTAATTATTAGGTTTTGACCTGTATATCTGTGAAAACAAATTGCATTGCTGAAAGGATGTGTGCGCCGTCATACCAACTAAGGATATAAATCAAGTAAAATATGTTAAATTAACCCTATTTTATTATTTATTTCCGAACGCCACCGCTCTCTAATATATTGGTACTCGAAGCGCCTCTCGTCTTCGAGAGTGGTACAGGGCCGACTTCAGCTCGTTCCAAGATTTACCGACGAACGTGAGAAACTCGTTTTATTGCATTAGTATCTACCTACTTTACTGAGTTTTTTGGACCTCCTTCTTTCTGAAACTGAAGTGGGAGCCAGGTAGGTAAATAACGAATAAATAGAGTTAGACTTTACACTAGTCGATGACTATGGTTAACATCTGCTGAGTAATTATAACATTTGTAGCCGAAATTACGGTGGTAGTTTCAAGTAGGTAAATAGTTAAAAAAATATGATTTTTTGTGTCGTAGTTGGTCTTTTAATTAAACCAACTCCATTAAAACAATATAGCATAACCATGTAAGGTAGGTACTCAAAATATCAAATTATGTTCATAATGTTAATATTGTGAAACAAATTAATAAAGAGGCTGTGTCGTTCAAATATGCGAAATAAATTTTATGTATTATCGGAAAGGATATTTGCTGAAATATTTTAATATGAAATAACATCAGAATATTCACAAAATTATATTCATCACACATTAATCATTTAACAATAAAGCCATTATTTCCAATTGCATCACTGATGATAAAGAGAAGATATTGTCATTGGATAGACGGACAGGAAAAGGATAGTTTGAAATAAATTTACATTAGGTAGGTAAGTAAGTACTTACATGTTTTTAAGAATAGGTACTTGGTAGATTTATCTACATTATTTTGCTACTTTTGAGGACTTGTTTTCACAGATGTACCTAAAGGTTTTTTCGCTTTCTAATAAGTCTAACAGGTAAAACATTTCTAATATCTAAAACCATTGAAATAAAACTATTTTTCGGATTTTATCGCGTTTATTAAATTTACGTTCCCGACGTTTCGGCTGCTTTACAGCAGCCATGGTCACGGGGGGACTGAGGTGTTAGACGTCCTGATGTCATAGTTAGTAACTGTGTACCCTCATATTAAGTTGTTGTTTGCGGTCCGATCCACGCAGAAAGTGCTCACAGTGTCTCGAGGTCTTGCAATGGTACACTTGGTTTTGGATTTAATTATATTAGAAAAAATAGTTTAAATATAAAATAGTTTTATTCAATGTGTAGTATTCGCGTAAATATAAGAAAACAATATCTAAAACCATATTAAAAAAAACTACCTACAGCTAAGCAGATTTAAATCGTGTGCTTTTAAACATTTTTCCTGAGAAAGCACCTTCAAACGGGTGGCGAAACAAGTACCTATCTAGAATGCAGCGAAGCGTTTTTCCTGGATTTGCAAACGTGAAACTCTGAGAAAACGTAGACGGTTGCAGACAAAAACTAACGCGCGCCGTTTAGCTCGGTGCTAAACTTTCATACAGCTACACTTTACAAGTTTCGTATAAACATTGCGTTTTGATTCAAATATTTTCGTTAATAACACAGGGGCGTTATAGCAATAGGTACTTACTTATATAATTGTATACAAATGCGTTATGAAAATATATTTTAACTTAGTAAGAAGGTACCTAAGTATCTATACATCTATACAAATAAATAAAATTGGAGTGTCTGTCTGTCTGTCTGTGTGTTTGTTCCGGGTAATCTCCGAAACGGCTGGACCGATTTTGACGGGACTTTCACTGGCAGATAGCTGATGTTTTAAGGAGTAACTTAGGCTACTTTGATTTTAGAAAAACAATTATGGTTCCGCGTAAAAAAATAAAAACATGAAAACAAAGAGTATCTCCGAAACGGCTGGACCGATTTTGAAGGGACTTACACTGGTAGATAGCTGTTGTTATAAGCAGTAACTGAAGCTACTTTTATTTTAGAAAAACTAAATTAAAAAAATGAGTCCTGTTGCGCGGTCTCAGAACGCGGGAGCAGGCTTTTTTGTTAAGTTAAATTCCACGCGGACAAAGTCGCGGCCTAAGCTAGTAATTAATAATAATAATATCGCCTAGATAGACTGACACACCAACTGTATGGTCACAAACTAAGCAACGCTTGTACTATGGGTACCGTACAATGGACTGGGGGCGATCCCAGTGACACCCATACCAGGCCGAATTACGAAAAGGACGTTTCTGAAATTTGCTCCGGTGGGATTCGAATCCGCAACCACCATGTGCAGTGAGCCGAGCGGCCTACGCTCGAACCACTGCGCCAAGCGGTCGTCAAAGTACAGTGTATTTTTCCATAAGATTCGGATTTAGTTAACCATCTTAGAATGTCTTGTTAATGTAAACCGTCTTTCAAAGTTATTAAAAGACGTTCTAGTAATAATTGTACATAAGTATTAACATTTTTAAAAGAATGCCATTTGGGAAACTAATAGTTACGTCATCATCATCATCAGCCTATACTTGTCCACTGCTGGACATAGGCCTTCCCTAATGAGCGCCATAGTGCCCTGTCTTCAGCTTGCCGCATCTAGCATCTGCCTGCAGTCTTTCGCAGTAGTTACGTATATATTATAAAATAAAAAGGCATGCCAAAATTGTTTACTAAATCCGCATCCTAAGGAAAAATACACTTTTAAGTTGGTATGCTAGGTATAAATACTCAACATACAAATTTCGCTTAACCATTACCTAGCCATAACAGACCTATAATCCCATTATTCTATAATAACCTTTTCATAAGCAATTGTTTACACTATTCGTCCATCTATTTTATCCGAAATAGGTACCTAAGTACCTGTTTGTATCTGTATATCGTAAGTAGGTACTAATAAAAAAAACATCTTGCCTTTTTAATGGTACACTCAAGCCGTAACGCCAGCAAAATGTAGCCGAAAGCAGTCATTCCTTAAAGTAGTGCGGGTAATTTACCTCGTTCTGGAAAAACAAAGAAAACGTACCTACACAGACGTGTCGTAAGTACCTACCTATAGTTGTGTAAGTACCACATTCGCACTTTTGACCATAATATCGTCATAGAAAGGTACGTAATAAAAGAACCCGTAAATATTTATTAAAAACCAAACTAGGTATAGGTTTTGATTGATTTTCTGCTTAATTTGTACATTATCACCGATTCCTAGTTAAGTACCTAAAACTAAAATTGTACTTTCTAGAACGTACACTAACCACCGGACATGTAGGTACCAATTTACTATAAAATAGGAACTTACCCAAAACAACAAGGTTTGTTGAGAATTATTCTATATCTATCAAGTTTGGCTTCAATATACCTAAACCATAGAACCTGTTTTAATCCCTAGCTACCTACCCAGCTTATCTACTTTACAGCGATTCGAAATAGTTCAAATAACTTAAAGTCCTTGAAAACTCCTTGTCGAGAATCTATTCGCAAAACTGAAAAAAAATATAATTGTTGATTCAAATTTCATTAGAGCCCTTTGTGACTTCAAAATTCCAGCCGTGTCCGTTTCATGAAAATAAAATCAAGCGTGAACTTTACATTCAGGAGAGACCCAAATTTACATTTTACCTAGATAAGTACTGACTCTTTATTTTACTCTGTTTAAAATAATGCAAATCACCTTTTAGGAAATCCCTGCGGCGGAACATAAAAATATTTTTATAAAGTTAGTTACATCTTGCGTAGGTAGGGTACGAGCCTACTTGTCGGAGAAACACGTTTATAGAAGCCCCTTAGGGATCAGTTCCGTATCAGCTTATGCAAAGTATCATCGGCAAATATTAATTTCATATCGTTATTGAATAAACCTAACTATAAATGCCTATACCTATAATAAATGAGTAGGTATTAAAAATCATTAAAAAATTATTAAAAAACCAACGATAATTTAACAAGTGCAACAAAAAACTCAATACAAAAATATCCATATCAATAATGGCCTTAGATTACTTAATTACAAATGTACCTTAATATCAACTGACAGCGAGTAGGTAATTATTAATTCATAATAATCATGTATAAAAAGAAAAAAATCTACGGTGTTAAATGTAAATAAATAAATCACCGCTAAATACTTAAATCTCTTATCCGTGTCGTTTAAAAATAAATAATCAAAATACCGGTCTTGCACGAACCACACACATAAAGTCAGTCTCTAAGGGTGTAGGGCCACAGCGCGTGAAAAATTCACCCCGGCCAGCCGGCAGACATGTTTTATTTAAGGGAGTGCGCAGTGCGGCCCGTTCTAATATTTAGTAACCAGTGGGACCACCTTTCCCGGCGCGCTCCTACTTGTACCATTTTACACCAGAGAGAAAAGGTCTAAGTTTTACACCGTTTTTATTTGACACTATACAGGAATTACACAGTACTTACCTCACTCTTGTCTCTTGATCAATTCAAATCTGGGTGATTTTTGACAAAGTTTTATTTTATATACTTAACTAGCTGTGCCCGCGACTTCGTCCGCGTGAAATTTAATTGACCATGTTTCATACAAACTTTCATCCCCTATTTTATCCCCTTGGGGGTAGAATTAATCAAAATCCTTTCTTAGCGGATGCCTACGTCATAACATCTGCCTGCATGCCAAATTTCAGCCCGATCCGTCCAGTGGTTTGGGCTGTGCGTTGATAGATCACTATGTCAGTCAGTCAGTCAGTCACCTTTGAGTTATATATATTTAGATTATGTGTTTTCTTTGTGAATTATGATTAGATTTTATCTAAACAATGCTCATCTACCTATCTCAGATACTACGATATATCAAAGACTTACGTATTTCAGTTTCACATACTTCCGGTCGATTTCCGATTCGATTTATTTTTGCTATAAGTTTATTTTCTCAAAAATACAAAAAATATATATCTATTAATTTTAAATTAGCTTTTATCTATCGGAGCTCTGAATGTTATTTATCGCGTATCTCACTCAGCGGCAATAAATAACCCTGAGGCGGTTTTACGTATTCGCGTATACGAGGCATGCCTTTTAAGTTCTGTCGTTTCCATAATTCCCGGCAATTTTGAATTTGGAACTGTTCTATATTCGAATGTGTTTAAATTTCGAATCTCAAAACAGTTGAATGTATTAGGATTAATGTTATTGTTTAGTCACAGCGTCGATTAGAATCTGTCAGGTTACGTACGAAAATGAATCTTTCTAAGGAAAATGTTCGTGCAATAATTTTCTACAACTTTAGAAGAGGCCTGACACGGCTTCAGTGTTTTGAAGAGCTAATATCTGTGTTCAGGGATGAAGCCCCATGTCTGCGGACTGTCGAACGCTGGTATTTAGAAATCCAGCGTGGACATACTAGTGTTAGTGACAAATCTCGCGAAGGTCGCCCAAAATCTGCATTCACTGAAGATAACATCATTGGAGTGAGACAACTAATTCTCGAAGATCGTCATGTGACGTATCGAGAGATAGAGGCTCTATTAGGCATCTCAGGGACAACCATTCAGAAGATCTTGCATGAAGCGCTTGGTGTAAGAAAGCTAGTTTGCCGTTGGATACCGCATCTGCTTTCCGACGATCACAAGGCGGCCCGCGTCAGATGGTGTAAGAAAACTCTGCAAAGGTTCAACCGAGGAGAGTCAAATCACGTCTACGACATCATCAGTGGTGACGAATCTTGGATCTATGCCTACGATCCTGATTCCAAACAACAATCTACAATCTGGGTCTTTCAAGACGAGCCAAAGCCGACTAAAGTTGTTCGTTCTCGAAGCACTTCAAAGAAGATGGTGGCCACGTTCGTTAGAAAAACCGGCCATGTTGCGACTATTGCACTTGATGATCGTAGAACGGTTAACGCAGAGTGGTATACCACAGTTTGTTTACCACAAGTCATCGCCGAACTTCGAAAATCTAACTCAAAGCGACGCATCATCCTGCACCACGACAATGCAAGTTCACACAGCGCTCGTCAAACGATTGAGTATTTGAAGCAGGAAAAAGTAGAAATTCTTGACCATCCTCCATACAGTCCTGACCTAAGCCCTAACGATTTTTTTACATTTCCTAAAATTAAGAAAAGTCTTCGTGGTCAAAGGTTCCAGTCCAGTGAAGAAGCAGTCGACGCTTTCAAGTCAGCCATTTTGAACACCCCCACTTTAGAGTGGAATAAATGTTATAATAACTGGTTTGAGCGAATGGAAAAGTGTATTAAGCTACGTGGTGAATACTTTGAAAAACAATAAAAAGTACTATAAGGTTCTAGTTGTGTTTTTTTCTTCAAACGACAAAACTTAAAAGGCATCCCTCGTATGCGGGTATAAAACGAATGATGGCCAAATGGGCTGAGGCTTTTATGGTGTGTATGAGTATAAAAAGCAAATGACACGTGCGAATAAGAAAAATATAGGTATATTTGTATAGAAAGAATATGCATAATAAGTTCGTATACCTATGCGAACCATCCAATCTTCTTAAAAAAACCTGGGCCTAAGTCTGCTTATTCCATATATTTCCATTCCATCGGAAAACCATACACCTATTATGTCGTTAATGTTACCTATTATTGCAAAATCGGTAATCCATTTGATCCTTGGTGATCAATGTTGTCGGCCAGTGGTCACTGCTCTGATAACAGATAGAGGACAACATGTCGACCGCCAACAATTACTGATGAACGCGATCAAGAATTCACGAAGATAATTTTAATGACCAATGGTTTTCAATTGGTTTCAATTTAAAATTCAGCGATTCCGTTCATGCTTCAGATGGAGGACACGTTAAGCGCTCATTACCAGCACACTCGTTAAGACATGTCGGAAGCCTTCGGACTGACTGAAAATGCCGACAATAGAGTTGTGAACGAAAGCTCATACGATAAAAAGTAAGATTCAACTATCAATTAATAGATCGATCGACAGTCTATCGATTGGGGTAGTTAAACTCTACCTGTCTCTGGCACGAGCCAGCGTGCGATTCGCGCACATCATAGTTTCGAAGGACATCGTGAATTATCGACTTCAAACATTGACTTCAAATCAGCTAGCAAGGCTGCAGCCGCAACATTACAAAAATAATAAAGAAAATGTTACTACACAGCTAACTATTCTAGTAAAGCCCATTTTAACATATCTACAGTTACGTTTACAGTTCCAACACTGACATAACGTTTCATCGCATGCAATTTACACAAGATGTGACCTGCGACGCGGTTACCAGACTGTAAGTACTCACTAACTGTAGAGGACAGCTGCAGACAATAGGTTCGTGCTAATTGTCGCAGTTACCACTCAACAGATTATGAATTAGTTGGAACTCGGGCTAGCGAACACAATGAAATAATTACCTATGTATGACCTATGCGAGTGCATTCATAATTAGTTTGCAGTTTGTCGAGTTACCCGGGTTAGCATGAGTTGATTATTAACTTGAGAAAATGTATTGATTTTGCCCAGTTTGGTAGTAATTAGTCATTTAAGCTAACCTGGGTTGCCGCAGTTAATCCGTTATCCGTAACGATTTTCAGTAACACATGGGTGTGTTACCTACCTAAAAAGTACTACTTAATTACTTAAGTAATTGCTAACTTTATTCCAGCAGCGGATCTCTTCCAAACCAAGTGACCTTTAATTGGTTTTGTGCACGATATTGTTTATAGTTTACCTTTCAACCAACATAAAAATGTGTTCAAGGAGAAGGTTCAAACTACACATATACCTACCCTTAACTGCCCTTAAATCCAATAATTACTCACAGCAATTGTCTGGAGAAGCGAGGATATATGAAATAAACTTTCTCAAGTTAGGGTTCCGACAAATCCCACAAACAAGCGCAAAGTTCGCAACTCGACAGATGCGGATGAGACGTGATTAATCACTTTGGCAGAAGCTTATCCATGATAATAATATATGGTAAGGAGAAATATAAGTCATGTAAAATCTAGAAAGTAACCCTTTGAGAAAACTCATAACAAGAAAAAATTGTAAGTAGCTACATAGATGTAGGTAAGTATTTACTTACCATTATTTCATACACATTTAAATTGAGTACGTTAAAGCCTTTGGTAGAGTTGAGATCTTTAGCTTTAGGAAACCCTAAGCCTACTGTCCGGTTACCAAAGTTATCGACATAGCTCAAAGAATTAGCAAGCTGAAGTGGCAGTGGGCTGGCCATATCTCGCGAAGAACCGACAACCGCTGGGGTAAACGTGTTCTTGAGTGGAGACCTCGACTCGGCAAGCGTAGTGTAGGACGCCCTCCGACCAGGTGGGATGACGATCTGCGAAAGACTGCAGGCAGATGCCAGCATCTGCCTGCAGTCAGGGCGCTATGGCGCTCATTAGGGGAGGCCTATGTCCAGCAGTGGACAAGCATAGGCTGATGATGATGATGACTGTCCGGTTTACACCATTCAAGTTGGCAAGTAGACAATTATTCTTCTTACCATATGAGCTAGTCGCTAACTCTGTTTGTTCAAGACGCCCAAAAGGCTCCAAAATCGCTTAGCGACTAGCGACTGATAGCCGGGACCGACTGCTGTAATGTCTATGATATTACTGGTAGGTAGATAGTTGCTTGCCTGCCTTGCATCTAAACACGGTACAAACTCACCCATGAACTTACCCAGCGATTTCCATGTTAATTCGCTAGGTATGTACTTGTCAGCTTGTCAAGTTGAGACGTGTAAATCCTGCATAATATGTACCCACATAACATGCCTATGGTTGTGAGGACCGTAAGTACCACACAGATTGTGGCAGTGGCCCACAGTAGCCCGTCTACTTTTGTCTTGTCTCTACTCTGTCTACGCCTTTTTTCTTTTAACCATAGTGTGCATAGAATGACATATTTGTTTGAAATTGACATTATCGTCATTTGACGTTTTTAGTTGGCCACTTTAGGGGTTATGTTTTGATATTTTATAAAAGATAATTATAATTATCTCTAATTATGTTACTGTGGTCATGGGTAAGTGCAAAAAACGAAGGTTTATTCTATTCTATAAAATAATTCAAGGACTCAAACGGTTGTCAACATAATCCATTCTTGCTTTCAGGTTACTAATATTTATTTGTTTATTTTTGTATTTCACCTCATCTAAATTATTTTTCTTCTTACCAGGGTGCCAACTCACACGGTCAGCTAGGTTTAGGCGTTGCAAATGAACAAGTTGATAAGTCAAGCAGAGTAACATTACACTTGTATGATAACAAAATCAAACAAATAGCATGCGGAGGTGGCCACTCGCTTCTACTTGACAATGAAGGAAAGCTTTATTCATGTGGTTGGAATAATAGACTGCAATTAGCAACAGAAAATGAAACATATAATTTCGAAAGAACATGGCAATTAAGTGGTATACATTTTAAAGACATAGCATGTGGCTGGGACTTCAGTTGTGGGGTAACAGATGACCATTTCTTGTTTGTTTGGGGCTCCAACAGTCATGGGCAATTAGGATTGCCCAAAAGTTACTTCTCTGAAACTATGAAACCTATCAAACTTCAGGCAAATGCATGCATTGTGTCCATGGGCCTCAGGCATACAGCCATTGTGAACTCTTTACATCAAGTTTGGACTACAGGATGTGGAAAACATGGCCAGCTTGGCTTAGGAGAAGATGTGCCATCTTCTGATAGATTTCAGAGAGTACTTGATGTAGGTAAAATTTCCCATATTGCTTGCGGCCAAAACCACACAGTGGCATGGAGTTCAGAGGAAAAAGCTTTGTATGTGTGGGGAGATAACAAGTTTGGCCAATTACTTCTATGTTCAGAAAAATACAGGAAAGTATATAAACCCAACAAAATAGACATAGATGTGAAACAAAAAGTTTTGAAACTGTTAAGTGGCTGGACAAATGTGCTATTGTGGTTGGAGGATGGCACCATGTTGGTCTGGGGTAGAAATAATCTTGGACAACTTGGTACCCAGCATATGAGACCAGATTTCTATACTCATGTCAGCTTGCCAGGTAATTGTAAATAGTATCATATCTGTATATCCCTATATAAAATAAAAATATAAAAACATTGCTTCCAGACTATGAAGTCTCTTAAATATAATTTATGGACTTGTTTATTTTTCAGATGGTAGACAGGTAAAAGACATTGCTTTAGGATCTGAGCACACTATTTGCTTGGCTACGGATAACACTCTCTGGGCATGGGGATGGAATGAACACATGAATACAGGAATAGAGTCAAAACACAATATTTTACAGCCAACTTTAGTTGCCTTGGATATAAGTAAAAGTTCAGTAATAACACAGATTTATGCTGGAAGTGCCCATAATTTCATTGTTACTGAAGAGTTGAGTACTGAGAAACTGCATAAAGAGAAGGAAAGGTTATAGTGACTCATACAATTGTGATGAAGCATGACTCAACCTAGTCATTTTATTTAAGTGAACTGCAATTATGACTTTGGGTTTGATGTAAGACATATTTGATAAAAATAGAAAAATTACACTTGTTGGCCTACCTCTGAGGATAGGCATATAATGTTTGTACATATTATCAGCTGGCATATTCAATTGTTTATATCTAACTATTATCAGATAAAAGTGTAAGGCATGAGATGTTTAATACTGTGATATTATGTAAATAAAAGCAATGTATTACATACACATGTGATTTTATTGCAATATTACACATGTAATCTATAAATAAATTACTATAATAATGACTAAAAGCAATTCTGTTAAACTGTACAGTGAAATATGAAAGAGATTTCAACAAAATAAGTTGTCATGACAACAAAATGCAATGTTACAAACATCAACATCAATTTATTAGCATTTCCCTTTTATTGTTATGTACTAGCTTTTTCCCGCAGCTTCGCTAACATAGATCTTTATGTTCTGGATGCCGACAACAGCGCCACCGATACAACAGGTAAGAACGATCCAGGTGGTCATAAATAACAAAAAAATATTCATCATAATCGGGCAAGCTGTTTGGAGAGGACGAATTACAAACACACTGGAATTCTCTATAGTATAAAGATGATTAAATCTGGTCATAAACAGCCATGAATCTCCACCATTATAACGAAACGTATTTTATATTATAAAACCATTTATTTTAATTAAATCATTGATCAAACATTTCGGCTCGTATTATTATATCAATCTCATGTCTGAGAGCAATCTTGAGTACACTTGATGTGTTATTTAAAAAATAATGATATTTCCAAGACCACTTTCAGACTTGACGACTTTATTAATTAATTCGCGCCTTGAATATGTAGATTCACAGCAGTGTGCATCAATCTTTAATCCAATGTCAACTTGTTGAAAAGCCTTTATTATTAGACTGACTAAATCATGTCTACATTTTAAACAGCATTATCTTGGATGACTATTTAAATGGTGTTGTATTCTAAATTCATGTTTAACTGTACATATTTACTATTACAAATAGGTATAAAATACTGCAGCAGGTCTGGCTGAGTGATTATATCCATATGACATCTCCACTGAAAAAACTGCCACATCAATATTTTAATCAACAATGCCTTAACATTATTTACACAAAAATGGTAGCTTGGGAGCAATTTATAGTATCAACTGTGGGGATATAAAAATCCCAACAAACAACTCCTAACAATATGCACAAAGTTGAAAATGATAGGTAATGTTACTATTATTGCTGACAACTACTATTTCAGCATGAATCAACCATTAGCCTACAAAATGATACATTTTCAGGCCAAAAGGCAGTTAAATACTATGATCTACATACATATAAATAATTCGAACTGAAGAGCTATGTTACATTATCATAACTCCAATAATTAAGGCAGCACTCTCTTACACAATACAGAAATTAATTACCCATTAACATATAAATTTACATTTTAATAAAACATACTTCTAAAAATCAAATCAGAATTGTAAAATTTAAAAATTATAGTCACATCTGCAAATAGGGCTCCCATTAGAACCAATTTCTTATTTGTATGTTTAAAAAGAATAATAATTATATTGCATGTAGGTATACTAACATTATGAATACACAAATGTTTGGCTTGTATTTGTGCTATGTTAAGCCATATTGCCAGGATACCAGGTCTCTCACAATGTGATGGTGAACAGCCACTATGTTCATTTAGAATGTCTAGGTTGCTACCTCTTCCTTTCGCCTTTTTGTGTCTTGCGCTTTTCCTTCTTATCTTCTTTTAGTTGTTTTTGTTTTTCTCTGAAAATGTTTATTTAAACAATTAGCTGCACACACCCCCAATTGTAATAATACTCTGTCTGTTGTATAGAATATGATAATGAGAATTAAATATCCAATAAAACCTCTATGTGGACCAATTGACACCAATATATTGGGGTTAAATATCACCATCCAAACAAATATTTTGTGCACAATTAATTAAACAATGTTTACTTTGGCTACAGTATAATTATCTGGAAAGTAATTTGATAGCATGCAGACTAGAACCACCAGGATAAGGTACCTGATCTGTAGTACCAAATGGATAGACCACTAGATCATGCATTGGCGGATTTACCAGCAGGCAGAGTAGGCTTGAGCCTTAGGTGGCAGATTTTAGGGGCAGCAAAATTGGGGACAAACTGCAAAAACTCTCTATAGAGCCTTTGATCAGCTCAGAAATTTACCGAAAAACTATTACATGTGCATTTTAAAACATCTTCTTGGATTGTAAAAATAATCTAGGAACTGACAATTGTAGAGTTAAGGGCAGCAAAAAATGTACAGCCTATACTTGGAAGATGGGTCAATGCCCCACTGAGGTTATGAAACCTTCACCAGTCAGATATGTAAAGTGGTGTTCATAAGTCAATCTTAACCAATACTGAGTCATATGTTCACAGCAATACAAACTTTTGCATGCAACTGCAACTCATGAGCTCTGATTGCTCAAAAAATCTACTAATTAAGAACCAGGTAAGAAATAATTATTCACCTATCTTCCTTGTCTTTTTCCTTTTTCTTCTGTGCTTCCTGCCGCGCCAGTTCTCGTCTCTCGCGGGCTGCTGCTGCTACATCTGAAGCATTTGTATTCTTCACTAAATCTTGGCCTTCAGTCTCTTCCACGTGTTCTACATCAGCCTGAAATATCCAATAGAAGAATAGTCAATCAGTAAAAAGGGTGATACCTGACAGTAAGTACGAAATCATAACCTCACTCTTCCGTAGGTATTTTCCTCAGACGAAGTAATAATGTTAGTTATTATTAGGTATTTCTTGAAATTTACCTCATTATCAGAAAGCTGACTGTACTGTGAGAGAATTGCTTCACGAATTTTCTTCTCCTCATCGGTGTATTCTCGTCTCGTCGTAGTGGCTGGAGCTTGGGACTCTAGCAACTTGGCTAGCTGGGCATCCACATCCGCTACGGGCTTGGAAGTCTCTTCTTTCGGTCGACTTGACTCCCATTTCTCTAATATTTCATCTATATGAATCCCGATATCGTTTTCCTGTCGAGATAAATACATTTAGAAAAAAAAACAAACTGCCCATGCCTGACAGCTCGCTATTGCTTACCACTATCTCCGATAGTATGCCTTCTAATGCATCTTTTTTATCTTCTACGCTATCCTCGCTTTCTAAAATACCCGATATATATGACCCAAAAACCCCTTCATCAGTTTTTAATGATTTTAATTTCTCACTCAGCCACGGCTCGAAGTCACTCGTTGCCGCCGCCATATTGCAAAATCTTGACGATTCTATCTTGCCTTTGGTGCTGCTTAGGCATGGAAATGATTGCTACTTTAAATTCATTTTCATATGATGATATTATATTTTTTTTCACACTGTTCATACCTGTGAATTTTCATAACAAATGATTTTAGGCCACAGTGAATTGTCCCTTCTAGTTCTGTTATTGGTAGATGAACGAGTGTACGGAATAGAAATATTCATATACTTGATAATTTTGCTAAATAGAATTAAGTTGAAATGACCTAGTGGTTGAAGACGTCTGTACGATAAGTATTCCGTAGGTTCGAATCCCTACTCAAACAAAATTTTAGTTGGTTTTTCTTTATGAAATAGTATAATATATTTAGTTTTATTTTTTAGATTCATCTATTGAGTATTGTTCATGTGCGTTAATGTTTTTCAAGAAATGGCGCTGGTGGAGGCAATTTCTGTATATTAATTCTTTCCGCAAACTTGAGGTGCCTATATTATTCTAATTAATACCTACCATTTTATGTCAGTTAATGTCATTGTGAATACTTGATAAAAGTAATAATAAATAATTCCTTTTCACTAATTTTTGAAATAATACGAAAATTGAAAGCAAACAGGTGTCTTTCGCAAGATTAGAACGACAACTGAAATAGGAATTAGGAAGTAATAATAAATATTGCATAATTTTGTAGCAAGCAACGTCAACAAACAAGACATCAAGGAAATTAAAGCGTTATGTCCTTACATTAAGGCTTAGTTTGAATTGCACTTCTATATGCTAACCAAGGTCAAAGGTCAGCTTTAGCGTTTGTTTCCATTGTACCCAAAATGACCTGTTCTCTTAAATAAAAATAAATTTCCATTAATCGATTATCTATTACCCAATATTTATTAAAATATCTACCAAACATAGAATCCGACTAAAAAGTGGCGCACGCATGATTATTAGTTTTAGTTAATATGTAAATAAATCGTAGTATTAGTACTTAAATAAGCTGATAATAAAATAACTGAGTTGGGTATGATAGGCATATAGCTTTACCTATTTATCTATTTCGTGGTGGTGTATTTTATTTATACCTACTTAAAACTTCCTTCATTTTATTATATCCCAATAAATAATAATAGGAAATTAATTTAGGTCAAATGGAAACAGACTCAACAGGGCCTTTATTTATTATTATGCAAGTACATGCGGCGAACTATTTCACTCAGTCAAAATAAAGCACGACGCATCGGAAATGCATTTATCTTTTTCACGCACGTGCTATTAAGTTAGATTATAATACTCATTCGTTACTACTCTAATAGCCCGCGGCCCACCCCGTGACGCGCCTGCGCGCAAGGTAGAACGTAAGCAAGCTACTTCATCGTCGTGTGACGTCGACTCGACACAGCGATCTGTATGAAATTTCATTCGGCCGGCCGACACGCGCGGTGCGGCCGTGACTCGTGATGAGGCGTGAAAATTTTATGATTTCATTAAAATCATTTTTCACTGTTACTACATCTGTTAGTAGCATATGTGAAGAATGAAAACCAAATTCATATGAATTTTAACAAGCTACCAATGAAATGTGCCATGCCTAGTGCTGCTTGCTTGCTTTGTGCCATAGAGGTGTTAATCAAAATACATCGATATTCGATTGTCTCGAATTAACGAATCAATTCAGATTATTTTGGCCTGTTGTATCATAGTATGGCAGTAATATAAAAAATATGACAACTCTGTAGTAATATATTATAATCTTCTTGGTAGCCATCATTTATAACTATAAGTCTGTGGTAGCCATCTATATTTTGACAGACGAAATAAAAACTGTTATACATCATGGTTTCCATAATATTTTGTCTATGAGCGAAATATTTTCAAAAAGTTGTTGTCATCCAATAGTGATGTATCGATTACCATACACGCTTAATTCGGTATCGATTATTAATTTGAATTAACTTTTGTCTGCGGCTTCGCCCACGCAACGTAACTGTTTTTGCTTTGCATTCCGAACCCAATGGTCTTAATCTTAGCAAGATTATATTTATATTATGTACCTTATCTATCTGCGGATGGATATTACGACCGCTTGGCGTACCTAGCAAAGTACAAGGGTTGCTTTTTTTTTTCTTTATTTATAAGGGGTTTTTATCCGAAAGGATATGTCAACCCCATCGTAAGGGTTGCTTGGTTTTAGGACCATACAGGTGCTGTGAGTCTGGCAATATTTATTTTATTTGCTGTCCAAATAGCCCATATTCAACAATTTAATTTTGTAATGTTTATTTCTACACTAATTGGGCAAAATTAATGAATACATTCAATTTAAAAGTCGCATGTAGATGCTCTATTTTTCGATAGGAATTATACACAGAATAAATAGTCAATAAAATTAATATTGATAGATACTCTCGTGACATGTAAAATCGATTTCTAATTGAATAGAGAGCACATCACTAACATCGGCATTCTTCCTTCACAAAGTTGAAGTTTACAGGAGATCGTGAATTGCAAAATAAGCGCATTTTAACAATAATATCAAAATGTCGGCGAGATACGACAGGGCTATTACAGTTTTTTCTCCAGATGGTCATTTACTTCAAGTAGAATACGCTCAAGAAGCTGTCCGTAAGGGTTCAACTGCTGTAAGTATTCACTTGGTTATTCCCACAATTCCCCTTTTTTTCAGTTATTTACACCTATTATCATTATTTAAAGGTCGGTGTTAGAGGTGCTGAAGTAGTCGTACTCGGTGTTGAGAAGAAATCCGTGGCGAAGTTACAAGAAGAGAGAACTGTGAGAAAAATCTGCCTTCTTGACGACCATGTCGTAATGGCATTTGCCGGTTTAACCGCAGATGCGAGAATACTGATAAATAGGGCGCAGATTGAGTGCCAATCGCACAAGCTGACCGTCGAGGACCCAGTGACATTGGAATACATTACCAGATACATTGCTGGGCTCAAACAAAAGTATACTCAGAGCAACGGTCGTCGGCCTTTCGGTATTTCATGTCTAATTGGTGGTTTCGATTATGATGGTCTACCGCACCTGTTCCAAACAGAACCCTCTGGTATTTATTACGAGTGGAAAGCTAATGCAACTGGTAGATCTGCAAAGACTGTTAGAGAGTTCTTAGAGAAAAACTATACATCTGAGGAGGTGGCTACAGAGAATGGCGCTGTGAAGGTAAGTTTCACAGTTTCATATTTTGATGTTCTTTTAGCTTGAAATCATGACTCAAACCATACAGTAGTATACTTACTCAAATAATTTAGATTTTTATTTAAGTTGGCTACTTTAGAGTAAGTATTTGTCCCATTGTGTAGGTGAAACATTACTTTTTTCCAGTAAAAGTAAGTTAAAATATATGTTATTTCTTAAATGTTTCAGCTTGCAATTCGTGCACTTCTTGAAGTGGTTCAATCTGGGCAAAAGAATTTGGAGATAGCAGTGATGAGACGTGGCCAGCCAATGCAAATGTTGGACTCTGATACAATCAACCATCATATATCGATCATAGAAAAAGAGAAGGAGGAGGAAGCAGAGAAGAAAAAGCAGAAGAAGTAATTTTTAGTATGGTGTTACATTTTCTATATCTAATACAAGGTTCAAGAATATAAAAACTATTTTATTCTAATCTCTAGTTTAAGAGTTAAGTAAATCAATGGTCTTAGATATTTGCGAATAGAGTTCTTTCAAATCGGAACTACACTCTGGATTAGACCCCTTGTTAGTCATGATGTCATTGAACATTTGGTCCCACTCTCCATGATAATGACCGGAGTGCTCAGTGTTTTTCTGGAAAATTAATTTATACTTTAGATTAGGTGCCTACAGAAGAATCAAATTGGTTATGTTGCTCACTTGATTAGAATTGGTACCATACCTCAGTCATGGCGACATCATCAATGTGGTCATTACTAATAGAGGGCAGCACACAATTCAAAGAACTGTGATTGAAATCCTTACTTTCTCCAATCTTCTGGTCTGTATCATCATCAATATTAAATTCAGCTAATAGCTCAACACCAGAATTTTCAGAAGGTTCTGGCTCTAAATCTGGCATGCTCAGAAATTGTGCTGGGAAATTGTCATTGTTTTGTTGACATGATTCATCATTGAAATTCATCAGACTATCTTGAGATTCCCTAAAAAATTACAAAAATGCTTTGTTGTATCATTTACATGATTAACCCTTGGTGCATTATAAAGAGGTAGTACATAGTTTTATCCTTTGTTTCATTTTTGGACCATATTAGTAATGGATATAATACTTCCTGATTGCAAAAAAAATATTGATTACAAATAGATGGTGAGATAATTCTGTATCTCATGTTACTTGCATTAGGGGTTTTATTTGGTTTTATAATTTTTTGTTTGGCTGACCTGTATGTTCCAGTATCCTCAGGAATAGCAATTTCATTATTGGGTATTTCGTTGGCTGTGGAGAGGAAAGGATTACGAGGATCCGTAGGTAAAATGGATTAAGGTATATAGGAATTAAGGATAAGAAACCTGTTTCAGGCAAGACATTTCCTGGAGTAGCATTGTCATTAGACATTAACCAATCAAATTCAGTATTTTCTTCATCTTCACAGTAATCATCTTGAGAATCTGTAATTGGTGCCAGTTGTCAAGTCATAATATCGAGTGAACTTGAATACATCCATAAGATGTTATTTTGTACTAGATTTTATAAGCAGGCTCTCAATTTGAAATAGATTAATATCAGCCACAGTAAATAGGTAAATTGATTGAGTTATAGAAATTAGTAGTCCTAATAACATAGCACACCCCACCTTCACATTCAAACTTGAAATTACAGAACTGCTTTGGGGAAGTTTGCACAAACAAATCTTGGGCAGCTTTTTTCAAGGCCATACGCAATGCTCTGCGTGCCTTCTGTAGAGGCGTTAAATATATCAATTGCTCCACATTACTGTACAGGTTCTGTAAATAAAGTTAAGTATGTAAAATCCTATTCATTATTTGAAATTATAGCAGAACAAGAAGCACTTAAGTAGGAAAGTAAGCACCGAATACTTTTCACAAACCTTAGGCTTAAAGTTTCTTTTCATAGCTAAAGCTTTCCGAGTTATTTTGTTCAATAATTCGGGTCTGCCGTATTGAAAATAATCATGAACATACTCATGCATGTATGGATTGCTGGAGTTGCACAATGGGTCTTGCAAATGTGAAGTAACTTTTCTAAAGCCATACAAATTTAATTGTCTTACAAAGCTTGAAATATTTGTGGTTTTAAAGATGGAATGGTCGCATTGCAAATAATTATGAAGCACACGATAATTCAATAGAATCGTTCTTCCAGTGCCACCCCACAAAATAGCATCTGTTCGTAAATTAAGCAAATACCATAATTTCTGAGGAAACCGCATTTGAAAAATAGCATTTTTTTCATCTTGCATGTTGGGCAATTCCAATTTAAACATTTATGAGGATCACGAAAGCAAAACAGGCACACAAATTCCCATGAAATTCAAAATCAAATAGAATATAATACTACGCCGCCACAAAATGGTTGCAAAATTATTGAGATTTCAGTTTTCCTCGCTTTTCTTTACGTACCTACTTTTAGTACTTACTCTTTACTTCACTTCTAATTCTATGCAAAGAGGATACAATACTACATTCTATGCAATTAAAAAGGAGCGCGAAAAAAAATAGTTATTATTTTTCTCTTTGGCCAAACATTATTCTATGCATCCATAGAGATACTCAAAGATAAGAATATAGTGCCAAATAGAATACATGTATAGTGCTACAAGGATCTTTTGGCACTTGAGAGCGTCGCTAGTGTCGATATGTCGCCGCCCTTAGACCATTTATTTATCTATGGACTAGCCTTACATGATCATTCCCCTCTGCCAAGGTATAAGAACAATAAGGTCTAACACGTTTATAAAAAGTGTTTATGGAATCGATTTAATCAAAGTCAGTATCGTTTTCGATGTGAAAGGTGCTCCTTAAAAAATGCCGACCTGCGCTATAAACCATTGCAAGAAGAGGTCAAACACCTCTAATCTACAAAAAAACGGAGTAACGTTTCATATTTAAGTGTTTTTGGTGTAAATAATCCCTTATTTCTAACTAAAATAAATAAAATATAAAATGCCATAAAAATCGAAAACATTATCGATTAAACAATCGAGTACGAAATAATTGAAAAGTGTAGTATGGTATCTCGAGTTCGCCATTTTGAATAGTGTTGCGGCAGTGATAAATTTATGATTGTGGACGTGTGTCGATAAAATTATATTTTTTTTAGTTTTATATTATATTTTACTTTAAATTATATATAGTAAAAATATAATTACTTATTGTTATTTTTTAACTTATCATTATTCCACTATTTTTCCAGATTTCCCAAAGACCCTCAAGTAAAACCAAATGGGAAAAGTCTTGCAATAGAAAGAGGGGTTGGGAACCTACTCGCCTAAGTATTATTTGTTCAGTACACTTTGATTCGTCGCAATTCCAATGTTTATCTAATAAACGACGATAAAATAGTTCGCAGGCTAGACAGGCGCCTTCACCTTAACTAACAATTTTGCCGTCTTCATGATTGTGAATGTTAGTTTAAGACAATAATTCTAGTTGTTTCAACTTTTATTTAGTTGTAATTTGTGCCCAATAGAATTGGCACCTTGTCATTCCAGCGGCGCGGCGCGGGCGGCGCTCAAACTATCACATTTCCCAAATAAGGTTATTTTTATAAATCATTATTATAATTTTACAATTAATAATGATCAAAGATTAACTATATTTAGTTAGGGGATTATTTGAAAACACGTCTGATAACATAGGTACTTCTACTTAGATTTCTTATTTTAATCGCGAGGTCGAAATAAGAGAGAGAGAGAGAAAAAAAGAGAGATAAAGGGACAGACTGCATGAATGAACTTTCAATGTGACTCCACTCACAGACCAATAAGAGAACAAGTTACTCCACTGTAACTCTGACGCCACTAGCTTGCTACATATTATCTCTCACAGATTAGAGATATGTAGCAAGCTAATATCTCTAATCTGTGGACCGTTCTTGTAACAAAATCGAAAAGGTCTTCCGTAGAATTCATGTGATAAGTCTTTGAAAAAGTTATGTGTGCAAGGTTCATAAAAATAAAAATTATAAGAAGACATCATTCTGATGTAAACTGATTTGACAGTCTCTCTGTGTGTAGTGTGAAATTGTATAATATAGTGCTAATTCTTCTGTTTTTATGTTTTTTTATTGGAATGAGGTTTGCACCACTTTATGGCTGTCTATCACAGAAGTTTAGAAAGGGCTTGTACCCAGGGCCATTAAACGAATTATAAAAAAAAGTAGTGATCGTGATTCGTGAGTAGGGGTGTCCACTTCGAAAAAACATCGATGTTTTTTTCGATGCGATATATCGGAAGTGTGTATCGATGTCTTTCGATGTATCGGTTACAAACATCGATGTTTACTGAAAATCGAGTACTTTTTCTAACATTACATCACACCACAAAGCCCTCACCTAGTCAGCCTTCTGACACTCCACGCAAGCGTCAAGTTATAATTATTATACTACTCCTACACCAGCACTGTCCATCTCTGCACATTTATTGTGTGTGTTCAAGGATGCTGAATGTTGAAGAAATCTATATAACTAAGAAAAAACTACTTTTCATGGTACACCATGAAAAGTAGTTTTTTCTTAGTTATATATACAAATGTATGCCGAAGCAGCATTCACACTTTGACCCAAATGTTCACATTAACGCAAATTGTATTGCAACCAAAATCAGTTCGTCATCGGTCATCAAGCAAACCGCACGTTCTCATCCCTCATTAAATTCACTCCCATTACTTACGTTTAATGTCAGTTTTATAATATAACAACTTTTATCAGCTATATCAGTATTTCTATCAGCTCTACCCAACCCCTATCAGACAAATTAGTACGGGCATCCCACACATGGAAACCATCACTGCTTCAAATATTGTTTATAAAAAAATTAAAACCATGAATGAGAATGATTTAGAGATCAAACTGAGTTTTCATTAAATTCACTGGTATTCGATATTTTATGAAAATACATCGGTACATCGAGTGAATCAACAGTTTGTCAAAACATCGGATCGATTCGATGTATCGTATTAAAAACATCGAGTGATTCGAAAAATCGATGTTTATTGAATATCCCTATTCGTGAGTTTGTTTATTATTATTATTCTGTGCCGCGAGCGCCCGATCTGTCTTCCTACGTGCGATGTCTGTCGGTTGGGTAAACAAAGGTGAAAGTGCTCTATTATTATTTGCATGCACACGCCGATTGCCGAGCCAATCGCCGCGGAGGGCATTGAAATTATAAATACTAAGTTGATGTTTAATTGTTGATATAACAAAGGAAAAGCTTGGCTTCCTATACTATTCATCAATGGATAAGTCCAGGTAAGTTCAGCTGTAATATGATATTATTTGCATATACCAGTAGGTAATAAAGTTTAACTGGACAAAGTGAGTCATAGAACAACAAAGGACTTTCTTGTTTGCCACAGTATTTAGATATTTTTATAATATTTAGCTACTTGAATTTTTATTTATAAACATTCGTCCCATTCGGTTTTAGGTTTTCGATGTTACTCCTAGAGCCTGGAGAGATTTATTTTGAAGACTACTCGTGCACTATCAACTATAACGAATCTTCGAAAGTGGGAAACGCTATACAGGGACGTTTGAAGCTTTGTTCCAAATCACTAGTGTTTGAACCGAGAGAGTGGGCGCATCCGCTCATAAAGTTGCAGTTTAAGGACTGCGCAGATATATCGGTAGCTGAATCAGACAGTCAGACAAAAAATGTGATTAAAGTGAAGATGAAGCAGTATGCGGAGATGCTGGAGGATAATGTGCTGGCACCATATAAATTTATGTATGAGGAGAAAACATTCTTTATTTTCTTTGACTTTGCATCAGCCGACGAATGCCTGAGCCAGATGCATCAGCTACAGAGAGCGTCCACCCTGCATGCCCCAGAACACAACAGCATGGTGGCCACCATCCTGCACTCCAGATACATGAGAATGGAGTTTGATCCGGTGATGATGGATGATTTTACAGAGGAGATAGTCTGTGAATTACAGGCCGAAAAAATATCCCCACTTGTGAGACATCAGGGTAAATTGGCTTTGACACCCACAACTATTTATTTCCAGCCGTTCAGTAATGTTGAGAGTGTAAGTACTGTGATACATTTCCTGTATCAACTTGCAGGAGTAAAACCTTTGAAAAAAAAAGTACTGTGATACATTAATGTATTGTTCAAAACTTTCATGTGCTAGGTTAGAATCATGGTTGTTGCTAATATCAGCATTTACAGAATGTTAGCTTCATTTTCTGTATCAGCATCGCCATTCACATTGATTGATACGTATTATAATTAATGTTGATGTACACATTTCCTTATCCATTGCAAGTTTTTACAATTCTTTTGGGGTATTCATTTAAGCAATTTTTTAATTTCAATACCAAGTTAAACTGTAGTATTGTATTGTAGTAGTGTTGTGTTGTATTGTAGTAGAACTGTCAAGTCTGTGAGTTTAACATTTGAGTAACATTCATAACAGTAAATTCCTTTCCCTTGTTTGTCTTTAAGAAAACAGTTATAATCAACATCTTCTGATGTCAGTGATAAAATATCAGTATGATAATCATGATGCTAATCAGCTGATGTAAAAAAATGTGCATCCGAGACAATCCTGGTTAGGTTTTCTTTTGTTAACTTCTAGAATTCAAGTTGCAATTTAGTAGTAATTTAGGATTTAGGGCACTTTTATCAAGTATCTTTCCTGTGTATAAATGAAACCCTGGTTAGGTTATCATCACTCCCAGACTATAATCTACAATGGGCCACACTAGTGAGGTGATTTTGATGTGATAGTGATATAAACACGTTTGGGCTTATGTGATAGTGCACAACCATATAATATGGTGAAACACTGTTGCTGTTTGTTTTAATTCACAATTGCATCAGCAGTGCTAAACAATTTCATCATGCTTGACCAAACAATTTCGCATGCAGGAGGTACTCCTTTATTAGGATCCTCAATATGAGTTTTTAACTTTTTAATACCTGTTGTGAAGCTGCATGTTCCCGCTAGAGGAGCTGCTGTGAAATGTATGAAAAGATTTGATTGAGTTGGTACATTCAAACATACCATTAAAAGCCCTGGTAAAACAAGGATGATCCAAGTCTATGTTCTCTGTTTTCAGAGCCCCATATTAAAACTGAAACTGACACATTTGAGGAGGATTTATAAAAGAAGATTTTTGCTAAGGCAAGTTGTATGTATCTGTTTTATGTACTTATTTCTTTGCATAATTTAAAATTTATTTCAGCTTATAATAAAATAATCTGCATGAATACACTCTTGGAATGTTATTAAATGCTGGGAATCATTTTTAACCATGATTAAAATTGCTGGTCTGAAACCTGCATGTCTGAGGTTTTTTTAAATGATTTGTATACCTGACTGTACTGGGTGTTAAGAATACCCTCATAGAAGGCTCATAAGAGTTATTTAATTAATATTGCTTTTTTATTTGCAATATGTAAATGATGCTGGGATCCTTAAAAATGGATAGTATTTTTTCAGGGCCTGGAAATATACAGTTCAGAAGAAAGTTCAGTGCCCCACATATATGTAACATTCCAGTCCCAAAGAAATAGGGATCGAATTTTTAATATTCTGAAAGAATCACCAAATGTTAATTTGGAGAAGATCCACACTGAAGAAATCACACTGCAATGGCAGAATGGAGTGGTCTCCAACTATGATTATTTGATGTATTTAAATTGGTGAGTCACAATTTTCTATTCGTGCATGAACAAGGTTGCAGAACTCATTCATTATTTGTTCTAAAAATATAGGTATATTTAAAATGAATAATCATTGACCTACCATGAATAATAATTATTGTGGTGAAACATCTATTCAAACAATAGAGCAATTGTTTGTATATACTTTATGTGACATTATATGGAAAAATGACTGTGTTGTTACAGAAGTGAAGGTATATTTGACATAAAAACTATATTATTGTTGCCATAGTAGTTAGGGGATTAAAAATATTTTAGTAACAATAATATAGTCAAATCTTCCTAATATATAGTAAATTAATTAAATATGACTTAAATACTCACATAAAAATGAAAGTAACGAATTATTCAGATCAGGGTTAATGTTACAACCTTGAGTGCATAGTGCATGAAATGTCAGAATCATAAAAAAATAAGACAATAAAAATGTATTGATTCCCGTCAGAGTTAATTTCGGAAATGACTATTTCGTAATTTGTCCTTGTCTGGGTGTCACTTGGATCTCCCCTGGTCCAATTACGGTACCCATTGCTTAGTGGTGTGTTACTCTGGCGATATTTATTTAAGATATTAACCTAAACTGTTCAGTCTTGCAGACAGAAGTAAGAATGATCTCACTCAGTACCCCGTCTTCCCATGGGTGGTGGCAGATTATACATCAGAAACATTGGATCTGGGTAAATCGGAAACATTCCGGGATTTGTCTAAGCCTATGGGAGCCCTGAACCCTGACAGACTGGAGAGACTAAAAGAGAGATACCATGAGATGTGTGATCCTAAGTTCCTGTATGGATCACATTATTCTGCTCCTGGACTTGTGTTGTTTTATTTAGTAAGTTTTATAGTTAAAATTATTTCATTTTCAACTAGCTGTTGCCTGCTGCTGCGTCCGTATTATACTTCGATAATAGTATTATAACATTAATAATCTGCCAGTGAAAGTCTCGTCAAAACCGGTCCACCCGTTTCGGAGATAAGCCGGCACGTACAGACACACACAAATTATAAATTGTTGTCTTGTTATAAGTACCAGATATACTTGCATATGCATTTAGTAAAACGCTGTTATACAGGTTGAAACAGAAAGGGTATAGGTACTTTTTTTTTTTCAAAACTTCACTTTGTAATTCTAATACTATCAGCTTTGGAGGAAACTTGAAAAACAAAAGGTGTTATAGGAATACAGCTGTTGACAGATTTCACAAGTCTACAAAACCTTTAGTACTTCAACTGTCCCACAAAGCCGATAGTTTAATAACAAAGTAGAGCTGCGAAAAAAAATAGTATACCCTTTCTTTTTCACCTAGTATTAACTTTTAAAACAGACACGTCAATATTATTTATTTGTACAGTATTTAGTAAAGGAATCAGATCTTGTAGCCGTAATAATTCTAAGAACACAGAACTTTGACCGCTTAGTGTTCTGTGGGAGACTTGTAATCGAACAAACAAATTCACTTCATCCACATCCAGAAATCATACTTGTATGAAAAAAAAATGCATAGTTGAATCCTTCTACATTAGCATAATTAGTAACGGTTCCGTGGTCTCAATTGCGTTAAACAAAGGATACAGTATGGCGGTCCGAGATCACTGATAACTGATGTGAATATAACCAAGATTGGAACAATGCAATAATGCAATTTAGAATAGTACATTTAAATGACACGAGATGGTCGATCTGGGTCGTTTTTTTTATATAAAGATTACTAGCAATGTGAGTTTAACACTTTACTAGTATTCTCGTTAGCCCCTCCAGCTAAGCTAATGTTTGTGTTAGGAGTGGGCTCACGTCAATAGTTTAATGGCCAGGATGGGGATCGAACCCGGTACCTCAGCTACGAGGGCGCCCCTCTAACCACTAGGCTATTGACGCCTTAATGTAATTAAAATGTTTATTGTTAAATATTTTTCAGGTTCGCAAATACCCAAAGTATATGCTGTGCTTACAAAACGGGAGATTTGATCATCCAGATAGAATGTTCAACTCCGTGAAAGATGTTTACAACAACTGTTTACGCAACATGTCTGATTTCAAGGTGATTAGAATTGTAAACATTCGCACATATATCTCCACTAGGATCATAGTCCCAATAGTGATAATGATAAAGATAACATCTGCAAATGATAATTATTATATAATTTTATATTAATATCAATAATTTTATCAAAAGTAATTACTTATTTTATTAAGCTTCCGACCATTATAGTTTTGTCTGCACTTCTTATTGTAGAATTAGGGGATTAATTAGTATGTTGCTCCTTCGAGTTGTATTCAACTTAAGCTGGGTGTTGCAAAGGTCCGAAATATATAAGGTAACTGATATGTAGATGCCTAGTGTAGGGAGACTATAGCTGTACGTAACTATAATATTTTCTGAGTTACGAGCCTATCAATAATTGTCACAACTTTCGCCTTGCAATCTTAGAATACATCCATAGAAAACACAGAAAATTGCCTTTACGATTAGCAACTAATATTCAAAATATAGTATTCAAACTACGAGATGTTTTTATTTTATTTAAACCTAAGCACAATCCTCGTGCATTCCCACAAGTATTACTTCGGACTTTTGCAACATCTTGTATGAAATATCACACCTTTCACGCCAAATAAATAAGGTAACTAAACCTATAGAATAATAATTGTTTCCAGGAGCTAGTCCCTGAATTCTACGACACAGAAGACAAAGGTGACTTCTTAGTCAACAAGTACGAGATCAACTTCGGTGAACGCTTCGACGGCACCAAAGTGAACAACGTGGCGCTTCCGCCTTGGGCCCAGTCTCCCGAAGACTTCGTCACGAAGCTCAGGGACGCGCTGGAGTCCGAGTATGTGTCGAGACACTTGCATCTGTGGATCGACCTCATATTTGGCTACAAGCAGAGGGGCGACGAAGCAGTCAAAGCTAACAATGGTATGTAAAACAACCGCGATGGAATCGGTCGATTCGATCGGAAGCTACGATGACACAGACAGACATATACAGGTTGAAACAGAAAGGGTACATAAACTTTTTTTTCAAATCATAACTTTGTAATTCTACAACTATCAGCTTTGGAGGAAACTTGAAAAACAAAAGGTGTTACAGGGATACAGCTGTTGACAGATTTCACAAAGCTTCAAAACCTTTAGTACTTCAACTATACTGACTGACAATATTATAAAGCTCTTTGAACTATGATAACGTCGAATTTGTTATCATAATCCCTACGTTTGCACTGGATTGTTACGTTAACATGTTGTTGTCTCTATTTTATGACAACAAAGAACACAGACAACAACATGTTTCGTCCAATGCAAACGAGGGGGTATTACAACGAATCATATCATCAAAGCTTGTGTGGGCGGACCCTTGTATGAATGCATCAGATCCAGCATCAACATGCAAGTCACACGAACGTCCTGTCAAAAGTACGCTCTACGTCATAGAAGACGATTACGACGAAAGTGACGTTCAGAAATCCAATCGCAATTTATCGATATTTTAATTTCAGTTTTCCACCACGTCTGCTATGAGGGCGCTGTCGACCTGGAATGTGTTTACGACATGAACGACAGGCACGCGCTCGAGGTGCAGATAATGGAATTTGGACAAGTACCAAAACAATTGTTCACTAAACCGCACGTTAGGAAAATCACACCGCTGATATCCAAACCGATGTCGCAATCCGAAGGCGGCGTGACGTACGACATGGAGTGTGTGGATGAAATGAAACTGCATAAAGAGGCTGTGACCTGTGTGCTGAGGCACGGTAACAGGGTGATATCTGTGGGCAAAGATGGTACTCTGAAAGTGTACGATACGGAGCTGAGGAAGCAGATAAGAAGTATTATATTGAGCTCTACGCCGCTGAGTTCGTGCGTGATGGTGGATGACCATACTGTGGCTGTGGGTTCCTGGGATAATGAAATGTAAAATATTTTTGTAACAATAAGTACTAGCTTTTGCGTTCGACTTTTTGTGAATGTCGACAATAGCGCAATTACCGTCTCCAACTGTAGCTAAGCTCTATCCGGGTGACCACATAAGTATAAAACAAAACATCTAAATCGGTCAAGCAGTTTAGTAGGAGATTGAACAAACACAAGCACAGGAATATTAGAATGGTTCTTATTTTTGATTCAATATTCTAAATAAATGCATTGTAAAGATAGAAGCGTTGTCAATACTGAACAATAAACTAGGGCAGCCCGCTCTACCCAATGTCTTAAAGAACTCGCACGCACACATTTGGGAATAGCATAAAATTTTTTAGAAAGCGATAAATGGACTTACCGATTTACGTTCTATTTCGATTGGTGTCACAATTCCGCGTGCCGAGGGGGCAAATGTGCGCTAGGTTCTTATAAAAAAAGGGTCTTGACGGACAGACAGACAGACGGACAACAAAGTGCTGTAAGGGTTCCGTATTTTTCCTTTTAAGGTCAGGAACCCTAAAAATAAAATTATATTGTGCAAATTAAATTAAAAATTGGTACTTTGACTATTGGGGTTATAGGTGTAATATTCGTGTTTCAGATACTTGTACGATGTGGAGTACGGACGAGTCGTGGAGAGCTTCCGGGCGCACGACGACTCTGTCAGCTGCTTGTTATGGTTAGAAAAAGGTGATTCATTAAACTTGCAAGGGCAATGCAATTGTATGAATGTTTGTACAAATTAACATCAGATAATAAATAATAATTTCAAGTTCTGCAGCATGAGTTAAAACAATTAAATCTCCGATGCAACTAAGTGTGTAGTGTGTGATTCGTCATGAAGTTGCGTTAATATTTAAGGTGAAGGCGCCTGTCTAGCCCGCGAAATTCAAAATTTTTGAGTATTTTTATAGTTCATCCAAAATCTGAAAACATTTAAGACAACATTTTGTGATTTGCGACAAACACAGTATGCAGTGCGTTTATTAATAAATTTATTTAACTCTAAATATTATCACGGTGGATATGATACTAGTTAATCACTAAATATACAAAAATTGCCAGATTATCTGGATAGCTGTCGCTCTTGAAATGTTTTAGAGTAAGTTGGATATATTAATAAATGCACTGCACACGGTCTTTGTCGCGAATCACAAAATGTGCCTTTTATTATTGTCAGATTTTGAATAAATTGTAAAAAACCTCAAAAAATTTGAACTTCGCGGGCTAGGTGGGCGCTTTAGCCTTAAGTAAACAACGTTTGTATTCCGTAAAGTCTACTTTATTTTTGCCTACTTCACACATCCGCATGACACACTACTACTACTATTAATAATAACATACTTATATTAAGCCGCGTATTAATAAATCAAGCTCAAGCCTGATACCGATCTTGGAAATGGAATTCTAATGTGATCATCATCATCATCATCATCAGCCTATGCTTGTCCACTGCTGGACATAGGCCTCCTCTAATGAGCGCCATAGCGCCCTGTCTTCAGCTTGCCGCATCCAGCATCTGCCTGCAGTCTTTTGCAGATCGTCATCCCACCTGGTCGGATGGCGTCTAATGTGATACTAATACAAAGTTACGTATCAAAAGCGCACTCAAGATCGCTGTCAGACTTGAGGTCGATATTTTAATACAGGCCTAAGTTACACAACTAACATGTATCTATACTCGCATTACGTTTCGTGTTATAAGTTTCACATCTCCGTCTGAAAATTCTCAGGATTTTACGGAAATAATTTCATTATTTATTTATTAATCACCATTTTATTTTCTTTATTTATTTTATTATTTCTCTAAGATTACAATAAATCACTTACGAGAAATATGAATTAGTTAATCACATAAAATAACACGGTAATAATCTAGGTGTCCAATTTAGCAACAATAGAAACAAAAATAAAAATTATAATAAATAAAAACACTCAATGCAAAAATACAAATAATCAATAGAAAAATCCGTAGTTAGTTAAAACAGTTGTTGTTTAAAGATATCAAAGGATAAAGAGCGCTATTTGAAACTTATACGATTCATTTTAGAACATCTTCTAATATCTGGTGGGTGGGACGGCGTAGTACGTGTGTGGGGTAACGTCGGCAAAACTGGCCAGGCTCTCCGCGGACTCAAGGCGGAGTTCGACCACGATGGAAAAGTCACCAGCCTCACGTTTAGGTGAGATAGAGTTTAGTATACAATACACTGTTTATTGCTTTAAGATTCACTAACGGCATATTTTTTTTTTTTATAATTTTAGCCCTTTTGTCGTCTCACTCCTGGGCACGGGCCTCCCCTCAACACGAGGGGGATTCAGGCCATAATCAACCACGCTGACCCAGTGCGGGTTGGCGGATTTCACATGTCTTTCGAAAATTGGTTAAATCTTCTAAGACATGCAGGTTTCACGATGTTTTTCCTTCACCGTAAGCAAGTGATAATCATATAGAAATTATGATTCCCACATAGATTACGAAAAATCCAGAGGTTCGAGCCGGGGTTTCAAACTCAAACTCAAAATTTTTTTTATTCATGTAAGCCAACAAAGCATTTATGAATAGTCAGAATCTACCACCGGTTCGGAATGCTGCTTCCACTGAGAAGATCCGGCAAGAAACTCAATGGTTACTCTTTTCAATGAATTACAGATGGTGTACATTCTCAGGAACAGCATAAAATAATAATAATATGAGCAGGCAACACCATTATCACTAAATAACTAATAGTAAATAATAATCAAATCTCCCTCAGATTTAGGTATGTAGATAAAATGAGAAAGCTAGTTTAGTGTGGTGGTCATACCTACTCATACTTACATCAAATTAAATATTTACGAACCAAAATAACAATTAATAAAACAGGTGCATAATAATAGAATTGCTTTGGTGTGATGCCTTCCATGCTAAGTAAATGAATAGTATTTAACGGCAATGTTGTTAAGAGGCAAGTGAGTGGCCCAATCCCCGCAAGCAGCACCCGCGCACGAGCATGACTTGAAAAGCGGCATCACTCTCCTTAACCATAATAGAGGGAAGAGGGTGACCCGCTTCACAGGGCCACCGCAAGCAAGAACATTAAAGTGAGCATGACCAACACCTCACCTCAGAGACAACAGTTCAGCAAGGCTAATAAGCATGAGGCAAGACCGCTACAATTAGACATAAATATTACTTTGTTAAAATTTGTGGCTACATGATGCCCATATTTGTGTCAAATATGTCAATAGTGCAAGATTAAGAGAAGGAAGAGGTAAAATATAGGAATGAATCAAAACAAAAGATTCTAGTTATTCCCGTTCCGGTGGAGCTGGACCAGCACCTAGCCAAGCATCTTTATCTTTCAAATAATCGTCTAGTGTGTAGTAAGCCTTCCTGCATAGCGTACGTTTTACACACGTTTTGAATTTGGATTCACTAAGACTGATAATGCTTAACGGTATTTTATTATAGAATTTAACACAGTATCCCATGAAAGATGTGTGAATTTTTGCTAGCCGAAAGTGTGGTTGATCCAATTTGTCCTTATTTCTAGTATTATAACGATGACTATCACCCAGTTTTTTAAATAGATGTAATTTTTTTCTGGTATACATTATGTTCTCATAGATATATTGGCATGGGACAGTCATAACATTTATTTCCTTAAACAGTTCCCTCAGCGAATCACGACTTCCTAAATTATAGATGGCCGTAATGGCCCTCTTTTGTAAAATAAAAACCGATTCGATGTCAGCCGCTCTACCCCACAATAGTATACCATACGACATGACACTATGAAAATAACTGAAATAAACTATTCTCGCAGTTTCGACATCGCATAGCTGTCTGATTTTTCTGACAGCGTAGGCGGCGGAGCTGAGCCGCTTAACTAAAGCTGTTATATGTGGGCCCCACTGTAAATTATTCAGATACTGAATATATTTATTTTGTCTATCTGACAGCAAGTCAGAATAAGGTAGGGCACATAACATGAGCTTCCCTACGTTTAATTTTAATAATGTGTCAACACCATCTACAATGGCCTTCTTTTTAAGTCCAAAGCTATTACCTAGCAATAGAACAACAGTAGTCTTCTTATCAACTTCTGCCTGAGTTTTTTTTTGTATTAATAATTTATAAGGCAGGTTATCACCCGAAGGCAGGTTTGAACCCGAGACCTGGTAGCCCGCAAGACGCGTGCTTAACCAATCGGCTATCACTGCTCTACGGCATATTATGTTGAACAATTCGTGATAGGGAACCTTCCTGACTAGACACGAAGGCTACGTCTCGACACCGTGAGCCTGTGATACGAGTAAGCCGTATTCCTCTTAAAACTGGCGATTGTTCCGATTTTTAACCCCCGACGAAAAAAGAGGGGTGTTATAAGTTTAACATGTGTATCTGTGTGTCTGTCTGTGGCATCATAGCGCCCAAGCAGATGAAACGATTTTAATTTTGTTATTTTTGACAGGAATGTATTCTGATCGCGAGTGTTCTTAGCTTTGTTTCATGAAAATAGGTTCAGCCGTTTGAAAATTATCTGCACTTTTGTAGTTTATATACTTCGTTTCGGGGTTTTTTTTCAATTTTCAATGTGGAGTTATCTTTACTTGGAGTAACTAGAACTATGCTGTTAATATTACCTGTTGCTGAATCATTCGGAATTAAACTGTATAACATTAATCTTTAAATTCTGATGGAAAATTTAATTCCGTTTTATGTAGTCATATAAATAAAATCATGTCGCCCCGCCTCGAATTCATATTGTGAGCGCAGTATCATTTGATTTTGTTAAGAACAAATAAATTGAGGCCGTTCCCGCCGCCTGGCTCGACATCTGCCTATCGAACCAGCCACTCGTAATCGAGCGACCGACCTTACATTCAATCACGACCACTTGGTGCAGTGGTTCGCGCGTAGGCCGCTCGGCTCACTACACCGGGTGGTTGTGGGTTCGATTACCAAAATTCACCTTGACGGGCAAATTTCAGAAATGGCCTTCTCGAAATTTGTCTTGGTCTGGCTATCTTTGGGATCGCCCCCACTCCATTGTACGGTACCCATAGCACAAGCGTTGCTTAGTTTGGGACATACAGTTGGTGTGTTCGTCTGGGGATATTTATCGATTAAATCCAGTTTTCATTGTGTTGCAAACAGACGGCGCCGTCACGAAATCGATATAATAACGGGCACCGGCGACGGCGAGGTGTTCGTGTGGGAGTACCGGGCCAGCCCCGGCAGCGCCGCCCGCCCCGGCGGCCCCGCCGCGCAGCTGCGCGTGCACGCCGCCGCGGTGCGCGGCGCGCGCCTGCTGCCCGGCGACCGCCTCGTCACCGCCAGCGACGACGGCGACATCACTGTCACCGACCTTAGCGTTTTGGATACTGTAAGTGACCAACTAGAATTCAATTATCATTCCCATTATATTTTTATTTAAAATAAAAAAAATAAAATTTATTTGCCATCAATTTCAACTCACTTACATGTTAGTAGGTACATAAACGAAATAAACTAGGGTTATAAATCAATGGTAAGTGAAAAAAGGATGATGGTACCTGTGGCTTCCACACTAGGACAAGCCTGTCTCGTGAAAGCCGTCTTAAATTTTGCCTGGGAGCAGTTTCCGAGATCGAAATTAGGTAACATTCAAATGGGGACATTTAAATAAAAAGTTAAAAGCTAAATAATGTAGGTACAAAAATTTGGTAATGAATACAAATAGTAAAACAAATAAAACAATATCAAAACATTTACAAAAATAAGACGAACAAACAAACAAAAACAATTGAATTATGTATGGGAATGATTCTCTGTGATTGGTGGTGAGCGAGTGGTCTGTGATTGAGCATTTCATGTGATGTGAGTGTGTGGTGGTGTATGTATGTATGTGAAAGGGAATTGTTAGTAAAAGTTGTAAAATTATTAGTATGCTAGTAGTATTAGTATTTAGGTTTTTTGAAAGTCAACGCCAAGGAAATCGCGGGCGCAGTTAAAATATTATTTAAAAAGGACGACCGGCAGATATGAAACATGTGTAGTGTATAGCATGCGCGCAGACACACAAGGGAGTCGAGACTCGAGAGTGGGGGCGTAGAGGGGCATGACGGCAGGACAGAGCGTCATGCCATTAACCGTGACGACAGACTTGTCGATTTTACTGCCAAAGTGCGTCCATAAATGTTTCACATCAAAAAATATTTATATACTTAATCATTAAGGCGTCAGTAGCCTAGTGCTTCGAGGGGCCAACCTCGTAGCTGAGAGGTTCCGGGCTCGATCCCCATCCTGGCCATTAAACTATTGACGTGGGCCCACTTCTAACATAAGCATCAGCTTAGTTGGAGGGTCTGACGGGAATACTAAGTTGTATAATATAAACTGAAATTTCTAGTAATATTAAAAAACATATACTCAAACCTGAAATATAAGAGCTACACTAACTACTTGTTACTTATCGATGGTTCAAATGTTGTGTGTCGTGCAGGTGTTCCACAAGCGCGTGGAGTCGGCGGCGCGCGCGCTGTGCGCGGCGGGCGCGGCGCTGTGGCTGGCGGCCGGCGCCGGCGCGCTGCTGCGCTGGGACATGCTCGCGGTCGCACAGGACACGACGATAAGAGCTCACGACGGTATCCCACTGTACACCATAACATACATACATACACACATACATGCATTCATACGTACATACATATACTAGGTGAAACGGAAAGGGTATACTATTTTTTTGCAACTTTACTTTGTAAATCTAAAACTATCGGCTTTGTGGGACAGTTGAAGTACTAAAGGTTTTGTAGACTTATGAAATCTGTCAGCTGTATCCCTATAACATCCTTTTGTTATTCAAGTTTCCTCCAAAGCTGGTAGTTTTAGAATTACAAAATTAGGTTTGTAAAAAAAGTATACCCTTTCTGTTTCAACCTGTATATACATACATAGTATAGCTGTTACAATAGCATCAATATAATATTATAGCAACAAGCGTTGCTTAATTTGGGACCATACAGTCTGGCGATATTATTATTATTATCTCTCTGTATCACGGGCTCTGTCCGGTCCTTTGAAAGGCTTGCACGGGGACAAGGGTCCCACATGTTAAGGTCAACTGCTGCAAATGATGGGACATATAAAGCGACTTGACCCCAACAGGTGCAGGAACTATTGAAAATATGGAAAGAGATACATACATTCATATACACTATTAGTTAATGTCATCATACAAATATTTTCATTTCGTTTCAGATTCCATAAACAGCATCTATTTCGACAGACCCTCAAAAACGTTGATCACGGCGGGCGAAGACAAAATCATCAAGATATGGAAGCTAACACAAAGATCCTGACGGAAATTTGCGTGCGGAGACAGTATTATAACAATCATGACATGTTCACTATTATTATATATTTCAAAAGATTGTGATATTTCAAAAATACGTAAATTAAATTTAATGATTGTGTTTATTTTAATATGCAAATAAAATTATATTAATTTTAAATGGTTTTGTTTTTAAGTACATATCAATTATGGTAAATGTACCAGTTCCTAGCTTATCGCTGCGTTCATAGTGCTCCTAGGCCCTAGGCTATAGTTATTTGAGTCCCTATACAGAGAGCGCGTTTCGCGCTATTGGGGGTAGGATGAGCCTTCGGTATCGAATTAGTGGATAAAACGAATCAATATCGTACTGATAAACATGAAACCCTGCTGAGATTATTATATGAACACTTAAACACAGCACGACAATGTGGGGCCAAGGTGATATTCTGAAGTTTAAGCTCAGATTGGCAGAGTTGCAGAACTCAGGGGCAAGCGGGAACAAGGAAAATGTGAATCTAATACGAGATGAACTTCCATTCCTTTCATTTTCCCCTGGATTTGTTATCCAGGCACAACTGAAATCAAGAAACTACATTGTGTTTAGGAGATGTGATGTAATAGCCCTGTGCGGCATCAAACCTACTACCTATTTCTTGAGGAATAAGTTATTTCTTGAACGCCGGTTCTGCTAAGAAATGCAATGTTTGTAAAATTAGAAAACCGCGAATGTAAGTAAGGAAGTGCAAGGCAGCTTTAAAACTCGAAGAACAAGTTCTGGAAGCACAATGGGCGTATTGAGCGGGGGGGCGGCAACTGTCTCACCTTCCGAGTTTGGTAGGTATCAGAACTCATACCTATTTGATTTCTACTTATCAATAACTTAGCATGTACCTATGGATATGCCCATATAAAGCATACTTTTATATAACACTCGCAGTTGCCCGTGGCTCCGCTCACGTGGTAATTCCATTCAACTAAAAGTAGCCTACATACTCCTTACAACTACAGCTATCTGCCTGTGAAAGTCCCGTCAAAATCGGTCCAGACGTTTCGGACCTGAGTCGGAACTCGGAACTTTCATGTATTATGCACTTAGTAAACAGCTGTGATATTGACATTACAAACAAACTTGGTTTGTATTTATTTGTAGCTAAAGTACTACATACATGACGACGTTGGAACCAGAGTGATCTAAGTGTAGGTCATCTAATAGTTTATTGCAGAATGGCTTAACATAAAATGGCATAATTAACAAAACTTAGGTAATTAAGAAATAATAATAAGAACCCCATATATTTCTAACAGCAACGCTTAACGCGTTTCCTTAGTTTTCTCAGAAACATACTGTTGTACTTGTGCCCCAAATCACCCTAGTTCCAACGTCGTCCGATAAGTAATTAATCATCTGCAACAGTTTGTAACAAAGACAATGAGTGGCTACACCCGTGCAGTTTACGTAGCAGCTAATAAATAGCCTACGGATTCGGTGTCACTACACCGGCACCGCCGCCGCGCCGTGTCGCGCCGATGACGATGCTCCGAAGTGGGCGGGCGGGGCGCGGTGCCACAGAGTACTTTGTATACATTATATATATATGACAGTCCGGGCCGAGTTCGTTACCTTGCCTGCCTGCCTCTGGCCCTATTCAGACCGGTTATAGCTGTAAGGGGTGAGCATCAGAGTTTTAAGATGTAGGCACGATTTGAACATTCTACATTTAAGTATATTCATTTGTGATAGGTACATAATTATTTTATAGGAAGGTTAGTAAGTAAATTGTCATCGTCATCCGATTCGAGAGATCATGAGAATTTTCTTATAGGTATACTTAATTACCTACAACTTAACATTATTTAATTACTTCGACATTACAGGAGGATTTCTTCAACTCCTATTATTTCATTTGATTAATTTCGTGCGGGTTCCAAGACAATTTAACTTTTCCCCGGGACTCGTCGAGGGTTAAACCTCGACGTCATTATTGGTCACCATTGTCGATGCTGGCTTACAGGAGTTACAGTGGTGGGAGAGTGTGGCGGGACTAGTCCCATTAAAAAAATACAGGATGGGCTTATGTGTAGGTATATAAAAGTCATACATACAAGCATTAAGTACCTTGGTATATAATATGTAACTACTATATAAATGGCGTAGAAAATTAAAGTGGGTGACCTCGAAAGCGCTCACTATCTTCTCAACAACTCGCCTGTCAGTCATGTAGCGAGTCTACAATCTTACGAAAATAACATTTATATGGAAAAGTACCTACCTAATATTAATTGTGGCAGTTTTACTTACTATTTATTTTGATACCAGCGTCTCACCCCGGATTCGCACACCTTTCTCTACTATTTATAAATGTTAATATAAGTAGATACATATGTATTATGAGTTGGACGTGCTTTTAGAATTAGTTAATTTAAGTAGAAGATTAATAAAAAAGTGACCCCTTTATTAAGGGAATTTTTAATACCTATAACGGAAATAAGTAAAGGGAAGTCGTCCTACGGTACCTATTGATTATAACTCACTTTGCTATGTGCTTTTGTCATCGATAGATTGAATCAGAGGCATTTAGTGTAGATTTTATTGGACAACTGGAATAACTAGAACCTACAAAATAATGTGGATTCTTAAATGTGAGCGTAGAGCACGTAGCGTAACTTCAACATTACAACACATAGGGTACCTAGGAACCTAAAACACAATCAACGATCTTTGCTTTTCGTTCGCAAAAAATGTTCAGTGTTGCCACTTACCTACTTACATACCTCCAGGATAAGGGAAAATAAATACGCACGGGGCGTGGTGTAAATATACGTCCATTATTATCGTCACGTGCATATAACACGGCGGCGATGCTTGAAAAAATTACAACGGTGCGACTAGCGATTTTAAAAAGTGGACTGTAATGTCCGGATGTCTATTTAGGTACATTGCATACAACGAAATTTTAGTATAACCCCAATCTAGTTATGCCAGCGGATGAAAAATAAACGTGATTTTAGTTTAACCGCTCCGTTAGATTTTGTTATTAACCAATCTTCTAATATTAGATAGTGTTTTAAATAGTATTTCTTGTATGTAGGTACCTTTAGTACAATATACTGGACTGGTAAATGGCAGCCAGAAAAAAGTAATTATTACCGAAATCAACTGCTATGGCTTCGAAGCTCATCGCAGCACGGACTTTTACTGTGTTGTAAGTTCAAGGATAGAATAGGTTGTGACGAAAGTTGGGGTCAGGAATGACGTCACGCAGCTAACGGCCAATCAGCCCCATGCCCATGAATTGTGTAGAGCTTCTAACGTACTAGTGATACATTCTCTTTGGGACAGCCTTTAAAATATATCAAATTCTGCCGTAACTTTCTGCTGCTGCCATATGGGTAGGATACTGATGACAGCGCAACGTTCATTTTATTGTTTGTTTAAGATTAACAACTGATATCTCCCATTTTCCGATGTTTACCTAACAATATTTACATTTTCCCAAGTGACATGGCCTGCGTAGTATTTTTCCCAACAAAACTGATAATAAATGAATAATTTAAATCGTGCTGGGTTGTTCATTGTCCATTGAACTTTTAATCTTTTTCAGGTATGGTAACGGCTCCATCATTCCCAAAAAGCTAAGTTAAGCGACTTTAGGTGAGTAAGTAGAAAGGGTATAGGTGTAGTTCAATAAACTTGTTCCTTAAATTTACCAATTAATATAATTAAAAATTTTATAACATGATAATTAAGACGATTAAAATACTTACAACAAGTAATTCATCTACACAGTAACAGACTCTACCATAGTTTTTTTAATAAGTTCACCGAAATTCTCCGTAGTCTCGGTATTATTGCTTTCAGTTGGCGTCTCCGCGGGCTGAGACTGTAAGTCCGAGGCGTCCTGGGTCGTCTGGTCCGAGTGCTCCAGGGTCATCAGCGTGTTGTGACTGAACCAATTCTCATCATTTTCAACCGTTTGCAACTTATTACTAGTTTGATATGGCAATGTCGTCAGAGTGGTATATTGGGCATCACTCTTATTTTGATTATTTACACATTCCGCAGAGTGTTTGTACATTTCATAATGATTATGTGGCATACTATGATACTGTACCGCATTGTGCTCATGAATGTTGGCATTCGACTTATGCACGTAATCTGGTACGTACATGTGTCCGTAGTGGCTGAACATGCTCATTTGAGAACTATGCGCGAATTCTTCAAAGCTAGATGCAGAAAAGCTTTGTAAGCCTTTGAAATGGTGATTTTCTGTGTGTTGCTCATAAGTGTAATTGAGATCACAAGGAAATCTTTGTATGTTATTAGATATCGTCTGAAACCCCATTGTGCTAGTCGTTGCATAAGGCGGACCCTTGCCTTGAAGCATATTTGACGTGTATGGGTTATTGAGGTGGTTATTTGTGTTCCCAAAATGCATCATGTTGCTTTCGTTCATATTACTGTGATTAGATCTATTGTTTCTGTATGCGTATGACATATTGTTATCTTGCACGTGGTTCTGCACAGCAGGGTTGTTTATGTCACAATGAACATTATTGAAACTTCCTGCGTTGACACAAGATTCGACTTCCACTCTAGGAGTTAAATTCACGTCACGCAGCATCCCATCCTCATGTCCGAGACAGCGTTCTCTTTCATATGATGAGTTCGATGAGCAAGAGTTGCTGTGTGCTTCTAGCCATTGTCTTTTAGCTGCTTCTTGATTTTCTTCGTTTTTCTTTTCAAGACCTATTCTCATGAGAGTTTGAATGAAATGTGTTCTTACTCTTACAGGATTGAATTCGATTCTGCCAGTAGTATTGCAACAACCATCTCTCGTGCATCCACAAGGAAAGTTTAATCTATCAACTTGGCATTTAATACCTGCCAAACTGCATGAGCAATTTTCAGGATTGCATGTTCCTTTGCAAGCACAACCACAGAACTCACGCGATGTTCTTATATCTCTACATTCATCTTTTTCATAGCCCTCGATTTTTCGAACACCGGCCGCGCGTAATAGAGCTCTTCTTTGTCTGGTGGAAACAGGCTGTAGAAAAAAATAGCTATCCAAATCTAGCTCTGATTCAGATATGTCACTGGCCTCTTCTTCTGTGTCACTATCTTCACTAGAGGAAAGTGACGCACCCTGTAAATTGTGACGCTCACTCTTCAGTTGTTGTAAAATTTGTCGATGTAATCTCCTCTGTTCTAAAGCGTGTTCCATTAATGTGAACTTTTGTATGTGAGAATGTTCCCATTCCATTCCTAAAGTTGAGCCTCCTTGTGATGGAACACATGAAAATCCTTGAGCTCTGGGAAAATAATATACAGTAACATTGTCGAATTTAATGGTTTCCCTACGTTTCTTAGACTGTTGTTCACTGTCGCTAGTATCGCTACATTTTCTCTTAAGACTACTTCTGAGGGGTGTGCTAACTTGTGCTATAGAATAATTGCCGTCATCTACATTGTTCTTATTATAACAATTATCGGCGTCATCGTCGTACTCTGTTCGGTCTGATTTATCATTTTTCAAGCTACTTGTGCAGGGTACTGCAAGGTTAAAACTTGGTAATTTTTCTTCAATTGTTTCAGACCCGAGCCCTGAGTCGCTACCTTCTGATCGGTCTTGAACTTCTTCTTCCCTATCGTTAAGAGCACTGTCCGGTGGTAAACTACCGAGTGCAGAATCTTCACTATCAGCGGAAGCACTGTCCGTTTTTATGTCGTCTATATCACTTAAGGTATCATTGTCATCAATTTTTACTGCATAATCTATTTTACTGTCACTGCTCTCATAAAACTGAGAGTTACTACTACTGATTACATTACTTTGTTCATCATTAGAGCTAATGTCCTCACTGTCACTGCATTTTTCATCTTTCATCACCAGAAAACCGTCCTCTACACCATGTTCTGATACTGTTGTTTCTTTGTCGCATTCATCATCGCTGGCCACCTTCTGTGGTTCATTTCGGTGATCACTTAATTCTGTTGGGATGTCCTCCATATTTAAGTATCTGAAAAGAGAATAACATACCTTAAGGACAAAGAATATATTGAATATAGCTTTTAAATCAAATAACGGTCGCACCCTGATTCAGATCCATAAGGTACTATACTAATAACTAATCACAGCTGACTAAATAGGGCGTTATTGTATAATATGAGATACTTTTGAACATATTGTAGCCTTTTAACGTAAATACGTTGACAGTAATCGGTGTGATCAGTGATGGAGGAGTGCAAGCCCGAACCGAACTGCATTATAAATCAAAACCAAATGATAATTCAAAACCGGTACCTACCTATTTCAAAGCTGCGGCCTCGACTGTCTTCATCGGCACTGTTCAGCTCACCAGGGAGTCCTACGCTTCATGGTGATCACACTGACGCGCGCGCACCATCATCGCCATTTTACTCTCATCACCGAAAAATATCAGCAAGCACAATTATTATTTTATTTCACCAACTCGGTCACCGTCTGTTACTTTGCCACACGAAAATAACTTCGATGCTCCATAGCTATAAGGTCCGCTTTTATCACGTTTCGTGGCGCGCCGTTGTTTTAACCCTATTTATTTATTTTCCGCCTTATTTTGACAGCGACGTTCTTGGAGTATTGAAGGCCTTTTATTCTTATTTCCAGCCAGAATCACATATGTGAACTCAGCATTCGTTGTCGATAATCACGTGACTGTATTGTTCAACAAAATATTTTATTCTGAATTTAACACTTCACTAGCACAGAAAGAAGATAGTTTAACTGCACCAATCTCACAGTTCCCACCTCGCGTAATCGCGTTGGACGACTCGAGCGACGCAGGCAAGTTTTAACCCGGAACAATCAAAAGACCCGATCGGTGCGCGTACACGGCACATGTAGAGGGGTCTTCTGAATTTAGTAGCGTATGAGCTGCGTTGTTCGACGTGACGTTGCCCCTCCCCGCTAGCCGCGTTCCGGCCTTGCGACCCTCCGCGCCCCGTCCACCCGCGGGGCTCGCGCAAGCGCGTTCCGCTTCTTGTGAATGCAGTGATACCATTGTGTTAATAAAATTCCCACATGGTAAATTTTATGTTAGACTAACTGTTGCCCGAGGCTCCGCCCCGGTACTTCGATAAACAAGGTAGCCTACGTTACTCCCTATAACATCAGCTATCTACCCGTGAAAGTCCCATCAGAATCAGTCCCGTCTTTTCAGAGATTAGCTGGAACAAACAGACAGACACACAGTATTATTATTACACAGCTATTACTTAAATGACTTCAATTGAAATAATGATAAGCTAATTGGGTTACACTTAAAAATTGTTTTTAGATGTCTTTATGGAGCGTAGAGCGTATGGGCAGAGGCCCACAAACATTGGAAAGAGGAAAGAGAAGCCTTTGCCTAGCAATGGAATGAGTGGTGGTATCAAATAATAATTTCATCTCAGTTTCCAGAGCGAACTAGGAAATATTATTTTAATGATTTTCCAGTTCAAAATGTTTTTCAATACTTGTTTATTTATTAATGTCAGTACCAGTCTTAGGGTAGGTAATAAACTAATAATCATGTTACCCAGTCAATAAAGTCGCTAATCGCGTCTATCTGTTTGTCCGCATAGTTCAACTAAACAACGCAACGGATTTTGATGCGGTTTTTACCATTATTCAGAGAATTTCTTACGAAATATTTATATGCTGTATCTAATTACAATTATAAATTGTAGACAAAACCCATTCGAAATAGGGGCGGGCTAAATCGGCGAATCTTTAATTACAATTTCCTACAAATGCGGGAGTAAAATACAATAGCAACACAGGTTCACAACCTTTTGCTCTTGGGCCAGCTCGACAGGTCTCGCTCTCGACCGATATACATATAAGTATGCGTCATGTTATCATGGAAGGAGCTCCCACCAATAGCCAGCCAAAGATCCTTCCCCTTTCGAATGCAAAAGAAGGATCACACAAAGCACATGAGTAATAAACGGTCCATCAACAATATCTATCTATGTATTTCTGAATCCTTTCCGTTCCCGATGCGTAGTACGTCCAGAGGAGGTAGGTAGTACTATTTATAAAATCTGCTATTATGTAGGTACTTACTACACATATTGGCAATCGGTTTACTCGAGCAGGTGGATTGGATGTAGGTGGTGTGACGTCGACACGCTACGCGGCGTCACTTCACCAGCACGGTTAAATTCGCTCGCCTCACTACAAGCATTCTTCAAATAAATTGGCACTCGACAGCAGTCGACATAATACGGGGCGAGGTGGCGGACTATACATACCTAGCGGCACGTATACGATAATCAATAGATATTTTCAGGAGGCTTTCGTGGAGAGAGAACGCGAGGCCGTCATATCGCGCTCTCCCTCTGTCCTGTAATTATATAGCATATGGTGAAAAGTACGATGTAGCCTTGATTATTATCAAAATTCTATATTTGTGTAATCAGAACAGTTTTTGCTATGACCATTAATTCTTAACGAGTAAGACCCTGGTCTTCAATGTCAACTCGGATTATTTGATAACTTGCTAGGTGTATGGTAAATTACACATCAGAAAATTGAGAATTTTAATCTGAGTTCATTGTAATAAAGTAGTGTTTCTGTTGGTATACCAGTCATCCCAGCAGCGTCCAGCATATGTCTAGTGAACTGATGGCCTTCTGGTTAACTGCTGCGAAGGCCACGGATGCATATTTTTTATGCATGCGCCCCTGCGTGTCTGTGTGCTGCAAGGGTTAAATATCGAAGCTGCATATAGAGGTCCGTGCTGCACAGTCTCTTCGTGGCAACTCCGTGCGCAGCAATTAATTGCTCTATTACCTACATATGTGTGACAAAGATACACGTTCCGATATTCAGCAGTGACACAGAGCTAATTCTTACACTGTGGTATTTTTAATCTGGATTCTAGACTTATTCCTCATCACTATTTCAATTTCTTATCGTGGTTATTTCTTAGGTTATTTGATTAGATCGGTTCATCTACACCTATTTATCTATACAAATAAATAAAATTGGAGTGTCTGTTTGTAATATCAAAATAACACCTTTTCACTAAATGCATACGAAAGTACATACGACACCTATAACAAAAACGCGATTTAAAAAGTTTTTGTCTGTCTGTCTGTCTATCTGTCTGTCTGTCTGTCTGTCTGTCTGTCTGTCTGTGTGTTTGTTCCGGGTAATCTCCGAAACGGCTGGACCGATTTTGACGGGACTTTCACTGGCAGATAGCTGATGTTTTAAGGAGTAACTTAGGCTACTTTAATTTTAGAAAAACAATTAGGGTTCCGCGTATAAAAATAAAAACACATGAAATCAAAGAGTATCTCTGAAACGACTGGACCGATTTTGACGGGACTTTCACTGGTAGATAGCTGATGTTATAAGCAGTAACTTCGGCTACTTTTATTTTAGAAAAACAAAACTTCAAAAAAATTGGTCCTGTCGCGCGGGCTCAGAACGCGGGCGCGGGCTTTTTTGTTAAGTTAAATTCCACGCGGACGAAGTCGCGGGCTCAGCTAGTTAGATTTTATAAAAGTAAGAATGGAACAAGAAATCTAACAAATTCTCAAAGTACCCATATAAAATAAAAAGATGAACTATTTATTCAGTTTTTTTTTACGAACCCCTTTACCGCAGGTAAAGATGACCTATAATGAGGTATAGAACGCAAACATCGTGCTATATTTCCGAGCAACTGTCCAATTCGTAACCGAAGCAGCTTTATAACAATGGAACAAGTTTTTGTACAGTATATTGTAGTAACCACTTTTTATCTCATTTCTAACGGTGTGCTACGTCGGCGGCGGTCCTTGTAGATTGCCTAGCACGTACAACGTAGGTAGCTCGATGCCGTATCGTTCTGTGCCTAGGCACTGCCTGTATACTGATGTATAGGGCGCATAAATCGTTCACATGGCAACAAACGGCACAAACTTCCTATTCATTCCGCTCATTAAACAATATAACATCGTAGACGCGGTTAAATAAATTATTCCTGAAAATATCTAGGTGGTACCTATATAGGTGTTTGGTATCACTACCTAGGGTGTGGGTGGGGTGGCGGGGGAGGCAGACAGGGGGAATTAAATTTCGTACCACAGCGCTAGCTGCCTCTAGCTCGCTCGTATTCATCACTGGGGTTGCAATTGCTTCCCGGTGTGTACCAAACCCACAATGCTTACTAGCTTGAGTTCATGCAACCGTTACTTAAATATAAGTCTCTCCAATAAGTACCTGCTTCATATACTGCCTAACAAAATAGGAACTCTATGGACGTGATAAGACTATATTTTGTTTGGTAGAGACCAAACTAATAATATAGTCATGTATTGGATTGCGCAATAAAAATACATAATTAGTGTTATTATTCAATATGCTGTTATCATGTGTAGAGCGGATCGGTGCCTATACCGCTACTCTACCAACTATTAATGGTTTTATAATTGGACTTTGATATAAATGGAACACATATTTTGTGTGTATATTTCTAACTAGCTGTGTCCGCAACTTTGGCCACGTGGAACCTTACATATTTCCATACAAACTTTCAATCCCTATTCCCTATTGTTATTTTACACTCTTCGGGGTAAAACTTGTACAAACTGTGAATGTCATATTTATTTATATCTAATCAAAAGCCTATAAAATAAGTTTCAAGGTTCTAGCTCTTAAAATGACGATCCTTCCATACAAATATTCATCCCCCCCCTTTCAAACCTTTACAACCCTTTTTCCGCATTAAACAGTAGTCTATGTCCTTTCTCAGGCTAGACTATCTGTGTACCAAATTTAATTTAAATCGGTTCAGTAGTTTTAGCGTGAAAGCGACAGACAGACAGAGTTACTTTCGCATTTATATTAAGTAAGGAGTAGTAAGGATTACTGCTTGAGATTTGCGTGGGGAGTACATTATTTTTATTTATTTTATTGAGGACATTACTGGTTATTACTGGCTGTGTACATTTTAACATTTATATAATAAATTCTGCTTAAATATATCTAAATGTACAATTCATGGAGATCACAACAAGCATTGAATTTAGTGTTGTAGAGAATTTTGATGGTAATGAATGAGGCACTGTAATCAATTAGCCGTATGCTTTATAACGATATCATATACAATATAGACGCTTGAAGATAAATAGTCGGGACTTTAAATAATAAATAAATATCGCCAGACTGACACACCAACTTTGTGGTCTCAAACTAAGTAATGCTTGTACTATGGGTACCGTACATTGGACTGGGGGCTATCCCGGTGACACTCAGACCGGAGCAAATTATGAAAAGGCCATTTCCAAAATTCGCTACGACGAGAATCGAACCCGCAACCACTATGTGAAGTGAGCCGAGCGGACAACGCTCGAACCACTGCGCCAAGCGGTCGTCAGTCGTCACTTACCGCTAATGTTCTTATCCCGTCATTCATCTACATAAATAATTTACCTACTTTGTTATTATTGTTAATAGGTGTACACGTGTAAACGTATCGTCCTACTAATATTATAAATGCGAAAGTATGTGAGTGTGGATGTACTCGTATTATTGTTACTCCTTCACGCAAAAACTACTGAACGGATTTGGATGAAATTTGGAACACAGATATGTAGTTTGTATCCCGATAATCCCGAAATTTATATTAAGTTAAATACTACGCGGACGAAGTCGCGGGCACAAACTAGTTATATAATAATGATATACCTAGATTTTAGTGTACTGGCTTCTCGCAACGTTTTGGGAAAGAGCTTGGTTATTATGGTAGAGATTCTATACCGAACACCAATTCTCCATTCTTACTGATGATGTTGACCAAAGTGTGATTAGGGACTCGATCAGTTGAGTAATAAATCGGCGTATCTGTTTGAAATTCAATCTGTTATCACCAAAGAATTTGTAATTACAAATTCTTTGGTTATCACATTAGGGAAAAAAATAACATTAGCTCTACTGTGAGTTTACCCTCATTTGTATGGCGAAATGGTCAGCGACTTTATCGGTTTCTAAAGAACTAAACACTTGCCACATATTATAAGTAAACGCCAGCGGCTAGCGAACGTATACATTGAGAATAAATAAACGGCAACAATAATGTTTGTGATCTCAAAGACTCATAACGTATTTGCCGTAATTACGAAATGTAGTGTCAAATACTAAAAATAATACTAGGAACTACAAGAATAACATTTATTGACGTATTTCTTTTCTCAGTGCGCTGTAATATAGAATTACATTTGATATAACATGCGTTCTTATTCTTATATTAAAGGTACATACGACGCTTCCCGACGACGACGTTCCCTCGTTATCAAGAACAGCCTTTTACACCTCCTTACACAGGAAACCTATGTTTCATAATACAGTGCTTTTATTCCGGAAAATGTATCATTAACATTGATGTTAGTACATAGAGCGCCCTCAAACTACATAAGCTATGTAGAGTTGTACATAGGTACCACGCCCGCCCGCCCTGTCTCGTCTGTCCTTCGTTCTACCGTGTACCCGGCTGGGAGCTATGCTTTTATAATATCGTACGAATCACAATAGACTCAGCTCTATCCATACTTAAGTACAAACTAAGTTACGTACCAAATCTATCACAGTGAATATCGCGAATGAAGTATAATTTTGTTCTAATTAGTTAGGTTTAAGTTGCATAGGTGCTAGCCATAGAAATCATAAAGATTCCTATGATACTATCAGTAAGATACGAAATTTATTTGCCTAAGAATTTAAGTAAATACAATTAATGATCATAATAAAACACATAAATCAGTTTATAATTACTTAAATACCCACCGAAACGGATTTTGAAATCGTTGATAATGATAAGTGGTTACGCATGGTTTTCATTACAGTTTTGTGAAATCCTAGAGTTATGTAATAATAATTGAATCCAACATTGATAGACACAAATATGCCTACTCAGGTTTGTGTAACTATAGCCATGCAGGTAAAACACTCGATCAATAAGTCTTTATGGAAGCGAGGTTTATTTGTACATGAATACGTTCATAAGCAGCCACTTACGTGGGATGGAGACTACATAGGCTTCAATTAATTTAAAACGATCCAGTCGCCATGTGGAGATAAAACAACCTATCCAAGATTGTATGGTTACGAATATATTTATATTTGTGCCAACATCATTTTTTACTTCAAACTAGTGAAGATTTACAGAAGCAGGTTTTATAATGTGCTTTAAGTTGCTCGAGAATCATAAAATTAATTGTTAAATGTGTAAGTATCGTTCACCCATTGTAATCTTTTTAATATAAACAGAGATTGGACATGAGAGCTTTACCAACTTTACCTTCGGAAAACCTGCTGTGAAATAAAGTGAAGAAAATAGGAGAGTAGGCCACCACACAATGTCTGGTATACTCAAAGTCACGGAATATGTAATGAATTTAATTAAGGGGTTATTAAGGTGGTAAAGCCTCATGTACGGGATGGCTCTACCGGGTACCACGCTCTCACAGAAGATCTGCTTAACGTAGCTATTATAGCTGTATTACGTACGATGAGTGAGAAAGTCGATCACTCCAGTCCATTCCCCTCTCTCTGTAGCACTCCCCTTGAGGTTGGCATCGTGCGAGCAATGCCTTTGGTATTACAAGCATCTATAGGCAACGATAACTACTTAACATCTGGCGGTTCATACGCTTGTTTGCCGGCATTGCAATATCAATACATTAGTATAAAACAAAGTCGCTTCCCGCTGTCTGTATGTCCCTATGTATGCTTAGATCTTTAAAACTATGCAACGGATTTTGATGCGGTTTTTTAATAGATAGTGATTTGAGAGGCAGGTTTGTATGTATAATACATTCTAATTAAATTTGCAAATAGTATAGAAAGCCGTGCGAAGCCGGGGCGGGTCGCTAGTAACATTACATAAAAAATTATGACATTCCTCGCTAGCACAAGAATGTAAACGGAGTAGTGGTATCCTTTAGTATGTGTCATTGTAGTGACACACGTTACAAGTTCGGCGATGACTACCGCAACCGGCAGCCGAATAGTGTATCATGTTGTTCTCACCACGACAAGGAGTCTGACAATGTCAAGGAGTTTCTACTCCGATCTTGAATCCCTATCGGTAGTATTACTGATGAAATTAGGATATCTATATATATATAACTCAAAGGTGACTGACTGACTGACTGACAGAGTGATCTATCAACGCACAGCCCAAACCATTGGACGGATCGGGCTGAAATTTGGCATGCAGGTAGATGTTATGACGTAGGCATCCGCTAAGAAAGGATTTTGATTAATTCTACCCCCAAGGGGATAAAATAGGGGATGAATAATCCCGAAATTTTTGTTAAGTTAAATTACACGCGGACGAAATCGCGGGTACAGCTAGTATAGTACATTTTGTTTATTTATATTATGACACCAAAGCCAGAATGGTCAAGCAGTTCAAATAGGCAATTAATCACACTACCCGTTTGAAATGTTACTTTCACTGAAAAGAGTCTACAAGAGGCTTACCACAGGTTTATATTCTTTTTTATTAATGAATATATATTTTTGTAGAGAAGACAGCATCGTCGTTACCGCAATACCTTGCAGAGTTGCAGTATTGCGAATTCAAAACGAATCCTGTAATTATATTATAGTGCCAACAAAGTACCTACTTACATCATATCTTATTGGTTCCACTGGTCTGGTTTCATTCGTTTGTTTCCAGCCATTTAGGCCAGCTTTTACCTCTCATTGGCATTGGAAGAAACTCAATAATAACATAGAGTCTATTGATTTTTCCGTTATCAACTCATGTTTTTTATCAATAAGATCGTAGCGATAACAGTTGTCAATGAAACAATCAAACAATAGGTGGGTACACAAATACTTTAGCTTTTAGTCATTCTTATACATTTTAGAAATGAATAGGTACTTACAGCAATCAATAAATATAGTTGCCTACTGACATTTGATTAATCCAAAATCAAATCTAAACGTGGAGTCAGTGTAACAGGAAACACCAAATTTGCACGTTTATACTATAAAAACAGGCGAGGGTAAGATCGTTGGATGATTAAAAACAGTTCGAATTATAGAAAAATAGTAAATCACAGAAAAAAAATAATTCGTGAGCAAACTCAAATCATTGTGCAGAATAATACTAAAATGAACAATACTTACCCTAGTAAGTACCTACTTACTTTAATACTCTACTTAGGTACATACTTTCTACCAGTAATAAAACAGGTATAATTATTTATAAGGGTACTCCTTCAAAAAATAAACCTTCTTACACTAAGTAGGCGTACCTACTAAACAACGTATTGTTTTAACATTTTCCTGCGACCAATGGTCTCTTATCGCAGAGTACCTACCTATATATATGGATATAATGCATATTATTTACTGTCGGACTAAACATTACGTATTGTGTAAGAGAGAGAGAACACGAAGCAAGTAATTCGTTGTTGAGAGAATTAAAAACAGAAGATAATTCTTCGGTGGTAAAGCCAAGCAATTGATAATAATATACATATAGCTAACTAGGTAGCTGCCCCGGCACACCTTGTTTTGCCATAAAAAAATAGTGGTTGACCTATTCTCAGACTTACCCGATATGCACACAAATTTTCATGAAGATCGGTCGAGCCGTTTCGGAGGAGTTTGGCAACAAACACCGCGACACGAGAATTTTATATCTTAGACTAGCGACCCGCCCCGGCTTCGCACGGGTATTTTTTATGAGTGTTTCTCTATTATATTATGCTAGTGTTGTACATAAAAACCTTCCCCTTGAATCACTCTATCTATTAAAAAAACCGCATCAACATCCGTTGCGTCGTTTTAAATATCTAAGCATACATAGGGACATACAGACAGCGGGAAGCGACTTCGTTTTATACTATGTATTAATATATGTCGGTCTCTAGCAAGCTTCTCTAGCGGCCTTGCTAGAGACCGACAGAAATGGCATGAAATGGAGGAGGCCTACGTCCAGTGATGGACGTTCCCAAATTACATTATTGTCTTTTTCTATTGTGATTTTGATTATTATTTAATTTTAATATAATACAATATTTTAAATTATATATCTAATTATGAAATTCACAATTATATCTTAATCAAATTTATCAATGCATGCATAGGAAAAAGGGAAATAGAGGCTATTTTTATTTTTTATTGATATATGGGTTGGCTCGACCAGAACCTCTCACAGAAGATCGGATTAAAGTGTTTATAATAGCTGCGTTTCGTACCATGAGGACGAGAACCGGACACCCAACCTCCCCTCCCTCCTTCTATCTCCATTTCCCACTACCCTTTAGGTCGGACCGACAAATGCCACGGGCATTGCAAGTATCGATCTATAGGCTACAGTAACTGCTTAACATCAGGCGGGTCGTGCGCTTATTTGCAGACTTTAATATATAAAAGAAAAAAAACGTAGCAATTATCGTCCTTAATTTCCTTTTTTTGGAGGCAGATTTTGTAGTCTCCCTCACACGCACGCACGAACAAATTGAGTAGGTACATAAATTAGGACAAATTTTCAGAAGGACCAAGATCGATATTGATGTGTTCCCAGTACTATGACAAATTGGTTCAATTGTCTCCTTGTATGTATTTTATTAAAGCCCTAAGGTCGTGAGGTTTGCAGTACTGTGTCACAGTTATATAAAGATAAAGACCACTCACGAGCAAACAAAAGAGAAATCCATAATGTAATGATGTTTGACATTTTTATTGGTCTTACTACATTAAAATAAATGAAGGTACTTATGTAAATAATATATTTTACCCAAAGGTGCGTGCCCAAACTACCTATACCTACCTACCTACCTACCTAAATAAATAATATTATGTCACCTCATTTCCTTTAAAACTAATGAACTGATAATACATTTTTGTACTTTATGTGGTTTGGGTGGGGCTGGGGTAAGCATTCATGGGTTATTAAAGAAATTAATAAATAAGTAGTAAATAAAGTGTTTACCCATAGTTTCCCAATCACCATGCTTATCATGTTAGCGTATATTGTGTTGTTAGATCATTACAATAATGTCAAAATAATTAAACTTTCGTATCGTCCAATACTGTAATGCAACTGTGATTGCAACACACATAAGACAGGTAACACTATTAATAATAATAATGCAAATGTTCATTCCAAGGATTAATTTCATAATTTAATATTCATTCTATCCGACACATACACGCCATCTATCGGAGTTCATAAACACTTATATGTAGAGCTTCTCTCCTACTGATAGGAAGGAAACGAATTAGTACCGAATGGATCTACTACATGGCAGAATTAATAATATCTCTCATAGCTCGTAGTACCACGAAGCTTTCTGCTTTTTGATTATATCTCACAATTATGTAAAGCTGAGAAAACATTTTTTCCAAATCTATAGCATCTCTCTGCTAGAGATTTGAGATAGACCTTCCATTTTCTATTTAAATTGGCTTTTCAAAGATATATTTTTGTAGTCTTGAACGTGACTATCGCTTAATTATTGACTCTACTTTTTATACGCGGTTACATTAATTATCTATCACCTAAGGTAGTTGGTACTCTGGTCCACACTTTCTAACCCATGCATTTCTTACTGATTAATGGGAGAAAACAAAATAAGAGATCCGCGAGACGTGGCAGGCGAATTAAGAGGACGCTAGTTGTGTACAACCTGAAATGAAAAATTCAACCTCATTAATATTCTACTATATTTAAGTTCCAGTCACATACTTAAAATTAATAATATTGCTAATAACGATCACATTTTACTTTGGTTTATTAATCACTAAGTACACAAATAATACACGTTGTACTTAACTCTACAAACTCTCTACTTACCTTCACAAGGTTTTCATGTGTTGTAGGGACGTATAATATATAGTTAATGGACTATCACTTAATGTTCCTGACTAGGAAAATGAAATTGAATTAGGTCAAGAGGTGTAATAAATTATTACTCTATGACATTATTATTTATAGTACTGGATTACTAATAAAATACCTACCTACATCTAAGCTGGCGCTGGCAATTCTGTTATTTACTAACTCTACAATTCTGACCACTATAGTGACTAGATACTTTACCGTATTTTGTCACTGTTCCAAATCAAACACCAGTTCCTTGTCCGTTCTACATTTATCAGTAACAATTTGCGTCAAAATAGCGAAAATCAAAGAACCTTCGATATTTATTAGAGTTAGTCCAGTCGTTATAGGGGTCAGTACTCTATATAAATTTAAAATAACAGTTACATAAGATATACTAGGTAATTATACATCGGAATCAGTAATAGGTACTTATAGAAATAGATTATTTTACTAACTACATTACATATTAATCACACATCTCTAATTAATTTGGCACGTGGATCCACAGAGTCTCTGAATAAACAGAGAATACTTACATATTTAAAAGTACCTATGTATATTTATGATGTAGCTACTAAATTCTTACGTGTACGTAAATAATACTTTAATAATTACAGTATATAGAATTCAAGAAAGCCACAGGTATCCATACTAAAGCCAAACTCGATATATCATGTTCATAAACAAATTGTGTTATGTTAGTTTTTGTAGTTATTATTATTTTATATGTTGGTGTTTATATATTTTTTAATTTGGGTATAAATAGTAAACATCCCTTAAAAATATATCTAACAGATTATAATTAATTTAATATCAGCCTGTCATCGGTTACTCGGCAACAGTGTGTTATTAAATATTCCATATCAAGTTCGCCTTAAGTATACTTGTTTTTGTTTTGCGTAACCCTTAGGAGTTTACTTTAAACCGAAATCAAAAAAGAAGAAGGATTGTCAATTCTATACATGATAGGAAAATTATTTCAAGCAAAGCCGTTTCAGTTTTTGATGTTATAAACTCTTTTTTCTAAAACGTACATAGACATTAATTTGGCAATAATTATATTGTACATAATCTTTAATAGCTGGTATTGTTTGCTTATTACTATTAATTGTTACCGCGGCTCATTTCGAGTAGATTTTTCATTTTTCACGTCCATTTCCAAAGATTTAACCGAATGATGTCTAGTTTTATGTTTCCACTGCAATCATTTTCAAGGTTTGATGCTTTATATACCTAAGGCTATCACTACAATTATTACAGATTACATACAGAGGTATTACGAGTAAATATCGCGGTTGAGCATTCTCTTAATAATAATACTGTCATAGGTAAACTGTCACCTCATTATTACAATAAAAGCTTAAGCCTATTTTCACTAGACTCCTAAATTAAAGAGACCTCTTATGTAAATTTTATCAAGTATATAATTTATATTTAGTTATGTTTTTACCAATGTGTACGATTTAAAAAAAGACACGAAAGTCTATTGATGATATTGGAATTTTGAGTTAAATTTCAGTAAAGTGGTCACTTAGGAATGTTTGGTGAAAATTAGCAATAGCCATCCTTACAGCTTATATAATTGAAATAAATTAAAATGTCACACCAAGTTTCACTACCCATCATGTCGTAAGGTAGAGATAATTAATTAATTAAATTAATATTTAAATCTATGACTTATTTACACTCTCGGTGGGATTGTCCTTCAGACTTCGCTTATATTATATATAAAATTCTCGTGTCACAATGTTAGTTACCATACTCCTCCGTAACGGCTTGACCGTTTTTCATGAAATTTTAAATGCATATTCGGTAGGTCGGAGAATCGGCTACTATCTATTTTGCATACCCCTAAAAGACAGGACAACGTCTGTCGGATCAGCTAGTTAATAATACATATAATAATCATTAGAATCACGAGTTAAATATCTGAAATACTTAGTTAAGCTCTATTTCACATACGAAGTCCCGTAGACGCGGCGCTGGTCGCGTGACGGCAATATCCTACTAAGATTATAAATGCGAAAGTTTGTGAGTGTAGTTGTATGTTTGTTACTCCTTCACGCTAAAACTACTGAACGGATTTGGATGAAATTTGGAACACAGATAGTTTATAACCTGGATTAACACATCGAATACCTTACTTAAGTCTACGCGGACGAAGTCGCGGGCAGACACTAGTAATTTATAATGTGCACCACGGAGTTACATATATGTTGCGGGACTTCCTAAGTGAAATAGACTGTAATAATCGTAGCCTTAGGAACTATAGTCCCGACAATATAGGTTGAAGTAACCCATACATAGCGAGATGCTAATTTTAATATTATTTTATGGACTAGAGTATCGTTATCAAGTTATCGTGGCACGTGAAAAGCATGTTTTTAAATGTCCCTCAATTGCATTTCCGTTACTTTAACTTAATTAATTGATATTAAGATTGATGCCATATTGTAACTAAACAAACGCAAGCTTTTGGAGATTATTATTAACTTTGTTATGTATATAAATAAAGGATTGTAGGTACTAACTAATCTTCAAACGACAAGGGTTTTTATAAAAGTTCATCCAAATACCAATTTTATAACCTAATGTAAGTGGGTCACTCCAACACAGACCTGCCTCACATAGACAGGACTTTATACGCAATCATTTTTTCATCTAAGGTTCTAGTTTAACGGGTGGATCTCAAGATGGCGGGTCCGGGGGTGCGGGGGGTCCAGGCAAGGGGCCCTGCAGGAGCTTCGCGGCCGCTGGGAAGCCGGTCAGGTCGAAGCCGGGAGGAGGTACGATGCCAGCGGCGGTCGCTGTGCTCTGAAGGTATGCTACTAATCTGTGAAAAGCGAGAAGATTAATAAGTTCATGGTCCAATTGAGATGATGAACTTTTAAATCAGAAATTCATAAATTTCCGACCAAGTTCTCATTAGAGTCCATTGCACGCTCGTATTAAAGGTGTCGGTCGGTGCGTTGTTTAGGGATAAATTATTTTGCTACTGTGAAACAATACCCAAAAATCACCGCAGCTATTATTTAAAAAAAATTGGGTGACATTTAATTAAAAAATGTATTTTTTAATGTTAAGTTGTGGGCCAGTATGTTTTTATTAAATAATTTAAAATTACCTTTTTATTTATTTTATGATGCGACTTAATGCATATCTATAGTAAAATTATGGATTTAATGGCAATGCTCTAATATTTGTCCTTGGCTTGGTGTCATGTTTTTATCATTTTAAGGCTAAAGCCGTTCATACTGTGAAATGTTACCATATTATAATATAATAATAATATCGCCAAACTGACACACCAACTGTATGGTCCCAAATTAAGCAACGCTTGAACTATGGGTACCGTACGATGGACTGGGGGCATTCCCAGTGACACACAGACCAGGGCCAATGATGAAAAGGCCATTTCCGAAATTTGCCCTGGCGGGAATCGAACCTGAAACCACCATGTGTGGTCAGCCGAGCGGCCTACGCTCGAAACACTGCGCCAAGTGCTCGTCTAAATTAAATGATGTAATATTTCTAAAAGCGTTCTGTCGAACTTCAAAAGGAATTGCTGGTGTTTTTGGCGATTTTCCATAGTACCGTGCGTCTCGAACTATTTTAGGAGACATTAGAGTGCCTAATGCAATCTCTAATGAATTATTTACACATTATTACCCGCTGCTGTTACCTTACTCACAAATTATTATTATTTTATATAAAACCAAACAGACATCACGAAATATCCAGAAATAACAAACTTAGGAATAGGGTAATGTTCCTCTAAGGACGCTTATAAATTATATTATTATTAAAAATAATGGAAGTGCGGTGAACGGTGATTGTACCTATGGTGTTCCACGCACATGGAGACACAGGGTATCAGTAGTACTTAAGTTCAGTAGAATACAATACACACACTCACATTACAGCACATACAATAGTATTAGCTGTACCTACGTATACTAAAAATATTAATAACAATAGCTAATCGGTTCAATTCATCCATCCGATTCTGAGAGTAATGACTTTAGTTCCACGTTCTTTGTTTAACAGTGTTACAAGAAGCACGCTGTCAGCATCCCATACATTAAATGGCACGGACCATCAACCAACCATCAATCAGAGTTGTGATATGTAGTGTACTACCAACACCCTCAATCAACCACCAATCTGATTCGTGATAGGTAGTGTACCACCAACACCATCAACCAACCACCAATCTGATTCGTGATAGGTAGTGTACCACCAACACCATCAATCAACCACCAATCAGATTCGTGATAGGTAGTGCACCACCAACCACCACCAACCACCACCAACCACCATCAACCAACCATCGATACAAAGAGTACAAATACAAAGAGTCGTAGGAAAGGTAGTGTAGTGTGACTTGTTACCTCCTCAACTCCTCGAGCGCGCTGGCCTGCATCAGTATGTAGTTCTTGGCGAGCAGCAGCGTTGCTATCTTGGACAGCTTGCGCACCGACGGCGAGTGAGCGTACGGGATCACGCCCCGCAACTCGTCCAACGCGTCATTCTGGAAACGCATCAAACATTAACACTGTCATTTGCTGGGGTGTTGAAGCCTTGTAAAGGATAATATGTATAACCACACAATTGAGAATAATAAATAAATAATAAATATCACCAGACTGAAACACCAAGTGCATGGTCCCAAACTAAGCAAAGCTTGTACTATGGGTACCGTACAATGGACTGGGGGCGATCCCAGTGACACCCAGACCTGGGCAAATTACGAAAAGGCCAACATACGGGCAAAATACAAGCTGAGTCAACATTAGGTGCGGGGGTGCAGAAGAGATGCTATCCTCTCACAGAAGATCGGCGTAAAGTATTGAAGCTGCGTTTGGAACGATGACTGAGAGAGCCGGAAGCGAATCCCCTTCCTTCCCCTCCGTCTGCCCCACTCCTCATCAGGTCGGAAGCGTGCGGGAAATGCGTTTGATATTGCAAGCATCTAAAGGCTACCATTACTGCTTAACATCAGGCGGTACGCGAGCGTTTGCCGCCTTTTTTATATAGAAAAACCACAAATACGCAGTGCCTATAAGATGGGCCATGGTATTAAAATATTTTGGTGTTGGTATTTACGATATCTATAACTATTATAGACTGGGAGTGATGCGTGGTAGACACCACGAGAGCTTATGAAAATAATTTCCGAGAATCATAATTATGTTGATGACTAGATATTGATTGATTGAGGTCGGAACATTTATGTGAAGCCTGTAGTATAACTTTAGTCTACAAACTTCGCTAGCTTACGCGAGTTTCTCTTGAAATTGTTATTTTTGTGTTTAGGTAAATACCGAATCTTTCGTATGATATTAGGTAACTATTCAGCTTATTTTCAGATACGCAATTATTTTTAGAAAAGGATCTTGATGACGTTTCCATTAAATAACGTTTGTTCTTAGATATTATGTGTGTAAGTACCATTGCAAGTGCCTTCCTATCTATAGGTGTATACCAGCAGCTTTGTGGGTTGGAAATAGATATTTATCAGCTATATTTGACAGCTATTTATCTCCCATGATAATATTAACTTAAGCTCACCAAATCGTGCATCCGTCTTCGCTCCCTCGCGTTTATATTCAGCCTAACGTTCTTGCCCTGGCGCATCTTCTGTTTTGATTTGCCCTCGCTGATAGGTCTGTAATTAATAACACGTTGATTGAGCACAATAACAAGGAAATATACGACTGATTTATATAGCCAGTAACAATATTCGGCCGATACTTTAAGTACAAATAGCCTACATCACTCGCTAAAGAGGTCGATAAATTTCGCTCCTAACGAGACTGCTAATGGAACAAAATCTATAATTCATATTATGATCCGAAAGTATTTTCAATTGGAATACTCGAGTTCATTATACCGAGGTGTCTACATTGTGGTTTATTTATAAACGGAGAATAATGTCAGATGCGGTGGCAATGACTTATTGTGGAGTGCTAGCCTCGTCAGAAAATATGTGAAAGAGCGTGAAATTAATTTTACAAGACGCTGCAGTTATAACAAGCAGTTAACGAAAATGTGGAAAACAACATGGACTAACAATGCGTGGGTATCAGTGTTGTTGTAAGTAAGTTGAGGTTTACAAATTGTAAATGTCAACATTTGAATAAAATTTAAATCGCACCTACACAGAAAATTCGGTTTAGCATAACACTATTAAATTCTAGTGGGTGTGGGAATACTTATATTCATAAGTTATCATTATAGAAACTAAGTAAGTACATTGTATCATCCGTATAAAGTATATAAGTAGTTCATTCGTATACCTAAGTGTCCAAATCAACCCCTAGTTAGAATTGGACAAGGGTGCACAATGCCGTGGAGCGGAACAAGTGGCAAATAACTCTTGGGTGTTGAACAATGGATGGGTTTGTTCGGAGCACGGTAACGACGCGACAGGGGCGAGTGTGCACCCGGTACAGTACAGCGACGGATACTAATGTACCGACGGTTTACTTGATTTACAGCCGCGCAGTCTATTAGACTTGACGGGTGTAGTTAACTCGGATTTTCATTAGATCCAAATTTTTCAGTCATAGCCGATTGGTTAAGCACACGTCTTACGTGTACACGGTCCTGGATCAAACCCCAGCTCGCTCCTCTCAGTTTTTCGAAATGTAATTTAGATAAAATGTTTAATGACCTGCGTTATTTATGCATTAGGCAAAGAAAAAAATAGAAAGTAAAATTGATAAAACATATATTTGGCTAGGTCGGTCTAGACGCATAATGTCTTGAAAGCATAATTTTAACAATATGCATATTATGTTCTAAAACCGAATCTTATGTAATTTTTTTTAATAACCTAGCCCAAATGAGTAATCATTTGAGCTAGTTTATACAGTTACAACACAGTTTCCAATACAGTTTTATGCAACAAATTGTATCTGATTCAAAAATATTGCATACTAGCGGCCCGCCCGGCTTCGCACGGGTACATTGCGGTTACATTATTCGAGTTTTAGTAAGGATCCCAAATTTTTTTGAAAATATATTGTAGCCTTTGTCACCCGGGGATAGTGTAGCTTCCCAACAGTAAAAGAATTTTTCAAATCGGTTCAGTTGTTTCGGAGCCTATTCATTACAATCAAACAAACAAAGTTTTCCTCTTTATAATATTAGTATGATATAATAATATAGTATGATAAGTAATACTATTATCGTTATGTTAGATAATACATAGGTATTACTTAGGTAATTAGTTCTATTAGTAGAATCATAATACATAATATTCTATGGAAGAATTTGCAAAGATTCTATAATCGCTGCAATTTCTTTCATGTCAAACAATAACACGTGCTGGAACATATTTCTGATTGGAATTTGTTACTTAGTGTTCTATTTGCTTGTTTATACAATACTCCAAATATAACCGGTAAGTAGTTGCAAAATGGTCTAAATTTACGTGAGATATTGAAGCGGATTACGTAAACAATAAATATGATATGTAAGTAATTTATGCAACATTATATTGAATAAATTTGTGAGTTACCGATAGTTTATACTGATAATGTAACTATTATTCAATCATGGTACGTACTACGTAGTTAACAGCTTTATATAAACATTAGAATATTTATTGAATTATTATTGCGCTATTTATATTGATTTAATGTGTCTAGACAATGAGGTACCCTGTACCCTTAATAGTAATGGTAATCACGGCGAATGCGAGGTATGGGGTGCGCAAGTTTTTGCGCTATTGTGCACAGATGCTGCATAGCACTCACTTGTTTATTGTTATCGGCGGTGAACATGTGTGCTTTTGAAGTCTTATCGATTTAGTTTAGTATGATATTGAATAGCTTTGATATTTATTATTATTTAAGTGTATCGCCGTATGGTGCTCCAAAAATATGGATATTATGTAGAGAGTTATATACGTACACGCATAACGTTTATTAAGTGCTTTGCAGTTTTTCTCAATAGATAGTAATACATCCTACCTAGCTCTTATAATATTTTCCTCACCTAAGTTGCAAAGTAGCTAGAGTGGTCTTCATAAAAATACATTTTACAAACGAAATAATTTTATGATGTTAAAGCGCATGCGCGAATTGACGCCAGTTAAAAGAAAAAAACAAAGGTTCTCAATATTTTGCTATGGTAAGTGAAAATGGAAAGTTATATCTACGTCTAACTATGATTTTTATTTTACAATGTGCAGGTACCGTACTTGAGAATAGACGTCCAAAATATTCAAACACAATAGTTAGTACTCTACCTACGTCTGATCAGGAGTAAAGATTGCTAACCTTTGACCATAGCTGGTTCCCGGCTCCGGCTGGTTCTCGTCAGCTGGATAGCAGTGCTGCGGAGGCGGCGGAGGCTGGCCGCCCTGCATGTAGAAGCCGCCGAGGCCCACAGCACCCAGCGGCGTCCTTCGCCCCGGCACCGATTGCGGCGGCGAGTGCGACTCGCCCAGCGGCATCCCGTCCCAGGACCTCCGCCCCTCCATTATTAAAAAAAAAAATTAACACATAACACTGATGACACTGTTGTTGATAAATAAATTTTTGGTGAGGACGGCGTCGGTTCCTGCCGCTTTGACGGGCAGTGTGTCGGGTAGTGGCGAGCGGAGTGGTCCACGGATCAGATCGATCGCGGCACGCAGCTGGGGTGCGCACCCCTCTCATCTCGAGCATTGTTCTCGGATGCGAGTGTGATTTATTCCGCCCCGGCGCGTGTGACCGGAGGCCGGTTCGGAATTCAATTTGAAATGCATGTCAACTGATGAGCTTGCAAAATATTAATTATTGCTTTAATTGATTTATCTGCTTTGCTTAATGTTAATACGTTCAATTTTGTCCACGCAAATCTCATACACGATAAATACGCAAATATATAATGTAAATAATAATATGTATCGACATGAAATATATTAGCTACTTATAAGATAAGATTTATTTGTTCAAACATGAGTGTACATACAAGATGCATGCAAGATGTTATAAATGAAATGTTCTATTCGTGTTTGCCATGAAAATTGCGTACAAATATTGTAAGTATTAAAAGCTAATTAAAATATATTATAAAAATAATAACAATGAAATTAAAAATTAGGAAAAAAGAAACATTAAAACAATTGAAATAAAACTATTTTACGGATTTTATCGCGTTTATTAACTTTATGATCCCGATTTATTAAACGCGTTAAAATCCGTAAAATTCGTGTTAATATAAGAAAACAATATATTAAAACAATGATTAAATAGATATTAGTTCGTAACAATATGGATAAATTCACAATTATTTATAATGTATCACTTAAAAAATCTGAAATATTAAAATATGCTTTATCTAACAAGATTCTTTTAAGATTTTGTTTAAATGCTAGGTATAGTATGTTATAATATTTTCGATATCACTACATCAGATTGTAGACCAATTACTCGAACAATTGCTGAAATGTGTGTTCACGGTGTTAGAGCCACACGCGTTTCGAACAATGAATGAGAGAGCCAGAAGCCCAACCCTTTCCTTCTTCTCTCTCTATCCTACTGCTCTTCAGGTCGGCAAACGTGCGAGCAATGCCATTGGTATTGCTAGCATCTATAGGCTACGGTAACTGCTTAACATCAGGCGGGTCGTATGCTTGTTTGCTGACTTCGTTATACCTATGTATATAAAAAAAACAAAAAGTTTTCCTAATGTCGGGTCTAGAAATTTTCAATAATTTCCTCCAACATTAACATTTCAACATAGCAAATGTGCTATGGCTAGCAAATAGGGATACTAGGGCATTAGGTACAACATAATTCTTTCACAAGTAAATATTTATTCGTCCTGGATAGTATGAGCAAACAAGAATAATTGATATCCAGGTATGTAGCTATTAAATAAAGTCGGTAGTGGCCTTAAATGGAGCACGGTTCAATGACCCTCGGAATGTTATTCCTAGTCTGTAACTATAAGGAAGCGATCACAGTGTTCTCGAGAGATTTCAAAAAGATATTGATTTTCTTTTAGGGACATTATTATAAATATTCTTTGCAAAGGGCCATAGTAACATAATAATAAGGACTTGGTTTTGTTTACTGTATTTAGTAATATGGGTATTTGGATAATAAGAAGAAATGTAGAGTCATGAACACTTTTTGTCTGTTAAGAATATTAGACATCCTGTGTCACTACTATTATAACAAAATCGTAAGTTGTCTTATTAAACAACATACTGAGAGTATTACGACACCAAATGAACGAAGACCGATCGGCTATCGAGTGATGATCGATCAAATGGAAACTGACGATCGACGTCGACTCATCTTATTCTACCATCGAACGATGCATTGATCGGCGGTGGATCGCCTATAGATTATTATTTACTATTGATTACTACTTATTTACTATTTACTTTGTTATTTACTATTACTTATTTAGTGACAATGGTGTTGCCTGCTCATATTCTGTTGCTGTTCCTGAGAATGTATACCATGTTTTTTCATTGAAAAGAATAACCATTGAGTTTCTTGCCGGATCTTCTCAGTGGAAGCAGCATTCCGAACCGGTGGTGGATTCTGACTATTCATAAATTCTTTGTTGACTTACGTGAAAAAACAATTATGAGTTTAAGTTTGATTTTTGATCGATTAAATCCTACTTAAATTATAAATGCGAAAGTTTGTGAGTGTGGATGTATGTTTGTTACTCCTTCACGCAAAAACTACTGAACGGATTGGGATGAAATTTGGAACACAGATAGTTTATAACCGGGATTAACACATAGGACACTTTTTATCCCGATAATCCGAAATTTTAGCTAAATAGATTTTTGCTAAATATAAGTTAAATACTACGCGGACGAAGTCGTTGGGCACGGCTAGTATTGTTATATGTGGAAACCGTCGATTGACTTCAAATGAAAGAATAGTTATGACTTTTATTGCACCTAGGTTTTATTGACGTCGTTAAATTTTTTGTATTATATTATTTTTTCAGTATCAGACTAGCCAGTTGGACTGTGACACGAGTTTTATAGTCTTGTTTACATATCTCCTTGTGTCCACGCCTCAATCCTATCCGAATATAATTTATTTGGCGTATCGGCAACTAGGTTAACTACATACGACCGCACAGATAAAAACATGCACATCTATCATGTTGTAGTGGATTTATAGTGCATTAAGATTATATTATGTGAGGTAACGGTGTTTCCTTGTCTCCCGGTTGTGGAAAGAAAGAAATATATTATACTAGCTGTGCCCACGGACTTCGTCCGCGTAGTATTTAACGTAACAAAAATTTCGGGATTATCGGGATAAAAAGTATCCTATATGTTAATCCCGGTTATAAACTATCTGTGTTCCAAATTTCATTCAAATCCGTTCAGTAGTTTTTGCGTGAAGGAGTAACAAACATACATACATACATACATACATACATACATACATACATACATACATACATACATCCACACTCACAAACTTTCACATTTATAATATTAGTAGGATGTAGGATTAGCGGTTATATGGAACACTTTCTTATGAATCGAAATAGTGTTTTAATGATGTGATTGAACACTTCCGATGTAAAATGTTGAGAACTTGGGTTTTTTGTTGTTTATATACCTACCTAATTATGCTAAATAGTTGAGATATTGCGCGCCTAGCAAAATAATTCAAATTCAGGTTTCAGGAAATAGTTGACGTATTTCAGTTTGGTTGCCAGCTAGATATACATTCTGTTTATTTGTCGGTCATAAATATAATTAGAATTTGTAGCAAGATCTTGCGGAAGTACTCTTAGGCAGGTGATAATCACGATGTAACCTGAGTTGATTCAGTAATGTTGTATGTCGCAAAAGATGTACTTTCCCTTATTAATGCAAATGAAGAGCTATACCAACGTATAACACATACTCAAGAGTTTTGAGATAAACCCTGCTTGGTTTAAGACTAGTAGAACAACAATGTATGTGGAAATGTTTATTTTGCTAACAGATTGCTTATTATGATCATTAACTATTCTAATTTGGTACCTGAACTACTCGTACTTAGTAGATGACCAAAGAAAACCACAAAAATAATATGAAGAACGTTTAATTTTTATTTAAAGCTAAATTAATTTTATTTACAACTTATTCCAATCAGTTCCGACATTTTAGTCCCTTAAGAATTTACAATATTTACACGGTCTCATTCCTCTCTTTCTTTTCCTTACAGATATGAATTAACAGATACGTAAGACCTCATAACTAAACGCAAGTAGTTATATTTGCATCGAATAAGAGAATATTAATATCTCGGACGTTGTATAACTGAAATTGTACCTATCTATCGTACGTAACACAAAGTACACAATTGAACTAAGTAAATATATATTTAAATCTCTATTACATATAATTATTTTACAGACTTCAGTGCAACATTGTTGGATGAGTAGCAGATAGGTATTTCACAGATGATGAAACTCTTTCACGCGTCGCTGTCAGACTTTTCCGAATTGATGTTTCCGCCAGTCCATTATGTGTTTTCTGCGATGGCTATTACGAAACTCCAACTGGTGATTTTAAGCAATCATGTTTTTTGCAGCTCATCATTAAAATGACCTAGATTCGTATTCATTTTCATTAGGAAAAGTAGCATCATCTGTGACAACTCTACATAAGTTTTTCTTAATGGAATACAAGTGTTTATAATTTAAAAATACATCGATTCTAACAGTCCATCATGATCTACTCTCTTCAGAACATACAAAATGTCTTTTCACAGCCCTTATCCTATGACTAGAAGGTGACTAATGTTTCGACTCTAGCAAGAATAGCAGCGTTTTAGGCAAATATCTATGCGACTGCTCAAGATACTCCTGATTTTGATGTTTATTCCAATACTAATAATAGAAAACGGCTGAACCGATTTTCATCAAACATAGCTAAGTATCTATCCCATCGCCCGTACCATCAGCCATCAAATAATAATGCGTTAAAATGTATGTATCCGTTCTGGAGGTACCCAAGGTACGATGCCATAGACACAAGCCTAGGATAGGATAATATTGGAACAAACCAATAAGCAGAAGCTACTTAGACTTATTAAAGACTTATTATAATAATACTGTGAAAAAGTAGAAAACTTTTAGGCCATATCAAATTGATGTAGGCAGGTGGTGTACAATCAGTACAGGTAAAATACATTTGCTTCAGCGACATTTCAGCATCTAATAGGTACAAATAACATTATTAATTTCCTATGTAGGTACTCGTATTATGCTGGTAATTTACTCAGTAAATATTTTAAATATTATCAATTTAAATTTTGATTATTTATAAAATATAATTCATAAATGTAAACATTGAATAGACAATTATTTCTTAGATATTCGTTTATGAGTATTCAATCATTGAGTTTGCTACAATTAAACTTTGAATTTTCATTAGTCAAAATATTACAAGATCTTTGGCACAGACACATTTGAATAAAAACACGACATCATACTAGCAATTATTGTCGAAATTACATAAACATCAAACTTCATAACACTGATAGTAATTTCTTTTATATTGTAAAATAGTGCACGATTTCAGAAGAGTTCATTAAAAGTTCAATGCACTTAATTTAGACTAAGTTGACTAGGATAACCGGTCTTTGGTGAGACGCAAAGTCCTCGAGCCCGATCTAACATTCAGCACCAGTATTAACTGCACCAGGATACGACTTTTGATGTGATAATCACCCTTCATGACGAACACCATTGTCAATATCGAACGTCTATCAACGTCGCGTACTGCAGATCTCCTCATTGAATTCACACAATAATTTAATTCCCGTTATGTGTACATCTTGGCTTTAGAACATCCACTGATGATAATTCAAGTTCATATGATGGTGGCAGATAGCGGTGTGGGTGATGCGAATCGTGCGGGCACGGGCAGGCAGGCGAGCCAGACGGCGCCGGCGCCGGCGAGGCATCAGCGCGCGCGGTGCGCGGGCGCGGCCGCCGGTCAGGGCGCGGCGGCGGCCAGCGGCGGCCGCGACGGCGCCGGCACGCGCGGGCACGCCACCACTGACCCGCTGCGGTTCGCTTGGCTGTTGTTTGTCGCACCGCCTGCAACAAGTTGTCTAACTTTAGCTGGAGTCAAACTTTGGACCCAGTGAGTCCTGGTTTACAGGAGTAACAGTAACCAGTAGTAATGGAACATTTCACAGGTAGCGTGTGAAAAATCATATTATTATACAGGATTTCATAAGTAGCACATGCGACCGACTTAGGTAGTAACTGTTTAAAATCATTAGTATTAAATCGCAAAGCGTTCGGTACTGTCACGGTTTTTATGATAAATCATCCACCATTGGATTCATAGGATTACGTGGCATAGTGAAAATTCACTATGAATAAAATCATTGACTGGTGAAATAAAAGAAAAGAACAAAAAAAGGATTTTCGTTATCGCATATTTTTGCACACCGGCGCAGATCGACTTCTATCATCAGACTTATTTAAGGTTAATGTAAAAGTATTCTATTATCTGGTTACATATACTTTAGGGGTCCTTACCTATTAATGATCCAAGCATCTTAGTGACGGAGAACTTGCGCGTTCGCTGCGGTGTCCGCACCTCAGCCAGCAGGCGGTCCACGCACCGGTACAGGTCCCCCGAGTTGTCCGCCACACTCGCCTCGCTAAACGAGGCTCCGTGCGAGGCGCTCACCGCTTGACCTTCTTTTATTGTCACCTGTTGGCAATGCATAAGTATTTTTGTAAGTAATTAACCTTTCAAAGTAGAAGAAGCCGAAACCTAAGAGCTTGTAGAGTCTAGACGTCACGGAACTTCAACAATTCCAGGAATAAGATCATAACGAGAAGGCAAAGTTATTTTTATCTCAACTACCCTTCAAGTCTCTTGACGACAAGGCCCGGGCCTTGCCGTTGTTGCCATAGCGAGCGAGAAATCAAAAGCAAACTTTGCAAATCTGCTGGAATTATGATTGAATCCCGTTACATAAGAAAACAAGGGCAGGGCTGATTTAAAAGCTTCATACCAATGATTGAAAAGGATCTTAACAGATCCAAGAAACGAACAGTATAAATAGGTAATAATTATGTACTTTATTATCTCTTATCTCTGTCTATTAAGGCATAGATAATATTGGTCGATAGTAATAATCATGATTACCTGCTACACCATAAACTAGCGATTAATAAAACACGCATAGTTAGGAATCGCCTTTTATATTATCCCCAGTTATATGTGTTTGAGCATTCTCATCCAACTTATTTTTATAAAATAGTAATACCTACATTAAAGTCAATCTTCGTCTAATATATTACAGAGCACTGTCGCGAGCCTTTCAGTCTAGTAACCTTCCAACTGCAGGTATAAAACCTACCAAATATAACCTACCTATATGCCTACGAAGTTTCTCAGATATGAATTTCTCCATTTCCTCTGGGTTCTGAGCGAGTCCCGTCCTATTATGCGAGGGATAAAAGCTGTCAGCTGACAACTGTGTAAATACTTTTACCGTTGAGTGCCACTCCATAGCGACATCGAGACAACGAGCTGTCTACGCCTTTGTCCTCACAGCAACGACATGAAAACTCAATTTGAGAGTATCTTTTCATTATATCGACTCATTGAAACTTTGCACTTTATTGTAATAGTTATTAACTTTAATATAATGACAGTTATACCAGACTATGTGCAGAAATGATAAATCAATATCTGGTAATAGCGAAGTAGGTATGAAAATATAAACATTATATAGCTGCTAACATATTGAGAGTGGTACCGATAGCGAGAAGGAACTGCCTCCATAAAAATACGACAATAAAAGCTTTATATGACATGCCACCGTTTTCAAGGTCTACATAACTTATATGGTGAAAACAAGGTCAGGGCTTATCATAATCGTAACAAAACAATAACGCGTGGGCATATTTTAAACGCAAAAATTTGGAGATCCAGTAATTTCAGTATTTGAGAAAAAAATACCTTACTATCAATCATTTGTAACAATCCACGGCTATTTTCCGAAAGATTTCATAGCTACTACACATAGGATGTCCGTCAATCATTACGATCTATTTCCGAGGGTTTTGAGCAACCGAGTGTTATGTAACAGCGATAAATCCTCCGCAACGGACGTTGTCACTATGAGAGGTGAAGGACGATCTTTCCAATATTCCAGAAATAATAGGATTTATCACGTGCCCGCAGTAATGGATCATAGAGACCTATTTAGCATCCGGCCGGTAGTCCTGGTAACGTAATCGGAATGTGACTGTTTACTAATAATTAACGAACAATAAATGGTACAAGAAGACTGATATGCGAGATGCTGATATACGAGAATGTATTATCTACTAAAGTGTAGAGTTTGTATATTTATAAGGGATTTATTAGGAATTGGTTGAACTATGTTTGGTTTTATTATGCATCTGTTCTATGATTTATAGCAAGGCACTGTTAATGGATACACCGTTATCGTTATTTATTTAATGTGTATAAAATATACATTCACTTTGAAGGATTTGTAGGATTGTTCTCACAAACTCTTCCGGATAAAGCATCTGGGTCAAATCATAGAGTGCGAATCTATTCTTATCCCGGATGAGAGTGTTGTAAAATGGCAATGGTAAATAAAATATATGGAATGTCAACACTGAAATGTATAACCTAATCCGAATAAAGATAGCAAAGCGATATCGGTGTTGGTGCTGACCTGTCTGAGGTGGTCCAAGTCTGTCTTGTTGCCGAGCAGGGCCAGCGGCATGGGCGCCGCGCCCCCGGCGGGCGCGTGTGCGGGGCTGCCGCCCGTCGGCGGTCGCTTCAGGGCGCTCAGCACTTCCGTGGCGTATTCGAAGCTACTGCGGTCTGTCACTGCGTACACTAGGAGGCACGCGTCCGCCCATTGGATCTAGAACAAAACATTAAAAGAATGAGGCATGGAATAGGTATAATATTGAGAAAATTTTAAGCTTGGGAAAAGTGGGTGAAATTTAGAGGAATGGAAATTACTAATTATAAGTAGGTAAATATTTCCTCATATATAAAACGTGTTTGAATTAATTTAAATAATGTAGTGTATTGTGGTTAAAATATGAAATCCAGTCGTTAGTTTTATTTAGGCTAGCATCTGTAATCAACGCCAGAGAACTTAGATAAAACTACAAGCTTTAGGATGTGCCCTCATAATATAATATACATAATATAAATGATAGTTGAACAAGTATTGATCGTTTTGCCCCAGTTCAGAAAGCGGTAGAATTTTATGGTTCAAAAATTACGAAAGTTGTGATGTTCGCATTTCAACTCATGCAGGTAAACAAATATTTCGACCGCTTTTCTTTCTAAAACACCGTGTTTTATGGATTTTGTTCTAGGAATATTTTAAGTCTTATTTATTTTATACTGAACTATTAAAGCAAATAAATCGTGTTACAGGGGCGCTTAAATACTTCGTTCCATTTTTAAGATTACCAAACTGCACTCTCGTTTTAGCTGAACGAGCGTTCCAGTGTATCACTCTAACAATATGCGGAATGCATTGCATAAAAGAGACTAGACGCTGAAGAATGTATGCGATTAATTAGTGCGTCGTCGGAGCCAACATTCCGGCTTAAAATTAGCGTGCTAGCGATTCACGGGCGCTCCCACGCGCCGCCCGCCCGCCCTCCGCGCGCTTCACTGCTCGCGCCTCCACACGACATATCCGATTGGCTTGCCTCATTGTTGTCGACACGAAATACGCAAAAGTTCGGCTGTTTATTGAACACAATGAAAACATTGTGAATATATGACGTCAAAACACATAACTGACAATTAAAAAATATTTTGAACCAGCCTTTGTATTTTCGGATGATTACTTCGAAATAATTCTTTTGGAAATACTTACCTACTCTCAGAAATAAAAGTTAGGCATTTGCAAATTACGTAGTTGGTTTGACCGCTTTGTTGAATTATACGTAAGGCTTCAAGTTATTGAGTGTATTGTTTTACTACGAACTGAGAAAAAGTTATTAAACGACGATACCTTATATTGTCATTGGCAATAATATTTTGGAGCATGGAGTACGTACCTAATTGATTTGATATTTTTTGGTTATATAAATGAAAGGGACAAGTTTCTAAATATATATAGAACTACATATAAGTAGGTAGATGTGTAATTATTATGTACACTGGTCATATTTTAGGTGAGAAAAAGATATATTCTATTCTGTGATATAATGTGTAAATACTAAATGACCTCGCTCATTCATTGTTCTGCCACAAGTGATTATTTTACGATTAGGTGCAGCTGAGATAATTTGCTAACATATTCATAAAGCGGCGTCTTTTCAAAATTCAGAGGAACTATTTTAAGATTGCTTAAGACATGATTTTTTTTCAGTCGATAATACAAGAGATTTTGACCGTCATCGTTCGAGTATGGAATCGTTTAACAGATAGTTAAGAGTTTAGCGATATAGGTGAGCGTAGTATAAGTAACAGCTATTAATACAATAGCAGTGTAAACACACTGAGTCACGGCGTAGTGCGGGTCACTGGAGCGGCTCCTGGAGCCATTTCATGCCACTGGTATAATATGCGCGGCGATTAACCCACTTGTTTCAACGTACAGCCCAGTCTACGGGTAATCACGCGTTTTGTTTGCGGAAGGGTTATATTTTGAGAATTGTTATGAAAAGTAACTACCGCCGTCTAAATTTGGAACAGCTAATTCTGTTATTATTATTAGTAGCCTGGTATCTACCTAATAAGGGTCTAAAACGGTGAAGATAAATTTACAATTTAAAAATATCTTCCAGGATGATCTTTCATTGGTTATGTTGGAAATTTAATATAGATCTTGTTACGGTTACAAAAATACGCCGACAAAATTTTAATTTAACCTGATCTAAATCTGTGTGCGATAAAAATCCCATAAAATGTTGCTACCGGTTGAAAGTATACAGGAGTTAAAGCACTATAAAATTTAACCTTCAAGAAAAATACTAGCTGGACATCCTTAATCTTCTGGTGATTTGTACACTTATTATTGTCTAGAAACTCGAGATCAGACAGTTTGGTTTATACTTTAATTTAGTGAAGGTGAAGATTACTGAGCGTTGGGCAAGGTCCCGGGTAACCTACATTTGCGTGCGGCGGGTTCATGATAAAACCCTTCGCGCTAGTATTATTTCACGCTTCCTTTGAAGTTCGTAACAGCCCACACTTCTGTTAGGCCAAAGCGAAGGTTAAACTTTAGAGTGTTGTGTTTGCTCTGAACCGCTAAACTAATGATTTAAAGGGTAATTTTGACGAATGATGACTTGCCTGCTTTACGATTGACTGTTTTAGTTGCTTACAAATTGAATACAAATTGTGTAAGAGCATTCAATATGAATATTATGATATTATGTAGGTTTTCAGGATATAAAACAATTGAATTACCTGTTCAGCGGGAAATTTGTCTGAATTGGAACCGGATACATCGATGACTTCGAGCTCCACTGGAGTGCCGTTGATAGGCACTGTCTGCCTGTACAGGAGATCTGAAAACAACGAAATATTATGAGTACCCTATTCAGCTGTGCCAAGTAAGGAGAAAATATTGAAATGTAACCGACCTGTGTTTGAGTGATATTCTCCAATGTATCGTCTGGTTAGATAACGTACGATAAGAGCTGAAACAAATAAATAAATGCCGTAAGTAATATTATTTTTTAATAGTACCTAAGGGGCCTGTGTTGATTTGCTATTACACAAATAGTAGTAGTGTATCCTATTTTATATTCATATAATTCTGTCCATCCATTAGAAGACTGGAATGTTAGTAAAGCAAACGATTACATAATCAAGTATAATGGGTCATTGGGTTGCGGGCTGTCAGTTTATGTACCACCATCTAGGTCGGGACCCTGTTGCTACTCGCCGCGCGCTCGAGACCCGCTATTGAATTCAGTCTGTTATGTTAAACTTAATTAAAATTACAAGCTTTGAACTCTATGAATATATTATAATGGCCAATTTTATTTCAAATTTGTACAAACAATTTCGAATGGCACGTGTAGATATTTACCTACTTGTGCGTTAGATACCTACAGTATATTTTTTATTAAGGAGTAACTGTTTATTTATATGTCGGTACCTACTATTAATTAATATGTTTTAGGGAGTTGGTAACTATGTTGAAAATTATCTAAAATTAATAAGTTCTAATTTTAAAAATGAAACAGGAGACGGATAAACTAATCTGTTATGTCTTGGTAGACTTCATCAGAGTGACAGCACTCCCAGGCATTTAGGTGACTCAAATAAGAATATAATCATTTGTATTTCTCGAATGATACTTTTGTATATAAAAGTAGGTTGAAATAATGTTTTTAACACCGCTACATGCTACGGAAATCTAATATTTTTGTAGATATTTTTTTTCACTCACCGGACTTGCCAACTCGGGAGCTGCCAATGACGGCAATGCGCACGCGCGGCAGGCTGGCACGCTCGTCCTTCATGTTTACAAAATTTCAGATCTGAAACAAACCAAAAATACATTCATTATGAATAATGTATTATAAAAAGATAATTATCGTTAAAATGGGTCTCGTTAACTTTTACGATAGCGAATATCGTCCGAAGAAAATTTCTCATCATGTTTATTGCCACGAGAGCCCAAAACAGAATAAGGAAAAGCTGAAAATGGTCATTTCCCTTTATTGGAAGGCGTTAGCTCTTATTGCATTTTCTCGCTACGCCCTTAACCCGAGCCTCTTCGACTAGGATCATTTGACACCTTTCCAGAGCACCGCCGTCGTAAGATAACCTGGCGTATTAGTTAGTTGGCGAGCGTCTCCTCCATTCATTACTGACGCCTCGCCTCGATGACGCGCGGCTAATGACCGGGAACACACGTCACTCGGTAATCGTTGATTCACATATAACATTTTCGTACAAGAATTGTGATGTTTTGTATATCACATGGTTTTGTTATATTATTTGTAATATTAAGGGCTGTAAAGATGTAGGCATTTGTTGCGTTGATGTCGTTCTTATAGAGCGAGAATCTACCAACACTACCCCTGTAAGTAGTACTAAAATCTAATTCATAGCAAAGTGTGGGCACCCTTGACATCTAAATTATTCTGCCTGGAGCCATAAACACGGCACTTTTTCTTTTCTTAAAACAGTATATACAATAAATAACTTCGTAAAATTGCCCACTGCTTATTTGTTTAGTTCGCAACTGCTACTTTATGTTCCGGCAATAACTGTTTTATTGCGAAACCTTGAGATTAAGCGTCATGTAACACATGAAGGTCGAAAGATAAACATGTGATAGGTTCATAAAAACAGATTGCACTTTTATATGAAGGAGGAAAGCTTGAATGTGATATCGTTTGTTGTTTACCACGTTTATATATTTTTTGAATTAAGCATTGTTTAGAAAAAAAAATGTAAATGTCAAAAGCACGCCATTAGTGCGACACACAAAGAGACATGATCTGTTTATAGCTGCCGGCCTGCGTCACAGTGTGGTTGAATAACCCTAGAAGACAAGGCGTTTCAAAACCATTGCAGTCCGCATGTCTGTTTGACAACACTGTCGAACGCATTAAATTATTCATTTCATATAAAATGTATAAGCGTTATTTGTTGACTTCGTTTTTATTGAGCATTAATAGCTAAACACGGAATATCTTCAAAAAATTCCTATCTTCAATTTTGGCAAGGAAATGCATTGTTCAAATTAAAATAATGTTTATTATCTTTAGTATTGTGGGTAGGAACATAAATGTTATTTATACATTCATGTGATATTAAAATATTTATATCACGGACATATGAAATCTACTCGGTGTGACGTAGTTGCTCTATGAATTGTGGATGTTTCAATCGACAGGCACTCGATCGTTTCTCGTGACGTTTCAGCGAACTTTACATTGTTTACAAACCCAGTTTCCCTAAGATTGCGTGAAGTAATTTTTTTTATTATATTTTCGTAAACATGTTTGTGACACAATTCCGATTACTTCATGCCTACTCTTTACTAATATTTTGTGAAGGAGTGAATACATTAGTGTCAGTAGGCATTAATAACAAATTTGGGGTATCTACTTGTTCTTTCATTAAAGCTATATTTTCCTAATAAATAATGAAATGTGTAAATTATATCTTGTAGGTGCCCGCCTAATTGATTGAGAAGTTTCTTAATTTAAAGAGGTATGAAGAATGAAAACTGTGCCGGAAGTCGTGACAGTGCAATTTTAACATCAAACGCGGTGACATTAGCGTGCACGCGGTTTAACACTTGGCATAGTGAGGGTGGCTCACAGATTAATGTATCCACCGCGACAACGACGCCATTTTTATTTACGTTTGGCGCCAAATAATCCCGTTCGACGCGACTTGGCGCTGCCGAAAAAAATAATATATTGAGGTTTAAATAAAATTCCGTGGGACATAAATAATTTCGTCGCGCTTTTTTTTAAATATATTATGTGTACCTATCATCTTGTATCATCTCCACGTGATAGCTACAGTCTACCATTGTATTGAAAAGGTCTCGTAATGAAGGATATCGAATTGGGGCGCGCAGTAATGTCACGTGACCCGGCACGTTTCGAATACCGAACAGCTTTTATAAGTGACACCCTACACCAGCGACGGATATACCGAAAACGTGGGTACCTTCGTACCTCCTGATTTGAAAGGATAATACGGCATGCAGCGATAAAATATATTTCCAAATCAATATCTGTCTAGACATCACGTGTATCGTTGAATTTGATACGGAGTCGCTTACAACAACAATTTTATTTTTAGACCAAAGTATAAATATACCTTTCGAAGGTATGCGTAGGTGACTGTTTTGTTAGTTATCGATCGCTAATATGGAAAATTTATATTGGATAACGACGCCGCTGCACCGCCGCCCACGGGCCGTCTACCCATCACTGTAATAGTCCCATTTAAACATTTGTAGCATTTATTTTCTTAGTCCATTTTTATGTAAAGATAAGTCTTAATGCCTAACTTCTATAAATAGGTATACTTGAACAATTATATCAGTGGGTACCGAGTTCGTGGGCGTTATCTTGCTCCCGCTAAGCTGGAAGGCGACCAGCGTGGGATGTTGCCCAAACTTCGTCTGAACTTTGCGTCTATCTGATAATTTCACGTAGGTATATTTATTACTGGGTTGGATAATTAAACGGCCTGTATCGGATGTCTTGCATCTTCTGAGGGCTAATTTGACGCATCGTATCAGAAACGCAAGATAAAATGTCTCAAACACGTAGAACCCTTAGTTGGTGTATCCGTTAACCCCTCGCTCATGCGATGTAAGTACGGGCCGCCTCGACTAGGGCAGTACCACCCTCCCACAGAAATCTGGTCTACAGCCCCCCTAGCCAAGTGTCTTCGTCTACAAGCGTTTCTACAAAACGCTACGCTTCAATGTATGGAGATGACATTACAAGTCGATAAGTAGATCACGTGACTTATGTCATTTCCATACATGAAGCGGAGCGATTTGTAGAAACGAATGTAGACGAAGACACTTGGCTAGAGGGGCAGTAGCTATTATAGATGCGCTTCTTACGATGAGTTAGGGTACCAGAATACCAACCCCCTTACTTCCCTCCCCCTCTTTGTCCTCATTCCCCTTCAGCTTGGCTACGCGCAACGCGCGAGCAATGCCTTTGGCACTGCAAGCATATATGTATATTCTACGGTAACTGCTTAACATCAGGCAGGACGTACTCTTGTTTGACTACGTTGTTCCATAAAAATTAATGCTCAAACTTACTAACATACCTATTGGAAATAGTAAGAACTAGCCTGTGCCTGCGACTTCATCCGCGTATATTTAACTTAACAAAAATTTCGGGACTATCGGGATATAAAGTATCCTATATGTTAATCCCGGTTATAAACTATTTGTTTTCCAAATTTCATCCAAATCCGTTCATTAGTGTTTGCCTGAAAGAGAAACAAACATCCACACTCACAAACTTTCGCATTTACGAGTATAATAGTACTAGTTTCTGCCCGCGACTTCGTCCGCGTAGACTTAAGTAAAGTATTGTATGTGTTAATCCAGGTTATAAACTATATATGTGTTCCAAATTTCATACAAATCCGTTAAGTAGTTTTTACGTGAAAGAGTAACAAACATACATCCACACTCACAAACTTTCGCATTTTTAATATTAGTAGGATAGTAGGATAAGGATACCTAATATATCGCAATTAAACATCACGTTACAAATGTCCTTGGTGTATAGTGACGGCTTAACCCTCGCCGCTAAATGTTGGATGACGGTATCAATAGCTCGAAGGTCTCCTCGACCCGTGGGAGCTAAGGACGCAGCCTTGGCGGTAAATCTACGGATCGCGAGTGTACATTAATTATCAGGCATTAATATACGCCTTTCGAAGGCCGTCGACAAGGTCTTTGACAATGACAGTGATCGTCAGCTATGGTGGAAACCTTGGCGTTATCTTGAACTAAGGTCGAGGTTTATTATGGGGTTTCGTTTTAGGTATCTATTATGTATGCTTTGTACAGTACTTACTGTTTAAAGGAATATAAACTTTATTTAGGTAGGCTGTAATCAACAATTGAATCAGAAATAATGGCTCCAATATCATTGGCGAAAGGTTATTACATAACAAAGTGACGTATCCAGTTTATGTATTTTGTAGATCTACAAAAGATTTTTAAATATAATAAAGATATGTCGTATTAAAACAGCGGACATAGCCTTACAGTAATAATGTTTTATTATAAAACTATATTCTTGTTACTTTATGAATAATTCTACTATTGTTTCCAAAAGGTTAACAACGCAATTGGGAGTTTGATTGACCAATTCGTGGTACACTATGCAAGAACAGCGAACAGCTGTATAATAAACCCAGTGAACGGGTTTACAAGCACAAATATCAGAGTTCATGACTCAAAATATTTATTTGTCGTTCCCATTCCTAATACTAAATGGGCTAAGTGGCTACTTTCGAGAATGTTAATTACATTGATACACGGTTAACATAATATTGAATTACATAAGATTATTGGCCAATTGACCGGAATTCATCATGTTAATAGGGTAGAGACGGTAATCATGGCTCAGTAGCGCAACAAATCTGTCGATATGTTTGGTTTTTGTTGATACCACACATTTATATTTTTTGTTGTAATAGGTAGAGGATCGCATTACCGTGTGTCCTCGGCCTAAGTCCGTATTAAGCCAGATCTGACTCAGTTTTTATATTATGAAACTGTTCATCATACTTAGACATGATTTAATAAGAAAAATACAATTTTCACTAGTTATTTCTGTAAGCTATTTCTGCCAGCCGAGATCTTGAATTGAGAGTGGAATGGTATGAGATAATATCACATCGCTTCCGTAACACATGCTCGCGGCCTTTGATGTAAACACTGCCAAATTTTTGTAACTATTTCGTAATAATTTAATATGTTTATCGATTCCCAACTGAGTTTATATGAATTCTGCTGCGTAGAACATGCAAATAGAATAAGTAAAGTTTGTTATTTTTTTTAATATAGTTAAAAATAATATAATTTCCGCTTATACATATGTAGATCTCATAAAAAAACCGAAAAGATTCAATTAAAGTTGTACGATTAAATCGAATTTCTAAAATGAAAGATGACCCGGAAATATTTGGGAAGCTTATTGGTACACTTCCGTTTCCAGGATGTGAATCCACGACTTTCCGAACACAAGTGAGGGCCTTTCAAACTGGGCTATCACGACCTTAAGGGTGACCGTTGTCTTGAGTCGCGCCGGCTGGCTGAGCTAGCTGGGCCTCTTGCTTCTAACAATTCGTAGCTTAATTTCCTAAGCTCATATAAATGAAGCGATTCCATTGGTCGAAGCAAGCGGGCCAAGCGGGCAAGATTCCCCAGCCAGCCCGCGCGGCCCCAGCCCCCCTGAAGTCGACAGTCAGCCTAAAGGTGTGAATAAGCAGACAGGAACAGCGTCTTCTATTTGGACAGTCCGGAAAATACGGAAAGTGTTTTGTAAAGTGAAAACCATTTATAAGTTAATTAAGAAAAAGGTTCAGCTACATTCACAGTGAGCCCTTCTAATTGTGTCTATGTTTACCTCGGGATGCCTAAATTACCTTTATGAGGACAGTGGCTTCGGAGGCATTGGCCGTAAGGATTGGCAGTCATTTCCACTTCAAATGGGTATTAATTAACGTTTGACGGGTTGATTAAGTAATTAGACGAAATTGCGGACATTTTGTTTTGTTGTTAATGTTATGAAATATGAAACATACGCAACAGTATTTATTATATTTCGAGAGTATTTATTATATTTATTATATTAAATTTTAACCTATTTAATATTTAGAAATCTATTAAACAGGGTGATATTTCGTAATACCCGCTGATATCAAAATTTATTACAATTTTTTAGTTAAAAACAATTTCGACTTTGGTTCTTGCAGCATAATTAAATATTGACTCATTTACAAAATATCCAATTATACAAAATAAATACGAATAAAAGAAAAAAAATACTGAATAAATAATATATAAACATACTAATATGTATATTTCATACAGGTATAGCATAAGTTCAGATAAATAATGGCATTATTTTTGCCCATAAATGCCCTCGGATACGTACAATACGCAAGTTGTCAAAAGGAAATGAAAGGTTGATCATTGGACTTAATTGCTGAAAACAAGGAAAAATCAATCCGACATTCAGCGAACATTGGGCGGTTGGAATGGAGCTGATTAACCGCTATAAATAAGCTATATTGTATAACACGTGGGCACTTGTTTGCGATTCTCGGACAGTTGAAGGGCTCGTTATTTACATTTCAGTTCGTTAACGCACCGTCTATCGCATTAATTAAGTACCATTTTAGCAAATCAAACAGGAAGCGCCTGTATTGACCGTACCATCCGCTGGCAGAAACTCTGAAGATATTAAAAGAAAAATTGTTTAATTTCCTGTCGGTTCTTGCATAGATGGAGAGACCAGACTCCGCCCGAAGGCGAAGAAGAACATCGCTACACTTTAATGAATGAATTATCATTGCAGCGAGTGCAGGTCTAAAGTTGCATAAAGTATAAATAATTAACAAAAAAAATTAAGATCGCATGTCCATATAAGTGACCTTATACATATTTAGGCCTTGTAAACTTTATAATTAAATTTCATCGTTGTGTAAAAGAGTATCACCCTGCCCATATCAAAAGCTTGGATGACGATCTATTTTGATATTAACACGTGTATTTCAAATAATAGGGATTATTTCGTTTTCATTATATCGGTTGGCAGGCTTCAGTGACCTGCCCGCGACCCGAGTCGACCTGTGACCCGGTCGCCTGGCGCACTCACCTGACTGAGGTAACCATTGGAATTTTAGTGTTAAAATTGGTAATATAACTTTAAACTCCAATCAGATGTTCTAAACGGTCGGGAGTTATTTTAACATTTCTACCCATTGCTATTTTTATTCAAATAATGTATATAACCTACCTACGTATGGAATGAACAGTGTGTGTCACTAAGCTCTTGAACGTAGCGTCGATGTTTGTCTTCCAGTTCAATGGGCAGCGTTGAAAACCCACGTATTTTCCGTTGTTTTTGAAAAACACGTTGTGTATCTCAATATCGAAAGCTTATAACAATATTATAGAACATTAAATATGATTGATATTGCTCCCATTGCGTAAATATTTCAGTAAGTAAGTACATTGAATAATTTAAATTTATGTATCGTCAATAAATTTTAATACGATCTTTTATGGCTGTTATAAGTTCCCTACGTATGCTATCGACAATGGAAAAGTATTGAGAGAAATCTTCTCCGGTTGTTATAAAAAGTGGGGATTTTTTAAATTTAAATAACTAATTAAACTGTAATTGAGTAAGTATTTAGATGTTACATCGCCAGTGATTGCTTTATATAGAGTTCAGCGTGCAATTTCCTCGTACCATTAATTCAGTCCGCACCAATACCTTGAAGATTTACGACATAAACGCTCGCGGATGCCGATAGGAAAGTTTCTACGTTGTTGTTTACCTATTACTCCGGTACGGTCCACACCTGTGCTTCACAACGTGCAACGCCGAATACTTATGAACAAAGAGGCCGGTAACCATGAAATACGATCTTAATTCTATCCTCTATGCGGCAGGCATGTGCAGACCTACAGGTGGATTTGCGTCACTGATCATGCTTTACAATATTTTGATCGAGATTTTCTTTTTACGATGTTGTTCTTCAGTGAGATTGTAAATAATTACGTACAGTGTTTCGCTGAAGCGGATTGATTATTTGAATTGCGCGGTGAGCAACTCATGGAGAAAATGTTAATATTTTCTCACATGACTCAGTTTCTAGTCGAATTTCTTAATACACGCTTATTTCGCGTCATTCAATTGCGCGAAACATTAAAAAATATATTAAGTAGGTATAGGTAGGCACCTCTTTAGGTAGGTACCTCTGTAGGTAGATACCTCTGTAGGTAGGTTGGCACTGGCAGTCAGAGAGTAACGTTCCACTGGACTCGAATGCAATTAATCATTCTGTTTTTGAAATTGTAGAGCAGACCGTTGATTTTCCCACTATTCTTTTTAGAACCCCACAGGTTATGTAAACAATACCAACATTCCGACGTTGAGGTATCTAGTTATCACCTATATCCTGAGCTACATGACTACTTAGGTATGTAAATATATATGTATGTTGTTATTCACGCACTTGTTCGTTGTGTGAAAACAGCAGAGCTGAGTTATTATACATACAATACATTTGGAATTAAATAGATTAGAATTTACGGTTCATATTGCAATGTGTATTGATCCACAGTTGTTTATGCTGGCGAGGAACCGTGAAACATGCCCAGTACCTGTGTGATCTACACTTGACACCTCGTTAGCTGAATTTATATTCAACTGCAACGCATGCGGGGTCAGCCAAAATATTTAGCGATTCTCATAACTGGGTTAAGACTTGTATTGTTAACATATGGGTCAAGTTTAACGAGGGAAAGATTTTTAAAATGTATTCTTTTTAATATCTGTAGTCAGTGTATTGGTGTTGAAAATATTATAAACTTTTGTGGAATAACATTGGACATTGTGTACCTTTTTGCGGCACAACAAAGGTTTTATAAGTGGTCATTACACGCGCAGCTGTTAGTTTTCAGCGTGAATAATCGTTATTGGGTCAAGTACATTTCACTTTAGGCATTAATGTTGCAATGTGTACAATCATTTGCAGTTTACATAAATTTATTATATTCGCAAGTTTATTTTTTAAAAGTAAATGTATAATTCATGACATTTATATCTTAACCCTCAGAAAATAAAGCTAACATATTCACCTGTAAAGACTTTAAATAAACGAATTTACTTTATTTTTCTAAAAGTTGCACCAATGTAGCATACATTGGTGCACCTTTACAAAAATAAAGTGGTCCTAAGGGTGCACATTTTTTTAGTTTTAGATTACAATGATAATTTTATCCTAGAAATTAAATAGGTATACAATGAAAGGTTGATCTTATACTTCATTGAATAGACAATTATTACTGATAGCTCGCAAATAGTACAATACAAAGCCGCTATCCGGGTCCACCTGTTCGCCGATTTATTCGTCTTAACTACGTAAGAGATTTTGATTCGGTTTTGACTGTTATTTAGAGTTTTTTTTCCGCAAGGCTTACTCATGTATGCATAGTCCATTCTGATTTATTTACAAATAGTAATAAGCGGGGCGGTAACGTGATCTCAAGGGAAGAAATTAGTAGGCAGGTTAGTAATAAGCATATTAGATATTTTTTATTGAAAATTTGTTGTGTAATAATAGTAATATTATGGATTTATTAGCAGCGAAACGCTCTTTACGAAAAGAAGAGAAATAGCAGCAATAGTGAATAGCGATGACGTGAGTAAGACAAGCAAAATATTTATATTCAAACTATACTACGTAGATATAGACAAAAACGTACAAAAATATATTATCTGTACCGCTCGAGGAGTGAGCATGAGAGATGGCGAATAGTCTGAATAGTTGGCAGACCTGCCCGTGAACCCGATGGCGAAGCTCCGGCCGGATGTTCTCAACTCCCCCGTATCATTTTAGTAAAGTGACTTTGAAAGGGGAGAGCGATATTAACATCGTTTGCGGGCGAAATGTGAAGTACCTGGAAAATTACCCCGGCCATTTGTCTTTTGAAGTGGACGCGTTAATTTAGTCCGCTCACAATTAAAACGGATGGACCCGCTATATTGTGCTATAATTTGGCTAGCAACTGGGCTCACGTGTAATAAGCTAATTGGATTTATGACTCCCTTTCCAAGGTTATGTTATGACGAGTTCTATTTTGTTTAAACGTGTCTGTAATTTTACTTCACTAAACTTTTAACTTTGGAAATTAGATTCGTTAAATAGTTAGGTTTCAATAAGATGCTTATAAATGAATGAAGAACCGAATTGAAATAGGCACGTGCTCTTGATAATTTAAAATGAACCTATTGTAAGAAAAATAAATTACTTATAAAGTCTAAGGAAAATCAAATTATGATAATACGAGTAGTAGTGTAAGGCAGTACATGTGTCCTGAAACCAAATACGTACCTTTACTTACAGGAAATTAAGTGGTTCCTACTTAATTCACTGGTTAACTGGATATTCTAATTAAGTTTTATATATTTTGGTTTCGCTTTTCATTGGCCGTGGTAGAGTTTGATGCTCATGTGTAGTGTAGAGCTTTTAAAATAAAATGCATTGATATAAACCACATTTTAACTAAAGCTTGCCTACTAGAATTTTCAGGGTCACACTATGCAGTTTTATATTATCTATTAATTATAAATAATGGAAAAATACAACATGTGTGCAACTCTTTTAGTTTGTAAGCGGTTTGTGTACAAATCCTTGCGGAAAGTTACCAATGTATAGGTAATATAAAGAAACTTTATAACGTAAATGTTTGCAATCGCGCCTTCAGCAGACGAAAACTGGTTTATGGAGTGAAAACAGATATTCTTCAATGAGATTCGCAAACGGAGTGGATTAATATGAGTACATACCTAGTAACTAAAGGAACGTGTTGTGAAAGTGATCACTAGCTCTTCACAAAAAAGCTTAGTTTGTTGTCGCTTTTCTGTAAACAGCTGTATATAATGTACCTACTGTTAAATAACTAGTGTAATAAATTGTCTATAAAGTGCATTTTAAACTATCATTTTCTAATTATTTCATCTCTAGTGTTCATTTTAAATTAATCTGTATTACTACCGTTGAAAATCTCATATCTATGGTTTTATTGAAACGCAATGATGAAAAGAAATATGTTCATGCATTTACTATAACCATCAGATACCTATCAATGAACGTTAAATGTACATTAAAATCTCAATGGAAAGCAACCGCACGTCTGAAACAATGACAGATCGATAGAAATGCAATTAGATTCCGTTGTTCAGTTAGTTACATGTCTCTATATAGAGATTTAACGAGAACCCGCAATATTGCGGGTTCTCGTTAAATATTTGCAGTGCCGTGAAGTAGTCGACGACGACGCTTGAATGAACACTCACCTGATTGAAGAGTATTGACGTCCCGAGCTAGAACAGGTCGGCTGCAATCGCCGGCAACACACACTCGCGAACAAATTAGCAGTCTGTTCACAACACACTATCTACGCTTTCACTGTCCTTTCAGTCCATTAAACTAGCGGAACGTTGATTGGTATTAGGAATTGTATTAGAGCAGAAATCGCCAAGACTGGCTTGACGTGGCGCGCGGTAGGATGGCTACGAGCGACTGGGCGGCGCGCAGCCGTGCGTTTCTATATATATGTAGGTAGCTGCCGCCGCCGCCCGCCCTCCGCCGCCTTTCTTATATGCAAAAATATCGGTGGAATTCAGAGCCTAATTTTCTGTCACTGCCTTATGCCGGCACAATGAGAGCGTTGATCCCCGGGCTTGCACCCGCTGACAGGTGACCAAATTATTTTCATTTGACAGCTGGTCCAGTTATTCATAATGCCATATAAGGATACATTAAAGTTTATAATCGACTTTCTTAAGTAGATATGTGTATATTTTAGACGTACAAAATAATGTATAAGTATGTGACACGTAACATGTCTATTGTAGAGAATATGATCATCGGCGTCGTTACGGAAACAGTAGTTTGTTCAAATCCAAATAAAATATCTCTACGCTTCATAAACTTTTATTTAAATCTACAATTTATAAAATTATTGTAATTTACATGAACATTAATACACGACACTTATTTTAAAATTCCAAACTACGTTCGTGTTAACGATAACTAAAATATGCGAGTTTACGAGATTGTATAAAAGCAGCAGGATATAAAATACAACACAATGAACATGCCTTATTGATGTTATAATGATTTAATTACGCAATAAATGTAGTATAATTTGATAAATTTTATATTCGATTATTCATATAATCTGCGAAAACAGATGCTTACTTGCTATGTACTAAGAAAGCTGTCGTTTTTCCTAAACTTTGAAAAAGACTATATTTTAAGGTGATCATTGAAAAATGATTATTTACCTACTTAACTCATATAATATATCAATCAATAATATCATCAGTTTTCAACTACCTATAGAGACTACCTGTAGAGTCGCTTTAGTCTGCGTCTACGACGAATTGATGTATGGGTATATGTAGGTAGGTAACTATGTATTTCTTTCATGAAAAACTGCCGAAATAATAAATCTTTTTGGCGATGTGGCTCATTTAAATAGTAGTTAATCGCTATCACAAATATTTCACACATGAAATGGAACCAGCTCAAGGATACATCGTGAGCCGCACGGCAGCGTTGGTTGTCCAAACGGTTCTCGGTGTTATCGTTACACGAACAAGCTGCTTCTCGTTAGGTATCGATGCCTGATATAATATAACGATTTTGTTAACGATAGATTAATTTTACGATTTGAACATATTGATGCAGATATTACATGGACCTTGGAGAGACTATAATTAGAGTTGTTTTTTGTATTATACTTATAACAGGTGGAATATCGCACCAAATAAGAAATGAGATGGCAAGTTCATAGCGGATATGAGTTTTATTTTATATTATAAAATTCGGGTATTCGTAACGTTTCTTCCCCTAAACGTTTTGACCAGTTTTTATGTGCACCTGCATCGTTCTTAGTTATAGTTGGACCGGGTCGCTGGCGCTGTGGTCGACATTCAGAAAATCTAGGCCAGCGAAGTTGCGAGCAAAAGCTAGTAAAGCTACAAACCACTCGTGGATTATTGTTTCATTATTAATACTGGGGCAACGAATCCTTGAGTACGGCTGCCCTTCAGACCTTGTTTCGGCAAAAGGGCTCGACTACAAACAAGGGTCCTTTATTAAACTATAATAAATACAGCGAAACTATAATAATTTTGTTTATTATAGAGGTCACGGATGATGCGATTGACAAGAAACAAGTCAGATACCACCTTATTTTTTTCAATAGTCCAGGTATTTATTTATTAAAGGCAATTTCAGATTATAGGTTACTGCTAACTTAATTACAGATATGATTATATGAAGTTATTCCGGCTGTTTTTTAATGGTTGAGATTAAAGGTTAATTCATTGAAAAGTATAAAGATATTTTATGTTTAGGACATACCAAAAAAATAAATTTAAGAAAAAAAATATTGTGTTGAATTTACATTGGTGCAGGTATGTAATTACCTATCTCACGAAGTGGGGCGCTACTGTGAATAAGTAGTTCAATCTATTTCCAGCTAAGACTGCTCCTAAGTGAATGTGTTTGTTGATGCGCGATGTTTTCAATATTGATAATAACAATCAGATCTTTCCTCTTGATGGTTATTGCCAGCAGGTTTTCCCTGTACATGCCTACGCCTACTGTAATCTCATAGGTTTGTTAAGAAATCTTTAATCATTAGTCATCATCATCTGCCTTTCCTTTTCCCATTATCTGGGGTCGGCGCAGTATGTCTTTTCCTTCCATTCATCGCGCTTTCCTGTCATACTCACATCCACTCCAACCTCGTTCATATCACTCTTGATACAATCCATCCATCTTTTCTTTGGCCTTCCCCTCGCACTGAATCCATCCTAATTCACATTCACAATCTTTAATCATTAGTACAGGTTGAAAAATTGCATCCATTTTGTTACTTCAAAAATATCTTAGACACTTTGAACAGTCGAAAGGTACCTTTATACTCGTAAGTTTTACAAATAAAGGTTCAGTTACGGTTGTACCTCAATACTAATTGTTTCGGCAAATATTGTTAAGGCATTGTAAATTCGATGTTAGCGTCATCATCTTGGAACAAACAAGTTACAAAAACGCACAACTCTTTATCCAGTGCATTAATTTGGAAGTTATAAAAACAGTTTACAGTTTACGGAAATGTTTTGAAATTAAAGAATTCGAAGTAATTAAGCTTGTTTGTTGATGACACACTGAGGAAAATAATTTCATAGGTGTATAAAAATGAGTAGGTAATGTTGTCTGATTTCTATAGGACTGTCGCTGATGCTCCCACGCTGTGCGGCCGTGGTTTCCGTTAACAATAATAATTAACGCTTGTTTATTTTGAACCGTTTTATACGACGCACGTTGAAAACGTAAAATCATTCTCTTCCTGTAGGTACAAAGTGCAAATAAATGTATACTGTAAATAGGTATGAATGAATGAAATGGTGTATGAAAATGTGAATGAAGCATGATACGCCGGCAGTCGCGGCAAGTAACACATGTCGTCTAATATCACGTCACTCCTCCGCTAAATGTATTGAAAAGAGTTAGTGTTATGACGAAGATTCTCTCTCACACACTTCTGTTCGTGTGTTTATTTTGATCTGGCTATGTTTGGCAACGATAGAAAAAAAGACGTATCGACTAGTTTTTCAGATGCAAGGAATTAAAGACATCTTCTTTTAAGGATTGGCAACCTGTACAATAGCATTCACACACGCAATGCTTTACACAACACTAACAATGATGTAGCACAAAATTGGACCCTTGCTAAAAGACCTAGACTATTAAAATTAAGTATGTCCAAACACTCATAAATATCTCATAAATACTCATAAGTATGTAATAAATAATCCTCAACACACGTCACGTTATGATGTAATAGTTATCTTTTTCCTAAGACAGGCGTAAATATACAAAGCAGAAAATAGACTCGTACGCCATTATTCTGGATCTAAACACGAGTTAACACATTTTTTTATTGAGTAACTAAACCCTGCGCTGATTTCAGTGTACGATACGATCTTGATATCAACGCGAAATCTTCCAAATTGTGTTAATGCAGGAAAATATCATTAGCACATGTCAGCTTTAGAGGTTAAAAAAAGAAATATTGACATTATGTTATTCATTGTTTATACAAGGAAGTTAGTAGCGTAGTGGTTAGAAGGGCCGTCCTCGTTGGTGAGTGGTTCGGGGTTCGATCCTTAACCTGGACATGAAATATTGACGAGCCTACTAGTAATATGATAAACATAATTTAATAGTAACAGCTCTCTATTTTAAAAAATAAATCATTTAAGATATAAGCCATAACTTTTGTATCGATCGGTAGTATTAAATTTATTAAGAACTAGCGGCCCGCCCCGGCTTCGCACGGGTACATTGCGGTTACATTATTCGAGTTTGTGTAAGGATCCCTATTTTTTTTTAAAATATATTACAGCCTATGTCACCCGGGGATAGTGTAGCTTCCTAACAGTGAAATAATTTTTCAAATCGGTTCAGTAGTTTCGGAGCCTATTCATTACAATCAAACAAACAAAGTTTTCCTCTTTATAATATTAGTATGATAACTGCATATTTGCTTAAAATTATGATTTCCTCAAAATCTGGACAACTGTTCGGTTTAAAAAACATAATACTTACAGGTATTCAAAAGCATGCACGTCGCTCACAATTTGGTAAACAGTTGAAAAGAGTGGGAGACATGTTAACAATCACTTTGATTTGTAAAATTCTTTCGCTAATGGATAGCATCTCACCGAATCATTAAAATAATAAATTGTGATTGATATGATATCGGAATGCAATATTTAGCGTACAATGTTTTCTACATTGCTGTTTTGCTGTAGTTTAAATGTTATCTAAATAAAAACACGGTATTAACAGAATCCAGAGCGAATTAAGAAAACAAGCGATGTTTGTGAAAATTAAAATATTATTAAACTGAAATAATTCATTGAAATAATTCATGTTGAAAACAATTTTAGTGGCGTCGAAAGACTAGCAAATAATTCTAAGTTTAAAGATTATAATTAACCAACCCTAATCAGACTAAATTTAAAGGACTAATTTCAGAGGTACGAAATTTAATTAAAATTGGGTACTTAATGTCAAGACCCTATTTAAGAGCTAATATAGATATTTTTGACTAAGACACATATCTTAAGTATAATCATAAATCCATAATGTATATGTTAAAATAATATAAACTTTAAATAGTTATTTCTTAAATACACCATTCTACTTTTGGTGACTCTCTCTATGTAAATATTTTAAGAGTCAGTTTAGGTATATATTGTCATACTTCAGACGAATATCAGTAATAGTTCCTGGGTTAGAGCAATTGGCATTGAGAGCGAATATCATTACCCACCCCCCAGAAAGATTTAAAGATACCGACTCATACTTAGATTGAATGTTTTCCAAACACATTAAAGCTATGAAAACATCTCGGGTGCACTGGCTGCGTGAGTCAAGTGCCGTGCCAGAGAAGGTCGAAGCTTTGTCAATATTCCTAAAATGTTTGTTGAATATTGTAATATAATGGGATTAAATAGTTGTCGGATTGTGAGTACCTACGATCTTTGCTAGCAGTTCGGATTTCAGCACGCTCTCGAAGTGATTCAGCGAGCGAGTGATTAGCTCGTGCCGATCAAAATTGGCAGGATGGCCGAGGTGAATTATCCAATATGGTGCCCGGCGCGAGCGAGCTATGGCTCGACTGATCATTGCGTCCAATCATTAAGACAACGATAGTTTTTTCGGCTCCATATTCCATTGCAAAATTTGCGAGGTCAACCAAAATTTTATTAGTGTTTTTAGGATTCATAGATCATGTATATCTTTCGTCTTATGCAAGAACATTGAGTATTTTGGTCGAATACAAGTCAGAGTCATTAAATCATCAGAAAGATTCCAAATGTGAGTCACAGCATCTGGCGACTATCGATCATGATGGCAGTCACATTCTTCACATATTAGCAGATGTCGTTCATTTGGAATAACGAAGTAGGTGGAAAACGTTTCAAGTTCAGCGGTGACACGAGTCAAGAGCGGTCTCGGTGCGGTAACACGCGATTTCCGGGAAAATCCGCGCGACGGCGCTGGCGACGCGCCGGCGTGTTTACTCAACGAATTGATGATGGTGTTCCGATTAATCGGAATTTATGCAAAGTATAATAATACTTTCTAAGCATGTTTTTCATGGGAATTCCATGTTTTATTTATCAAAGTGTATTTCATATTCATTGCGATTAGTTTACAATGATATGCGCGAATTCATAATAATCTATTATTTTTTTACTTTTTAACTCGACTAGAGTTTCCTAGTGAATAATTCAATAAATATAAATAAATATATACCCACATAAATGTTTTTAAAATTAATAACAATTTAACCCTTTTGACGTCCCACTCCTGGGCACGGGCCTACCCTCGCTACAAGGGGTAACTGTTTAATAAGGTACATGAATTTACAAAAATAAATATCTCAGTTTGCCCTTTCCGTTCCGTAAGTCTTACGGCGGAAGATACAAATTTTTATTTCTCATTTGTAGCGTTGGAACGCTATAAATGAGTTTGTACATCTTTTGGTCGGTCAAACCGATTGAAGCGAGACAATCTTAGCCCACCACAATTGTTGGTTTAATTCTTCGAGGTACGACGCTTAAGGACCAGTATTTATAACGTTGCTAACACTAAAAAATTATACACTTGCGTAGGCGAACTTCGAAGGAGGACAACAGCCTACTCGTAGAATAATATAGGTTCTTTTTTAATGAAACACCCACGTTCTCGTACCACCGCTTACCACGTTTGTAGTCACTATTTCGGTCCTATATGAAAGTTCAACCGAAATGAATTTGGTTATAAAAACAGAAATTAGAAATAGGAACTCTGTATATGTTAAACAAAGGCCATGTTATAACAAAGAAGTTAAGAATTCAGTCAAATTATACTTGTAAATGTTATATACTAAAATCGAGGTTGATTTTGTTCTTCAATAAATAAATAAAGCAGCACTATAGTCAATACACATATATTTGAATATTGTGTATTTTTTCAGTTTTTATTCAGTCTCAGGTTATGAATACAACCAAAGGTGACTTGAAATGTTTAACGACTAAAATACACATGCAAGATATTGTTTTTATAGAAAATGCTTTTAAAAATAACTTGAGCTTTCTATGATCTCGCCAACTGTAAAATTGTTCATTAAATATTCATCTCTATTTGCTTTTTTATTGGAGGCACTCCAAACACTGTTGTCCACTCTAACAGACGCATCGCCAGACCGCAAGAAGGACACACATAAAATACTGAAAACAAATATTGCAAAAATAGTGCACGAACATATTACTCTGTTAAAAGATTTTAAGAAGTAGCTGTGAATAACATATAATTGTTATTTCCAACGTTAATATTATGCAAATAAGTTAGTATTCACCTTAACATAATAGTACATTGTTACATGAGTGGTGAAAGTTACTTATTTTGTCCCGAGACGGGGTTTGGCGCCCGAGCGTAGCGAGGGCGCTAATAGTTCGAGGGACAAAATAAGTCTTTCACCCGAGGTAAACACTGTGCTTTTCATTACGAATACAAGGAAAATAAAAATAAAAACAGGAATTGGGTAAAGAAATAATACAAGGAAGTATAAACAATACTCTACAACTCGAAAAAAAAAATCGGATTGCCGCCTATTTTGTTTTTTTTTTTCGTTGGCCGGCCAACTTCATTATTTAGCCATTATTTTTCATTTGCATCTTTAAATATTTTGCCCAAATCTATGTTATTTTAAAGAAATTGTTGAAACTAAATTATAATTAAGTCATTTAAAAATATATATTCTTGAATTAATACTTAACTTTATGTTATTTCAATTTTACATCGTGCTGTAATTGAGTGACTGTAGAAAAAGTTTGAACATGGTTCCATAGAAATGTGAAAATGAAACTAGTTTTTTTTTTATAATTTGGCAGCTGTCATTTGAAAGCGAAACTCCCGGGCCTGAAAAGTATTACTTTCAACCCGCTTCTCAGGCAACTTCAGACCTACTTTCAGAGTATGAGTAATGAAAAGTAAAATTACAGTATATTGCATTTTCCACGTATAGACGAACATTTTTTTTTCTGTATTCGTAGCACGCCTACGAGCGCACCGTAGCGTCGTAGAGCCTTCGTAGCGTTCTTCGTAGTCATTGACAGTATTAGTGGATTCAAATTGTCGACGATGTCAATGTCCTCAGAATATTTGTAGTGTTGGGGTATTAATATTGATGTTAAACCCTCAAATAGCAACAACCATCGCAAGGAGGTCGACGCCTTAACCTTACAAGTTATTCTCGCATCTCTATATGTGAACGGTCACGTGATGAACTTATCTTATACTTTGTAAGTTCACGTTTGCTATAATTTGTATACAAATCATGGCTGGAAATTGGCCTGGATAAAGAAATATGGAAGAGAAAAGGGGAGGCCTTTGCCCATGAGTGGAATAACACTATAGACAAATAAAAAAACGACTTTACAAGGATAGACTCACGGAATTTTTTAAATTAATCTTTGTAATTTAATTTAGTTGTCTCAACTCTAGCCATGATCGATAACTCGAACTAGGTCTATTATCCTAATAACGGGGCACTGCGAGGCTGTAATACCGTTAACCTATACGTGTCTTACACGCAATCTCAAGTATGACACGGTTCCGATAACGAATGGCCGTTGATTGCGTGCGTCCCCGGGGCATTAGTGTCAGCTTATCCCGGATATCCACTAACTAATTTATTGTTTAGCGTCACTTGCCCCAAACTAATAAACCTTGTTTATCATTGACCGTCTTTTGTCATACTGGAAGTGTGTAGATGACTTACATATTATCATGGAATTATACAAAGTGAATTTAAAAATATTCCAACTAAATTCATACCATCACTACCGATAAAATTAAATAAAAGTCATTTGTTTGCTTAGTATTTGGACGGACACTTTTCAGCTCAATATTTTTTGTCAAAATACCTCCTCCCTCGCTCGCACCAATGTGTTTATACACCTCATACTTTTGCGACGGCTTGGAATGAAATCTTTTAATTCAGAGGAAAACATTGATTACATATTTATTTATAATAGCAAAAAATATCTACTGCCTATTGTTATTTATCTGGTTTAAAGAAGTAACCTGTAACTGGTCATTTTTATAACAACCCTGGATAGTGAGTTGGTTAAAGCAATGAAGGCGAAATTAATTTAGTTGAAACAGTATATTCTTTTTGGTTTACGGTAGAAATATTATCGTTTTTTCGTTTTCTCTACCCACTGATACCAAACCACCCACCCAATCTGTTAACACATATTAAGGTATATAATACTTGATTGGCATGAACAAAGTTTACATATGTTAGTACACTGGTAATTTTATTAAGAGGATCGTATGATTCTCAGCTTTCCTATATTTTTGTTATGTGTTATGCGTGTTGGCTGAAAACAGAATAAGCCGCTCTTGTTTACATCTAGTAAAGTATTTACCTTCAAATTACTTCGCAGAAAATTTACATCCTATATTATAAATGTGAAAGTTTGTGAGTGTGGATGTACTCTTTCAGGCAAAAACTACTGAACGGATTTTGATGTAATTTGGAACACAGATAGGGTATAACCGAGATTAACACATAGGATACTTTTTATCCCGATAATCCCGAAATTTTTGTTACGTTAAATACTACGCGGACAAAGTCGGTGGGCACAGCTAGTAATGCCATCAAGTAAGTAACAGACAATATTATTTTCCTCTTTTCTCAAAGTCATTGACAATATTTACATAATAAGCATGTTTTGTTTCGTATGCTGCGTAGTAAGATCGCCTGGAGCGAGCGACCGACTTCAAAGGATGTAGCTGGGACCGCTGGATAACGGCGGCCGATGGAAAATACGTGTAGAGGGATTATCTTTGTTCTCCTGAGTATCACGTGTATAGGCTTAATATTTGTGTACACAACACATTGCCTATGATACTGCTTTAATTAAAAAAGTAATTTTAATATTTGAAGGTTCTTGGATTCTTGTGCCGAGTTTTCAAACGCTGAAAACCTTAAAGGAGTCTGTATTACCTTCCGCTCAATTACTTGATTGTTTTGGATAATTTGATACGTCTGCAAATAAAAATAACAGCTGTTCGCACCAAACAATACATTAACCGACCGCTAAAGTAAGAGCCACGTTTTAAAAAGTGCGATCACTATTCGTTGAATGAAATGGAAAACTTCCATCTTCTTTTCTTCAGGGAACAATTTTGATACGCCTACAGAAGAGAGTTAAACTTGTACGGTGCATTAAACCTGATAAGGTCGGTGTTAACACCACAGCCACTCCGCAAGCACCTGCTCGTATGACACGGCGTAGTACTTAGTATAATGATAATGTAAGTATGAATCCCGTGGGTTGATAAACAAGGGATTGAAACTGAGAAAGAGATACCGTTCATGCATCATAACTTGACTGATTAATTACGTATTATACATGAAAATTGTATACCTTTAATTTTCTATTTTGTTACCTAAAATATATTCAATAAAGAAACAATTAAAGTATTTAGTTCAGATAACTTCATGCGACTCATCCTTGTAAACAATGAATTCATAAATAAAGATTATAATTGTCATTATCTACGAAACTTGTACAGATGTACGTAATAAGTTTCCAGAATTTAACGCTAGGGTATGCATTACTAAAACTTCCACAACAATTGTATGTGAAATCATGCAGCCAGGAGCCAGGACAAGTGGGTTTTCGACGGCCACTTCACCGCTATTTTTAGTTCAGCACTCCTGAAACGACTCCTGCTAATTAAATTAACTAATGAATCGGCTTCGTATTGCTATTTTCAGTTTTTAATTACTGAATACTGTTGACTTTTAAAGTTTATTCAGTAAATCTTCGACGGTGAATTTATGTTTCCTCAATTTATTAAGAGTTCATTTACCTATTGTTAACTCCTTCTAGGTAAATTGGGAAGAGTAAAATCGTTAGTCAAAAAGTATCACGAAGATGCCAACTTAGGGAGAAGGAGGAAATAAAAAAAAAACTGTTCAGAGATAATCAGCGTTCAGAGTAAAACGGAACGACCGTGAAACCAAACTTAGACGGGTTCTCATCACCTAACTAAAGCCATGCTGAGTAAATGGTGGGCCGAGTTGGCACATATCTGAGAACCTGTTCGATAATGATAGGTTTGTTTACGTCATCGAAGACAGATACAAAATGTTCTATTATAACACATTAGCAAGTCACACTTCTTAGAACTTGCTCGTAATACAAAATCGGTGTGCAACAGCTTCGATACGTCCAGCATTCAACGTCAAGATAAACTATAAACCTTAATGATCATTGTTATAGGGTACAAGCTCGGTTGGTACACATTATATGTGAAGTACCTTTGAATGATCGGCAAAGGAAACATAACACACGGAGACCATCGCCCCGAATCATCGTTATAATAAAATTCACAAGCAATATTGAACGTAATCAAAGCGACGCGGTTCGGCACACATACAATGTCTTTGTCCCAGTCACAGGATGAAGGAAGTTATTTTTGTATGATGCCCCTCAGTTTTCGTGCTTATTATTAGCCGTCGAAAAATCAATCAAGGATTGTATGTTGTTTAATGTGCATAATAAATATTAAAATAAAAATTGTAATCATAATAGGTAATTAAATTTCATTATATTGTTCGTAATCTGACGTATACTAATAAACAGCTTTGTCTTCCGTGTGTTTTCAGTAAGCTGTACAATAATGATTATGAATGAAAGTTTTAGGAGGAAATGTATACTTTGAAAGTGCTTCAAAAATGTATTTGCTGTTCATAACTAGTTCAGTAATGTACTGATCGGTACATTCGGTACATTCGTAGGTTTTTGTAATTTTCCACAATATCGTGATGAAGGGTAGCTAATCCTCGGTACAGTATACAAACAATGGGTATCTTATCTCACTCGGTTACCGATAAAACATCATCATGTTAACAGCAGTAATATTGTCAAAACAACGGCTAACTTCTACTGTTATTAATAGTTTAAGTATATAGCTATCTTATCTATAATAGATTAGTTTTCATTAAAGAATCAGTTATTAATTAAATGTATTTATTCCATTACTATACGTATTGATAATCAGACTTAATGCCTCTAATCAATCAATAGCATGTTACAAAATACTAAATGAGAATACTGCCGATATTACGGACGTAGGTTAAGTATCTGTTTAAAAACAAGTCTCGAAGCCTGGCGGAGCACACAAAGTTCCGACATAAGCAGTTACAGCCGACCCGTAAGCAAGTTCTTACACGTGTATATAACGATCGATCTCCGCAGGGGTTAATCGTGCGTGAATTCAGACTTCTTTTAGGTGTAGAACTAGGCCAGGTGATCAGATTTGGATGTGAAGTATCATACTATAGCGTAAAAGTTTTTCCCAATCATTGCATTCAACCTACTCGTATCTTTACTTTACTTAGTGGTAAATTTTACACAACGTTATTATATTTATATATATATTAACCTAAGGGTGACCGTCGACTTGAGCCGGGTGAAATAGCTCACTCGCGTCGACCAATGGGATTGCCCTATTTTTCTCGGCTCATTAGGTAAACTGAATCAATCGAACTGGTCGATGTGAGCGGCCCAGCCATCCCACCCGGGTCAAGTTGACGGTCACCCTAAATCTAGAAGCCACCTACATGCGGAGTCTCCTCCAATTTAGAAGCCACTTTAATATTGTGTATTCTCTTTATCTTACTTTGTGATTTATGGATCTTGTAGATTTACCGCCTCAAACTATTTATGTAATCATAAATTCCAAGACAGAATTGATAAAAATAAAAGTGTATATTTATTAGGACCCTTGTTTGACGAACAGAGGGAATCAAGCGCCAACTGGATCAGTGGTTGCACGCTTCAATAAATTTCAGATATTATAATCGTATTTCCTTAATCCACCAGTACTGCGTCATAACGGGGATATTTAACTGTCCGCTTTTAAATTATGCAATATTTATGTGCAAGGACGAAATCTATTTATAATAAGATTGTCATTTAAATGCTCATTAGCGTGAAATGTTTTAATTTACTGTCGTGGGTTTCTATTTATGTGCCGGATAGCCAGTTTTATCTGCATTTTGCAGGCACGTGCCGCATTTTTGGGTCAATTCCAATGACTAGTGTCATGAAAACGATTATATTTTGAATACACGGTACATGGCTTTTGTATTTATTGTAACCGTACTTTTCAATTGAAGTAATGTTATGTTGCCTTCAATAAACATAACAGGATTTTGGTCCTTTATTACAACAGTAGACAAACAAACAATAAACAACTCACGAAACGAATGTTGTTGAAAATTTGTTTTCAAATAAAAAGTGTAACAAGAATGAAACATGTAAACCCACTAATATTAGCCTTTTTATTGAATCACAAGTCAAGTTGTAAAAATAAAGCGGATTTCTCTTCGCCCACGATTTCCAACCCGAGTCTGAATCATCGCGACATGTGTCGCTGTGAAAAATGAGTTTCCAGGTACTCGGCGCTACGTCGCATGGCGCTGCGTTAATAACCACTTACTTGCATATTGTTTGTCATTAGCTATTATTGTGAGAACCAGCTATTCCGTGAACAATGCGTGTTTCCACTGCCAGTCTATTTTAGCACCCTGCTTCAGTATTTAAATCATACAGCAAGAACACAAAGTCCAAATTAGGATATTCAAATTATTGTAAGAGGGTGACGCTACATTAATTAATTAAATAATAGTACAATCATGGTAAAATGAGTAGCGTTAATCGTGTGAATGGGTAGAACATATCTCTAACTGGGTTATGAGATTAACAAGATCTAGTCAAGGTTCAACATGCATAATGCAACATGTCTTGGTAATTAACGTAATTTGGTGTACTTAGCAGACGTGGACAGCTTAAAGACAAAAACTACAAAATATTTGCGCATTAAATAAGTTGATGTCCAGAATATGCACATTATGAGCATAAAAGAGGTATGAAATTAATTTATAGTGCACAAATAATGGAAATCGTTTGTTTCGGCTCGCGAGGCGCGCGAGGCGTCCGGCGGAGCGTTCGGCGGCGGGCGCGAGTCGTTCCTCCGGCGGGGTGCCGGATTCCACAGCGACAACTTAATCTCGCCATCTTAATTTGTTGGGCGCCACCGAGCAATCTCCTCGGTATGTCGAGCCCGCGGTCAATCACCTCACCTGTCCTGCGATTCCACGCTCCCATCAATCGATTCCGTCCTAATTCTTTTGTATCACTCAAATCTCACGTTATCTCGGTTAGTTCCGAATCATATTAACCTGAGAAGGTGGTGAATATACCGGGCACATGCGTGGGTAGATCGAATTTTTTCATGTCAATATATACATAGTCGATAAGATGGGTACGAACTAATATTTAGGGTGACATAAACGAGAGTACAGGTACTAATCCTATTTCAAGATTACATTTTTATATTTAAAAACATAGTTACTTGTAATATTCTAAAAGTTCAATCAACAAAAAATCCTACGCCGTCGTTGCAGAGTTTTTTTTTCTAACGGTCGAGTAGGAGATAATATATCTTTTGATGTAGGCAGTTTGATAATCGATTTTAATCAAATTGATATGCAAACAAAAATCACGTGCATCAATTGCTATTTTAAATAGATAGAGTCACTTCTTAACTATCAATTGGATAACACGTTGACTCTTGCTACTAATAAGACAACGTTTCAACAAATTAAATAATTATACAACTTGTAATTACTTAGCTTGGAATGGAAGCAAAGATACAAACAAAGTGAAACTCGATACGTAAGTCTCGACAAAAGGCTTGGAAAACAAGATGCTTTTTTATAAGAAGTACTTATGTATACTGGAGCTGCAAATTACATATATCCATTATATACCGTAACTAAATTTAAATTTCGGTATTTTGTAGCCTAAGAATTTTTTCAGGAACCAATTTCCGTTTGCAGTTTGGCCCGAGTCGCGTGCTTCTCTGTTAGATAAAGTAAGCAGAAAATAAACAGCCCGATTCAATATAATGTTGATAGCAGCATATTGTTTACATTTGAAGGACACCCATTATCTTATCTTGCTTACCAAACATTCACCATGCGTCCTGATAAACAAATCAAAAGGAATTTTCACTCACTATAGAAGTGCTTCGGTTCAAAATTTTGGCTCCTGTAGTTATTTTAAACCATGTTCATATGTTTTATTTTTATTCAGTTCTGATCCGCACTTCTATTTTACCTGTCTTGGGCCTATAATAAAAAATCAATCTCAAGTCTGAGAGTGATCTTGGAAATGTCATTCTTATATCATACCAGTACAAAATCACATGTCAAAAGCGTACTCAAGACCGCTCTCATATTTGAGATCGGTTTATATAAACGGGCCTTATACAAATATGCACCAAGAGAAACGCTCGTAGTGGAATCGTAATATTTTTATTATCGTCGCCTTTTATTGCGTCATCTAGGTATATTTAATTATTCGCGTGGAAATTGTATTATGGACATCTTATACGAAATATTCGTTTATAATGATGAGTAGTTACACCACATATTATTATTATTATTAGCCTTTATTGCTGATACTAAACAATGATACATGAACATAACAAAGTGCTTTAACTTAAATCTAATACATCGGGTTTCCCGGTTCAGTGATCAGCGTGTCCAGTGACACATAGGCCTCTTCCAGCTGCTTCCATTCATCTCTATTAATAGCTGTTCTAGACCAGATTTTCCCTCCAATAATCTTGATATCGTCTATCCATCTTTTAGCTTGTCTGCCTCTTTTTCTTTGGCCATCACGTGGCTGCCATTCTGTTATAATTTTAGTCCATTTCATTCTGCTTTCCCTTGTCATATGTCCCGTCCATCGCCATTTTAACTGTCTTATTTTCTTTAGTACGTCTTCCACCTTTGTTGTAGATCTAATGTCTGCTGCTCTTTTGCGGTCTTTTAGCGTCACGCCCAACATACTCCTTTCAATTCCCCTTTGACATGATCTTAGTTTTAAAAGATGTTTTTGAGTCAATGCCCATGTTTGGCTCCCATACGTAAGACATGGCAAGATGCAAGAATTAAACACTTTTTTCTTGGCTGTCATAGGAAAGTGTTTACTTTTAAATACCTCTTTAAGGGACCAGTATCTTTTCCAAGCACAGGCCACTCTGCTTTCTATTTCTATGTCTGTCCGGTCTCTAAAAGATATTAATTGCCCTAAGTATGTATAGTTTTTAACATATTCAATATCTTCATTGTCTACTTCTATGGCTATTTCTACACCACATATAATTAATAGTAAATAAATAAAAAATGAACATTATTTTTATTAAAATACCTTGACTTTATGTCAAGCCCAGGAATCAAGGAAAAAATAAAACAGTGCGATCTAGGGACGCCCTAAGGAAGCGAAGCTTTATAGTATAAGGCGTAGGCCGCCGCAGCTGCTACTCTGCATACCTATATATTATATCGTGTAACTCTACTGACGCATAGCATGGATAGAGTGGCCGTGCGGCGAGCGCCCAAACGTCCGTATAGAAGCTTCGCGTCAATAGAATAGGTAGGTACGCAGGTTGTTTAAAAAATCCGAAATAATAATTTAAGTGCATTAAAGGTAGCTTAGCAGTGATAGCCGATTGGTTAAGCACGCGTCTTGCGGGCTACCAGGTCTTGGGTTCAAACCCCGGCTCGAACCTCCGGATTATTCGAAATCTATGTGCGAATCATAATTTCTATATGATTATCACTTGCTTACGGTGAAGGAAAACATCGTGATGAAACCTGCATGTCTTAGAAGATTTAACCAATTTTCGAAAGACATGTGAAATCCGCCAACCCGCACTGGGCCAGCGTGGTGGATTATGGCCTGAATCCCCCTCGTGTTGAGGGGAGGCCCGTGCCCCGGAGTGGGACGTCAAAAAGGGCTAAAATTATTATTATAATTATAAGGTAGCTGATAGGAAAGACGGACTAAACGGTCCTATCATATTTTCTGAGTTACGGGCATTGAATATTTAGTTCAACTATGTGATGCGGTATTAGGTTACAACAAAATAAATCAGATAAGATTATTTCCAATATCCGAACTTTTAAATCACTCCCTGCCATCCAGCTGTAACATCCAATAAGAATGATTTATACCCACCATCGGATTACTTTCTTTTTGCGAGGTTTTTTTTACCGATTTCATGCAATGTGAGTTTATCGTATTACTAGTTTAATTCCAGATAGCCCCTCCAGCTAAGTTAAAACTTGTGTTAGGAGTGGCCTCACGTGAATAGTTTAATGGCCAGGATGGGGATCGAACTCGGAACCTCTCAGCTACGAAGGCGGCCACTCTAACCACTAGGCTATTGACGCCTAATTACTTACGTTATCTATACCATTTGCTAAAGCGCCTTTATTGAAATAAGCCTTCTGTATTTTCGTCTAATTTATACCCGACTAGCTGTGCCCCCGACTTCGCGTAGTATTTAACGTAACAAAAATTTCGGGATTATCGGGATAAAAAGTATCCTATATGTTAATCCCGGTTATAAACTATCTGTGTTCCAAATTTTATCCAAATCCGTTCACTAGTTTTTGCGTGAAGGAGTAACAAACATACATACATACATCCACACTCACAAACTTTCACATTTATAATATTAGTAGGATATAAGTAGGATTGTAATAAGCTGTTATCATATCTGCTGTCTGTTATTATAGTCTGACTAACTATCATACTACCAACAACACACCCATAACAGCAGCCAACGAACGCTCATAAAACGTTTTTACTGTTGACATAAAACAAAACGCGTGAACAATACTTATTACCAGATCATTTGAATGAGTAGGTATTGTGGGAGCCGCGAGCCACGTCACACGTTCTTGTATTGTTCGAGATCTTCAGAAAATGGCCGGTTAACGAGCAAAAATATTTAATTATTGCTAAAGATGGAAGTCAAATAATTACTCAAAAATACTTGTATCACTATTAGATATGCTTGGGTCTGGGTGGTCTGAAAACTCCGATACCAGTGTTGGCCACGAAGAAAGAAGTTGATATATTTTTTTATATATATTTTATAGAGGCTGGTTGTAAGTAATCCTTTTTTTGTCGACGAGGAGGAAGCCTTCCAAAAATCCCGAGAACTCTTGTGGGAGAGGCTTGGAGTATGTAAGATTTTTACGAAGTAAAACCTCCCCAATGACTACCTTCAGTACGTCAGGGGGGCTCCGAGATCTCCTGAAGGAACGCATCGGTTCCCCTCATGTGAAGTAATTTATATTTCTAAAGGTACCATTAAGTAGATAAATATCACCATACCAACTTTATGGGCACTGTACAATGGACTTCAACGCGATTCCAGATCAGGCCTAATTAAAAAAAGGTCAATCCCGAAATTTTCCCCGGCGGGATTCGAACCTGTAACCAAAACCATCCGGTGCAGTGATCCCAGCGGCCTGCTCTACTTTTGTTTTGGCTACGTACAATTTCTTTAGCATTATTAATTGCTCTTTAACTATAAGTAATTTTGCTCTCTTTAAGGTTATTGAACGAATATTAGTAGCGCATATTGAGTAAGCTTGTTATCACACGCTACTACGAATAATATCCAATAGGTAATGACCTCTGGGATCATGTGGATGACCCTACACAGCAACAATTTGTATATCCACGTGACGACTATTTCAGACCTTGCGGACTCGGCGTCGAAGTCCACGTGTAAATTCCCACGTGAGGTTATATTGCCTTCCACTCTTCGCTGCGTACGGCCAGCAACCAAAGTCTATACGTAATTAATCATAACCCAGGATAAACAGCTACAGGAACCAATTTACTCACTGCTATAAAAGTGATTTAGACCCGTTCAGTGACCTTTGTTGCTAGCTCTACACCGTATGTGAGAGTACACTAGACTGTTCTAGTAATCTTTTTCTTTTCTTTTTTTCTAAATAAGAAAGTTCACAAAAAATAATTCTAACACGTCTCGCTCACACAGTTGCCGGTCACACGCAGTTCACGGCAACTGTGTGAGCGAGACGTATTAGATTTACGCGGGAGTGACAAAGACAGGTAATAGCAGGTCATTGTACGAATTTCTTCGTGATCAGCGACCGTGCCATACTAGCTACTACTAGCAGCTACTAGCTACTGACCGTAGATTTTCTGTGAGAGGGTGGTACTGCCCCGGGGTAGTACCTCGACCGGTCAAGCCAGCCCATATATTTGCTGCACTCAATTGAGCACAGCTTTGCAATACCACAGTAAGTATATCAAAATGGTCCATGAGTATTTTCCAAAATGAATTATATTTCGTGACTCACTCGTGCGGTTATGACCAAATGATCTGATGTTATTTATGGGATTCAAATACTTTATGATTTAACCTAACCATTCCAAGATCTAGGTTAATGTGCTGAAAAAGATACATCACACTTCATTGTGTATTTGTGATTGAGTTTTATAACCTGAACTATAAAATAATGATAACATACATAGGGTACCTAGAACATTCAAAGCTATTGATCTCAAACAAATAAAGCACTTGCGAGAGATTCTAGACTTTATTGTAGGCTTAGGAGCGACTTAGTTTTTTTAGATGCAGATAAAAAACCTGTAAAATCAGGTCCATAAAATATAGACTACGCGGTTTATAAACCAGAACATATACATTTTGCTAGCGTAGATTTCATTTTATGGATGTCGACAACAACGGCATCTACCGGGCAAAGCGTTTATTTCGGTTCTGAATACTGCTTACTCTTTTCAATGAAGAAAATATGGTTTACATTCTCAGGTATAAGTACCTACTTTTACACTTTTAGTAATAGTGTGCGAACTTTCATGTAATAAAATTAAAACAAGTAATGGTTTCCCCGTTACTCATCCAAAACGTCATGTATTATTTCGCACTTTTGGAACAACCTGTATAGGTATCCCACAAATCTTATCCACTAAATAATTTTATTAATCCCATAAATCAAAGCTCTTTCCGCGCTCCATTTTTTATAAAACCCTACACTATAAACAATTTTGGTATTATCATAAAACGTAACAATATACGCATGAGTTTCAGGAGTAAGTTGCTTGGTGCGCACACAACATAAGTTCTCCGGATTTTCTGTATGTGTTTTCCCAAACTATTCAAAAGCTTTTCCTGTGAATGCGAATTATATGACAATGGATGTCAATCACAGTTATTTATATTTGCTCCATGTATCACCTACATACAAATTTTACTGAATTCGGATTTCTGCGCTCGCGTCGATCCTTCTCCACCCATTTATACTTTTGCAAATTCGAATGTATGTTAGAAATATCCCGACAAAAGCTTTTATCTATTGACCCTAATTGCGCACCACAACAATGAGTCATGCGTTTGCGCCGCGTGCCGAAATCCAGGTCAGACTCGGCCTCGGGGAAGGCCGCCGGGCTCGAGACGAGCCGTGATAACAAGCCGGAGTGCGCTGGGTATTTGTAAACACTAAGGGATTGCATACATCATCCTCTCGAGAGTTTTAAGGTTAGTTTGGATTAGGGTTGCTCTTGCTAGTGATTTATATTTGTTTAGCTTTTCAACGGCTAGTTGCGATACTTGCGTTCGACCTCACTATCGTTAGTTGTTTTATAATTAGGTGCAAAGTCGTGACTGATCCCCATCACTAGGAGTGCGTACGTTTAAATATAATATGAACTAGTAAATGAATGAAGACTATTTCGGTTACTCCTACAATAAACACATACTTGTTCCATGACTGCAATGTAAACGAATAGCCCGAACATTATTCATCAGCTACATTTTAATAAAAGCTCAGTTAACAAAACATATTAAGACCATTTCCATATAGAGACTTACCCCATGTTACGGAAAAGGTTTTACTAATTGTTACCATAACATTTCGAGGGAAACATTTTCTTCTGCACAAAAGGTACTAACTTCACGAACTACATATCCTCGTCCCGATTAATTCCCCGACCCCTGAATCCAGATCTCATTGTCGCCCAGTTGGCTTGCTGCGTTACCGGCAGCTGTCTCTCACACGACTAATTGTCTGTAAAGTAAAACCGAACAGATGGGCTTCACCACCTCCCGGCCTCGGCCGCTTAGTGCGAAGACTTCCTACCTCATGCGGGCCAGAGGTGTCATTGACATCGGAATTTCTGCGGCTTTTCATTGCAACGATGCATATATTTATCTATATTTCATGGTCAAACTATTTGCTAACGACTGGGCTCTCGAACAAATATTTTGGTAAGACGTTAATAACGTTACGTAAGGATTTGCGAAGTTTCTTTTTAGGATATTTTTTTTCCATACCTTAGACCAGCTATCCTCATTCTAGGTTGTAAGGACTGTGATAGTTGACAATAGGCTTGCAATAACAATTGCATGCTGATGCACAAAGTGGAACAAGCTTCCTGTACACCTCGCCTTTGTATCTCACAAATCGGTCAATCAATAGTGTGCTTAACTGTAAATAGCGGCCTTGAGCGTCCATCAGTGCAGAGAACCTTGGCCTGCGAGGTTTGAATGCACATGACTGAAAGATATATAGCCGTAATAATTTGGATCTGCTTCTCTTTATAAAACAGGCTGCAGTATCGGGTGGATGTCGTCGGCGGGGCAGGGAGCGGTCGTCCATCCGCGAGTGTCGCCCTGTCGACGAAATCGTTAATGCATTCTAGCCAATTTGAAAGCGGAGACGGGACATCAACATAAAACGCTGGTGGCACGGTAATTGAATTGATTTATACATTTTGAGTCACGTACCTGTGCTGTGTGTCACACTGTACCGAAAATGCACCTTTACATAGGAGTGGTCCCTATAACTTTCATACTATCTTACTATATCCTGTGAAGCAGTGCTTAACCAGTCGGACACCAGGTCCTGGGTTCAAACCCTGCCTCGCACCTCAGAGTTTTTCGAAATCGATGTGCAAATCTATAATGATTATCACTAGCTTACGGTGAAGGAAAACATCTTGAGGAAACCTGCATGTCTTAGATAATCTAACCGATTTTCTAAAGACATGTGAAATCCACAAACCCGCTCAGGGCCAGCGTGGTGGAATACGTGCTGAATCCCCCTCGTAATTAGGGAAGGCCCGTGCCCAGGAGTGGCATGTCAATAGGGCTAAATTATTATTAATTATTTATTGTATCCTGTAATGAAAAACTTATTCAAAGACAGCAAGGGCTAGTTTATGTTATACTTAGTCAGAATTTATTTTGTACCTGACCTAAATGTATGCCATTACGATTACTAAAGGATTCGAGGACATCAGATTTAATGAATATAACAAAACAAAATAGCCTTCCTTGCTTTCCATCTAGCTCCTAATTGTCAATTTTCGTATTTCTGGTAACACAAAATACCTACATATGAGTTAAAATTTAAAACAGTGAACAAGTTATTTTGAACTTAATAAAATCTCCGGCACGTAGTAGAGCAATAACATGAAAAGTAAAATTGTAACATTATATTTTCTTTGCATACAAAATACTGTTGGATTTAATGCAGACAATAAATTTAATTGTTTTATATTGCTCAGAATGAATATCTGGCAGGGTTTGATAGCAGTTGATTTATAACAATCGTGACTATTAAATATAATACAATATTTAATGATACATAAAACATGATTAACAGTATATCAGCGAACATCCGCAATATTCGAATGGAGAGCGCGATTAGCACAGGGCGCTACTATCGATTCGGCGGGCGCGCGCCGAGCGCCGCCTAGCGGCTTCAAATTCTTTAGGGCCGCCGACATCCGGCGCGAGTGCATCTGGCTGAGCGCCAAATATGCGCGTACGCAGCTAATCTGCTGTGGAATCTACCAACAGAATAATACTTTTACAACCAGTATCCTACAACGTGTCGTGAGTATTCCCAGAATTCGATCTGAAATCATTGACTAATTGTTTAATCATTCTGGCATTGATGTTCAAAGCGGACTGTCACGGCCAGGTAGTAATTTTGACTTTAATAGTCGCTCCGTTTACCATTTATCTTGGCTCAGGCGCAAACAACGAAAAGCTCGAAAGTAAAGGTAATTGTAAACCGATAAATTAGCCATAGGTAAGCATTCTAAGCACACCTTTAAAGCTCACGTGCGATGTAAATTATTGTTTGTATTCGACAGTAACAACAATGAAAGACGTCTATTTACAGGCGGCGTATAAATTTTACGAGACACGTGAAAACAATGTTCACAAAGAAAGTATTTTATCAAAGCGTATTTTTTACATAATAAAGCTCTCTCCACATACGTTACCCTCACTATGAAATACACTGACTGTTCGCATCGTCTCGGCACCGGCCGGCGCGGCGGCGCGTGCGCATCCCGGCGCCGACGCCGAGATTTATAACACTTAACACTGCCCTCTTGATAGATATACTTTAACACCACTAAAAAGATTCACTCCAAATATAAAAATGTTTTAAACTTTTTAATACTTTTTTTCTCGAGGAATTTTGAAATGAAGAACCAACATTCAATAAAAGTGTCATTGATATTTGCGTGATTCACGTTTGGAAAATATTATCGTTTAATAAAGAGAGTACTTTCGTGTATATTTAATAACGCTTTATGTGTTTTGTTTATCTTCTTTAATAACATAATAAATTTTCCTAATTTAAAAATTAACGAGCATTGTTTTGGCGCCATCCTTAAAAATGAGTAATGATTTAAAATTTCACTGCATTTGTCAATAGCTGTGATTCATTCACATAAGAGTATTTCCTATATTTATTTTCAGGATTATTACGATAAAAATAATGAATAGCCTTCACTTATATAAGTGACTCACCTGGTTTTAGATTAATAAATAGTCTCTCTTTATATTTTTGCTACCTATTAGGTATGAGAAGCTATGTGTAAAGATAACCAAAATTTTCAACAAATGCTCCACTGTTCAAAAACAGTTCGTGTTATAAATAGACCCACACCCATACTACCACCATGAAAGAGAGAAATGCATTAAAATCGCACGTGAACTAGATAAATCCCATTGATTGCGCAATAACGATGTACCGTTGCATCCCTTGACGGCTTTCCAACAATAACTCAGCGCGAACTCTGCAAATGTCAGGGGATTTCACGTCAAGAATAGCTGGAAATAGAAAATAGTGACGATAGCACCAGCACGATCGATGAGTTTGTAACATAATGTTCTATTTTTATGTTTAAGTTTCTGTACGTGGGCACTTTGAGATGGATATAGAGCTACAATCGACCCTGAAGTTTGAACTATCAGTACTCAAACTAAAAAAATAATACATACCTATAATTATTAGATTAACTAACGAACTACAGTAGGTAGGTGTATTGTACATAGTAGTCAATTGAATTTCCATGCCCACGGGAGTCATGGTAAATAAATACACAAACGGTGACCCACAAATCCCATTCACTGGCCATACGGGAAGATGACAAATGTGTTGCGTTGCTTGGCAACATGGGTGGCGCGCTGAGCCGGCGCAGTTCATTCAGCTGAAAAATATAGGGTTACTATACACAGTGATTTTAGTATGGGATACTCTATTCCATTTATAGATAACCAATATAAATATGTTCAATAGCTGCCATGGTTAGCATACAGAAAATAAATAAAGCAACTACTGATTAAAATCAAAAAAAATCACGGGCTTAGTCTTAGGGGACATTCTCACGGTTAACGCGGCACAGATAATTTATATACATTTGACTGCATTCAGTTATCAAATAGGCCATTATATGTCAAAATCTGTAGAAAGAACGGTGTCGGCTTCTTGGTATAAATGACCGCTTAAGCTTATCGTGTACACTCATAATACATTTTAAGCCTCGAATATTATTGTTCTATAAAAGACAGTAAATTTTCAGTCTTCAAATATGCAAAGAGCATTAAAAATGATCTAGAGTCTAGATTATCTTCTTAAAATAAAATCTCGGAAAAGGGTTTGATTGGCAACCCTAGCTTGATGTCGAAATGTTCGGGTTCTGGTTGCACAATCACGCGCAGTCACATTACACGTTTCCGCGTCTATTTAAGTCATTGTTTTTTTTTTACAAAACAATGTCATAATATAAACCACGGACACTCAATAGCCTATGATAGTTCACTGTCGAACGTGGACACCCTACAGCAGACATTAAACCAGTTGAAAAATAGTAACACTGAGGAAACTACGACGGTAAAGTGATAGTGGAGTAGGTACTCCTTAAAACAATGGATACCAATCAGCACCATGGTTTTAGCAAACGGTTGTTGGTTTTTAACGTATCTCACCCTTCCTTTATATATTGAAATAGTGTTAAATTATTGTAACATTTGGAAAAATAAAAACAGCTATGTAATAAACGTCATATTATAGTAGATTTTTATGATGATGGCTAACCGAACAACGAGATTTATATATTTGCGGAAGTCTAGTAAATTTTAAAATGTAGGTACCTATGTGTGTTAATGCCGTTTTAGTTGCGGAAGATTCTTGAGTGTAATACTCGTAATACTTTTATGTTTTCAATAATGGTGTTTACGCCTTCAAAAATTGCGGTTAAAGCTTCGTTTATACATGTTATACAAATATTATATAAACTTATGATTTTTAGTAATCGTTATGTTACAAAAATATATAATATTGAGTCCCAGGTACAAATGCCTGCAATGTTTCAAAATTAAAAATTAATAAAAGTTTATGAAATAAGTAATAAGTGTTAGCAAGCAGCATTTTAATATAGTAATGCACGATATTTTACATAGCGCCTTTAGTGAATACTAAAGATAAAGTATCTACCACAAAAAACCTTATATCATTTCTGTCTAACAGTTAAGCTTTAATTAAATCACTCAGTATCACACAGATTCTTTTCGTGGGAAGTAAAAGTAAATGCTCTTTAGAATATACTATGGGCCATCCAAATATGCATTATTAAATAAAAATGTATAAATCCATTTTGTTTCTATCAATTGTTCTAATTTTTGTGTGCATTTGTTTAGATGAAATAAAGCTAAGTGAGAATCCCGTTAAAACATTACATTGACAGGGTATAATCTTTTTACTATAAAACAATGTATGAGTTATGTTTACTAAAGATTATATTTATCTATATAAGCTATATACTCTATGTAGACACAGAGTACTAGTTTTATTTTCATTCTTATTTCTTATGTCTAAAAAAGTCGTACCTTTAGTTACAAATATTTACTAAATATAATGACACAATAATATCTACCTATCTGGATTAACGATGGGTATAAAATGGCGTGCTGCATAAAAGGGATCGTAATAAAATGATTTTTATGCGACATAGTTTATTTTATAAACAGCCACCACTCTGTGGGACATAAAAATAAGTGACATTATTCTTTAATTTGTTTTATTTTGGATGAAATATTTATCTTAATGTATTCAATAAGATTAGACGGATATTCATAAAATGTATGTATATGATGGTCATGTTCATAAATGTAAATAAATGTCAAATATTACAAGTTTTATTATTTTGAAGTAAGAAAGTTTTTTTTGTTTATACACAGTCATTAAAACATATTAACTAGGAAGTAATTGGCTAAAATATAGCAAAAAGTATCACAAATGTTATATTTAGTCGAGCTTTAACTGTAATAATGCTGACATTTCCAGTAACGCCGATAGAAGGGTTATAAGGAAGCCGCAAATGGATGGTGAGAGACGGACAGCTCGCTCGAAGAGCCAAGAACAAAGGTCAATCGATAGTTAGGTACAGTCAAGATCAGAATTACGTTGATGTTTGAAGTTTCCAATTGAATCACATTGTAAAACACGTCACAATAGTAATGACACTCAGAAGATCTCTAAAGTACATGATCACAAGATATCACATTATAGCAATCACATACCTTAGAGACCTTCTGGTGGAATACTAATATGTAAGTAGTGTTTAGCAATTATTTTGGACATTTCAGATACAAGCTGCTTTTGATATTGACTGTACCATGTTGTTCCCGAGCTTTCTCATTAATTAATGTGTTGCAGCAGGCTATACAAGCATCTCTCAAACCTTTACAGATTAATGGAAAGGAATACTATATACCTACTATAAAAAAAAAACTTACGTCCCACTTGTGGGCACGGGCCTCCCCTCAACGAGGGGGATTCAGTCCGTGATAGATACCACGTTGGTTTTTCGAAAATTGATTCCTTCACAATGTTTTCCTTCACCATAAGCGTGTGATAGTCATATTGAAATTATAATTCGCACATAGATTTCGAAACACTCAGAGGTGCGACTCGAGCCGAGCAAGGTACTTGCTTAACCAATTAGCTATCACTGCTTTAAGTTGAACTAAACTCATAAGCAAGTCTTAATAATAAAAAGTGGCCCATTCACTATGCAGAAGGGGCTAAACGAATACACTCCGAATCTCATGGCATTAATCGCCCTACAAATATAACCTCCATGGTCGTTGTTGCTTCCAGAGCACTAAATCTATATCGCCGCCATTCAAAATAAACATTAAACATTTTTATTTACTTCCTAATGTCTGTGCTAAGGTCTCCCTCCTCTATTGTGGAGGTGATGATATATTTAAACCTTTGTCTAGTTATTATTTTTGTCATAAAGCATTTTATGTTTATGATTGTATTCTCTGTTTTACTTTACTCCTCCATGAGCTAATAATAATAGACCATATTACTTATATATTTATTTTTAAATAAAATATTTAATTAGTAGATTGATTTCAATGTTTATTTACATTAGGATTCGCAGGAAAAGTAGCGATAAAATTATTTCCGTAGTTTTGAGCAAAACAAACGTCAAAGCGACGCTGATCGCGATTATTATTAATAGCAGTGATTGAGAGAAGTTATGTTTAGACGAGGGGGATTCTATTTAATTAAAGAGGGCGGTTGATCTTGCTAATCTTAGTAAATTAAATTGTTTACTAATCAAGTTTGCGTACTGTGTGCTGTCGAGTTCGACGACATGGCCTCAGCCGCTGTGTTAACGAGACGAGAGAACATTCGGAAGCTGGAAAGTCGAATCAACAACAAACTAAATCAACAACTACTATCTAACTAGCAAAACATTTAAGATAGTTCAATAAAGTTCCTGAAGATTAGATATCTGTTTCGATTTTTAATAATAAGTAAGTTTCTTAACGAAATTGATCCCAATCTGGTTTAGAACAGTTAAACATGCTTCACTCATACCGTACCTAACCTAAACAATTTAAGGCAGATAATATCTGCTCTTTCTTGCATAATTTTTAAATAGGGCATAGTATTAGAAAGTAATCAACCCATTTCTCGTATTCACAAGATATCAATTTGAAAGACTTCGGCTGTCCCACATTAAACTGCGAGTCGACGGGTTGAGGAAAACATTCTCAACGGATGTAAGTCTTTAATAAAATAAGAAAATATATTTTAAAATAAAACAAATGCTCTACCAGATTCCATTCATAAAAAGTTCACACTGCGAGTGTTATGTAATCAAATTAAAACAGAATGAGGTTACAGACCGACATTATGTAGAAGATAACATCTCTAACAGATGATCTGGTATTTGTCTATTTCGTAATTACAATAATACAATCTGTTACTAGGGTCTCTTCGCGTGTATCTATGTGTTAGAGGAATAAAGAAAGATGATGGGAGGGCATAAATTCTACAAAAATATTGTTGTCGGACGGCCGTAATGCGATGCCAAAACATAAACCTGTATTCACCTTGATGGATTGTCTTAATTTATGTTTACTATCCCGCCGCCTCCCGGACGCGCACAAAATATTTTTTTAAACTGACATTCGTGCAAATGAGAGTAAGAATAAAACGGCTATTTATAGAATCTATGAATAAATGTTTACATTTCGATTTGCGTTTAACTGAATCAGTTCCATTTTGGAAAAGCGGAGAACTGTGTGCGGCAGTTCGACGAATACTTTCAGGTGACGAATAATCAATAAACAAAAACATTCGCAGGAAGTTTAACGATTTCGTCACTCGGTGCATAAATATTCGTTAATTTATAGATAGTTACCGCTTATATCGTACGTTTATACATTGAAATGATATATTTCAGTGTAAACTTGTGAAAATTCTTCGGTTTTATGACCACTCTGTTTGGACGTCTTTGATCTTTGATCGCTGCTTTCGTTGGCTACATTCATTGAAGTGTTTCGGTGTACTACTTCACGACTCCCTAGGAGGATGACCGCAAACTATATACTTATATAATTATGACACGATAATTTTATGTCACAGTGGCAACCGGCCACTGTTTATTGCACGGTAATTATGTTTAATGTAATTGTTTAGGAATGAGAGAAACGCTGGGCTAGAAACAAAATGTGACGGCTTATTAGCGTTAAAATTAATGTTAACAGGCATTATTTATTATCTTATTACTAGATATTATTATATTGCACTTTATAAATTGTATTGTATGTCTACTTAATTAGTTTCTTTAACGAGGATTATTATTTCTGAATGTTTATAAAATAGGGTCACGTGTGGTAGTAATTACATGAGTCACTACTTACATTATAAATTACCATATATATCTGAGTAGAACATGTATATAGGAGGTTCTATATTAACTTAAAATTTTGAACTACTATTGCCAATATTAATACTAGGTACTATATAGAAGGTTCAATACTCCCAAATCGGTTCAATGTAGGTACTTCAACTTGTGAAAGAACAACCATTTACTTGAACTATTAGGCAGGTTTGACGGCTTCGGGAATGTGAGTAGGTACACTCCGATACCTTTTCGCTGTAACGGCATGTTAAACCATTTTACGCGCGGTATCAAGGAATCTTTTGAAACGACTTCCAAAAAGGATTTGATTCTCAATTCAGTTCGTATATTTTTGCACCGTATTTTCGATGTATTAGAACGGATTTCATTTTTTTGTTCGGTTCGGTGAAATTTTCCCATAAAATATAATATTTTTGGAAATCATCACTAAAGGAATCGAATTTGCAAGAATTTCGCAAGAAAAAAAAACTCAATTGAGTTGAAACTTAATAATAAACCGCGAAAATTCAATAAAATAATTAAATTAATAAAGCTGTAGGGATTTTGGAATTCTTTTTTTTTTATTAGGCACAAGAAACGTCAGTGATACTAGAATCTCAAATAATAAAGATTTATTTCCTTGCAACGTAATGAAGTGTACAATTCCTTGTTTATTAACGCGTATTTAACCCGGCAGAGCCGGCCTCGATCCGTCAGCGGGAGGCCTTGTCCCCTGGTCTACGCATCTCCATTCATAATATCATACTACACACTCGCGATTGTCCTATCTCGACTATATTTAATTAGTGACATTGGAAACTAGACACTTGGGAATCCAATGCCATCCGAGGCCACATTAATAATTGCAATTCTAAAGAAAAGTGAATTTTTCAGGGCTGATGTGCTTTGCGAAATACGGAAGACGGAAATTGATCGATTTATTTTCAGAAGCGTTGTGCTTTGCAATCTATCAAAATATTATTGTTCTGACTATTTGTTTTTAATGTTCACAAACAAAAACATGGAGATGGTAAATGTAAAATTGACGCGTGCTTACCTTAAATGTGTATGAGCCATTAGTAGCAAAACAGAGATTAGTCATCATTCCTTGTTTCTCTGAAAGCGCGCGTAAAATAGTACTTAGGTAGCGACCAGATTTAAAAATGTACCTACAGACACGGTCACTCTACATATTACTCAGTTGGCATTATAAATATTTAAATTAATGATTACTATGGTTTATTTGAAAATGATTAGGTAGGTAACCTGTGAAAATCCCTTTATCAAAAATGTATCTGCTTAATGCCTTATTGCTGTTTGTTTTAATACAGATATTAAAAAGATCAAGGTGACTCACGTTTGATTATTATAATATTAAATCGTTAATCACATAACTTTTTAATTTTTCATAAAAAAAATGCGCTACAGCACACTGCGACCTACCTATGAATCGCATTCTATACTTACCCACGCTCTCTCGATGTTATGCTAAAAGGAACCATCAAATTGATTTATTGGATGTACTCGTACACTGTCAGAATAACTAAAGTGTGGAATATACCTGTGTTTCGCCAACATCGACCTTGTAACATGAGCTTGGTGGCCACATGCTCACATGCCGGAACACATCAGCTGGTATTGTTGTCATACAACAATATTAGACACGGGAAAGCTTCGCGATGTATACTCGTATTGCTTACGTGGAAAATGGGACACGAGACACGAAGACAATGACGCGATATTGTTTACTTCTTACCGCGCATTCATATTCCCTGAAAGAAGTGGTAAATAGTTTAATACAATCACTTTTACTGGGACTAACACATGTAAAAAGCAAGCCAGGAACTGATTGCAGAAAGTCGTTAATTTGACCAGGCAAGAAAGTCCCGAATCTCATAGACCTCAAATAGAAATCTCAGCTAAAATAATTTGGTCAAGTCGCTTGAAGTAGGTCGATGTAGTTTAACATGTCGTGCGTAGGTACCTAAAGGTCTTTGGCTTACGGCGAAATAATAACATACAAGTGTCTTAATCTAGGAACAAAGGGTCTACAGAACACGAAGGAGGTCAAACCTTAACATAAGACGACCCGTTTTCACGCCCCATATCCTCTAACGGGTACGGGACGGGTTGACTGGCCTTAGGAGCGCTTGCCTTTACTATTGTTTGTTAACCCTACATGAGAATTTAGGATTTGCTGAGAAAGAAATGAAGATACTATCTGTGGATTTGTTACCTCCAGGAGTGGATGTTCCTCCAGGATTTTTGGCGGAACGATTACATTTTTATTAGGGTTCCTGATACTCATAGCAGACAGACACTTGAATAACAAACTTCTGTCTTGTTATATCGATCAACTTAATTTATTTATAATTTGGAGGGTGAAAATACCGAGGCTAAATGAGGTTCGATCTCCAAAATCATTTTACTTTTGGGGTGATAAGGTTTTATTTTAGAGACACCGACAATTCAACCTTGGTTTGCGTTCACGTGCCGCACGTCACGTGGTGGGTAACCTACAAATTTTGTCACGTGTGCGCAGTTATCATTTTGATCCTCAACCGTCCAACGCTATTTCTCTAAAGTTCAACCTAATGTGACCGATATTCCTGGAAGGGTGATAGTCAGCAAACAAAGCCAAACTGCCTACCCACTTGCCTACATTTCATCCGCGAATATACCTAAATAACGTGTCTACAGAAATATACCACATAAATCATACTACCAAGCACCTGTTTAACATACCTCCTCGTATAAGTAATTTTTAAAATCTGGTTCATTTGTAATTTTAAAAAAGTCTAACATCGGGTATTGGCATCCAACAACTTTTAAAATTCTCACAAACAAGTTACGCCAACTCCTTTGTATTAATATTTCCCAAGATTTTGTAATTTGTTCACAACCAACCCTCTGAATTCCTCAGGCTTCGGAAACCATATAAACTTTCAAACAAATAAGTAAATTAGATGCAGTTAACTTGCGATTTTCCAAGTGAAGTCGGAGCAGTTATGAACAGTCTTATTAAAGCGAAGATAACATTAGGTTATAAGTACCTGTACCGGGTGGTTGCGGGTTCGATACCCAGGTTCGATTTATTATATACATATACAGTGATAAGCTAGTCATAAACAGACCCACGTGTCTATCTTACAATTTCAAGTCGATTTTAGTTCAAATCGTTTGAAGACAATACCAATAACCACGTGCCGGCCGACCACGTGAGCAGAGCCGACGTTGGTATTGCAATTGTGTCGGTCTTTGTTCAGCCACTCGAAATACACTGTAAATGAGGCTACAATGTTTAGAAACAAAACAAATATAACTTGTATCTGGGCCAGCAATGAAAGTTAAATTAATTTCCACACTAAAAATATCAAATTCTATATAACTTCAACTTTCCGTATCGAGGCTAATATAATAAGTGGCGTTTTGCAACTGTCAAATCAGCTTCATACCTGTCAGATCATATTGCTCACCAAAGTATACAGATAATAAATATTACAAAAACAAATTAGAAAATTAATTAATATGGAATTATATTCAGTATTTCTTTAGCCTGCCAGTGAAAATAAATACACGTTTATCCTTTGTTAACTTTTCTTCTTTAGAAAGAATTTAAAAGCAATTTCTAAGTAATTTCCCCGTAAAGATACTCTCTCAGTATAGTTAATAAACGCATACCTGATTTCCTTGCCGATGCAGATCTAATGAGGAAGCTCCTTTGAATGCAGCAGGCGGTGGCGCCCACGCTTCACCTTTGCCTTAATGAGGATGAGATTAGAGAGGTTTGCCTACGTGTCTGACGTACCAAAGTGAACCGGCTCGAATCGTTAGAAATAGCATTTTAAAATGCATTTATAATTAATTTTATAATAAAATAATAATTTAGCCCTTTAGACGTCCCACTCCTCAGCACGGGCCTCCCCTCACTACGCGGTGTATTTAGGCCGTAATCCACCACAGGCCCAGTGCGGGTTGTCAGATTTCACATGTCCTGCGAAAATTGTTTAGATTTCCCAAGATATGTAGATTTCTACACGATGTTCCACCTTATTACCTAATTAATTTATTATTACTTAAGGATTACCAAGTAAGTAATATCAAATTATTCCAAAAATAAGTCGCTATCGTAAATGACTCACATTCAATAGGGGCGTTCCCGGGTGTACATGAACACGCGGACACAGCGTGTTTTCCGAAAACTATTTCTAACGACTCTCTGGAAACATACCTTGAAACACAGACGGCTCGTGTGATGTTGAGTTTCTTCTTCCGACTCGTCGAAACAAAAACAAAATCGTCCTCGTGAAGCTATGATATGCGAGGCCTCAACCTTCCTCCGCGGTATTGGCGTTGCGAGAGCCGCCATTAAAACAGCGAATGTTGGAGCGAAGGTAACTATGAAAATAGTAGACAGCCGTAACATTGACAGTACGTAGATTAATGATCGAGGAATCCGAAGTGTGGACGTGTGAGTCTAGGAAACGAATTGCACGCTGAAAAAAGATGTATGACACATTATTGCGACACATAACGAGAGAAATCAAAACTCTATGTTTCCGTTGTCTATTTTCATTTTCATCAACACAAAGCCGTTTATTGAAATAAAACTATTTTACGGATTTTATCGCGTTTTTTTAGTTTTTTTATGTTCCCGACGTTTCGGCTGCTTTACAGCAACGGTCAAATGGTCACAGGGGGACTGAGGTGTTAGACGTCCTGATGTCATAGTTAATAACTGGGTACCCTCACATTTAGATGTTGTTTGCGGTCCGATCCACGCAGAAAGTGCTCACAGTGTCTCGAGGTCTTGCAATGGAACATAAAAAACGAAATAAACGCGATAAAATCCGTAAAATAGTTTTATTTCAATGTGTAGTATTCGCGTAAATATAAGAAAACAACAAAGCCGTGTAATTTCTTTTGAACGAAACTACTTGCTGCTGTCACTTGTTGTAGAGGAGATTATTTTATATGAGAGTGCCATTATAATATAGTTATTTCTTAACTGATGGTTATTTATTTATCTGGACTACAGACAATGTAGGACAGGAAATTTTCTTCCACCATCTTTTACAAGTGTCCCCATATTAACACACAGCAATAATGTATCATGATGATGGAAAACAAACAAGTTAAACCATTACCGGCTTATTTATTAGATACAAAATCGAGAAATGCGAATAAAATTATTAGGAAATAAGGTCAATTGTCGTGAAAACAGTTCTGTTTGTAAATACAGTCTCTTGTTATACGAAAGTCATTCATTATTAAACTTAAATGTTTACAATATCACGTGAATTTGGAATGTTTATTCCACTTCGAGCAACTACATGAACAAGTAGAAAAAGAAAACGATTTACACATCAACATAATATAAGAACAACGATTAACTATTTAATTTATAATAACGTGATTAGGATCTGCAATAGAGGTGATAAGTTTTAACCTACATACAGTTATTTCTTGTTTTTTTATCTCTCATTAGATTGGAGAAAGAATAGGAAGAATAGGGAGACTAAATATAATCAATGCTGAATTGCCGTTTCCGTTTTCATTTCCATAATCCTACGGTACTGATAATAACAAATTAAACATTCTTCACACACGTTTGATGACATGTGGACTGCTGCCAAACAAACTTTGTTCCAGGCCTAGGTAACATTTCAATCAATATAAAATCACTTAACGTATCCACGATTGAAACAGAAATAAATTAGTTAAGTAAGCTTTGTATTTTCCTAATAAAATTTCTTAGACGCTTTTGAGTTTCTTAACCAACAAAACAACATAGCATCATTTTAGGAGCTGTTAAGGTTGATTTTTTCTTTCGTTACCAGCCGTCTAGTTATAAGTATATCAGCATAGTAACAAGTTAATATAAAACATGTTAGTTTGAGTTCCGCTAACTTATAAATTGTAATGGAATATTGATGAAATGATTCACACAAACAGGGACGCTTCAAAGATTGGCTATTTCTCGGATTCCGTTTACAAGATAAGTAAGTTAGCTATATAGTTTATCCTATAATTATATTAACATTAAGGTAGTTTTAGAAGCGATGTATGTAGTTATTACATACACTACATAATATCTACTACTCAATGTTGTATTAAAGGTATCAATAGCTTTTAAATGTATGTTATCTACATCACTCATCTAGAAATAATGTATCTTAATTAATCGTTACGTAGCATCTGAATCCAAACAACTGCAACCAATTAAACAAGTTCAAGTCAATAGGTAGGAACTACCTATTCCTAGAAAGAAACCTCGCAATGGGTGGAACTCAGAATAATGGTGCACTAATTAAACCACGTACCCTGGTTCTGTTTTACTATAATTACTATATTATACTCTGCAACAACTTTGACATACACATTGTTGGTCACACCCTACATGGAGCAGGTAATTGTAAAAAAAAAAAAATTATAAAAAGCAGCAATTAGAATTAAAAAAATGGTAAATAAATATGATTTTCCAACCAATCGCAAAAATGTATGTCAATTTCAATTGGAATAGATTATTATTTGTTTGTCTATAACAGGGGTGGCCGACTTAATTAGGCCTTACATAAGAGAGGACCGATAACGTGACGGAACGGCCATTGAAAAATGATACAAGAGGATACGTGCTGCAGTTGGTAATTACGTTGCACAGTCTGTTCTACGTATTTTTATTTTTTGCCTTGCAACGATCTACTGGGGTAATAGTCGCGATCGACCGGTCGATCGCGGTCGACCGCTTGGCCACCCGGTCCATAACATATCAAAATAACTACCACGGTGTTTTCATAGGAAAGTGATTGAGGCGAGCATCATTATGACTCATGGATAACTTCAAATTACCATAACATAACATAATACTCATCAGCAAAATTTACATAATTTAATTTTTTCAGTAATGTAATCGTTACATAAGCGTTATGACCGATGAAGTAGCGGGGGCTACGAACCGCAAGCCTTTCAACCGAACCGTCGGTCGTCGTAGCACAGTTATATAAGTTTGTGTTTTGTGTGTTGCTGCTCTACAATTTCAAAGTTACATCATCTTCCGCAGGCGGTTTCCACAAATTGGCGGCTATTTACGCCTATCTTGTGTTTATTACATCATTGTATGATGCGCGTTGGCACAACATCACACTAGTCTTTTCCATTCCTATCAGCTAATACTACTTACTTGTCGAATGGTGAAACTGCACTGAACAAACGCAGTGCCTGGATCAGATCAACGGAGCTATAATCAAACATATTTATTAATCTAAATCGGGCTGTACATCATTGACCCCATCATCTGGGCGACCGGCTGCAGGGTCGGCGCCAGGAAGTGTACTAATTCCCATTTTAAGGCCGCGAACTCTATCTACCCCTTCAAGATAATCTCTAATGCGTCTTGTATCAATTACAAACAGATCATAGATTACTCGACACCTCTAGGTCAATAAGAAGGCTGAAAGCGAGCACTTACCTTGATTATTTTAGACTTTTATTTTTGTCTAGGCGGATAATAAAAAGTGCATCTATTTGTTGAGTAAACATCGTAAATTTTATAGCGTCTTTGAAGTCGCTGGACTAAAATCTAAGTACATATGACTGACGATGATTTGGATTAAAAGGTGTGATAAATTAAAAATATCTCTACGCAATTTTTCCACTACATATCCTCTTGCTATCATCAATAATAAGTATGACGCTAATATACCTAATCTTCTATAATTCACTGTCATGAATACCATAATTAAATATGTAACAAAGACATTTTATTTAACTTCAATTCTCTCTAGCGCTTTATAATTAATTGACGGCCCGGAGCGTTCTAAAAACACTCCAATCCATTAAAATCCCCTGTAATCCCATATTCTTAATTCCTACACAACCCATCCATATATAGACACTAATCCGTCAGAACTTCCTACAAATCTGTTCAACTTTGACCCAGAAAATTATTTCAGGGCCGATGTCCCTACAAAATGGAGTGAGATTAATTTGAAGAGTTGGGGCGAGATTTCTGTGCGCAGTTTCTTTAATAGGTACTGCTCCTGACAGAGACACTTGTGGTGCGTGCCCCAATGCCGGATTATAAAAAGTCCTGACGGTCAATGAACGGTTCTCTATATTGTTTAACAACATTATCTACTAGCATCATTTTGATTTACCCCGTTTACAAAATCAAGATTAGTTATAGTTACTTTGCACGAGGAAAAAACGATCAGCATTATTAATACTTCTGTAGCGACCTCGCATTCGCGACGCCAACGATAGCCTAGATGGCTCTGAATGCGACGTATCAATACAATGTGCAGTTTTTATAGAACTCCTGAATCACGATATTAGATATTGCAAGCATCGTGATGCGTGACTATATATTATACTATGTGGAACAAAAAGGGTATACAATTTTTATTGCAACTTTACTTTGTAAATCTAAAACTGTCGACTTTGTGGGACAATTGAAGTACTAAAGGTTTTGTAGACTTGAAATCTGTCAACAGCTGTATCCCAGTAACACCTTTAGTTTTCCATGGTTCCTCCAAAGCTGATAGTTTTAGAATTACAAAGTTAAGTTTGAAAAAAGTATACCCTTTCTGTTTCAACCTGTATACAGGTCCTGACAACAGCAGCCACGCCAGGCATACCACCCGACTGGGCGAAGGGGAAGATTTTCGCCTAAACTACTTATGAACCGCCTAAGTACTTTATTAATAGGTGAAACTGGTTTCATCAGGAGTTACATTACATTCATACAGTAAGGTGCTTATGCAATTCGGGTCCAGAATGTATATGAAAACCTTGTCAAATTGTGGCCCTTTATTTGCACTTAGATTATGTCAAGAAAACTGAGGTCTCTGCAGTATTAGTATTTTAGTTTTTTGGTGTAAGTTAGTAGCGTCTTTATTCACCTACTTATTTAATATGGATATGCGGCAGCCAACTAGCTTAATTCGCCGTTCAATTAACAGCCTAGGCACTTTACTAAACAGCGCCGTTCACGTAGTGGCCTGAATGATATTCAGCCATTTGATCAAACAGCTAGGCAAATGACTTGGATAGATGACGTTTAATTACTTGCCTAGCCTGTTCATTTCAATTTAGTTCTACTTATTGTTTTCTTATATTTACGCGAATACTACACATTGAAATAAAACTATTTTAGGGAACATAAATTAAATAAACGCGATAAAATCCGAAAAATAGTTTTATTTCAATTAGTTCTACTTTCTGCCACCTAGCTCCGAAACTCACCAAACTGTCAATATCTATATTATATTCCCTTTGATAAATATGGCGTCGACAAAAAACAACTTTGATGGAATAATTTTATTAGGTGTTTTACGAAATTGTTTAGATCCACCGAATCTAAGTAGATTCGGTGCCTGGCAAGTGCCAGGTGGGATTTCTGTGGGGTCATAAAAAAACCCCTAACCTAAACCCATCTAGGTCGCACTGCTCGGGTAGTATTTTGATAAAGTTTTGTAGTACTTAAATGTCAACCAGTTGCTTAAGCATTAGCCAGCCAGTTTATTAAATGTTGTAACAGACGATACGGCTGAATATCATTTAGGCCGTTAGTTGAACGGCGCTATTTAGTTAAGTGCCTAGGCTGTTAATTGAACGGCGAATTAAGCTATTTGGCTGCGACAGATACAACACTATTAGCTTGGAGTGCTTTTGTTTTAAACCTCGCATTGGCCAACGAAGGTAAATAAACCCTAAAGCCAATGAAAGTTCAAACTTTACCAATAATTAAATTCATAGTAGATTTTCAAATTAAACTATATTATATGCTCTTATTATTATGGCGGTTACAATCTACGTGTTTATGCTTATACAATTGCCTACACGAGGCCCTTGCCTTTCCAAAGGACGAGAATTGGATTGTTCCATTTTCCATTATGCTATGTATTGTATCTGCGTATTATTATATAGGTGATACTTATATCAGTGAGTCCATTGAGGAAATATACCTTGTGTCATGTAAGGATTAGGTGTAATTTGTAACGCTATTACTACATTTCCTCAATGTACGTAATTACGCGTAGTAAAGTACCCTAAGTTGGAGTAACTTACTTACCAAAATCGGTCCAGCCGTTTTGGAGATAACCTAGATGAAAATAATGAGCCCCAGAATGAGCGCTTCGAAAGGAGCCTCTCCAGTAGATACTTTACGTATCGGTTGGCACCGAATCGTTACGATGTTTGCCAAAATGTATGATCACCGTTAGAAGTTTGACTGAATGACGTCGAAATGTTTTTTTAACTTTTCAAATTTAACTCAACCCACAATTCTTACGCCAATAAAAATGAAACGGTTAGAAGTTGCATGACATAATTTATATCGCAATTTTTACAGCACTTCAAAGTCAGTGCGCAGAGGGAGTCGGCTCGGTGTAAACGGATGTTGTCTGTCGGCCACGTTGTTAACCAGCCCGGGATCATGCTCATCTCAAATGATACATCTGGCGCCACCTAGACAGTTTACGACGTCTCAACACTCGTTGCTGGTAATTTTTTTTTGGAATTCCGAGCCGCAAACTTTGTTTTCATTTACGACATCAATGTTTTTTTGCCATATTTAATTGCTCTCGGTTTAGATTATGTAAATATTTGAATCGGTAAGGAGTACATAAAACAAATAAGTGGAAGGTGTGGAAATATTAATTGACCGCCATTTCCGAAGAGCAGTGCCAATATTTTTTGCTTATTTTTAGATGTTTCTAATTAACTGTAACCAGCTACATCTTAATCCTACTTATTTATTTTGAATATTAAATAATTCATGTGAAGTTAACTACCGGTAGTTATGGCAGTAAAATAAACTTTCTACCTACTACCGTAATACTGCGCCCATGTAATATTTCGGTACATAGGTAGGTACCTACACAATGCATATTTGAGATAAATTGTAAAAACATACTAAAATTAAGTAATTTGAGTAAATATTGGAAAACCACACTTCATGCGATATAATTAAGTCTATTCCAGTTTATGCCTTTGTTTGTTTTGCTTGCTACGTCCGGTGGAATATCACCCACCTCTGTTTACTATGTGACATATTCACCTCCAAGAGCTCTAAATATTGAGCCGACGTGGTAGAGTCGCAACACGTGGACTTATTTAGAACAAACAAACAGACACCGGGAATTTTCTGTTCAGTTATTAATAGTTAGTCCAATTCGATAATTGTAGCGGCTAATTAAACTCTGAGTGACGGGTCGATGAGTTTATTTTGAGATTAGTTTATTATATTATACGTCGTTATCCCACGCTTTCCTTTCACAAATATTCCATAATCTAAAGACCTTCTTCATGATGACTACTCAGCTTTCAAATAAATATATTATTTATTAAATATTAATATTAGATTAATTTAATAAAACCCCTAAACTATATTTATACCTAGTAGACTCAAGATTTAAATCGTGATCTTAAATCAAACACCAATTTGATTATCGCTTGCATATTATCTCCGAAAAAATTAAGAGGAAACTGTAGTCCAGAGCGCTCTTTAGTTAATTAATTAAAATTCAGATTTGTGACAGGCAGAGAGGTGTGTGACAGGTCATAAATCTCATTATACCAAGAAGAAGATGTTACCAAGCAAATAGCGCCATCTCTTGACAACGTGTTATCCAAAAACATGTAACTGCACACAAGTCTGTTAGAACATAACTTACATTTTTTCCTTCGATATAAAACATATATATTATTATAGATATTTCTGAAGAGCGCTCCTAAATCTTAATAGAAACTGCATCATGTCGATTTATCGTTTCCATGATTGACATTCGACATAAACAACCCAACACATAAGATATTTTTATACTCTGGTCTGTAGCGATCTGATATTATTATAAAGCTCTCCATCGCAAAAAGCATTTCTTGGAAAAAAACCGAAAATACGCAATTATGTCATTTGGTAACCGCGTAAGGAATCTTATAAGAGACGCTCATTAGGTATAATTATTATTATGATTTTTACTGATATTAGGACGTAATGCTAACGATTAATGCGATTGTTGTGTCGTCATATCACTCTTCTATAAGTTTTACGCTGGCTCGGCGCTAGAGTCTACATAAATTATTTGTATGGTAAATTGTGCGGCCCCTACTCTATCAGCCCCCGAGGAACAACATGTCCATACAAATAAGTTACTTTCGACTTCATACATCCGTATAAAGTCATGGTAGAGCCTTAGAACAGGTTCCCTCATATTGTAAGAGTATGAGCAGATACAAGATTGCCTGTCTCTACTACACTTCAACCCAATAGGAGCTTTTTTTACTATCCTTTGTAATTCTGTCGGACTTGATTCCTCAAATACCTAAAGTATTCACTGCGGTATCAGTCTACAGGTCGTTGAGTCTGGTCGCCGAAGGCGAGTTCATCGCATTCGCATTGATTATACTCTATCATTTCAGTTTCTATAATTGTGCTATACCATGATTCTGGATGCAAAATTGCAAGAATGTACATGTACAGGAGATTGCCAAAGACCTTTTCACAATATACTACCTCGCTATTTAATTACATATATATTTTTAAATGCCAGAAGCATTCTTATAAATTGACTACCGAAAGATTTATTTTGGTAGTCATGTAGGTAATTCTTCAAGCGCGAATACTCCGAAAATATAACGAAGCAACCACCTTAATTATCTTAAAGAAATTGAGATGCCATGATACGTTAAAATTCACGGACTTAGATTACGAAAATCTCAAAGCGAGGAAGTTAATTTTCCACTAGAGTCGTGCCAATTCCGCTCACTCGGCAAACAGGATGCAGCGTCACGTGGGGTCAAAGGTCGCGGCCCACAGAGGCTGGGCGACGACCCTAGCTCCTCAGGGTTTACTGTTTGAGGTTGAAATTCGAGATGGATTCTACAGGCACTTTAAAATACTTAACTAATGACGCTTGGAGTATTGGTTCAAACGTGGGCCGCTCAGCTCACCGCATTGAGTGGTTGCGGGTTCAGTAAATTTCGGAAATGACGTTATCATAATTTTCCCTGGTCTGGGATCAATCCCCGTATATTTTGTGGTAGCTACAAATACGCGTCGCTTAGTTTGGGACCATACAGTTTGTGTATTAGTCTGGCGATATTATAATTTACAGCGGCTCAGATAGGGTCTTTAACTGTCAAATTCACGAACCAGCCGAATATCTATAATGATTTGTTATTCGTTGTACTGATATATGTATTGTATTATATTACTTACCCATATTTTCAACATTTAAGATTAACTCATTAGGTACAGCCATATGTGTATTTTTAGATGATCCCTTCCTGAGCCACAATGGAGGCTCGATAACGCTCTAATCAACCCAAAAGCTTGTTATCTCCGGGACCCTCGCAACATAAAAGGTTTGCTGAACCCAATATGTGGAAAACATGGAATGCGTTTGTGGAATATCAGTCAACCACGATGTTAACATGTTGCGAGACTATACTACAAATAATTTACACATAATCTCTATAATAAATTTGTGATGGAACTATATTGTCGGAAGCTTAATTATTTCGGCAATAGTCGTCAAATAAATTAGTCACAGTGCTCCTTCGAACTGAAGGCATATTGAGGTGGTTTGAATAAAGAGTATTTTATAAGTTTCAACATGGCACTACAATCTGCGGCCTTATTTAGGAAACATTAGCTTAGATACCGGTAGTTTGACTAGGCACTAGGTCGTGAAGGGCAGGAAGCTGGCATGTTGAAGACGCTGCAACTAAAATAAAAACAACACAATTATATTGTTGGCTGTTTTAATCCACACTTTACAGTTTTATGAACATGGTGTACCTAATAAACAGGAATTTATAGCTCAACTTTATGGGCTCGATTAAAGTTTTCTAACTGAAAGGTGATAGCATTTTGGTAAGCCTGGCAAAAAAAAAATTGATAAATAGTTCATCGACTTTATCAACTAGGTATCTACTTTGTGTAGATACCTAGATTAAATTAAATAAGTTTCCAGTTTAGTCTGGGTTTTATTTCAGAAATATCCGACAGCGGATTATAGTGAATTTACAAATAATAAATATGCTTTGGTGAATCGTCTACATTTCAGCGAGTGAAAAGTATTTTCGAGGTTGTCTAAAGTAAACGAAGTATTCATACAAATGGCGTATAAGCTTCTCCCGAGTGCCATATACTCAATCATCGCAAATTCACATAAATTACTGCTTCCACTCAGCCAGCTGTGCTCTCCAAGATGGAAGTCAACGCACTATTTTCCCTCTCGACATAGTTACGCACCGATCCCCCGAGCGTTGCCTGAATGTGTGATGGATGACAATTTAATTTTTAAGGCAGTCCTCACGATGTTATACTTTAGAAGGGTTTGGAAGCGTGTACGAAGTTGTAGGTCGGTATAAAATCATATACTATTACTTACTGACTCTGAGGAAAAACGCAACTTCAAAAGGTAACTCGGTTTCGTGACTGGGACCGTATTTGACAGCACTTGTTGAATTTCTTCATTTTTAACCCCCGACGAAAAAAGAGGAGTGTTATAAGTTTAACATGTGTATCTGTGTGTCTGTGTTCTTTTGTTAGATAGGTATTCTGATCGAGAGTGTTCTTAGCTATGTTTCATGAAAATCGGTTCAGCCGTTTGAAGATCATCAGCTCTTTTGTAGGTTAAAAAGCCACATTCACGGCCAAAACCAACTTCCACGTCTCGAATCCAATCGAAATTTGAGAGTATTGGATTTAGATTTATTATATTTTTAAATGATCGTAATAGTCTGAACTGGCTTTTTACAATTTTATAAATATGAAAAGTTTCCCTGATTCTGGAAAAAATGTATATTTTATCAATTTTTATATGAGATTTGTGTATGAACTAAAGACGTTCCATAAGTCACGTGTCAAATGATGGATACGCGCATGCGTTAAATTTTGTTTGTTTTGTTAATGGTCATGAAATATTACGTTATAATAATTCTAGAAGGCGCTGCTCCGCCATTGAGAAAAATATAAAAAAACAAATCTAATTTAAAATAATTTAAGCGTTATTGAAAATTCTTCCCCTGGGCTGCTCCCGTCCACCTCAACCAGGGTTATTACATGAAATTGAATCATAATTAATCATATTTTACTAGGAATTAAACCTCCGTGGCATCAATATTTAGATTCGTTGTCTATTCTAATGTAAATTATTATAATGTCATCACAAAATAATGTCTCATACTTTTACACAGATTTTCTGTTGATTATTGTATACATTTGATGAAAAGGTCGTCGCATCGGGGGTTTTAAAATTTTCAATTTAGAGTCATCAAATTATAGTTATTTCAGTTATACGTTTGGAAATCAAACAAAGCAGGCGTTGCAACGTTATTTTCTCTAAGAATTTTTTTAAAACTTTATATTTAATATAGTAATAAAATTGATATTTCACTTGCCCTGCGCGTATTATGTTTCGATAAGAAATTTTGTAATGTGGTATTCAAATTCCTATACCTAATGCAACCAGGAAAGATAGTTATTTATTTCATGATTCCTCGTGCCACATTTCTTTTACGCAAAATAATTGCGACATTTGAGACACGTGTTTTATTAAAGAGAATCAACAACCTTTTCGAGTAAATCGCCGACAAACAGAAACAGGCGTGGCTGGAAAGGGCGCGAGGACGAATTATCGGCTAACCTTATGCGAGTACTTGCCTAGACCTTAGTTTAAAACTCGATGAGTTTTTAAATGATATAATAAATGAGAATGGTTTGATATGCTCACTCCAAACATTATGTTAGGTACTATTAGGGTCACTATGTCTGTAACACAACTTTTATTGAGTATTGAGTATGAAAAAACGCTGGTTCATGTTACATATGTCAAGTAGTGTAATTTTATCACGGGCTATTCTGTGGTATGACGTAGTTTACTTTACTATAGATAGCAGATACTGTGACGCAGATCGTTCGATTGATGACGTCACTTGGACAATCACCAATCACGTACTGAACGTATTGTTTTCTAAGTTACTTACCTACTCTTATTGCACACACAGATATTTTACATGGCCCCGTCTATCCAGTGACACTTATTCTGGATATAGATATTAAATGGTCAGTCTTTACTTATGGGCAATTACGTCACACATGTCATTGCTCGAAAAGGCATCACACATACAAAGTTAGATTTTAGAACAATATATAGGTAGCTATCTCAAATTTTATGTGAAACGTCAGCACGAGGAAGGCAGTTCATGGGTGACATCAAACGCGATCCGGTCGTTGCCCACTATGGCTGCCTAACCCCGCCGGCATAGAGTCCTTTATTATATTATGAACAAAAAGGGTAAACAAAAATAGAAAAAACGCCTACTCGTGCAAAATGTCTACAATTCCTGAAATGTGCTTCTAAAAATACTTCGCATATATCAGACATGAGAGAGACTGATCAAAAGAATTTAAAAAATACACACCTTTATGTAGATTTAAAGATTACTTTGCACTACGAGTGAGTACTCGAGTAGTAATAAGAGTTTATTGTACCGGGTATTATCGGCATAGTTAACTGTTAATACAATAAACTATTTGGTACTACATTTAGTCAGTATTTACAATAAATTGTTCTCCCAATTACTTACCCATAATCGTTTTGCCATAAAACAATCGAAATTCTCAATACACATATTTACTTCAAACAATATAACTACATTTGAAACAGCTAATTGTTATCGCCTTTTGTGAATTGTGCTTTTACACTTTTAAGTTCATTGTATGGGGAATGTGCTTTGGTAATAATAGGTCAACAGCCAGCAAAGCGAGTGTTAACAATGGAGGACTTCGTAGGGATTCCCTATTTACTTCAATGTGTAGCTACTCTAGTCCTTCACTGTACGCGTTGACCTGTCGGTACACACTATATACACACTGTACGTAACTAGCCGTAGGTACAATGGTATCTACACTAAGGGCATGTGTCGAAAGGATCCTATGCTATAAAACTTGAATATATATAGGCTTTCCTATCAACTGGAATTGGTTTCCGTGTGCATTCCTAAAGGGGTAATGGGTAAAGAATATATATTATTCTACCCTAACAGAGCCAGTTAGCTAAATATAGGCTGCTTTGAAAACTATTTAAGAACTTTATTAATGAAGACATTAAGGTTTACGGATAAGGGTGGGTGAATTCGAACATCGATAGAATTGTTTGCCGAAAGCCGGGAAAGTTCCGAGCTCATTACGGCTTTTTCGGTCTCAGTATTTAATTTACGGTCGAGTGGCTGTCGCTCGGCCAGGCAATTTCCATAATGTGGAAAGCTCGGTATTTCGAAGACCTAGAGTCAGTGACCTTCGTCCGTTGAAAATAATCGACCTGGGACACCAAATAATTCAATTGCTTTTATCTAAAATTGTTTGTCATTTTTATAATATTCGTGATGACAAATATAGTGGATCTAATTTATTTATTTGCTGATAGCCAGATAGATAGTACTGTGTTATGGCCACTCAAGAATTTTAATGGGCATATACCTATATAGGCACAATTACTTATCTATTCGACTTCTTTTTAATATCCTCAGTCAAATCGTGTAACACCAAAGACACCTAAAGGTAGATTTGTTTTCAGGGCTAACCAAAAACTTAATAGTAGATGTAACATCGGTTAGCCCTGAAAACTAATCAGACTGTTGTAATGGAAATATTCGACCTTAAGATGTCAACGGTCGAAATCCTTATGCTTAACGAAATTCCCTAGGATTTAGTGGATTTTCGATTGTCAGTACTCAATGGAATACAAAACAAATTTCCTCAGAAACATTTCTTAGCCATAGTACGAGTTCTTTCCCGGTACCTCGCTTTCTAGTTATATTTAATCCAATATCCAATTTCCTTGTAAATATATCAACCTGTGTCTGACGAACATCGTTCGTTCGAAATACACAGACTTATATACTAGTTTTAACTTAAAACCATAAACCTATCTACCTTGCTTAAAAGCTTAAAACACTTGTTTATTTTTATTTTGCCTTACTCATATTTTTATAACCTAACCTCATTTATTTCAAAAACTTTTTGTAATAAACAATAAAATACATCTCAGTCACCTATAACTGCCAAGTAACTGTGACAACCCGTCAATTCAATCACCAATATTTGTTTATAAATTAGGAAAATTATCATTGTTTTATTTTATGTTATATCATAAGCTATTACTTTATAATTAAAACTATTTTGTGATGAACCGATAAAAATGCATTCAACGATACAGCGGGTATTTGGGTACATTTACGAGTGATGCAACGACGAAATTCAGAAAATCATAATAGACCAGACAGTGGGAGCTCCAGTACCCTGAATGTGGCATTGACTAAACCCGAAGACGAGCAGCTGTTTTACACTGCAAGCGTGCACTTTCTACGAAAACGCCTCGAGGAAAAGGCTCATAAGCCGTCGAAACCTAGAGACGTATCACACAGTTGCTGTAATCTGAGCCGACCCGTCCACAGCCAGCAAAACTTCGCTCCAACTAAAATCATAAAACCGAGCCCCCATAGTTCCCAGATTGACGAAGGACCATCACTGTCGATGCATCAAGTTCTACCGTTCCCAAAATCCAACAAGGATGGATTCTTCGCACGATTAAGGACGACATTTCGCAAATACAGGTCATCGTTCGATGTAAAAGAACCTAACACAGCGGAAGCTGAAACTAAACACATATCGAATTTCAAGTTTCCCCGATGCGAACGTTTAAATAATCCGCACTCGTCGTGTTTAGTTGAAATTTCAGAGGAGAAGTCTATTGAAAACCTAAGGACTTCAGATGCAAAAGGTACGACAAACAATAGATAGTGATATTATGGGAAAAAGATCTGCATCGAAATCCAAAAGTTAGTTTGGATTATATATCTTGTTTGATACATACACCGAGTGGCATTACGAGACACAGATGTTTAGTTCAAGTTGTATTATTACCTTAAGCGCTTTTTGTACCTCCTGCAAATTATAACCTTACGTACTTACCAAGAACATCTTCAGTCATTTATAGCCACGTATTCCAACACTATCTGATGAATAAAGGTGTTTCGCTGGAAATGATAATAAAATCCTCAGAAAGTCTCGGCTAACGTAATTTTTCTGGGACGTGATTGTCTCTGTTTGCACAATGATTTGAATGCGTAAATACTAATGAAGCCATACTCCTCGCCCTTCATCATCCGCCGCAACTCGCCGGGCGCGGGTCGTGACGTATGACGGGGTTTCGCGGTCAATGCCCATGATTGCCATTTGATAGAACAGTCTAGTCTAAATAGACTACATTGTTCTATTGATCAAATTGGATCTTAGGTATGCATTCATGCTATTTAGGTTAAGTAGGTTTGTTTAGGTTAAGTAGCTATTTAATATCTAGCGTTAATAGAGGCAAGCTGTAGCTAAATGACCACGGCTGCCTCGACCGGGATAGTACCACCATCTCACAGAAGACCGGCGTAAAGTAGTACTATTATAACAGCGTTTTGTCCCTGCTTCTGTCCCACTCCCCCCCCTTCAAGTCGGCATCGTTCATTGCCTTTGGAATTGCAAGCTTATAGCTTATATAGCCTACGGTAACGGCTTATCATTAGGCAGGTCGTACGCTTGTAAAAGGCAACTTTCGCTCTTGACTTTTTGTCATAAAATAATAAATGATTGATATATTGTTTCCATAGTATTTTTGACCGTGCTTGCTAAAAATCTACATTTGTGCGGTTTCATCCGAAGCGAATTTTTTTTAAGGTCTTTGGTTTCATCACGAAGCAGTGATAGCTGATTGGTAAGCACGTGGCATGCGGGCACCAGGTCCTGGGTTCAAATCCCGGCTCGCACCACTAGGTTATCTATGTGCGAATCATAATTTCTATATGATTATCACTTGCTTACGGTGAAGGAAAACATCGTGAGGAAACCTGCCTGTCTTAAAAACCTAAACAATTTTCGAAAGACTTGTGAAATCCGCCAACCCGCACTGGGCCAGCATGGTGGATTATAGCCTGAATCCCTCTCGTAGTGAGGGGAGGCCCGTGGAGTGGGATGTCAAAAGGGCTAATTTTTTTTTATTTTATTATTTAGTTCCATCACTGTCAGATAGTGCCTGTGTATGCTAAATAAGTATCTCATAGTTGTGGGGGTTTTGCTTATCGCTGTTAATGAGGCGCTTGGGTCTTTCATATTGTTACCAATTAGGTAAGTATTAGTTTACACAAAGCGTTTAACCTCTTAAGGGCAATGACCCTTCCAAGGATTAATAACAATAAGGATACCTAAAGCTTGGGTAGACTCGTATGTACGAAATAGTGCGGTTCATTAGGCGAGTTTAGTTTGTGTAATTGTGTCACTTTGGTGTCTCTTATTCTTGTCTATAATTCGGACAGCTTACCATACAAGTCACAATATTTACGTCAAGTTGGGACACAGGGTTGTTGGTTAAACACTAACAAACTTGCAAATTGTATTACGAGTACTAGCATCATCCTACTAATATTATAAATGTGAAAGTTTGTGAGTGTGGATGTATGTATGTATGTATGTATGTTTGTTACTCCTTCACGCAAAAACTACTGAACGGATTTGGATGAAATTTGGAACACAGATAGTTTATAACCGGGATTAACATATAGGATACTTTTTATCACGATAATCCCGAAATTGTTGTAACGTTAAATACTACGCGGACGAAGTCGGGGGGCACAGCTAGTAAACAATAAAAATGCCTTTGGTTAAGGTTAGGCTATTTACTGTTTCTTGTATAATTGCAAAATAAAAAAAAATTAAGGAAAGGAAAAAAATAATAATTAAGAATCGAGATTTTATTATGCCTTTACGCAAGTTATATAGCGACCTACGGTAAAAATATGAATTGCATAGTTTATAATTACAATCTGCATGGGCAACAGTAACAGTACACCCAGATGCAAATAATATATATCACAGGTGTTTGACGAATTGTCTTGTCTTAAATTAAATACAAAGATAACCATGATACTAACATAACACTTTTAAAACTAAATATTCTATATCATACATAATAGTGATAAGCTTGCTACGGGTGACTTTCACTCACACAGTAAAAACTTACGCTAAATAAAACACATCTGATTGGTTTCTGTGATGTCCATAAATCAAGCATTACTTAATAAGATGAAACTTATTTCTATGACTTCATAAAAAAAAGGAAAGAATTTGTACTATTAAAAAAATAACTTAAAGAGCTTATCACCTTTATGTATTCACCTTTAAGAATTAACATGAAGGAAACATTAAACAAAGCTTGACCAGTAATTATCGGGAAATGTTCATACATAATTCGCTCTAATAAGGGACTATTCAGAACATCTATGCGATCTTCAAAGCAATGGGAAATCTTAAGCTATTTCCACCCCTTTTTCTTTCAACTGTCTCAGAACTTCCGGATCGATTTCATGTTCGCGAAACTTGTATCCAATGTTCAGGACTTCTTTCGCCACATTGAAATTTTTCTTCAGGGAATCGAGCCAAATGCTGTAGGAGTAGTCTGGCCATATGCCGCCGTAGCGTTCTGGCAAATGGTCGGGGTTGATGTGCTTGTGTAGGGCCGTTAAGTCGTTCCCGTGGAAGTAGATCCTGGAACGCATGGCCGCGTTCAGCAACGGCTTGAACATGTTGTAGATCTTGTCGAACAGCCAGGAATGGTTCACTACGTGTATAGCGTATGTTTTCATCGGGAAACAGGACTGGAAACGAGATAGCTATTTATAAAAGACTGGTATAAATCTTGTATGTAAATGGAGCTGACATGTTGCAATAACCCAACGAGTTATCGATTCGCTTGTCATCTTCAGAACCTTCAGTTTCCTATATTTAGTTAACCTTCACTTGTTTCATCGTCAAGGTGGTGGGTATTATTGTTATTTTATGTTATAGCCATTTGTATCATATTGTGGAAAAAAAACTTTTCACTATTCCACGCCTTTTTGTCGTGAATCATGTAAAACCAGAAAAGTGCTATATCTATATGCAGCATTTTAAAACCAAAAATTTCACAGCGTCTCAAACGTATGTCGTACTTTGTTTTATTCGCTAGAAAAAACACTAGTTGTTAACACACATAAGTCTAAAATTTACCAATAGACTCGTTACTACCCAAGCTAGTACGATAGTGATATTCCAGAGTTAACTTAAGTGCGCGAAGTGTGTCTTTACTTAAAACTTGAAGGACCTGATTGGTACCCAAAGTATAAACTTTCCGAGCTAAAGTTGTACTAGTACCATCGAGAACAACTCACCACTAATAGCTTAACCATCTTGGAAGCCACGGAAGGCGTGATCTGCCACGCGTGCTGCGTGCCGATGTCCTCCAAGTCGAACACGGCCACGCCGCCCTGGATCTGCAGCCGCTGCTCCAGCAGACCAATCTCCAGCGCCAATATCGTGGCTTTGAACATATCCTCAATGGGAACTAATTTCGGGTCCCAACATCCTGAAAAATGTAGTGTAAGTGTCTTAGGAAATGATACGCTAACGACTGAACGCAAAAGCGCTAGTCAAATGTTTAACATCTTTGGGACGTCTTTATCTGTATTTTTGTATGACACGTCAGAATTAGGGTGCCATCACATAGGATCGCTTTATTTCCTATTAACTTCAGCTACGCCGGGTGAAGCTGAAGATCTAAAACGATCCTATTAATCCTACAGCCAAGTGGATGTTCCTAAGCAGCCCTCTTTAAATTGCATTGTATTATGCATTTTGTTAATAGAAGTACCTATACACAATAATATGCCTAATAAAAAAATAAAAAAAAAAGTCTTCCACACAATCCTATCCGTTCAGTCTTCGTTTCCTCTTATTCACAATCTCCTTTCAATACGGTATCTACCTTCCGCAATACAATCATATATCAATGTGTCCAGGTAATTCCCAACATAATTACCTATCCTATAGAACAGTAGTCTGCGACCTTCTTGGTCTTTGTATGGCGGCACGGCTATCACGTTCGCTTCCCCGATGGCTCGCAGATCCAGCGGGTACACGTTCTCCACCAGCTCTGGATTCTCCTCCTTAAACTGGTAATAGTTCACCATCTGGAACAAGAATACAGTCACATATATAAGAATATAACAAAAGCTATATATCAAACCACTAAAAAAAATCACGACTGCTTGGCGCAGTAGTTTAAGCGTAGGCCGCTCGGCTCACTGCACCGGGTGGTTGTGGGTTTTATTCCTGCCAGGGCAGATTTCGGAAACGGCCTTTGTGTAATTTGCTCAGGTGTGGGTGTCACTGGGATCGCCCCCAGTCCATTGTACGGTACCCATAGTACGAGAGTTACTTAGTTTGGACCATACTGTTGGTGTGCCAGTCTGGCAGTTTAATTATAGCCACTACCTTTGATATTATCAAAGGCCGCTACCGACTCACCAATCTATGGGCCCTCGCTGGTATGAAGTTGCGGGCTCGCAGAAACCTGATTAAAAATTCGTCATCCATCCTATGTGGAGTGCATTCACCGCGCTCTGAAACACAACAGGACATACCATTTACTATGCAAAATACTCGCCAAAATCAGCAATAAATTATAACATTCACAAGTTTTTAGTATCATCAAGTGATATTTTTTTACATAACATTTTAACCAAACTCAATGAAGTAGAAGGTTAATTTAAAAATTGAAAATCACGATGCAATTTTGAGGAACCATTTAAAAATAATAGATGCAGTTACAAAAGTACATATAATGAATATAAAATACTATAAAAGTAAATGTGGTAGTCACGTATACTAGTCAATTATAGTAGGTATCTAATCGAATTTAATAACCAGAAATTTAATTATCTCGGACATTTAAAGATAACAAAGTTACAGCATACTAATGATGTTACACCCGACTGGCGCTTGTCTTAACTTGGATAAGAAAATTACTTTTCATAATGCACAAGATTGACATGTTCACTCACCATGTCCCGAGAGTAAAATATGCATTGCCACGACAGTTTATACGACCCATTATAAGAATACCCATACTATAGTAGGACTTATTTTTCAATAAAAGTTTTCTAGGATTTTAGATTCAAGTGTCAAAGTGTAAAACTCCATTCAAATTCCCCACTCAAACTAAAATACCAAATATAGTTCATCTGACATCTCTGTGTAACCATATCTACATGCGTAACTTAATTAGCCGTTATCAGTAGTTTATAGACGGCTGTGAATACAGCAACCTCGTCAGACAAGTCTAGACGTAGCGATTGCAAAATACTAACCTATTTGACCCTACCTCTCGTATGTTTGCCAAGGATAAGCATGAACTCAGGCCGAATCAAGTTGTGCCTGCCGGTTCAATAATCCATGTCACGGTCGTTCAGATCCCGCCCACATCCTATTGTTCGACAGTCAACCGGTGAGTAAATAAAACAAGATTCATTGTATTTTCATCCATCAGTATAAAACTGCCAAAACAAAATGTTTAAGGAAATGTCTATATTGAACAAAGTTTGTGATAAAAACTTGAAGAGGGATATAGGGGTAAATAAATAGTACATTGTTACCCAAGGGGTGAAGGTAACTTATTTAGGCCCGAGACGGAGTTTGCGCCAATAGTTCGAGGGACAAAAAAGTATTTCACCCGAGGTAAACACTGTGCTTTTCATTACGTATACAAGGAAAGTAAAAATTAAAACAGGAATTAGCTAAATAAGTTACTTTCATCCCTAGCATAACAATGTACTATTGCGGTACCTACCTGACTGTACACTTTTTAATACCTCTGCCGAGGAGACGGCAAGTACTTTAGAAAATATTAGGTACATGTATACTTGTCGAGTCAAATAGCGGTCTTTTAGATCTCATTGTCTTCAGCTCAAAATGTGGATACCCTGGTTAGCTTATTCATAAGATTATGCAAGCTTCACAGACTAGTGTAAAAGGCGCAGACTTAGTTATTGATATTTCAAATCTAATCTGTATTTTCGTAAGGCCACTGGCCGATCAACAAATAGACCTTTATTTATGGGTTATATTATATAAGTATCCTTCGGTTGGCCCACGGACTAATTATGTAAAATCTTTGTATCTCAATACTAAAGTTTAGGACGCGATAATCAAGTAGAACGACAATTGTATTATTTACTATCGTCAATATATAATATATATGTGCTAAATATAATGTACCTTAGAAAAACATTATAACTATTTATCATCATTTTAATGTTACCTGTTATTTTTTTAATAAATTGAATTGAATTCAGTTTAATACAACAAAGGCTTAATTCCAACATTTGGGTGTTGGAATTGGCGACCTATAAACAATACATTTATTTTTTTCGATTAAGTACATATCCAGTAAAATATATTTTATGTAGTATGGATAATAACACAACTAAAAGTTGGTTTTACAACTAAAAGTTCGAATGTTTTTCGCAGATTCAGGCATCAAGGGCATTTCGATTTGGCAAGCCTCTCAACCATAATAGAATTAAAATTCATATCGTGATTAAAAATAAAGATAAGCAGAGACTGATTAAAAACCCTCTTATTATTTTACTAAACTGATAGGTACTATGAACTACAAAAATCATTTGTCATTTTTTTTTTCAGTGCATGGAAAAGAACGTTCTGACCAAAGTCATCGTAAAAATAATAGTCATTACGTACCATAGACCATTTCTCTTAGTTCGTAGATGGCCTGCAGCCTCGTGTTGGGGTCTTCCCCGCAGTGCTGGCGCGCGTACTCCAGAAGCTCCGGCGGGGGCTGCCCTAGCTCCAGGTCCACACTGTAGTCAGGGGTCGGCATTTTGGCCTGAAAACAAATTATTATTTATATTATACACTATTCAGAAAGAGTTTTAACTAAGATATTATTATTATTATTACTAGCTGAGCCCGCGACTTCGTCCGCGTGGAATTTAACTTAACAAAAAAGCCCGCTCCCGCGTTCTGAGCCCGAGCGACTTTTCGCACCTGTCGCGACCTGTTTAAAATGGGTCCTGCCAATTTAAAAAAAAAATGTTTTTCTAAAATAAATATACCCTAAGTATCTAGTAGTAAGCTTATAAGATCAGCTATCTACCAGTGAAAATCCCGTCAAAATCGGTCCACCCGTTTCGGAGATACTCTTTGATTTCATGTGTTTTTATTTTTTTACGCGGAACCCTAATTGTTTTTCTAAAATTAAAGTAGCCTAAGTTACTCCTTATAAAATCAGCTATCTGCCAGTGAAAGTCCCGTCAAAATCGGTCCAGCCGTTTCGGAGATTACCCAGAACAAACACACAGACAGACAGACAAACAAAAAAAAAATCGCGTTTTTGTTATAGGTGTCGTATGTACTTTAATATGCACACACACACAATTTTATTTATTTGACACTCCAATTTTATTTATTTGTATAGATTATTTACTAGCTGTGCCCACCGACTTCGTCCGCGTAGTATTTAACGTAACAAAAATTTCGGGATTATCGGGATAAAAAGTATCCTATATGTTAATGCCGGTTATAAACTATCTGTGTTCCAAATTTCATCCAAATCCGTTCAGTAGTTTTTGCGTGAAAGAGTAACAAACATACAAACTTTCACATTTATAATATTAAGTAGGATTATTAGGATTAATTTGTATTGAAATTATGATTTGCATTTAGGTATCGAAAAACCCACAGGTGCGAGCTGGGGTTTCGACCTTGTGATGCAAGACGCGTGCTTTACTAATCGGCTATCACTTTATCAAAGTCAAGTTCAATTCATATATTTACAATTAACCCGTCGAATGTCAAAATATCTAATTTATTTATGCGTCTGCGTGTGTTCATTCGTCATCCGATCGGTAAATAACTCTTGTACTACCTACTTATCTCATTTTAATTTCATGTGCCGTGATTTTTGTGGATTTATCCGCAAACCCTTATGGACTGAGCAGAGATGCACTCTCAGTTAGTGTTCTAGTAAAGATTTATTATCTAAAGCTGTGCCCGCGACTTCGTCCGCGTGGAATTTAATTGACAAAGTTTCATACAAACTTTCATCCCCTATTTTATCCCCTTGGGGGTAGAATTATCCTTCTTAGCGGATGCCTACGTCATAACATCTACCCGCATGCCAAATTTCAGCCCGATCCGTCCAGTGGTTTGGGCTGTGCGTTGATAGATCACTATGTCAGTCAGTCAGTCAGTCACCTTTGAGTTATATATATATAGAAAACTAACCACCAGGCCTTTACAGTCTTACTTATAGTGATTGAAACTGCTATTAATTGTTCACCTCACATCAATATGCAAACCAAAATGTCATGCTCTTGCGAAATAAACCTAACCAGATACGGGGCAATCAAAAGCCAGGGTCAGAGTAAATCGAGGACGTATGCATTTTAACCGTCACGAAAAACCTCTCAGTGATTATTTAGGTGAATTTATGTTTTCACACGTCAACAACAATGGATATTATCACATTATTGTTTTATTAAATAACATCTTGACGAAATAACGAAGAAATTTTAGATATAAAGTTAAATATACCTACATCTATATGGCTCCAGCTCCAATTACATAATCACCAAAGAGAATACAATACTACGTAAGAAGAGACGGGACTCCATAGATTAAAATAAACCCTGCTTTTAAAATGGGGCCACCATTTATGGCCAATCTAACAACGAAACTGACAACTATAATACAGTGTACCAACATAAAGAATGAAATAGGGATGTACGGTGAAAATTATCGACATCGATGGATTACCTAATCAGCCATATACCTTTTTTGGTTTTGTGTTAAATAAAAAAGCCATTGATAAAACAAATCATTTATTTAAAAATATGTGAAATATTGAATACATATTTTTTCCAAAACTGGCTACTTAAGTATATTAACAATATTTAAAAATTACAATATTTAACATAAATAGATACATTTGTTGCAAATGCGCGGTCCACTTGTATGAACTTCTATTGTATCTTCTATTGGAGTAAGCTCACTCTCATTGTAAACAGTAGCAGTTGATGAAGTTGACGGAACTTCTATAAAGAAAGAGTAAAACATTTGAAATTAGGAAATACATTATTATTTAACTTAAGGATTTGCTCCTTAGGTAAATAAAGGCATAATTGTAAAGAATATAAATGAATGGTCGATGAACTTTATCGACCTTTATTTGGTGTTCGCTGTTCTTTAAAAAGGTGGAAAGGAAATTCAATTAATTTGTCATCTGATATTGGCTCAGTAGTCAGTTGTAAGGACGGGGCGACGGCTATCTTTAAATTTGAGTAATTTTTCTGAAAATATATATTTTTCAAATAGTTGCCAAAACAAATTTCAAATTATTCAGTTTTGCGATGGGCATGTTTACTAAGTCCTTATTTCCATCTTGACCCATATCTTAAAACTAAAAATAAGAATATCGAATGTCGATATTTTTTTTCACCACACTATTTTTCAGAACAATTTTATCAATGAACAATTTAAATTATGAATAACCTACCTTTTTAATCCCAAAATCAAACATAGACGTGGTAAATTAGTTAATATTCTACTCACCGATCACCATCCAGGGGATATCTCGCCATAAATAAACTTTTTATACCGGCTTTTATTTCGGATATTTTCTGGTTTAAGACATTTATTTCTCATAAGAGTACGACTCACTTAAAATGAGAAACATAGAAAGACTTAATACTAATTATTTGCTAGTGGAACTACGTACGAACAATATCACAAACTTATTTTACAATTCAGATTATGGGGGTAGTATAGTAATAAACATAAGGTGGACGCGGTGGAAGGAATGCAAGCGGGGGCGTATTACGTATCTGGTTGGTTTTGTTTGGATCATCATCAGTCGTAAATTGTGCTCAGTTTAATATGATAATATTTCTATTTTATTTGGCTTAGATATTCGAGAAGTCCTTGAGGATGTGGCTTTTTAGTAATTTCCTAAAGAGCCCAAACGATTGTGCGTTCTTTATATCATTAGGTAGTTTATTATACAAGTGAGCTCCTCCATATAAAATACTTTTCTTACCGTAATTTGTACGCGGAGCAAAGAGGCAAATATTATTTGCTTGTCTAGTTATACGTTTTTGGAATTGTTTGTTTTTTGTAAATGATATTTGTGTATGTATTGTTTTATTTAATATTTTTCTTATTACTATACATGTATTATATTTATAGGTTTGTTGCAACGTCATTAGTTTAGTCTCTTTATATACTTTTATTGTAGGAGTAAGGTAATTGTAGTGGAAAAGCAATTTTATTATTTTATTTTGGGCTTATCACGTTTATGTGTGCTTTTGCTGCAGTGCCCCATATTTCAACAAGATAGTCTATGTGGGGTTTTACTAATGAATTATATATAGTATATTTGACGTACTTTGGAAAACATCTTGTGCTACCGCGGAGTATACCAATTATAGATAGGAATTTTGATCGTAGTTTTTCTATATGTGGTCGCCAACTCAAATGGCTATCCAGGACAAGCCCTAGATACTTCTCAGTTGTTACTCTTGTAAGTGATTCACCGCAGATGGTTAAATTGAGACAATTTGGTATTTTCTTGTTTTTGGCGCTAAATATCATATAATTAGATTTTGATATATTTATTGTAAGTAATTTAGTTTGGAACCATTAATAATAATAATAATAATATAATAATAATTTTATTTTGCTCAAAACAATGGTATAAAAAGGTCTTACGTAGTTAATGAAGTTCAACATGTTTTTGTCGTACTAGAGGACATGCAAAATGTGTTATAATTACATCATAAGTTACATTATCAACATTTGTCATTCATACAAAATATTGAGGTCATGCTGCGCTTGGCTAGTAATAGTTTCAATCTTACTACCAAAGTAAAATAAGCTGGTATCATCAGCATATAGTGAAATGTCACCGTTTAAGCCCAGTTCTTTGATGTCGTTGATGTATTTAAGAAAAAGCAGGGGTCCGAGGATAGACCCCTGCGGGATACCGAACGTTATCAATTGCCGAGAACTGCAAATGTTACCTATCTTAACAACTTGGTATCTGTTTGATAGGTAAGACTGAAGAATTTTAAGAGCTGTTTTCCTAACTCCGATTTGGTGAAGTTTTTGTAATAGTAGTTTGTGACTTATAGTGGCAAATGCTTTTTTCAAATCGATGAAAATGACAACTCCTACTTGTTTCTGATCAATTTTAGTTCTCAATTTTGTAATCAGATCGATTGTAGCAGAAAGAGTGTTAGATTTGGGTCTAAAACCATATTGCCTGTCAAAAAGAAAGTTAATAGAGTTTAGATAGCATTTTAGTCGTTCGTAAATGATTTTTTCAAAGATTTGTGAAACGATTGGTTTTACTGAAATGGGTCGATAGTTTTCCGGGTGAGTTTTGGTACCAGATTTATATATGGGGGCCACTTTCGCAATTTTCAATGTATTTGGAAATTCACCTGTTTCAAGACATTTGTTGATACTTTCTGTTAGTCCTTGAGCAATCTGATGTCTTACACATTTTACGACTTTGCAGCTTATACCATCAAGGCCTGTGCTAGTATTAGAATTAAGGTTATTAATTATTTTATTAACCTCCTCTATGGTAGTTGGTGTTAGGTATGATAATTGTGGACAGCAAGAGCTAGATTGTGTATTAGAAGAAGCTATAGGTTGGGAATAGTTAGTAAATTTACTTGCTAACGTTTTACCTATGTTTGCAAAATAGGTATTAAAGCATTCGCAGATATCTTTTACGTCAGTAACAGTACCAGATGGTGTTTCTAATTTTCCACATTAATCACACTTTCTATATTTCATTGGTGGGTACTTAGTAAAGTTATAAAGTTTCTGAACTTAATTTGCATAAAACTATAACATAAAAACAGCCCAGTAACGCTTATTTTCACAGTAATCACCAAACCAACATTGAAAACAAACAGTTGTTGACGAGATGAGTGATCAGTTGTGACAGATGGCCACTGACGTTTTAGTTCTGACGTTCACCATTAAAGTTCTACCCCATTTCATAGATCGTTTTTTTCTTCTGAAGTTGCGACAGCCTGATAATCACTTTTATGTCACTGTTTAAGTCATATAAGTAAAGTTAGAGAGTTCAAGCACAAACAATTTATCTTGGTTGGGAACTGACAGGAGCGGGACTAGTGATTGTTCATACCCACATAGTATATACTATACCATCATAGTATGGTAGTATTTTATTCCAAATAGTATCCCCAATAAATATTGATTGCAAAATAATTATAGGTATCAGTGACTGTCGCGTCGCTGTTCCAAATATTACAAGATCAATTTATCAATGAGTAAGTATCGCGATGTTGCCAAAGCCGACGACCGTGGTAGCCTTCACGTGCTTTTGAAACCTGTTGTATCATCGGAGGCATGCAGAGTACAAGGCAAGTATAAATTAAATAAATAAATAATTTAGCCCTTTTGACGTCCCACTCCTGGGCTCGGGCCTCCCTTCACTACGAGGGGGATTCAGGCAAACACTATGCGATATTATATAAATGAAATCAGGAATGCAATACGTATTATTTGCTACGTAAAAATTACTCGGTAATTATTTGGTAGACTAACGGTAACTAGGCCTGAACGATATTTGACACAACCAAATATATAGTGGTCATGCTCACTGGTACATAAATATTTATTTATTATTTATTTAATTAGTGAAATGAAGTTGGTGTACTTAATATAAAAAGTCACACGAATTCACAACTATTCAGTGCCTTACTTAGGCATCTCAAACTTCATGTCAGTCCGGAAGCAATAACAATATCTGGGGTCGGCACTATTTGGAACTATTACATATGTATGGTTTGAATTTTATTATTACATCCTTATGTATCTATATCGAGTTAATAACACATGTTTGTACACTTTTTAAATCAAACTATTATGTGACTCATGCCGCTTCGAGAGCTTAGAAGCTTCCTCTCAAACAATAGTGAGAAAAAGTGATGATAGTAAAAGTAGATGCATCTACGTTATAGTCAGAATATTGCGGAATAATAATATGACAACACCTTACACTGTAGTATTGCATCAAACAACCGCCGCCACAGCTTCCGATTACAGATTCACTGTTTATTCTACGCATCAAAGACCTACGCTACGGTAGAGTAGAATCTTTACCAAGATAATTCTACATTAATTATTCATTAAATCATGAATCGTATAAATCGGCTTGAATTTATACGTAACCTATTATAATACGATAAGTGATTATTCACTGAATTTATTAAACTAATCGTAGTTGTTAAATATAATATTTATAAAAAAAAAAACATTATATGAATACATTAAAATAGTACCAATATGTAATTGCAATTTTCGTCTTTAACAAATCGTGGAATGTTCCAATAAGTTTCCTGCCTCCGTAATTAATTACGTTTGTTATTCTACCTTCGTGTTTGTTAAGGCACCTTTATAGCGCAACAGATCCCTGATAAGTTGTTTATTGACTTTCAGATCTCGCTATCACCGGGCCTTCCAGCGAAAGGATTTAGTTCTATACAGTAAATTCACGACACTTATAGAGCTGCCAATGATATTGCGGCAGTTTTCTTTGAAAGTTGTTAACAAGAACATTGGTTGTACGCTCTCCACGAGTTATCGGTGCATTTAATCGGCCAGGGCACGGGGTACGGAGAAAGTGTAGGGAAATTCGACCCACCGGAGAAGAAGTGACTCTAGTGGTTCGACTGGTCACGGCGCGCCTGTTCTAGGCAGGAATAGCTTTCATACAGGTGGCGTTTAGCGAGGGAAAGGTAACCAAATTATAGGGTTTACAGTTAGTAGGCTGTACACTTACACTAAAGTATGTTGATTCAATATTGTTGAACGCTAAACCAAGATTGTGAGAATGTATTTTGGGGGTGGAAATAGCGTAACCTACAAAAAAAACATTATTAAATGTCTTTTATTTAAGTATTTCCCATAATTATTATCTGCTTTCAAATAAAAATATAAATATCAAATGAAAATAATATTAGAAAGATTTTTTTCAAAGAAAATATAGTCTCAATTCCAGACCAACCCCTATTTGTGTTTTTTTTTTTGATGATTCTGCTTCATGGCAATCTGTTTACCAACAATTAGCCACTTCTTTGTTTGATTTCTTAGATTTTGAGTTCCTCAAGAGCCATACTTGTATGAAAAATTATTTTTCATTACTCATACTCTGAAAGTAGGTCTGAAGTTGCCTGAGAAGCGGGTTGAAAGTAATACTTTTCAGGCCCGGGAGTTTCGCTTTCAACTGACATCTGTCAAATTATAAAAAAAACTAGTTCCATTTTCACATTTCTATGGAACCATGTTCAAACTTTTTCTACAGTCACTCAATTACAGCACGTTATAAAATTGAAATAACATAAAGTCAAGTATTAATTCAAGAATATATTTTTTTAAATGACTTAATTATAATTTAGTTTCAACAATTACTTTAAAATAACATAGATACAAAATATTTAAAGATGAAAATGAAAAGTAATGGCTAAATAATGAAGTTGGCCGGCCAACGAAAAAAAAAACAAAATAGGCGGCAATCCGATTTTTTTTTTTCGAGTTGTAGAGTATTGTTTATACTTCCTTGTATTATTTCTTTAGCCAATTCCTGTTTTTATTTTTATTTTCCTTGTATTCGTAATGAAAAGCACAGTGTTTACCTCGGGTGAAAGATTTATTTTGTCCCGAGACGGGGTTTGGCGCCCGAGCGTAGCGAGGGCGCTAATAGTTCGAGGGACAAAATAAATCTTTCACCCGAGGTAAACACTGTGCTTTTCATTACGAATACAAGGAAAATAAAAATAAAAACAGGAATTGGCTAAAGAAATAATACTTTCACCACTCATGTAACCATGTACTATTCACACGACTCTCTTGATGTCAAGTGGTAAATCTTTTATGTAGGCTCGGTATGTCACTTCTTTTTAGCCGAGTATGTTGTAGAGCGCCTTCTCCACTCAGAGCGTGTGCCAGATTGTTTACATGGACGGCCAGTTTCACCTGGTATTTCAGGCTGCTTCGAGCTACTTCCTGTCGAACTGTTTTTAGGCCTAGGTCGAGGTATATGTATCTATTACTTATACAATAAGGGATGCAAAACATTGTTCTCAGAGCTTTGGTCTGGACTCTCTCCAGGATGTCTATGTTACTGTTGCTGGCCGTTCCCCACAGTTGTATTCCGTAAGTCCAAATTAGTTTTATGATAGTTTGGTACACTAGCATCTTGCTGTTAGGGTTTAGTTGTGATTGGCGTCCCAATAACCAGTTTAGTGACCGTAGTTTTCCATCTAGTTGTTTGCGTTTTGTCCAAATATGCTTTTGCCATGTTAGTTTCCTGTCTAGGTGCATTCCCAGGTATTTTGCGTTATTATCTTGAGGGATAGCTTTGCTGTTTAGCGTTACCGGTGGACATGTTTCTCTCCTTAGTGTAAATGTTACATGTACCGATTTGCTCTCATTGGCTTTTATTCTCCAACGCTTCAGCCACATCTCCACTTCTGTCAGGTGGTTTTGCAACCTCAATGATGCCGTTTCTGGGTTGCTATGAGCCGACAGTAGCGCCGTATCATCAGCGTATGTCGCAATCGTGGTGTAGTCAGTTGTTGGGATTTCCGTTGTAAAAATGAGGTATAGTGTAGGACCCAAGATACTGCCCTGAGGTGTAACGTGTTTTTCCTACCTTTACACAGTTACACACCAGCAGCTCAGTCAGCAGTTTACATGTGTGCAGGGTATGTACTTGAAGTACTACAAAAGAAACAGCAGGGTTCCCGAGTCCAAGTATTTATTATGTTTCCTTCCGTTAATGCGGCCACATCATCATGATTACTCTTAGGTACAATCTTCACAAACCTTCAGGGTCACTTCGTACGCATCAGCGCCAGCTGCGCATATTGGCAATATGAACGCTGAGGTATGTCCTGTTTGGTTAAGTACCTGTCCGATATGCGTCACATGGCATGCCTGATGAACTCGGGATTTTACATCACTTTATATTATGATTAAGTTTTTTATGTTTAGTTTAGATATAACTATAAGTATAACGAACGACCCCTGTTAACAAAGAAATAAATTTTCATTAGAGACCGCGTGGATGTTTTATTTGACAATACTAAAATTTGATTATTTTAATTTAAATTTCAATACTCACATTTTAGATGGGTCGGGAGGTCGTAATAATCTCATTTTATTACGCCTTATTATTATTAATAAGATATTTAATTAGAAAAAATTGTGTACGTCCGTCCTCCACGTCACACAATCCAAAAGAAAGAACGCTAATTAGTTGCCACAGTCTAACTATCAAAATTACGTTAAGAAACCACAGTCTAGCGAAGATGTGCATCTATTATTTATATATATGTCTTTTATATTTTTTGATGTATGATAAGTTATATTAAATATAATATACTGTAGTTCTTAATATGTTTTTATCTAACGATTTAATGAGTAAATATAATCTCAAATTATACGTTAATATACTGCCATCTAGTTATCCATACTTGAACTCTTTACGAAATCCAATTACTTTTATGTCTCTGAGTACTAGTGCATGAGGTATTAGTTCCTAAAATATATTCCAGAGGGAGCTTTTATCAATTAATTTATACACATATTTATTTATCACTAACTTGTCAAATTTATTTGTTACAATACACCCTACCTCGGTCAAAAAAATGTTTTCAGTAATGAAAATATTTTTTTTTAACAGGTTTAGTAATTAAGACGGAGAAAAAATACATTTCAAACATAATTTTACCTAAAGAAAAATTAGAAGAAGTATGTTGATATAACTAAGTAGATGAATTAAATTAAATTAATGTTATATTAAGTCTCACAAAGAGTAGTTACTAATTTGAGTAATATTATTGTAAGTAACTAGTCAATGTAGTTTTTTCAGTTAAGTTTTAAATCAAAGTTTTAAATCAAAGTTTTAATAACCTAATAGTGCAATTATTATAGTATAGTATGTACAGCTACTAGACACTAACGAATAACAATAGGCACTCCAATTGTTAAGGAATTTAAGTATTAAAAGATTTTAAAGACTCAGACATTCATAACTCAAGTTTATAATTTAAGTTTTGAGTAGAATCATCTAAGGATTCTAAAATTAGGTACAAACATGAAGTTAGCATTAAGTCATAGCAATTAAATACCTACGAAATAAGCAACTGTTATAAATGTTTGATTTCAAGTTTTAAGTCGTATAACATTTAACCAATATATAAATATGGAATGTATATACTATGAGTTTATTTTAAGTTTAGAGTAGAATCATTTAAGGATTCTAAAATTAAGTACAAACATGTAGCTAGCATTAAGTAATGGCAATTAAATATCCAAGAACTAAGCAACTACGAAAATGTTTGACATTAGGTACCAAATCGTATAACATTAGACCAATATAATAATATGGAATGTTCATACTGTGGGTTTATTAGTAGAATCACATAAGGATTCTAAAATTAAGTACAAACATGTAGTTAGCATTAAGTAAAGGCAATTAAATATCCATGAACTAAGCAACTACGAAAATGTTTGACATCAAGGCCCAAATCGTATAACATTTACCCAATAGAATAATATGGAATGTTTATACTATGGATTTTAGTAAATATATTTTAAATTCATGACAGACTGCGTCTAATATCACCATGCCAGCATTCCTTACATTCCTTACATTCCTCCACATTCATTCATAATGCATCCTTGCTTATTCATTTTATTTTTATCGATAATTTGGAAAAATCTATCACCCTATTCTCATTTACTTTTCTTACATACTTTACTAACACAGTTAATATTTATGACCGAAAGTCTTCATGTTTTAATAAAATATATCATTAATATGCTATTTTCCAAAATCTTTACGATGGGTGAATGTCTTTCAAGCCATAAACCTTAACTTGTGGATAATACCTAGGGTTGTAATAAATGTTGAAAACATTCAGTTAAATATTAAGTTTTTAAATTGTTTACAAATTAAGTGACGACCATTATCTACGTATACAAACTTTAGAATACCTACCATGCACCAAGAAAACATAGCATTGCCTGTTGTGTTCCGTATAGGAAACAACATAACATATTTGCCAAAGTAGTCTGAGCATACCAGTTAATAAGTGTTTTGTTACGTAGATATTAGATAAAGAAAAGTCCTATTAAATGAAAACGTATTTCATTTTTCAGTTTGCTTAATTATTAACCTTATCTTTGACATCCCTATACATATTTTTCTACGAATAGTACAATGTCAAACGCCTATCAGATTTTATAAATTCCAGAGTGAGCGCCAGTGGGTATGTCATGAAATTAATTTTAATAGAATACCCACATCATATTTTATCATTAAATTGTTAAGTTATTTTTAGAATGACAAAATAGTTTATTGTTTTTTATCAATAGTTTTAAATTAAAGTGACTCATTTGATTTTGTACCTAACAAACGAGCTAGTTTATATAATGTAGTATTGAGCACGAGCTAATATACTTTTTTAATGTTAAGTCTCCTGGGATCAGTTTACCATGTGACGCAATCAGTTCAGTTACAGGTTCCAAACAAAGACATACCTCATCAGCTGGAGTCGGCGGTTGATAGTCCTCTGGCCTGACAGTGCCTTGCCGTATCAGCCTGCACAGCTGGCGGTAACGCTTACGCAGAACATCCCTGGTTGCTTTGTCGTCAACTGAAACACCATGATATTTAAGTTCATATACAAGTTCCTCCTTACGGAGACAATCTATCCAAGTGATTCTATCCATATTTAGTATGTTAAATGATGGTATACAATCATAAGAGTTAGTACATATACTTTATTATATGTAAAGTTAATTACATTAAGGTTTAATTAAGTTTAATGATTAGTTAAGTACATTAGAATTACAGTTTCTTATTCAATTAAGATAACCTACTAAATTAGAGTATGAATTAGTTACTATACAATGAGATATGACTATTTGTATTCTTTTGCACAAATAGTAATGACCTACTTAAGAAACTATTAACTATTTTAAATTATACCGAGTAAATGCTTAATTACTAGCACTGTAACAAGCTTCAATTAAGTTTTTCTTGTAGTATTCTCCAAGCATCACGTTGGGCGATCAATTGTAACGTGTTTTTCCTACCTTTACACAGTTACACACCAGCAGCTCAGTCAGCAGTTTACATGTGTGCAGGGTATGTACTTGAAGTACTACAAAAGAAACAGCAGGGTTCCCGAGTCCAAGTATTTATTATGTTTCCTTCCGTTAATGCGGCCACATCATCATGATTACTCTTAGGTACAATCTTCACAAACCTTCAGGGTCACTTCGTACGCAGCAGCGCCAGCTGCGCATATTGGCAATATGAACGCTGAGGTATGTCCTGTTTGGTTAAGTACCTGTCCGATATGCGTCACATGGCATGCCTGATGAACTCGGGATTTTACATCACTTTATATTATGATTAAGTTTTTTATGTTTAGTTTAGATATAACTATAAGTATAACGAACGACCCCTGTTAACAAAGAAATAAATTTTCATTAGAGACCGCGTGGATGTTTTATTTGACAATACTAAAATTTGATTATTTTAATTTAAATTTCAATACTCACATTTTAGATGGGTCGGGAGGTCGTAATAATCTCATTTTATTACGCCTTATTATTATTAATAAGATATTTAATTAGAAAAAATTGTGTACGTCCGTCCTCCACGTCACACAATCCAAAAGAAAGAACGCTAATTAGTTGCCACAGTCTAACTATCAAAATTACGTTAAGAAACCACAGTCTAGCGAAGATGTGCATCTATTATTTATATATATGTCTTTTATATTTTTTGATGTATGATAAGTTATATTAAATATAATATACTGTAGTTCTTAATATGTTTTTATCTAACGATTTAATGAGTAAATATAATCTCAAATTATACGTTAATATACTGCCATCTAGTTATCCATACTTGAACTCTTTACGAAATCCAATTACTTTTATGTCTCTGAGTACTAGTGCATGAGGTATTAGTTCCTAAAATATATTCCAGAGGGAGCTTTTATCAATTAATTTATACACATATTTATTTATCACTAACTTGTCAAATTTATTTGTTACAGAGGGACACCTGATTTTATTTCGTGTAGTTCTGAAAGTTCATCGCTGCACTTCACTTGGTAGCATCTTTTTTCTAAATAGGATTTAAGTATTCGGGAAAAACAATGCGGGAGATGCTTCTTTAGTTTGAACAGGAGGCCATCATGCCATACCTTATCAAACGCTTGGCTGATATCCAAAAAGACTGCAGAGCAATATAGTTTGTTTTCAAGGCATCTGCTGATGGTGTCAACTATACGATGTACCTGTTCAATTATCCCGTGGTTTTCCCGGAATCCAAATTGGTGGTTCGGTAATACTGTACAGAGATGTTCCTTCGTTCTGTTAAGCAGTATCCTCTCAAAGAGTTTGCCAATAACTGGAGGCAGGCTGATAGGTCTGTAGGAAGTAGCTTCGTGTAGGGGTTTACCGGGTTTCAGTACCATGACTACATGTGCAATTTTCCATTGCCCAGGGAAATGTTCAAGTCTTAAGCTGGCATTAAAGATGTTAACTAGTTTCATTACACCTTTATGAGGCAGATTTTTAAGTAATGTGGCATCAATAAGGTCAGGTCAGGCCTGGTGCTTTGCCAACCTTGAGGTTCCTTATTTCTTGCACGATTTCTTTTAAGCTGGTACTTTTTAGTGGTAGACACATTTGATTCGCTGATTCGAGGTATTCATTGATTTCCATAGTATGTTCATAGGGATTGTTTTCGGGGAGTGGTTGGAAAACTGTTTTCAGATGTTCCGCATAGATTGTTGCCTTTTCTTTATCTGATCTAGCCCAACCTCCTTTTTCGTCATTGATTGGTGGTATGTGGATTTTTGGACGCTTTAGATTCTTGGTAGCCTTCCATAGCGAGTAGTTTGTGTCTTTCGTTGGATCTAGATTTGAGAAATAGTGTTGGATATTATCATTTTCTAGGGTGCTGATAAGAGCTTTGAGTTCATTTGAGAAACTATTGAATGCAGCTTTGTCGCTTGGATATCCTGTGGTATGCCAGATTTTTCTCAACCGACGGGTTTCTCTTTGATATCCTTTGGATATAAGTTATGTTTCAGAGGTTGTCCTTTACCAGACCTTTTTGGAGTTGCAGAATTGGCAGCAATGTGGATTGTCATATTAAGTTGTTCCAGTTGTTTTTCAAGATCTTCAATTGTATTAATTTTAGTCTTTAGTTCTGTCTCTGTCGTGATTATATTTCTATAGATTGTCCAGTCTGTAGTGCTCGAGTTGTATATTCTTAGGGGCGGTGCTACCAGATTAACTGTTGTAGTAACATTCAGTATAACTGGAGTGTGATCAGATGTGAGATCTATTCGTGGTTCTATTTTGAAGTAGTTACTATCTATGTTGTTGACAATAAAAAAGTCCAACAAGTCTGGGATTCTTTGCTGTCGGTAGGCCAATAGGTAGGTTCTCTGCCGGAATGACATTCTAATTTCATCTCTTCTGTGGATTTACAAAGTTGTCTTCCTCTAGTATTGGTCAGCCTAGATCCCCATTTTGAATGTTTAGAATTCCAGTCGCCAGCACATATGAATCTGTTACCCAGTGTGGAGAAATATTTTGCGAAGTCGTTGGCAGATATAGTATGTTTTGGAGGGCAATACACAGCGGAGAATGCGGTTACTAGTTTGCTATCAACAAGTTTAATAGATGTTGCTTGTATTTTTTCTGTTCGGTATTCCTCTATAGGGTAGTGTTTAATGTTACTTTTAATAATTACTGCTGTTCCTCCATGGCTGTTCCCAGTTGGGTGATTGGTTGTATACACTGTGTAATTGTTGAAGTTTATGTGTGTCTTCGGTGTGAATCTTGTTTCAGAGATTAGTGCTATGTCAATCATCTCTGTTCTGAGAAAAGTTTCTAATTCTTGACGTCGTTCCGTCAAGCCGTTGGCGTTCCAAGTGTGATAAATTTAAGAAGAAAAATATATTGATATTGGTGCCTAAACCATACAGATGTTTACATGAATTCTTCAAAAATATTATTTATTATTAAATAGTAATTTCAGTTACATTATTTCCTTTTTATTCATGGAACTTAATAAATACATTATTCGAAGATACCAATGATCAACAATTAGCAATGTCATTAAACGTTTTTATTGACTCTAAAACACAGCTACCACTTCAATAAATTGATAGGTACGTTTAAAAGACGGTGATTTTATTGCTTCTAATAGATAACTAAAGGTCTGCCAACATGCCTATTATTTACATCCTAGACTGGATGTGGAATTAGTATTGCACAAAAAATGCAAAATAAATTAGCCACGGAGTATAATAATTTTCCTGTTTTAAATGTTAATTGCCGTTACGCATTTTATGCCAAGTATTACGTAAATTGTATTACTGTACCCAAAATAATTTCTTACGCAACTCAATCGTAACCACAGAATTTACTTATTTAGGGCTGTGGTCTTAAGGGTGCATTTCCGGTCTGATCCAGTTCTCATAACCACTTCGTGACATCAACAACTTGTTACGCGTTCGAGTTTAAATTTTCGTTTTGAAACTGTTTTTGCTTATGAAAACTTAGTACTTTCCTAGCAGAGCCGTAACTAGAGAGGTGCCCGCGGTGCCCAAGCGCGTGCAAGACCCTGTAGTGGCGCAGAAATTACTAGACCAGGGGCAGCTTCCATCTTTCTTCTAATTAATTTGTAAAAGAAGTTTGAGCTGTCGTTACCGACATCGGAAACTTTCCGTCAACGGTGAATACCTCCCTGGACCAACTTTGCAAGGGCGCAGTTATAGAAGCTCGCATCGGGCGCATAAAAGGCTACTTACATCACTGTTTCTTTGTGATGCTTTTTGGTATTGTTTTACTAAATGTATATAACCATTACATACGGAATCCGAGGCATATCATAACATTTTTTTCTCAGTGTAAAGATTGTCAATTCCATAAAAATAACATTATAAGATATGCGACAGCATTATAAATTACTAGTTTCTGCCCGCAACTTCGTCCGCGTAGACTTAAGTAAAGTATTATATGTATGTGTTAATCCAGGTTATAAATTATCAGTGATACGCGTGTAATTTAACTTAACAAAAATTTCGGAATTATTCATCCCCTATTTTATCCCCTTGGGGGTAGAATTAATCAAAATCCTTTCTTAGCGGATGCCTACGTCATAACATAACATATACCTGCATGCCAAATTTCAGCCCGATCCGTCCATTGGTTTGGGCTGTGCGTTGATAGATCACTATGTCAGTCAGTCAGTCAGTCAGGCAGTCAGTCAGTCACCTTTGATTAATATATATATATAGGTGTTACCTATTGGCAATAAAGTATTTACCTCATGTACTTAATATAAAATGTATCGGTTACTTGAGTTCAAGAACTAGTCCGAGGCCACAATTAGGTAATTGAAAATAAACATTCATTCATTGCAACACTGAATACGAATGCATGCGATTATAACGGTAGCACACGGACTGGGGCTCTACCATGTAGCTATACAACGATCGTGATCGCTGTAAGGCGCTTGTCGCTAGCGTCTACGTAAACACTTGCATTGCAAACTCTTCTTGTGACAGATAATTAATAATAATTTTAGCCCTTTTGATGTCCCACTCCTGGGCACGGGCCTCCCCTCAACACGAGGGGGATTCAGGCCATAATCCACCACCCTGGCCCAGTGCGGGTTGGTGGATTTCACATATCTTTCGAATATTGGTTAAATCTTCTAAGACATGCAGGTTTCATCACGATGTTTTCCTTCACAGTAAGCAAGTGATAATCATATAGAAATTATGATTCGCACATAGATTTCGAAAAATCTAGAGGCTCGAGCCGGGGTTTGAACCCGAGACCTGGTAGCCCGCATGACGCGTGCTTAACCAATCAGCTATCACTGCTATTACTTGTGACAGATAGGGATGCTGTTTGCCACAAGTTATTTTACTTACACTGTACCGACTAGCGAGCAACGCGTGAATCTCATAGTAGAGATTCAACAAAATATAACTCAAGGGCAAAGTGTTGTCAAACGTTTAGGAGCTATTGGTATCCAAACAGGAAGTTTTTAGTGGCATAATATGCCGCTAATGACTTCAACCATTACTCTTCTAAAGTACAAATGATTCCGTTGATAAATTATCCCATCTCATTGTCTCCGCATTGTGTGGAAGTCGAACAAAACCTTTGTAGTCCTAAAAAATATTTCACGTTTTAGTCATTAACGTAATGCATAGCCATAGTTTTGTAGTAAGTACAAAATAGCTGAGACGCAACAAAAAAGAACAAAGTTCTTGTGCGTCAAAAGTGTCGGTCCACGTGTAGTAGAATTGAAAAAAAAACTTGCTCATGAACGTGACCTGTGTAATCATTCAAGTTTTATAAAAAAAACAAGTTGTAATCGAGTAATTTGTTTAAAAATAATAATATTAATAGTTACCAAGCAGTTATAGCCGATTGCTTAAGCCCGCGTCTTTTTGGCACCAGGTCCTGGGTTCGAACCCCTGCTCGCACCTCTGGGTTTTTCGAAATCTATGTGCGACTCATAATTTCTATATGATTATCACTCGCTTACGGTGAAGGAAAACATCGTGAGGAAACCTGCATGTTTTAGAACATTGCAACCAATTTTCGAAAGACATGTGAAATCCACCAACCCGCACCGGGCGAGCGTAGTAGATTATGGCCTGAATGCCCCTCGTAGAGAGAGGAGGCCTGTGCCCAGGAGTAGGAGGTCCAAAGGGCTAAATTATTTATTTATTAATAGTTACCGCAATGCAGTTATATTTGTAGGTATCTAGACTATCTGTCATATTCTATGTCCACGAAAGCAAAAACTAAATAGGTACACAAATGTTCAGCAATAGCATAGGTACTTACATATTTGATATTATTTCAAATCCTACTAATATTATAAATGCGAAAGTTTGTGAGTGTGGATGTTTGTTACTCTTTCACGGAAAAACTACTGAACGGATTCGGATGAAATTTGAAACACAGATAGTTTATAACCGGGATTAACACATAGGATACTTTTTATCCCGATAATCACATATTTTTGTTAAGTTAAATACTACGCGGACGAAGTCGGTGGGCACAGCTAGTTAGGTTATAAAATACTAGCGGCCCGCCCCGGCTTCGCACGGGTACATTGCGGTTACATTATTCGAGTTTTAGTAAGGATCCCTAATTATTTTGAAAATATATTATAGCCTATGTCACCCGGGGATAGTGTAGCTTCCCAACAGTGAAATAATTTTTCAAATCGGTTCAGTAGTTTCGGAGCCTATTCATTACAATCAAACAAACAAAGTTTTCCTCTTTATAATATTAGTATGATTAAGGTTGCTAATGTGATGAAATGCGACAACTTTAGAACGAAGCTGTGGCCAGTTGACTACAGCTCATATACGAGCTGGCCCGACCGGGGCAGTACCACCCTCTCACAGAAGATTGGCTTAAAGTAGCTATTAAGTATGGCTGAATTTGTATGATAATTGAGAGCTGGAAGCCCACCCGCTCTCTCTATCCCAATCCCATTCAAGTCGGCAAAATGCGAGCCACTTAGACCATTTATCTACCCTCTGGCGAGCCGTGCTAATTGCTGTCAAGCATCTACATATAGCCTGCTTAACATCCGGGCCCGATTTTGACGTTTTGCTGGCACCATACCATATCAATGTCAGTAGAAATCGCGAAGCTCGTGTCAACAAAACGTCAAAAGCGGAGCGTTTGAAACGTAATCGCGAGCGTTTGCTTTTCTATTACGATTTGAGTAGCTAGCGTGGTTAGGGCCCAGGCGGGTGCAATCGTGACTAAAAAAAAAAAAAAATAACCCTTTGACCAAGATCAAAGGGCCCAAAAATAAAAACATCAAGCGGGTTGCCCGCTTATACGCCGACTTTTTGGTATAGTATTTTGTATAAACTCTTCCTAGCAATGTCTAAACAAAACGTAAGCAAAAGTTCGGCAACACTGTATCTGTAAAGATAGATAATAAATCAGGACTTATTAGTATTTTTGGCATAGCAAATATTCATACGATTTAGATAAAGATTAGCAGCTGTCAGTCAACAGTCTATGACGTCAGTGTTTATGAGTTGGCCTTAGCCTTGCATCGCGAGGCACAGCCATTGATCTCGACCCGGCTGATGTCACGGAGTAACCTCGCCCGTTACAGCGTGTCAGACACCTTCAATAAAGTTCAGCATGAAATCAAACAGCAATAAGACCACATGCCCTCGTATGACCTGAGGATTAACAACCCAAAAATAAAACATTAAATGATCGTCAGACTATCACCAACTGTGTGATCCCAAAGAACGCTTGTACCAACTAGAATACCTTGCCCCGAATAGAGTCGAACTCATAATATGTGCAATGAGTTGAGCGGCGTATGTTCAAATTACCATAGGAGTCGTCAAATATCAAACTTGAAACACATTTACAAATGATATCAATTAACGTACCTTGATATAAATTATTGTGTGAAAGCTGTAGGGCGGCAGTCTCTCTCTAAAAGATTTTTAATATTGATATGGCTTTTTTTATTACGTTATCGGCAAGTATTTGACCACAATCTCACCTGATGGTAAGTAAGTGACGATGTGGTCTACGGTGGTGCATACTTGCCTAGAAGGTACCTGTTCACTCGCGACTTGAAAACATCCAGGCTATAGTCAACCGGGAACAAAGACGCCGGCAAGGTCACTATAAGATGTTGTTAAGTTAGCTAATTATGTACGTGACTTAATAAAGTAACCGACTTGGCATTACATGGATCTCACAACTTTTTACGGTAGAAGAACTAAGTTGCGAGACTTGTTTTTTTTACAAGTTTTGTTTTTGATGGCTAGTTAATTTTGAGGCACATAAAATAATGTTAGGTATTTGCATTAACCTTGCAATGTTTCAGTAGCCTTCGGGACCGCGACGTCAGTTCGCGTCTGGAGCGAGTGCACTTTACGAGATAAGGGAAGGTCACTCATTATAAGTACATGTAGGAAGGAATGACCGAGAAAAGTTTACTTCATGTACTGTTGTTTCGTTGGGAGTTATTTAATAAAGCAGCATTGGGAGAGAGGCCTGCAACAGTTTCGACGTAATCTTGTCCAAGATGAGAAGCAAGGATATCAAGGATGATAAATGATCATAGTAGTAATAGTACATTGTTACACGAGTGGTGAAAGTGACTTATTTTTCCCGAGACGGGGTTTGGCGCCCGAGCGTAGCGAGGGCGCTAATAGTTCGAGGGACAAAATAAGTCTTTCACCCGAGGTAAACACTGTGCTTTTCATTACGAATACAAGGAAAGTAAAAATAAAAACAGGAATTGGCTAAAGAAATAATACAAGGAAGTATGAACAATACTCTACAACTGGAAAAAAAAAAGATCGGATTGCCGCCTATTTTGTTTTTTTTCGTTGGCCGGCCAACTTCATTATTTAGCCATTATTTTTCATTTTCATCTTTAAATATTTTGCCCAAGTCTATATGTTATTTGAAAGAAATTGTTGAAACTAAATTATAATTAAGTCATTTAAAAATATATATTCTTTAATTAATACTTAACTTTATGTTATTTCAAATTTACATCGTGCTGTAATTGAGTGACTGTAGAAAAAGTTTGAACATGGTTCCATAGAAATAGAACTAGTTTTTTTTATAATTTGACAGCTGTCAGTTGAAAGCGATTCTACCGGGCCGGAAAAGTATTACTTTCAACCCGCTCCTCGGGCAACTTCAGACCTACTTTCAGAGTATGAGTAATGAAAAATACATTTTTGGATAAGTGGGTAGGTACTTTAGTCCGAAAAACGAAAGCTGTTCCAAAGCTGCTCTACCATTTAACTTTATTTGGTAATAAAGCCCCTAATGGATTAGTTTACTTGAGGATTTCGTTGAATTTGATGAAAATTAGTAAGAACAATTATTTATTTTACAATTATCTCCATCAGTCATATAGGTACCATACGGTACTTATCTATGGTCTAATTTCACACAATCTTGTCCACTGGTAAGGTTAGTTGCTTGGGTAAAACCTAGCCAACCGGTTTGATAACATTTATGACTAAACGTGCAAGTTAAACCATCAGTTATATACATTTATTTAGTTTGTGATCTTTACACAAGTAAAGAGTTGCAGTCTGCCACCTCATTGGCCTGAAACTTGGAACATTTACGTACTTTTTAATTCGTAAGGATTTCAAAATATTAACATTTTGGTAAATCTATAATGTTTATTTTATCACTACTAAGTGAGCGAAAATTGCATCCGCTGACAATTTTACGAGGTGGAACACCACGTAATAGCCGGAGGACACATTCATTGGCCTGGCTCCTCAACCAAATATTATTTATAAGTGAAAGGTACATTCGATAATTTTTATCGATTCAATAATTTTATTTGTTTTCTGATAAATTAAGTACTTAACCTATTTTTTTTAATTCTGTATAGATTTTATTTTATAATTTTCAATTTTTAAATTAAAATGACATCTTTCGCTCTGACGAACTGTTTTATAAGCAGCTAGGTATTAAAAAAATACGGAACTGTTACTACAAAAAAACTAACCGGTGTCTAGGTATTTAATTACCTAGTATTTTTTTCGTAGGTGTTTTTTGTTAATGCCATTCCAAAGATCATTACGGAAAGTAATGTCAAACTTTTAAATAGATCGGAAAAAATGCTCTAGAATAATTACAAATGTATACAGATAACTTGTTAACAATAAAAATATATTTAGAAATAATGATACTATGAATCAGTAGCTAACAATCTCTACATATTTTAAAGAGATAAACCCTTATTAACTCACTCGGCAGTGAAAAACCGAAACCAATAAATTGGAAGCACGTTTGGACAGTACCTAGGTAGTTTTATGACAAAGGCAAGTCGTTAGTCACGAGTTTTGAAAATTCTGCCAGGATGAAAATTTATATGGCGGTCCCGATTTTTTAGAGGTGTTGTACAAAAGATATTAAAATTTGTATGAAGGCCAGGCCAGGGTTGACTAAATGCGAATCCGGCAGTGGCGGCAGTTCATATCAAATTGAATCAATTTCCATATCCTTTAAGCTATGAATAAGTAGGCTTACAAGTTAGTACGTGAACAGCGAAATAATAATTCAAGTACTGAGGGCCTATAATTATGCAGACATCCCGTCGAGCGTGATAATGATAATAGACCGTCACATATATCTATACTTAAAGCTAAATACAATGTGAATTCATGTATAATAAAAATTATATTTTTTATTGCACAAGTTTATTTTTGTGATTTTTAAATTAATGGACATAAGCTATTTTATATCTGTACATAATATAGTGTATACGAGTATTTGTTGGTTCTTACTTATTTTCTTCAATAAATGAAATAAGAGCAAAATTTAATTTTATTATACATTTTTGGCTGGCTGAACCATGAAATATGAGATCAGGGATTGGTAAGCATTTACAAAACAAGGTTTTCCAACAGTTTCTTTAGAGCCTACAAATTGTCTACGTTATTGACATTTATGAATGCACATACATAGGCATTATGTATGTCTGTAATACCTAGTTATGTATTAAGTATAGGTTCATGCTTTATATTTACTAACAAGCCGTAGGCGATCACAGTGATTTCTGAGTCACGTCTATTCTACGACAAAAAACCGGTCATGTGCTTGTCGGACCACGCACAATGTAGTGTTCCGTAGCCATTTCAATAACGAAATTCACGTAAAAAAAGCCACTTTGTATGTTTCGTAAACGGGAATGAATCTAAAAAAACTGTCAAAGGTGATGAAAATGATTTCAAACCACCTATTCAACGATACCCCACTCGAGGGTGGGTATGTAAACACTTTTTTCAGGCCGCCTTCCCATGTAATAATTTTACTTTCAATATTCAAATACACAATGTTATAGCGGTAATAAAATACTATTTTCGTGCCAAATTGGCAGCTTTCTAGCCCTAATATTCTTTGTCCAAAATGACTGTGACGTCAGACGGACAGACTGGACGTATATGGTGAAACTATAAGGGTTTTTAATTTGACCATGGAACCCTATAAATGTATACCTCACCATGGCATTTAGCCGTGAATGTGGACGGTCGACTGTGGGACCGCCAAAGGTGGAAACATGTGTGTGAATGAACAGCGTAGTAAGCCAAGGTCACCACACCGCGCACCGGATTTGACCGGATCGTCGCACACATAGAGAGAGAGAAGTCCGCGCTTGCGATGCACCGGCCGGATCGCGTTGAGTGAAATTAAATACTTTGGGTAGGTAAGTAGCTACCTTCAGCGGCATTGAGCACTGTGATAGGTATTTTAAAATGTAATAGGTACGTTATCAAGGCATGTTTCGATTGGAGGTGGGTGAGACTAATTTAAACCTGCATACAAAATCTTATTTAAATGACCAATTTGAGTAAAAATTAATAAAAAAAATATTAATAAAAAAATTATATAATTAAATAAATTAAATAATAACTAATTAAAAAAGACCTGAGTGAACTAAAAAGCTAGAAATAACGAGGGTCTTCTAGTTTTCATGTTTTCAAATTTGAATACCTACTTGCTGAACTTAGTTAATTCTTCTGAACCATTTTCAACTTCACTTTACATTTTACTAACCCGTTCTATATAATATATCGAACGTTTGAAACTCCACATATTATTTTTAACCGGTTATTAGATTTAGGTTATTATATGTATTCATACTTATAGATAGTTAAATAAATTCCATTAGGACATAATATTTGTGTAATAATTGTTATTAATATAATTAATTACGTACCATTTTGAGCCTTGTGTCCTTGTTTATCAGACAAAAGTGCCCGTGCCCAATTATTTCAGTCATACTTATAAAATCACGTTATCTTTATCGGACCGAGATAGGATATTATCACACGATATTGAGCATATAGTAGGTAAGCATTGTTTTTACGTAAACAAACAAGTTTACATTATACACAATGAGCTAATCCTAATATTTGTTTCTACATCTGTGATTTATCTACTGTTTCGAAATAAGGAAGAATATCAATGATGTCTACAGTTAGTTTTATTAATAAGTCCCTACCTGCCTACTCGTTTAACAAACTTAGGATACTGTTACGAAATATTCGCTTCTAACATTGAAATCATAATAATTATTCAAACAGGCTATGTTCAGGTTTTTAAATAGAATAGCCAACCTGCATTAGTCTGCATAATTTAATATGTATCTCTTTAAAATTTATTAAATTGTCCTTGTTCCTTGTCATGAAGGCAATATTTTTGAATATAACAAGATTTTAAACTGCTCATAAAAACCAAGTGATCAAACTACTAAGAACACTTGTTTTTTTAAACCTAGGTATTTGAATTTTGTTGTTGAAGCAGTGATAACCGATTCGTTAAGCACGCGTCTTGCGGGCTACCAGGTCTCGGGTTGAAACCCCGGCTCGTTCCTCTGGATTTTTCGAAATCTATGTGCGAATCATAATTATATGAATCATAACTATATGATTATCACTTGCTTACGGTGAAGGAAAACATCGTGATGAAACCTGCATGTCTTAGAAGATTTAACCAATTTTCGAAAGACATGTGAAATCCGCCAACCCGCACTGGGCCAGCGTGGTGGATTATGGCCTGAATCCCCCTCGTGTTGAGGGGCGGCCTGTGCCCAGGAGTGGGACGTCAAAAGAGCTAGAATTATTAATTATTATTATATGAATGTTGGGGAATACAATTATAATATTTTATTTTATTTTATTTTATTTTATTATATATGGAAAACAAACAGCTGCTTAATAATAAAGTAGTTACATGAGAATATACATTAGAGAGCCTGAGCAGTTTTCACTTTTAGTACATACAAAGATATTGTGTCCTGTAAGGAAGTAATACAGTTACAACTTATAATCGCTATTTAAGTAACTTATATCGCTATTTGACTTTGTTTGTTACCTATAGCTTATAAGTAACAAACAAAGTCAAATAGCGTTATTGTAACTAGACACATAGTTCAAATACAATGGCTATAATTGGGAAATGCTAATTCGAAAAAAAAATATTGTTAACTAATTTCTTGAAAGTATTATGCCTCATCATAAACAGATCTACATCCACAGAATAATTCGAATTGAAAACATTAACAGTTCGCGGGAAAAAAGAGTTTTGACGGTAGTTAGACGCACAAGGAGGACTATATAGTTTTAGGTAATTCCTACGACAGACCGCTCTATACGGAGTTAAGAGTTTAACTTCCGATAATAAGGATGGAGAGTCGATTATACCTAATAAAACATTGTGTAAAAATGTGAGATCAGCAGCTTCCCTTCGTTTCCGAAGTGGTAACAGATGGTGATGTCTGCAGCTCTCAGCATAGTCATAAATTCGGATTTTATGCTTAAAATTAATAAACCGTAGGAACTTTTTTTGTGGTCTTTCCAAAATGTTAATATATTTATCATAGCGGGGGTTCCAAACCTGGGAGGCATATTCGAGTTGACTTCTCACTAAAGAACAATATAGAATCTTCAGAGTTTTAATAGACAAAAAGTCCTTAGTTACGCGAAAAAGAAAACCTAGAGTTTTCATCGCCTTTGCCGAGATGTTCATAATGTGCTTATCGAAAACAAGTTTTGAATCTAGTGTTATGCCAAGATCAACCACAGTATCAGTTCTCTTAAGAGACTGGTCGTTGAAGGTATAATTGTAACCTAAGGTCATACTAGATCTACTAAAAGTAATGCAAAAACATTTAAGTACATTAAGGTCAAGCTTATTTAAGGTACAATAACTATGGAGGTTATCAAGATCGATCTGTAACAATTCTAAATCACGACTGGAGTTGATCACTTTAAATACTTTCATATCATCCGCAAATAATAGACAGCTAGAGTTTTTAAAACATGAGTCAATATCATTAACAAAAAGAGTAAAAAGAAGTGGACCAAGAATTGATCCTTGCGGTACACCGGATGGAATAGGCGATGAGGCCGACGCAAACCCATTTAAGACCACAGTTTGGCAACGATTTTCAACATACGAGCTAAACCACCTATGTAGGTCACCTCGTATGCCAGCTGCGTGAAGTTTAGCTAAAAGAATTATGTGGTCGATTCGATCGAATGCCTTGCTGTAGTCAGTGTAGACCGCGTCAACCTGACCTCCTGAGTCCATGCCTGAAGTGACAGCATCAACGAAAGTGACAAGGTTAGTTGTAGTAGATTTTCCTCTCATAAATCCATGCTGCTGCGGTAAGAAAGTGTGTTTAAGAGCTGCATATAGTTGATTATGAACTACTTTTTCCAGGATTTTAGCCAGTACACACAGTTTAGAAATTGGCCTGTAGTTGCAAATATCACTCTTGGAACCTTTTTTATGAACTGGTGTTATGGTTGCACTTTTCCAAATTTTAGGCATCACTCCTTCTTTAAGAGACCGTTTAAAAAGTAAACGTACCGGGTATAGTAAACTTTTAGCACAATTAGCTATTAAGTGTGGATGAAGACCATCAGGGCCGGCTGATTTTTTTGTGTCAAGGTTTTTTAAAAGATTGAATATTATAGAATCCACTATTTCAATAGAACTTATGTCGGCCGCATTAGAATTAACTCCAGAGTTCAAGGAAGGGGGGACAAGCGTATGTAAAAATGTAGTTGGTAAATAATTTGAATTAAAAAAGTCAGCAAAAGCATTACAAATACTGCCACCGGAGTCCAAGCTCATATTCAAATACGACATGGTAGCCGGATATGAGTTATGCTGTTTATTCGACTGAATATAGGACCAGAAAACCTTAGGATTGACACGTATTGAGTTTTCTACATTATTAATATAGTTAACATAGCATTCGCGCTCCACTTTCTTCGCTCGCTCACGCAAAACTTTATAAGCATTGAAATCACATTTATTTTTATACGTCTTTAACTTTCGATGAAATTTATTTTTTTCCTTCAAGATTTTGAGCAGGGCAGTAGAATACCACACTGGAAAGCGATTTGGTCGGATACATTTAGATGGAATATATTTGTCACGCAATTCACAAAGTATTTTGTTAAAAACTTCAACCGCTTCATCCACACTTCCGCTAGAGAGGAGTGAAACCCAATCATGGCTGTTAATCTCACTACAAATGGATGAGTAATCACCCTTGTTATAGAAATATTTAGGTCTGGGACAGGGGGCGAGAATATTTGTGTGAGCGAAATGCAACCCACAAATCAGTGCTGGATGATAGTTATCTTCACCCACCAACGGTTCCAAGGAGTGACATACAGTGACATCGTCGTTACATAATACCAGATCGAGAATATTATTTTGATAGTTCCGAATGTGATTGTACTGGTTCAAATTATTAAGGTGTAACAGAGCAGACATTTCCGAGTGATTAGAATTCATAATATTAAATGACGGTAATAAGTAGGTACAGCCAGAGGACGCAGTCCACACAATATCACTCTGGTTAAAATCCCCGAGAATGAGAAGTTTATCATTTGGATTCTCAACCAAGACAGAAAGTACTTTGTCGCAGAAATTTGACATTTGAGTCGAAAATGACAACCCTCTATTCTGCGCGCAGAGATAAAGGCACGCTAAATGTAGGGTAAGAGGTGGTTTGTTTCTATTCCCGTTGAATTTAATGGAAATCCATATATCCTCCGCCGAGGACCGCCACTCCGGCCGCGCAAGCACAGCTAGTTCGCGGCGCGCAGCGATAAGGACTCCCCCTCCTCGGGACTGACCCGTAGTATCTATGTCGCGGTCTAGCCGACATACCGTGTACACATCACTAAATAGTTCCTCCGTTCTTATCCCATCATGAAGCCACGTCTCCGTCAACACAACCACATCATAGCTACATAACAATAGGTTTCTCTTAAATTGCAATGTTTTTGTTCGCAAACCCCTAACATTTTGATAATAAATATTAAATACCATGAACACATTCCAGCCAAGTTGGTGCTTGGCTGGAAGGTGCATTGATAAGTGTTAAGAATAGGTTACGTGCGTTAATAATGTTAGTTGTTTGCGAACAAAACAATGTGAAAATAAATAGTTTACCGCGTGGCTGTGCTACAGAACGGGACTTCAAGGTCAAACAGGTGTTAACTAAACTGTAGTAAAAAAGTGTTCCGTGATAATATAGAAAAATAAGTGCACCTACATATAGATAATAAAAACCGAGGATGTAATCAGTAATATTAGGGTAGGCCGGTTCATTTAATATGGTGAAACTGTTAAAATACGTCAATTCAAGTACGAATTCATTGATACTATAATGTAAGTGTAAATCGGTTGTATAATGATGAGGCAAATAATAATATGCTAAATTAAACACAAATAAAACAATAATTGGATAGCTGCTAAAAAGATAATAATTTGGGAATCTTGACTTTGATTTCAACAAATAGCTCACATAATGTGACTTTGAGACAAATAAATAGTTGTTTTGTTTAAATAAAAACATACAAATTAATAAAACCTTATAGACAAACACTGTAAAAGAAATACTTAAAAAACTCTTCAAATAAAGTCATTTCATTTTATTGAGGTCGCCTTCATTTAATATCTGAATGATTGGTGAAGTGTCATTCTTTCTGACGAGGATCTTACATTTTTGAACCCAAGTATACTTATAATTCTTCTCTAGCGCCAGCTTCTTGGTCCTCGTCAGCAACTGCTTATTTTCACGCGTGAGGTGATCATTTACGTAGATCCTAGTCGTATCTCCGGTGAAGCCCATATCCTCCGCAGTGAGGTTTTTACATGATCTGGCGGATGCAACGAAGTTATCCTTCGTGTATCTTCCTACAAATCCAACGATGATATGTTTATTATTAGTTGACGAGCGGGCTCTAGTAATGAAATTTATGTCCGAAGACTGAACAGGCTGCTCGATCACCTCACCGAGTTTACAAATTAATGAAATAAGATTTTCATTTTTCCTGAGGGGCACCCCTTTAATTTCAATATTATTAAATCGCTCCCGTTGCTCAATAGATAAAAAATCAGCAGTCAGTTGGGTTAATTGCATTTGAAGTTGTGGGTAGTTGCCATCCCCGCTGCATTTGGATTCCAAGCTGGCTAACCTATTCTCCATCTCAACTGCCTTAATTTTAGTATCATTTAATTCATGCTTAATATCAAGCAATGAATTCTCTAGATGATAAAACTTTTCCTTGATAACTTTTACTTCTTGTACAAGTGTGGGTAGTTGCTCGAGGCGAACGTTAATACCACTGACCCCATCGCGTAGTTCTTGTAGAACTAAATCCAAGGTGGCATTCGGAGGCAATCCAGGTTGCGCTAACGGAGAGGCTGCAGACATCACTTGAGGTTGATTAGATTTACAAGTAGAACATAGCAAGGCGGACTGCCTTGCAACTCCGAGTTTTCTGTAATTTCTCTCCGATATGTTAGCACAGGAAAAACAGTACGTCGTAGCACATTGCGAGCACTTCACACCATCCGAATGCTCCACTTTGCAAGCAGGACACGAAAACATCTTGAGTAGGTATTATCGGTAAACGTTTCACGAAGATTATAACGTACAATACAAACAGTAACGGCGGTGCAAGCAGCTAGTGCGTGCTCACTGCGTGGGATCGCGAAACGTACTGGGACTATAATAAAAGTAGCATAGTGTGGGTTCACTGCAGAGCACCCCTGCTTACAATTGGGGGAAAACAGGAGTGATGATGTTTGTATACACAGGTTGAAACAGAAAGGGTATACCTACTTTTTTTTTCAAAACATAACTTTGTAATTCTAACACTAATCAGCTTTGAAGGAAACTTGAAAAAGAAAAGGTGTTACAGGGATACAGCTGTTGACAGATTTCATAAGTCTACAAAACCTTTAGTACTTAAACTGTCCCACAAAGCCGATAGTTTTAGATTTACAAAGTAAAGTTGCAAAAATAGTATAACCTTTCTGTTTAGCTAGTTTAGAATGGTAATTATTTGTAATGTTGATAATAGACCACAATTTAGACCCTATGCATTTTTGTTAATGATAAATAGCTATAAACTAAGCTAGAAGAAATATGAAAACTGAAGAATATTCGTGTCGTTAACGAAAAGACTAACACTTGTTGCACCTATCCAAACATGCTCACGAAAAAAAAACAATCAATTATGTTTGTCATAGTCACTTCAGAAAGACCGTAGGCCTAGCCTTGAAACAAATTATGATACAAGGTAATATACCTTCGTATACGCTAATTCTTATGCAGTCAAAAGATACTTAACGTGAGGGCGTGCGTGTGTGTGTATAAGTTGAATGCCAGTGCATATTGTCTATAGGTACGCGTTAAGTTTTATATAGGTAGGATGCACAAAAAATTGTCAAGCGCAAGTATATGTATACAGAGGAAGAACACTGAAACACCCCTATGTATTTTCTGAGATTTTTTGTTATTTTTGTCGATATCTTACTTGAAAGGATATATCAATTGCCTTACAGACGTAAAATCAATTGTGGTCATTAACGTACATAATTCCAGTCAATACTCAATGAGATACCTACTAATATAGATAATGCATGATTCGTGTGTATGGTTAAAATCTATAACAATTACATTAGTATTATATTCGCACCGAGTTTGTTATCAAACAAAGGCTACTACGTTAATCATTGACGTGTTCCCAACAAAATCAGTAACAACTCATAAATTAAACTTTTACGGAAATAAGTTATGTTAACTTATATTCGTGTCAAAGTCAAAATAATAATATAAATATAACTTACCGCAAAAAAAACCAAATAGGTAGGCTGTTAAAACAATGCGCGCGCGCACTCGTGCCGCGGCGGTAAGGCGCGGACTGCGTCAGTCAACTGCGAACGGCTCGCGGTAGCACACCAAAGCAAAACGCTCGCGTTCCAATAGTCCTTCTCCTTATTCGTACAACATCCACTCAACTTCTTTCTCCAGCTTTATACTGCACATCTGACATTACCACTCTATAAGCATGCGCGAGTGACCGATTGATGAGCGCCAAAAATATTAATTAATAATTACCCGTGTCGCCAATGAGTTCCAATGAGCCAACTATAACAAATTTCGATTCACATGAAATGAAACAAATCGATGCTTCAGCAATTATAATATTTTAATTATAGTTCGACTGCAGGTTGTTAAAAAACATAAGTCGTGCTGCTGCAATTCTTAACCTTTCAAATGATTATGCTCGGTATTCAATAAATAGTCGATTTACTGTATTGGTAGACAGTCCAATTATGTCATACTATTTTGAACATACAGTTTCTCCATTTTCGTTTTCACAAATGGACGGTCAAAATTTGTATTGTATTGTTATGAAATGTGTTACTTCCCAAAAGTTTAATACAATACAAAAGGGAAGTAAACCTATTAAAGAGGGTGGGCCCTATTTTTAAGAAAGAAGAAGAAGAGTGTTGCTTTGCTATGCAAGCAACAAGTGCGGCATGCTTTGGTAAAACTAAGGCCCGCATTAAAAAATGGATCTCAAGTCTGTAGGCCCTTACCACGCTAGCTACTCAAATCGTAATAAAAAGCGAACGCTCGCGATTACATTTCAAACGCTCTGCTTTTGACGTTTTGCTGACACCATACCATATCAATGTCAGTAGGAATCGTGAAGTTCGTGTCAGCAAAACGTCAAAAGCGGAGCGTTTTAAACGTAATCGCGAGCGTTTGATTTTCTATTACGATTTGAGTAGCTAGCGTGGTTAGGGCCCAGTACAAAATCAAATGTCAAATGCGTACTCAACATTGCTCTCAGACCTGAGAATGATTGATTAATACGGGCCCAAGCAACGCGTACCTACTTGCTATCCTATGTAATGCACAATGTACTGAGGGTGATCCCGGCGGCGACACCCAGACCAAAAAAGGCAATTTCCAAAATTTTCCCCAACTAGAATCGAAGGCGCAACCAACGGTGCGGTGCAGTGAGCTAAGCGGCATTCTTTAGGCTAAGCAAATATGAATATCGGTACGTAAGTATTATTAAACTATAAAACTTAACCGAAGTAGACCTACCTAGCATTTTTTCCTAGGTATTATCCGTGCCGAAGCGATAATTTCCCAAAATCTATGTAAACGCAACAGGTGTATGACATTTGAACTCGTTTCTTTCGCAATATAATTAGTACATTAAAGACTCAACGGACAAATCGAGTATCAAGGTGATCTCCGATGGAAACATCTTGCATCACTATTGAATGGTCTTTGCGGCCCGGACTGCGTCGAGACGGAGCTGCTGGGAAATAAGTACTAAGTGTGTTTTTAATTACTCCACTTACAACATTTTCCTTTATTATGAAATGTTTCAGTTATTAGCCGTTAAGAGTTAGTTTAGCAGTTATGTTTCATTTAGCCTTGAGTAAACATAACATAACTGAACAGTCAGAGAGTAGGGAAATACCTATTTATTTATCACGGATAAGGGAACTAACACTACTCACCTCTACCACTACCTTGTTCGGCAGGATCCCATCTACAGTATCAGTTTCGCATTACAATGCTGCAAACTTTGACATTTTCGTAAATCCAACTCAACGAGACGAGGAAAACAAAAGTTGTTTTAAGTCTTTTAAAGTTCACGATGTTAATGATGCGTGCTTAACGCGTCAAATTGAAAAATGTTTTGGATTCGCAGAATTTCGGACTTTAACAACCTAACTAATTGATTTTTACATAACTATTGTTTTTTGTCATAAGAAACGACATTCAGCTTTTTCGAAAGGAAAGTATCCGCGAAACGCTTCCTCTGGCTTCCGCCAAACGTCTACCAACTGCGGAGACCAATAAACATTATTATCTAAATAGACAAGTATCTAAGTCATAATCTAGACAAATTCAGTGCAATTTGGCGACTAGAATCTTAATAAAAACAGACATAAATTAATTAAGCTGTGATAGCCGATTGGTTAAAGCACGCGTCTTGCGGGTACCGGGTCTTGGGTTCAAACCCCGGCTCGCACCTCTGGATTTTTCGAAATCTATGTGCGAATCATAATTTCTATATGATTATTACTTGCTTACGGTGAAGGAAAACATTGAGAGGAAACCTGCATGACTTGGAAGATCTAACCAATTTTCGAAAGACATGTGAAATTTGCCAACTCGCAACTGGGCCAGCGTGGTGGATTGTGGCCTGAATCCCCCTCGTGTTGAGGGGAGGCCCGTGCCCAGGAGTGGGATGTCAAAAGGGCTAAATTATTATTAATTTAAATTTATTACAGCTGACCTGGGCCCTAACCACGCTAGCTACTCAAATCGTAATAGAAAGGCAAAAGCTAGCGATTACGTTTCAAACGCTTCGCCAATATTTGGTACCACGCTAGCGTCTCATTTGCGAGTGGCTTATGTCATCGAACGCTTTGTAGTTTTTTTTATTTGGATCTGCGTTGGTAACTACGTTTGGCTTTATGCCAATGTTCATAAAAAATATCTGTGAGTGGGGGCAGTTGGACGAATAGTAGTGAAACATGATTATTCGAGTTCCCCCAATAAGTCTGGTAATATTAGGCCTAGACAAAGACCTTCATATAAAACTTGAATATTATATTTACTCGACATTGGCTAAATGCGTAAAGCAAATCATCGCAAATGAACTTTACTTTAAAAAAAATGAAGTCAGTCGCAAGCTCAAGGTCAAACGCTAAGAATCGCGAGTGTGGTACCAAATCAATGTCAGTATAAATCGTGAAGCTTTTGTCAGCAAAACGTCAAAAGCGGAGCGTTTGAAACGTAATCGCTAGCTTTTGCCTTTCTATTACGATTTGAGTAGCTAGCGTGGTTAGGGCCCTGATGCCCGATACATAGGTAGGTAACCCTTTAGAATGCAGCAGATAAGTGTACTCGTACAATGTTAATGTCAAATCGTTTATTTTGTTTAGGCCTACGGGGCACTTATAACCGGATTATAACGCACCCTCGACTGAGAAGTTCCGGCAAGAAACACAGCGGACTTGTCTCTTATTTTTTTTATTAAATCGCAAATTATATCTCTGTTATAAAACGAGGAAAATATGAATTTGTGATTGCGCATTTTTCTTAAATGATAACAAGACATTTGAGACATAGGTAAGGCATTTACGGAGGCTTAAGAAAACATTTTAACTGATTCAAAGTATTTAAATTCTTAATCTTAGTTTTAACTAGTTTCATAGACTAGTTGCATAACTCCTTTATAACGTATTGCAATGCAAGGAATACGTCCAATTACCCGTAGCTCTAATAATGTATCATGAAAGGTGCATAATTAAAGGTCCATAGGTAGGTATATAATGCCACCTCTAACTGCGCCGAGCAATTGATAAATAATATTTTCTTGAAACGCTAAGAGGAGAGTATGTATGGAACTTTCTTTTGAAAGGAATCCTTGATATTAATGAACGTGGAAGGTATTTTAACAATCTATACATCTATACATATCTATACATACAAATAAATAAAATTGGAGTGTCTGTTTGTAATATCAAAATAACACCTTTTCACTAAATGCATATGAAAGTACATACGATACCTATAGCAAAAACGCGAATTAAAAATTTTTTGTCTGTCTGTCTGTCTGTCTGTCTGTCTGTCTGTCTGTCTGTCTGTCTGTCTGTGTGTTTGTTCCGGGTAATCTCCGAAACGGCTGGACCGATTTCGACGGGACTTTCACTGGCAGATAGCTGATCTTATAGCGGGTAACTTAGGCTACTTTGATTTTAGAAAAACAATTAGGGTTCCGCGTAAAAAATAAAAACACTTGAAATCAAAGAGTATCTCCGAAACGGCTGGACCGATTTTGACAGGACTTTCACTGTTAGATAGCTGATGTTATAAGCAGTAACTGAGGCTACTTTTATTTTAGAAAAACAAAATAAAAAAATGGGTCCTGTCGCGCGGGCTCAGAACGCGGGACCGGGCGTTATTGTTAAGTTAAATTCCACGCGGGCGAAGTCGCGGGCTCAGCTAGTAAAACAATATAGAAACTCGTTTTAAAAAGGTTCCCGACGTAAAAGGTTTGACGACGTTCCCACGATATTTTTATCCGTAATAGTGGTTAATAAATAATAGTGCGTATAGGTAGTTACTTATTATTATACTGATCTACCTTACTTAGTACTTTTAAAGAAACGTGATGGAAAGTTCCGTGATGTACCTAACTGACAATCACTTTTATACTTTACTTTGTATTCCATAGACTTAATTGATTATGAACTGTGTAAGACCATTTACACAAATAAATACTATAAAACTCATGTGGTACCTACCTACCAACCTTTATTTCCTGTGCCATGATGCCTTGGCCTTCAAGTTACTTCCCAAAAGGCAATTATGAACCAATCCACGCAGGTAGGAATTTCAAACCCGTTCGTGGATTGTTGAAGCACGATCACAAACCCAAGATTTTCATAACTAAGTATATTTCAAACTATCTATATTGTACCTACTTATGTTCCTGTGTCCCCTAGCTGGGGCAGAGGGCTTCCACAATGCGCCGCCATCCCGTTCGGTCTTGAGCTTCACGCTTTAATTCGCTCCAAGTCTTCCCTAAGTCGCCACTGCGATGATCGTCCGCCGCCAGGTTTGCTTTGGGCGGCCACGCTTACGCTTTCCTTGGGGATTCCAGTCTAGGGCTTGTCTCGGTATGTGATTAGAGTCCCTTCGGAGCGTATGGCCGATCCAGTTCCACTTGCGGCGTTTGATCTGCTGGTCGATCGGGGTCTCATCGCAGCGTTCCCACAGTTCTTTATTGGGCATTTTCTCGGGCCAGTAAACACCAAGAATACGGCGAAGACAACGGTTGGTGAAGACCTGGATCCGGTGCGATATGTCCTTAGTAACCTTCCACGACTCACATCCGTTCTCACATATTGTACCTACTTATGTTTAAATATACAATATTTATGTACTTACATACTGTTCATAGAAGTGAATCATTCTACAACACAGTTTTAATGCGAGGAACTACCTATATTTTACTTTTGCTATAATTTATATATATATATATATATACTACTAGCTGACCCCGCGTCTTCGTCCGCGTAGAATTTAACTTAACAAAAACGCCCGCTCCGGCGTTATGAGCCCGCGCGGCAGGACTCATTTTTTATATTTTGTTTTTCTAAAATAAAAATAGTCTAAGTTACTGCTTATTATATCAGCCATCTACCAGTGAAAGTCCCGTCAAAATCGGTCCAGCCGTTTCGGAGATTACCCGGAACAAACACACAGACAGACAGACAGACAAAAATGTTTTCAATCACGTTTTTGCTATAGGTGTCGTATGTACTTTCATATGCATTTAGTGAAAAGGAGTTATTTTAATATTACAAACAGACACTCCAATTTTATTTATTTGTATTAGATAATTCATTGGCATACCACAAAGTAAATAGGCGGACGTAGGTGTACACATTTTAAGACAACGCATCGGAAAAGTAGGGATATTCAAACCTATTTCTTTCATTTTATAGATTAATTAGCTTATTTTCCGATAAATATGGTGTTATTCATTCAAGAACATTATCTCAGGTCTGTTGACTAGTGCATGACATATTACAGCTGGCTGAAATCGGAATACTATTGCACAGCGCTTGTGGCGGAAAATTTTGGAACTATTCACACGAGACTTTATTCCGCTTCAAAACGGTTTCTCTACTTAGCGGTAGATGTCAGTAGGTATTGTGATTATTTAAGTGATTACTTTTTACAATAGATGGCTCTATTATGTTTAATAAAATAATATTATTTACCTATTTTAAAAATATGCATCTACCTACTATTTTATTGCAAAAAATGCGATACCTTCATCAACATGACATCAACATCTTATACGTAGTATTTATAAGTCTGTGCATCAACATAGATTTTAGATGCCATAAAAGTATTTTAAGAAAATAACTAAATTGGTATTTATTTTTTACTGGACTTTATCATTTTTTAGATAAGATTTTGGCCAGTATTCAAAAATAAAACTTAGTAAAACTTTATAGAAATTATCAGATAAATATTTAAGTTCCTAACAAAAAAAAAACAAAAGTAAATAATAAAATTAATCTTTAACCATAGATGTTGATTTGTCATGGAAATTTGAATTTTTAACGTTATTCCATACCGTCTTGACTCAGGCAAGCTATGCATCCTAAAAAAATATTATAATGAGACGCCTAGTAGCCCTGTGATTTCGGCGGTTAAATTTCGCAGCCATCGGCGTTCGAAATAATTTAAAAACACTTTCAAGTTTCATGTGTGACGCAAATCGGAACAACATAGCCAGCTGAATGATACAATGCTTTTAATTTAAAGGTTACGATACAATAAATGCGCGTAGTACAACTGTCGACCGACCGGAGAAAATAAGCGCGCGCCGCATTCTGCGACCAGTCGCTGGCAAGCTTTGACCGTCGCCGCTCGCACACCAACACGAGCTGACATTATTTTGTTACCAAAACAAAAACATGACACAGTCCCATCCCTGATTCGAATCTCGTCACGATATTCGCTTTTCAAATAATCGAACTCGTCGAATTTCCACGTGTTTGTGAACGGTTTTGCGTATTCGAACTTTTTTACTGAAGCTTTTGAGGTTGTTGAAACATGCCGGCGGAACTGGAAGCAAGGATCGTGCTTCGGGATGTCACACCGGAGAGTGAGTACCTGCTTCCTATTATTAAAATTACTTAGTACTGTTAAGTATGCCATTCTACCGTTGATCATAACAATGTTGCTCTTGTTGCCCATTTTCCCCGCTTGGTTTCCGGGAACAAAAAAAAAAAAGGCGGAACTGAGATGGATCAAACGTTAATGCGGAAAAGCTTAGTCAAATAAGTAGATGAGTTGCTGTTTAATATTATTTTCAAAATTTTTGAAACTATTGTTACTGTGACTATCGGGCTTGCTTAATTTACGACAATTGGGGTCTAAAAGTTCAGAGCCTAAAGTGTGATTGTAATTCAGATGAAGTAAACTGACAGCTCCAAATTCCACTGTTTTGTGAATTTGAACATAATTTATCCCACCTATTTAAATCAATAATATTTATATAGTAGTGCCCTATGTTACTTTTATTATACCTATATATTATAGGGTAATTTTAAATTAGTAGCTAATTGTTAATTTACATTCTAACTTGTATCTGTAGTCTATTTCCTTCCAGTAGTTACAAAAGTGAGGATTTATTAATTTATTAAATAACAACTTTATTTATTACTGACTTCATTTTAAGATATACCTAGTTAAGTAAGTCTTTACTTAATTATCACTAACTTACTATCAAAGGCGAAATTACACTAACTGGATCAGAGTGGTGGGTGAATTATCTATGACTTGCATCCACTTCACGATTCCAGGAGCGCCCTTACATCAGGTAGGCAAATGGCTAACTCATTATTAAGTAATACCTATATTCCCTATTATTAAACACTTTGGGCATTACTTGTCCAGTACGTACGTAGGTACCTACTGCCAGTTTTTCCTCTAGCTTGGTAGGTAGGTAAGCGTAATCACTACGCCAATCGGCAGGAAGGTAATGTCTTTTACTAGGAAGGTCAGCATCATTCATCATTCGATGTTGTACGGAACTCATAAGAAAACCTCTTTTCCTCATTACAAAGAAAGACAAGCTACAACACAACCGATGTCAGTTAACTGAGGCCCGTATTGATAAAACGATCTTAAGTCTGAGACTGATCTTGGAAATGTCATTCTTATGTCATCCCAGTACATAATTACTTGTCAAAAGCCTACTTAAGATCGCTTTCAGACTAAAAATAGATTTATTGATACGCACGCACCTTAGTCATTGTTGCGATGATTCACGCAAATCAATTGAGTCCATTGTTCTTTAACTACGTGGATGTTGAGGAAGGCAGCTGAGAAACGAGTTGTTGTCCAGATCGGCTTATTTATATACTTTTATAGGGACATACCCACGATTTGACGTCGGAATATCAATGTGACTCGAGTTAAAGGTATAAATTACCATTAACACTCATCCTCACCTTGGTATCAGTAAATCCGCTATTTGGAATACCAAATTGTTACTTAGGTAGGACTAAGTAAGGAAATGCTATACTGATTTATACCTACGTATTCTTAATTCATTAACATTTCCTAGTGTATTTAAATGAAATATTCGGTAACATTTTATAATATTCAACGCCACGTCACGTCTCTATTTCAAAACGAATATTATGTAAAATCTATTGAAACAAGTCTCGTGTAATCTATCTTGCGCCACGGAGCAGCGTCGAATCTTCCGTTGATTGGAACTTACGAAAAAACGTTAATAAAACTCAGTAGCTACCTGTTCAAGAACTCAGTGTACTTATCTATTTCTTATTGCATCAACGTCAGGGTCAGCACCAAGGTTGGCCGAAGAGCAATTTTTGTTTCAATACCAAAGAGGTATAATTCAACTCAAACACGATACCTACGCATTCTTTTATCAAAGCACGCATGTAATAAATGATACTACCAAAGGTAGATATTGAAGTTTAATATAATAAATAGATTTTGCATTACTCATACTCGGAAAGTAGGTCTGAACTTGCCAGAGGAGCGGGTTGAAAGTTAAATTTTTCGGCCTAGGGGTGAATCGCTTTCAACTGACAGCTGTCAAATGATTAAATAAAACTACTTCCATTTCCACATTTCTATAGAACCATGTTCCAACTTTTTCCACAGTCACTCAATTACAGCGCGATGTAAAATTGAAATAACATAAAGTTAAGTATTTATATTTTAAATATGTATATATATTTATTTATTTAACTTATGGAAAACCAACAGCTATATACAAAATAATAAGCATTTAAGTCTAGTAACAGAAAGCCAATTAGAGGTTTTCACGTATAGCAGTAGAGAAGTACAATAGAGTCTTATGCAAACACTTAATAGCACACATCACCTAGGGATAACAGAACTAATTACCTATTCAAGGAAAATATAAACCAGAATTTATTTGAAGAACTTAAGGTTTAGCTGCTTTCTTGCTTGTTTACTATTAGTAACAAAGGGATCAAAAGAGAAGTCCTTGCACAGTTTATTAAAGTCTCTGCTTGCTCGCACCATGTATGAATTTTGCCTATAGTTTGAGGAAGAAAAAGGGATATATATATATATATATATTAAATAACTTCATTATATAATTTAGTTTCAACAATTTCTTTAAAATAATATAGATTTGGGCAAAATATTTAAAGATGAAAATGAAAAATAATGGCTAAATAATGAAGTTGACCGGCCAACGAAAAAAAACAAAATAGGCGGCAATCCGATCTTTATTGTTTTTTCGAGTTGTGGAGTATTGTTCATACTTCCTTGTGTTATTTATTTAGCCAATACCTGTTTTTATTTTTACTTTCCTTGTATTCGTAATGAAAAGCACAGTGTTGACCTCGGGTGAAAGACTTATTTTGTCCCTCGATCTATTGGCGCCCTCGCTTCGCTCAGGCGCCAAACCACGTCTCGGGCCAAAATAAGTTACATTCACCCCTTGTATAACAATGTACTAATTTACTCAATGCGAATGCAGTGTTCTCATACCATACCAAAATTGTCTCGCCAGATTTTTTTAAATTCCCATCACAATTCTCTAAATTGACTCTGTATCCCAAGAATTGGCAGATATACCTAGTTACTTTTGTGGATATTTTTTGCTATCATCTCTCTCGCACTTGCAGAAAAATGTTTGTTCTATCCGGCTGTTATCCCATTCCTGGTATTGTCCAATTTAATTGCTAGTTTTTTATTACGTACCCCAAAGAAAATCCCTTTCAAAACATTTATTCCCCTAAATTTATGGAGAAAATCCCCAAGTTGTCACACAGCTGCCCAAATTACGGTGTTGTGTCACTGCTGCTAATTGATGAACTTCCAATAAAACGAAAGACTATCAATATGAAAATAAAATGAACATATCGGTATATATTTCGTAGTTGATCTTGAATTATTCTCTTGGTAAAGCTCGTAACAGGATCACAAATTTCAGCGCGGCTAACATGAATTATGTAAATGGCTGCTTCAACAATTGGCCTTCTTATGGAAGTTGGTATATATTATAGTTCAGCAGGCTAAACGAATATCATACGCTGAATAAATCCGTAGGTATTTGCATATTTTTTAAACATACTTACACCTACTTATCAGGGTATTTACATAAATTATGTAATAAGTGCAAAACAACTTCATTCCATACTCATTTCATAAGTGAGACCAAACCAATTACCTGGCTGGCTCTCGTTTTCATTGAATCACAAGACTGCAAAACACTTCAATTGACCTACACATTAAAACGAGGCAATACACTTTTATATACCTACCTGTTAATTTACCGTAGGTTTTGCACAAAAATACTTATAAATAAAAGAACATAATTTATGCTATAAGGTCGATGAGGGCATTACATAGATAATTGTTTTTTAATACTTAAATAATATTTAGCTAATTATATCGAAATAAATATTTTATTGTTTTATTCCGTCACATTTATTAAGTCACGTATGATGAACCTTCACGAGAGGGTTATTTTTTGTTGTCTTTATAGGACCATTATGTTTGACAGTTCTAAAAAACTGTCTGATCATAGGTAGCATACGTTCAGCATAAATCGTATGATGGGTTCACGATAACGCAAGAATAATAAACGCGTAACTATTTGGCTCTTAATTAATACTACTAAATACATAGGTATTAAAAAGACGCAGATTAAAAAGGTCAAATGATATGCAATGGGAATATATAGGACAATAAATAGGACAGTATGATGATTTAACCCCGTAAATATTAGACGGAATTTCCCACTTGGCAATTTTGTGGTTACACATTATGCACTACAAATATTTCTGAAACAACTCAATTTTAGACAAAACCGATATAACTGTGTAACCATATTAAACTGTAGGTATAGCACACCCACATAGCTGTAAATTGAATAATTTAATATTTATATTAGAAAATACAGCAATGCACTCAACTTCACTTTCGAGTTCAAAACGTAATTGAACTTTAAACACCGTATTTCTCTCGTTAACATCTTATCTCCATGTGTTATATACAGTTGGAACTAAAATTGTATACTGTTCCACCTAGACATAAACAGTGTACCTGCTGTTTCAGGATTCGCCACAATTATCTAAGTACGGATTTACCCCGCAGACGGATTTGGCCGCATCGACCTTATTTACAAATAAAGTATAGGAAAAATACACTTTTCATTACTCATACTCGGAAAGTAGGTCTGAAGTTGCCTGAGGAGTGGATTGAAAGTAATACTTTTCCGCCCTAGGGAGAGTCGCTTTCAACTGACAGCTGTCAAATTATTATTAAAAAACTAGTTCCATTTTCACATTTCTATGGAACCATGTTCTAACTATTTCTACAGTCACTCAATTACAGCGCGATGTTAAATTGAAATAACATAAAGTTAAGTATTAATAAAAGAATATATATTCATAAATGACTTAATTATAATTTAGTTTCAACAATTTCTTTAAAATAACATAGATTTGGGCAAAATATTTAAAGATGAAAATGAAAAAGTTTATATGGCCAACGAAAAAAAACAAAATAAGCGGCAATCCGATCTTCATTTGTTTTTACGAGTTGTAGAGTATTGTTCATACTTCCTTGTATTATTTATCTAGCCGATTCCTGTTTTTATTTTTACTTTCCTTGTATTCGTAATAAAAAAACACAGTATTTACCTCGGGTGAAAGACTTATTTTTTGCCTCGATCTATTGGCGCCCTCGCTACGCTCAGACGCCAAACCACGTCTCGGGCCAAAATAAGTTACATTCACCCCTTGTGTAACAATGTACTATTGTATTGTGTAACCCTAGACGCTCCTCTTTTGCATTTCACCCGGTAACTACCTAAAGTGAAAAGCTAATGCATACTAAATTGAGGAAGTGTTAGTGCGCCCATTCGATTCACGCATATTCGTAAGGGCACTTACATCAATTGTGATCGTCATGTCCGCACCCGCTGTCCAATCTACTTGTAAGTACCTACTCTTTATTAAATCCCCCACTGTTAAAGGGTTAAGCCGGACTGGTGCTCTCTTGAACAGCTATTAGAATATAATGTCTTTATTTATAAACATAGGTATGTAAATACAGTTCTTAATTGATCAGGAAGTGCGCTATGTTTTGTCATATAGCATATAAATATACAAATTATTAAAGTTAATCAGTAAATCATACATTAGCTAGGATGTAGATTGTCATAAAATATAAAAAGTCAAATTCAAAATTATAGAATATAAAATTATCATTTAAAAACTCCTCAACTTTAAAATAACATTTTTCAATCAGATACATATTACTTAAGTCCCAAAATATGTCTGGAGGCTTACCTATTGCTTTATACATCGTTATATTCTCTTTTTAGTTGGTTTTATTATAGGTATTTGTAAACCAATAATTTTTATGTGTAAAATCTACTGAAATAATGTCGTCTAACGAAAACAATAGTATTACTTAAATGTGAAAGTTTCTAAATCACTAGTTATACCTACCTACCTAAGCATGCAAACTATACTCAATCTAAATCTAGCCACTAATAGTCTACTTCGATCTGATACAGTCTCCAGTGATACAATCTTGCTTAAGATTTTCAGGCCACAACAAAATTACCATCATTATGCGATAAAAACATGCTTATTCAATAGATGTTGCTGATTTCGCCAGCACCGTGTGGAGGAAATTACCTACATTTTACATCATATTTTGATGAACGTGGTGCATTCTGGTGCATTAGACATTTCAGTTTATGCATATTGTAGAACCATTCCATTCAATTATAGAGGAAGTCTAACAAAGTATGTGTTGGGTACCTATTAGAAGGTACGTAAACGAACGAACGACGACGTAAATTCAATAGTGGTTGATTTCAAAGCTAAATTAGCAATGATTTTATGTAATTTTACGTTTATTAAATCTTTTTAACGTTGTGCCGTTTTTTACGAGGCTTTGGCGGTTTTTTTGGAAGGTAATTTTAAACGATCTGACCCTGTTTTAAATAGGTATGTATCTAATTTGGAATGTCCAATGACAACAGAAACATCAATGGTTAGATTTCGCCCGAAACGTATATTTTCAATAGTTGTATTTCCATATAATAGTCCACTACAATGTGAAATAGCGAGGTCACTCACCTCGTATTTATAATCGAAATCTGGGTACAGACCATGAACTGGAATCGGTGCGAAATGATTGCATTGGTCACGAAAAATTCGAGGATAAAACAACCAATTCATAAGTTAAAATTACCTACTGTTTAACCTTTTATATACTACTAGTTTCTGCCCGCGACTTCGTCCGCGTAGATTTGAGTAAAGTATTATATGTGTTAATCCAGGTTTTAAACTATCTGTGTTCCAAATTTCATCCAAATCCGTTCAGTAGTTTTGGCGTGAAAGAGTAACAAACATACATCCACACTCACAAACTTTCGCATTTATAATATTAGTAGGATTTTATATAGTACCTAGTCGTTTTCCCAGAAGCAGAAAATAACCCGTCATAGGAAGGTACACGATACGGGTAAGTTATTCATCATCATCATGTTAATTCATGTAAAACTTTACAAAATGAACTTAACAAAACATGATTTTTTCCAAGGGTAATCTTGTATTTTGGTAAAGAAAAACAATTGAATTATTTGGATATTGTTAAGTAGGTACCATGGTAGGTACGTACATGCGATTATTTTTTTATAAAAATAATTTATTAAACATATAACAACAACAAAATTGTTTGTTATGGTTTACTGTGACGTTTCAATATTTTAATTGCCTAAGGTATTTAACCTTATGTGCTGACCTACCATAATATTAGACATAACGTTTGATTCTTTTGGTTTTAGATAATACATTGGTATTATCTCTACTTGTAACAATTCATCCAATTGCTAAAAGATAAACCTCTAAATATGTTGAAATCGTAGTCTAGGCATTATTAGGCTGTTGTAGGCGATCATGACGGGATTGACGTGATTTCCCGTTTAATATAAAATGTGCCTAATCACTTAGGTATGATAAAAGTTTCGCTAATTCGACATGTATATAGGTATGTACTTATATAGTGGAATTATCGAAAATTTAACAATTCATCGCCAATCGATACCTATGTGATCACAGTGATGATATATTAATGTGATCACAATGATGATGAATGACCTAATTGTTTGGATCAAAGAGCATTAATTGAGATCGCGGTGGCGGGCACATGACTACTATCAATATCGCTGTAGTTCGAGGAGCCGACCACATTTGGTCTAATTTTGTATCCGATAATATTCAACTTCAGCAACAAAGCGACCGTACTAGTCATTTTAAATCAGACTGTAATCCAATCGAGTAAGGTTTGTTCTGCCTTGTTTTGTAAGCAATTATGTCAGGGTCGGATTTGTAATTGGATCAGATGTGACGAGGGGTTGAATAACCGGTAACTTGTTGACCTGCCTGTATCAAACCCTCGCACTTTCATTTTCGTGAGAATCAATCATATTTTCAACATGATATAATTTCAGATCACGTAACCAACCCATATCAAAGTTTACTTCAATAATTTAATAATCTTTTCATTACTCATACTCGGAAAGTAGGTCTGAAGTTGCCCGAGCCGCGGGTTGAAAGTAATACTTTTCCGCCCTAGGGAGAATCGCTTTCAACAGACAGCTGTCAAATTATTAAAAAAACTAGTTCAATTTTCACATTTCTATGGAACCATGTTCCAACTTTTTCTACAGTCGCTCAATTACAGCGCGATGTTAAATTGAAATAACATAAAGTTAAGTATTAATTAAAGATTATAATATAGGTATTTATAAATGACTTAATTATAGTTTAGTTACAACGATTTCTTTAAAATAACATCGATTTGGGCAAAATATTTACAGATGAAAATGAAAAATAATGGCTAAATCATGAAGTTGGCTGACCAACGAAAAAAAAATACAAAATAGGCGGCAATCCGATCTTTTTTTTTCGAGTTTTAGAGTATTGTTCATACTTCCTTGTATTATTTCTTTAGCCAATTCCTGTTTTTATTTTTACTTTCCTTGTATTCGTAATGAAGAGCACACTGTTTACCTCGAGTGAAAGACTTACTTACTTATTTTGTCCCTGGTTTTTGTCATGAGAACCATGTACCTACAGATTTACCTACGTAACATTGCATAAAAAGTTTGTGTATTGCAAAAGCGAAAAATTTAACTTATAAACGCTGAGCAAGCTTTATAAGACCGCACAGGACAACGTTTTTAGTATTGACCTACTGTCTACGCTTATATTACGGCATAGCTCTACTGCATAACGGCAGTAATATCTGTTGGTATTGGTAGTAAATGTTCAAGGCTTAAATAAGTCTACTATAAAATATGATTTTTAAGTTGGATATAGGTAGGTACTTCAAACAATACTTATAGGTAGTCTGAGTAAACCTAAACGAACGCTAAAAATAACCAAATCAATATTCTATACCAAGATGCTTTTCAATAAATACGTACAAGTTACAACCTTTTTTTTTTTTTTTTTTGTTTTCGCTGGGAAATGCATTTACGCATACCGTCCGAGACCGGGGGGAACTCGGACGGTTATGTGGGGCTCCTGAACATGGTCCAGACTACCCACTAAAACCCAGCGGTCTGCCCTCACCACCGCTATCATGGAGCGCCACAGGATCTGAGTATGCACTGTGACGCCCCGGTGGCAGGCCTGGCATTAGTGCAGGCCACAGACTTCAAATTGGGACTAGGTCCCCCCTCTGGGGATGAGTTTGAGCAGGAGGTCCCCCGACCTCCTACACAACATCCCGTTCCTCCACTATGGCGGAGGCAGGAGATGCGCATAGCGCCTTCTCCTTCTGCCCCGCCGTGCTCTTCGGATCGGGTCAGCTGCGGCATCTTCCTCCCTGACCCTCTCCGCGGCCTCTTTCTGCGACATTACTGATTCGCAGAAAGAGACCATTGCCTCCCAGCACCTCTTGTTGCCGAGCATGGCCTCAACCAGTCTCGGCAACGAGAGGTCTCCTCCGACGACACTTGTTAGGTCGTGCCTCTGTGCACCCCAAGCAGGGCATTCCTCGAGCGTATGACGCACCGTGTCTACCGGTGCGTCACACGCATGACAGATAGGGAACCTCTCCCTTCCAGCTATCTTGTTCAGGTACTCCCCGAAACACCCGTGCCCAGTCAGCACCTGCGTCAGCCTAAAGGTAAGGTTCCCTCGCTTCTTTAGCCAACTATACAAGTGGGGGCGAACTGCCTCTACCGTGAATTGGCCATATTCCGCCGACTCTAGCTGCTCTTCCCACCTCCTAACAACCTCCTCCTGGGCCTGCCTCCTCGTATGCAGCACTGCATCCCAACCTGCTGCAGCACCCCTCTCCCTCTCGTTCGCCCGGAACGCATACAATACTGCCAATACCTCCGCCTGGAGCTCCCAGGGCGGATCTCCCGCTAAAAGCGTGGCTGCTGTCCACGAGACCGTACGGTACCCTCTTACGGCCCTCACTGCAATAACCCTTTGAGGCCTCCGTAAGAGGACTTTATTTGAGGCAGTGAGTGCGTCCGCCCAGATTGGGGCCCCATATAGGGCTATACTCCGAATTATACCGGAGTATAGACGCCTACACATGGATTTAGGACCCCCCAAATTCGGCAGCAACCTGCCCAGAGCTGCAGCAGCAGCAATAAGTTTTGGACAAAGCCGAGCGAAATGTGCCCCAAAGCCCCATCTTCCATCAATAGTGAGGCCCAAATATTTCATTTGGGCCCCCAGTCTAATGACCTCCCCGTGGACGACAATTTGCGCACCCCGAGGAGGCCCCCGCCGAGGACCATGAAATAAGAGGGCCTCAGTCTTTTCCAGGCCGACTTCCAGGCCCAGCTCGCGAATGCGATCGACTACCAACGTGGTCCCAACAGTTGCCCTCCTAACTACCTCTTCCCAACTTTTCCCCCTGACCGTGACGAGGGTGTCATCTGCATAGCATAACACCCCCATCCCGGGAAGGAGCGGACCCCGAAGAAGCCAGTCGAACCCGATGTTCCACAGGACTGGTCCGAGCACCGAACCCTGTGGAACACCCCGCTCGACCCTCCGCCTGCCTACTACTCCGTCTCTCCCCTCCCAGACAACCTGACGGTCCTGCAGGTAAGCCAGCAACAGTCTCCCGAGGTAGGGGGGCACTCTATGGTACCGGAGGGCCTCCCCCAGAGTTTCAAACGGGAGACTGTTGAACGCATTCCTAACGTCCAGGGAGACCGCAAGAACCACCTCTCCCTTCTCTACCGCGTCCTTGGATAAGGTCTTCAATTGATTCAGGGCGTCGATGGTCGAGCGACCAGCCCTGAATCCCCACTGAGCCTCCGACAACCCAGGCCCAACTTCCTCGAGATGCTGGACAAGACGGGAAACGAGAATCCTCTCAAAGAGTTTCCCCACCTCGTCCAACAGCACGATCGGCCTGTACGCCGAAGGTTGGTCCGGGGGACGCCCCTCCTTCGGGAGGAGGCAAACCTTCCCCTCCTTCCATGGTTTCGGGAACTGTCCTGTGCGGAGACACTCGTCAAACAGTTCCCGAAAACGAACCCTCATGGACTCGGCGGCAACCACCACAATCGCGCCTGGCACCCCATCAGGTCCCGGAGCCCTTTTACGTTTCCGGAGACGATCCAGAGCGGCATCCATCTCCTCCTCTTGAACGGAGGGAGCGTCCTCCGGATCAACCTCTGCGACCTCCGGGCTGGGAGGCACCATCCTTGGAGGAGTAAAATTTTCCAGGGAACCCGGGAACAACCCCCCCATGATCCGATCGAGGAGATCCTGAGACAACGTCTCCGTCACAGGGACACCCTGGCCACGGAGTTTCTTCCTCGCTGCACGAAAGGGTCGACCCCAGGGGTCTCGGTCCAAGTCCGCCAGAACCTCCCCGTCCGCTTGCTCTTTAGCCCGACATATGGCTAAGCAGAGCGTCTCTCTAGCTTGACGGAGAGCATCCTTCAGTCGGCTCTCCAGCATCGGGTCGCGACCGTTATGCCTGCGACATCGCACGTACTCCCTGCGTGCAGCCCAGCACACCGCCCTTAAATTCTCGATCTCGGCCGTCCACCAATAGACCCTGGGACGCCTCCGTCGCGGTCGGGCCCTCGGCATGGCCGCATCGCAAACCTCTGTCAGCATTCTGCGCATACGATTGGCCAACTCATCCGCACCGACACCCTGCCCAGATCCGGAGGAGGACCATCGCTGAACAATAGCCGCCTCTTCGGCCAAATCCGGATCCAACCGACATAACGCCCAGCGCGGGAAACGGTTGGACGCCCGAGAAGGGTCCGTCCGCACTGTAGGGGTAGAGACTCCAAATCGGATGTAGCGATGGTCCGATAGAGTCTCCACCTCTACCTCAACCCTCCAGTCGGCAATTCTTTGCGCTACAGCTGGAGTGGCGAACGAAAGGTCCACTACGGAACCCCCCGCATCACGAACGCAGGTATGGGTATTCCCCCTATTAAGGAGGGACAAGCCACACATTAGCGCCCAGGCCTGAACGGCCCTCCCGCGGGGGTCCGTGTTGGGATTGCCCCACTCCCTGGCCTTCGCATTCAGGTCGCCGAGAACCAGTACGGGCTTCTGCGACCACCTATTAATAGCAGCCCTGACGGAGTCAAGAAACGTCTCGAACTCTGCCAGGCTACGATTGGGGGAGAAATACACTCCCACTACCGCGTATACCCCCCACCCCGCCACCACATACCCCGCCCCTCTCTCCAGCATTAAGAGAGGTGTGCCAGAGCCAGCCCATGTGGTAACCGCCACCAAGCCGTTCAGGTCACCTGCCCAACCCGAGTGCTGGGGAACGTAATATGGCTCGCAAGTTACCGCTACATTAACCTCCCACTCCGCCAAGGACTGCAAGAAAAGGTCTTGAGCCCCGGCGGAGTGGTTCAAATTCGCCTGGAGGAAACTAGCATGACGTGTTAAATTCATTCTGACATGTTAGTTTCCTCAAGCGCCTGTTGGCGTCTAGCTTCCCCGACAGTCGAGGCCAACAACAACAAGTTACAACCTACAACATCTGCGGTTATGTGGGTTTTAGTTTAGATAAAATATCTATTGTACCTAACTACCGTCCGATTACTAAGTAGTCTAAGTACCTACTTAGACTACCTAGGTATAAGCCCAATTTTGAACTATGTATACGCAAAAACATGAATTGATGTTCCTAGAAATTATGAAAACATAAGTATGTACATACCTATATATTTAATTTATTAGACCAATTAGTATAAATGATAAGAGAACATGACCCAGATCGACCTTTTGAGAAAAGGTTGTAAGTACCAACCTACTTTTACGTAGTAAATAAAATCAAATTAGTAGAAATGCCACTTACTGTCTTTTAGTAATCGGACGTCAAATGAGTAATGCACATGCGCTTCTACCCTACCTATTTGTTGCTGGGTTATCTATACAAATAAATAAAATTGGAGTGTCTGTTTGTAATATCAAAATGACACCTTTTCACTAAATGCATATGAAAGTACATACGATACCTATAGCAAAAACGCGAATTAAAAATTTTTTGTCTGTCTGTCTGTCTGTCTGTCTGTCTGTGTGTTTGTTCCGGGTAATCTCCGAAACGGCTGGACCGATTTCGACGGGACTTTCACTGGCAGATAGCTGATCTTATAGTGGGTAACTTAGGCTACTTTAATTTTAGAAAAACAATTAGGGTTCCGCGTAAAAAAATAAAAACACTTGAAATCAAAGAGTATCTCCGAAACGGCTGGTCCGATTTTGACGGGACTTTCACTGTTAGATATCTGATGTTATAAGCAGTAACTGAGGCTACTTTTATTTTAGAAAAACAAAATTTAAAAAATGGACCTTTCGCGCGGGCTCAGAATGCGGGACAGGGCTTTATTGTTAAGTTAAATTCCACGCGGGCGAAGTCGCGGGCTCAGCTAGTTGTATTATAAAGTTCAAGTAAGATTTTTTAAAATTAATAATTGAAATATATTTTTCCTCCGATCCGCCACCCGGCGGCCAACCGTAGCTTTCGCTAAAAGCACAGGACGCGCGGTGTAAGTTAACCGCCCTAATGTTAGTTCTAGCGCAATTGCAAGAGATATTGCGTGGTGACCTATTATAGGTATGTAAAATATTAACTGCAACGCTATTTGAACCGACTTCAGGCCGGCCAGCTTACAGGGGCTGTGTAGGTACTGTAAACTTATACATACCTTGAAATAAAACTATTTTTTACGGATTATATCGCGTTTATTTTTACTTTTTATGTTCCCGACGGTGTTAGGTGGTCACGGGGGGACTGAGGTGTTAGACGTCCTGATGTCATAGTTAAAAAAAACTGGGTACCCTCAAAATTTAGTTGGTGTTTGCGGTCCGATCCACGCAGAAAGTGCTCACTGTATCTCGAGGTCTTGCAATGGTACGCTTGGTTTTGGATTTAATTATATAAATTACTGGATCCCAAGTTGGTGGTAGCACCCAGCCATCTTCCCTATTGAAATTAGGATGTTTTTTAATTTCAATGGCCTCACGTATCATCCTTGGTCGGAATCGGTGTTCTTTTGCGAGGATCTGTGGTTTATCAAATCTGATATAATTGCGGGTGCGGTCCTGTACATGTTCACATATTGCAGACTTCGTGGAGCGCCGGTGTTTCACGTCAGCTATGTGTTCTTTTACGCGGGTTTTTACTGATATTTTAGTTTGCCCTATGTAGGAGAGCCCACATTCACAATCGAGTATACATACAGTATACATACCTAGTAAGTACTTAATATTTCATCGGACCTCCCCCCCAATACGACACACAATATACTTAACTAGGTAACTAAGTAAGAGCTTAAATTTTATAGGTAGATACCTACCTCCCTAATTGTTTCAACATGCCGTACCGAACCGTGACCAATCTCCATCGGACCGAATCGATCGCCCTTATCGTGATATAATAGGTATTGCATTAGTTACCCACTGCATTATAATCTTATCTCTGTCTCAACTACCTACGTCACGTGCAACGAAAAGATGCGTGACAAGGACAATGGCACGTCCGTAACAATCATGTTGGTATCATTCACGTAAGATAAAAACAGCCTACGTACCTATATGCATTATCTATACAAATAAATAAAATTGGAGTGTCTGTTTGTAACATCAAAATAACATCTTTTCATTAAATGCATATGAAAGTAGGTACATACGGCATCTATAACAAAAACGCGATTAATTTTTTGTTTGTCTGTCCCTCTGTCTATCTGATCTCCGAAACGGCTGAACCGATTTTGACGGGACTTTCACTGGGAGATAGCTGATGTTTTAGGGAGTAACTTATGCTACATTTATTTTAGAAAAACAAAATTTTAAAACATCGGTCCTTTCGCGCGGGCTCAGAACGCGGAGGCGGGCTTTTTTGTTAAGTTAAATTCCACGCGGACGAAGTCGCGGGCTCAGCTAGTTATTTGTATAAATTTAATAGCCCAGCGCTCAGGTTTCCTAGGATTTCAGATAAGTAACTGAATAAAAATATTTCATTGTCTATTCAATGCAGGCACCCAACAAGAAATAATGAATCATTTGCCACCTTGACATATAACAACATTCCTAAGTAGGTACCTACTATCCACATGTAGGTAGGAAATATTCACTCCCAACCAAGTTTACTTAATGACACCATTTCCAGGTCCGCTGCGATATAACGGTGTCAATGACATTATACTCGTATATTTACCTACTTAATTAGCGCATTGAACTTTAAACGTTATTAATGAAATCAGGAAAACAAAATAAAAATGTTGAATGTTCCATTTCCTCGGATAAATGTCATTGTTAAATCTTGAAAATAACATTACAAATTGCGTGCTACAAAAAACGATTTGTAAAGAGATCAAGGTTATCATAAATAACTCTAAAAAGGAAAATAAAAACACCCGACTGATTAAAAACTAAATTTTAAATCTATACAACTATGCAAATAAATAAAATTGGAGTGTCTGTTTGTAATGTCAAAATAAGACCTTTTCACTAAATGCATATGAAAGTACATACGACACCCATAGCAAAAACGCGATTCAAAAAAGTTTTGTCTGTCTGTCTGTCCGTCTGTGTGTTTGTTCCGGGTATTCTCCGAAACGGCTAGACCGATTTTGACGGGACTTTCACTGGTATATAGCTGATGTTATAAGCAGTAACTTAGGCTACTTTTATTTTAGAAAAACAAAATTTAAAAAATGGGTCCTGTCGCGCGGGCTCAGAACGCGGGAGCGGGGTTTTTTGTTAAGTTAAATTCCACGCGGACTAAGTCGCGGGCTCAGCTAGTTGAAACTAAAATAAGTCCAGTAGTCCAGAATGAAATTGTTGTCAAGCGTTGTCGCAAAGGGGCAACGTGGGTAAACATCAAAACAACAATATCAAATTATTGAGTTTTTCTAATTTTTTAAACCACCGTTTTTTATTTTTTTTATTTAATTTGTTTTTATTTTATTCAGCGCCTAAAATCTAAATTTAAATCGGTTCATCCGCTTCAGATTTACGACGCGACGCCACAGACAGATACGCATGTTAAAACTAATTACATATGTAATTAGTAAGATCCCTTGTTTTTCGTTGGGGTTAAAAAGAATTTATTTAATTGATTATATTCTTTATTTACTACAGGCCCTTTAACTATGATGAATTTATGATGCAATAAAGGACCGCCGTTGCAAAATAATAGTGACGCAAATACCTAGGAACTTCATTTTGTTGTGTATATCCTGTAAAACAGAGTTGATTTGGAGTTACCTCTTTCGTGTTTAATTAACTTACCTATATACGAGGGCAATACTTATAGCAATAAAAAAAACTTATGAATATTAAGTACTTACTATAGTCGAGCAGTTAACAACCGTCTCGGAATCTTGTTTCCACTGAAAACAGACGCCCAGGAACTGAGTAGTTGGGTGGGTACCCTTTCCATGCCTTTTGACTTTTAGTAAGTACTTATTCATGTACCTACCTATGTGCTTCATATTTATAATTCATATAAATATATCTTGCTACGTGTTTTCAGTGCATCTCCACGCACTTGAGAATATAAAAAGTAACGTAATAAAAACCGCGTTAGAGACTCCGCAACAACGCCACTCATATGTATGTACTAGCTGAGCCCGCGACTTCGTCCGCGTGGAATTTAACTTAACAAAAAGCCCGCTCCCGCGGTCTGAGCCCGCGCGTCAAGTTCAGGACACATTTTTTAAAATTTAGTTTTTCTAAAATAAAAGTTGCCTAAGTTACTGCTTATAACATCAGCTATCTACCAGTGAAAGTACCGTCAAAATCGGTCCAGCCGTTTCGGAGATACTCTTTGATTTCATGTATTTTTATTTTTTTACGCGGAACCCTAATTGTTTTTTTAAAATTAAAGTAGCCTTACTTACTCCTTAAAACATCAGCTATCTGCCAGTGAAAGTCCCGTCAAAATCGTTCTAGCCGTTTCGGAGATTACCCGGAACAAACACACAGACAGACAGACAGACAGACAGACAGACAGACAGACAGACAGACAGACAGACAGACAGACAGACAGACAGACAGACAGACAGACAGACAGACAGACAGACAGACAGACAGACAGACAGACAGACAGACAGACAGACAGACAGACAGACAGACAGACAGACAGACAGACAGACAGACAGACAGACAGACAGACAGACAGACAGACAGACAGACAGACAGACAGACAGACAGACAGACAGACAGACAGACAGACAGACAGACAGACAGACAGACAGACAGACAGACAGACAGACAGACAGACAGACAGACAGACAGACAGACAGACAGACAGACAGACAGACAGACAGACAGACAGACAGACAGACAGACAGACAGACAGACAGACAGACAGACAGACAGACAGACAGACAGACAGACAGACAGACAGACAGACAGACAGACAGACAGACAGACAGACAGACAGACAGACAGACAGACGGACAGACAGACAGCCAAAATTTTTTTTTATCGCGTTTTTGTTATATGTTTCGTATGTACTTTCATATGCCTTTAGTGAAAAGGTGTTATTTTGATATTATAAACAGACACTCGAATTTTATTTATTTGTATAGATATAGAGAATTCAATCAGACTGGTTTGATACACATACGTAGGCAATACATACCAATACATTTACATATTGGGTGTTTTATTATGAATCAATGTGTTATTTTTATGTATATGTCGCCGCCCAACTAGCTTAATCCGCCGTTCAATTAACAGCCTAGCCACTTAACTAAACGGCGCCGTTCAACTAGTGGCCTGAATGATATTCAGCCGTTTGATCAAACAGCTAGGCAAATGACTTGGATCGGTGACGTTTAACTACTTGCCTAGCCGTTTAATTAGCTGCCTAGCCTGTTCATTTCAATTTAGTTCTACGTTCTGCCACCTAGCGCCGAAACTCACCAAACTGTCAATATTTCTATATTCTATATTCTCTTTGGTCAATATGGCGTCGGAAAAAAACAACTTTGATGGAATCATTTTATTAGGTACTTAGGTTTTTTACGATTTTTTTTAGATCCACCGAATCTATTTGCCCGTTGGGGTTTCTGTGGGGTCATAAAAAATAACCCTAACCTAAACCCATCCAGGTCGTTCTGCTTGGGTAGTATTTTGAAAAAGTTTGGTAGTACTTAAATGTCAACCAGTTGCCTAAGCATTAGCCAGCCAGTTTATTACGAGTAAATGTTGTAATAGACGATACGGCTGAATATCATTTAGGCCGTTAGTTGAACGGCGCCGTTTAGTAAAGCGCCTAGGCTGTTAATTGTACGGCGAATTAAGCTACTTGGCTGCGACATATATATGTACTAGGTATGTGCCCATATTGCTTATGCCAGAGCCTAGTAGACACAGATTACTGTGTTGGTGGAATAAATAAACCATCACTTATCGTCACACATTTGTTGGCCTTATAGGTTCGAAGTTCTGTATTCAAAGAATCCACACTTTAATGGCAATAATTAATCGATAAACAAGGAACATGGCAATTATGAATAATAAGCTATTGCCAGAGGCGGCGCGGCGGTGGGTCAAAGTACGTGCTTGTGGTCTGTCGAGCGAGATAGCGGAAACCGTTACAAATTACAAACGATGATAACTCCGTCCTATTTATTATCGTTGTTTTGCAATTGCTCCATTTCAATTCATTTCCTATTTGTTAAAATAATAATCTTTTCCTTGTTCTCTTTCCAATTCAGTTCTCAGAACAGGAATAGCTGGTTCATGTTCATCAAGTGCTCATATCCTAATATCACAAGTTTTAATTGCATTCCGATTAATTGCAATTATTAATTAATTAAGTAACTCTTCCCTACTGCCGTCCGTTTAACATAATACCTTTGAGTTATAGTATTTACTTTTACTACTTACGTGAAAGCGCAAGTACCTAGGTATTTATCAACAGGCCAGTCATAGCCTATTTTTCTATCATTTATATTACCTACCTCTGGTGTACACTAAAGAGTTATTCTATTATATTCTAACAAAAACAATCTGTAAGTGTCTTCACACTTTCTAGGGGCATCATTTGATGCTTAGAGTTCAATACAAGGTTTATCCACACTTTCCAGTAATCGTTTTTTTTTGTAAATGTTGTTGGCCAGAGTTTCCATAACAACTTCACCCGGACAGAGGGCGAGCGCAAGTGCGCTTCAGCCAGAGGGGCAGGGTGGGGGACGGACGGCGCGGGCGGCCTTATTGAGAGGATGCAAATTGCAATAGATGCTTTCGCCGCTTGTGGTCATGCAGTTCGGCAGCTCCAACTACGTTTTCAAGTGTGATAACGTTTATTTTTAGCATTAGACAATGGGATATTAATCAGATAGATGCCGGCGTCCGCTCGCGTATGCCGGACACGTGCAATCGTGCATTAACCCGCCGATTGGCGCCCTCCCAAACACGTGTCGTCAGTGGTAGAGACAAGCTAGACCCAATTGACTACAGCTGATATACCTACGGGCTGGATTGAGCGGGGTAGTAGGTACTTACTACCCTGCCACAGAACATCGACGTACAGCAACTAAAGCAGGGTCGCTGAGCACGAAGAATTTCGTACAATGACCTGTTATTACCTGTCTCTGTCACTCCCGCGTAAATATAATACGTCTCGCTCGCACAGTTGCTGTGAACTGCGTGTGAACGGCAACTGTGCGAGCGAGACGTGTTAGATTTACGCGGGAGTTACAGAGACAGGTCAGATCATTAACAGGTCATTGTACGAAACTCTTCGTGCTCAGCGACCCTGCTTTATCTAGCATAGCTGCGTTTCGTACGATGTGCGAGAGAGCCGGAAACCCAACCCCCCCTCCTTTCTCGTCCCTCTGACCTACTCCACTTCAGGTCGGCAACGTCGAGCAATGCCTTTGGTATTGAAAACTACCATAGGCCACGGTAACTTCTTAACAGCGGGCTGGCCGTACGTTTCTTTGCCGATTTAAAAAGCGTGCATTATTATGACCCCCCTTCACCTCTCGCTAGTCCGTCTGTATACCGTAATCCGTCCGTATAGCGTAATCGTACCTAGTCTTACAAAAGAATCGCAAGTCTGTAGAACAATGATGTTGAATGCGTTGTTACGTACAACAAATCATTGTTCGGTACTGCACAAAGACATTTTGAAATAAATCTGCAATTTATGAAAAATATTAAGTACTTACTATATATGGACCATCGTAACGAAAACTGGTACCATGGATTCAGGTCATGATTCTGGACCCCCTAGAGTTAGAATTTACCGACAAAATTCTCATGATACTTCTAACATTTTTCAGCATTGTTCAATTGATTTTAGCATGAAATGCGCACTCGTTTTGGGTCTTAATTTACATTTACGTCTTGAATAGTAATTAGGTAGTGATTTATTTATGTAAAATCATTTAACATAGATGTGCATAATGATTTCATGCTAAAATTAATTTTAAGAATCATGAGTTGAATCCATGGTATCAGTTTTCGTTACGACGCTCCTTACACCCTGTATAGCTCCATTATTAATAAGAACAGGTGGTAGGTAGTTAGTTAATCTTATAATATAAACATCATCTCATTAGCATAAAATATGTAACAAGCCAAAGCCAAGGCTTGCTTTCACAAACTAGAGATTAGGTAACCCAGTCACAGAATCGTTATGACCCAGTTAAATAGGTAGATTATATATTGATATTTATTTAATATTAGGAAGAGAATAAATTTATTAGTTGAATATTACGTCATTGTCGCACTTTTCATTAATCCAGGGACGGGAAACCCCTTCAAAGGGGTAACCATTTTTAACAATTCGTTTTCTTAACCTTTATTATTATAATCTTTAAGGTAAACTTATGTTCCAATCAAAAAGTATAGTGTTCCTATCCTACACAGTTTCTTTTAATGGTTGCAGCTTTTAAATACGGAGGTTAATGATTATTAGAAAAAAAATACGACATCAATTATGATTTTTGTTGTTTCTGGTATCGTTTTTTATATTATATAATTACAAAACGTTGAGTAAAAAAAGGGTAAGTACTTATACTAGGAACCACAAAAACCATTTGTTTTTTTGTATAGGTAGGTTGAAATCACTACAATTAATAAAATCGAATCCACGCAGCAAGTGCCAACAATAGGTGAGACAGGATGTGGGTATAAGTAGGTAGGTTTTTAGTGTCAGTTTCGCCTGACTCGCCAAGCACGTCAAGCTTGCCAAATTTGTAAATGCATTAATACATTATTAATGTTTTCCAAAGGTCATACAGCGGTTGAGCGATTTAAAAAGTGATTGTGGCACAAGTAAAAGATGAGAGCGTAGGGCGTGTGGGCTAAGATATTTTAATTCATTTTCATTTATTTTGAATAGGCCCACTATTGGGCAAAGGCCCTCCCACAGTTCCCTATCCCTAAAGGATGGCCACAACATGGCCACGTTCCACCCGCAAAGTATAAGGTACGCCTCACTATTTAATTTTATTGAATTACCTAAATTGTCAACATTCCTTATAATTACAACTTGCAACCTTCAAACTGAAATATTTTTTGTTCCTTTCGTATTCATGAACTTACTTATGGATAAGTTCAGCGAATAACAAACAAAAATGTAGGTCTAGGCCTTGCCGTGTTAGGGTTGCGCTTTCATTTTGGCATGGATCCAAAAGCTCTGTCTGTCTTTCTATCTACAATGTTCATAAAATCCTACTTATAATATTATATATTATTATTATATTTTAAATATATTATATTATATAATATTATAAATGTGAAAGTTTGTGAGTGTGGATGTATATTTGTTACTCCTTCACGCAAAAACTACTGAACGGATTTTACACAGATAGTTTATAACTGCAATTAACATATAGGATACTTTTTATCCCGATAATCCCGAAATGTTTGTTACGTTAAATACTACGCGGACGAAGTCGGGGGGCACAGCTAGTAAATTAAGTTTATACGTGCGCGTACCTTGTTTAGTTTTTACCTTTTTTAGTTCTTTTACCCACCGAAGCCTGTTCATCTACAAGAAATAGGTAAGTAGGTACCTATTTGTTTTTTTAATTAACTAATCTGCCATCTGATGCCCACTAGCTGAAACAATCTAAAATCTACTCGCTTGGAACGAACTCGTAAATGTAGTTAGAACATAGAACCGCCACTAAATGATAGATGGCGCTAGTGTCGTTATACTAATTTGTGTATATTGAACAAATAAAGTAAGTGCCGCCGTAGGCCAAATAAACTGGTCAATGTGTATGCATCACAAATTCATTTTCAACTTAAATAACCTCTAGATATGGTAGGAAATGTTTAAAACATCAATCCTCTTCCATCATGTTGATCTCAAGACGACATCGCAATGCGTAAAATCGTACTATTGGACATAGTATTGCAGAATGTAACTAACCCACGCTTCTACAAACCGAAATCAACCTACAGTCATCCAGATTCGGGTTGCCTTCTGTCAACAGCAGTACGTGCAAGTTGGTTACATTCTGCCAAACAAACCCAATGTTCATACTCTCTATTGCATAATAACATGACATGAGAAATACTGGATAGATTCCTAGCCAAAACAAACATAAACTAAATTGAAATGAGTAATCATTATTTCTCAGTGTTAGTAGCATGTCGGTCTACAAAAAATAATAGTCTGCAGAATATACTTACCTACTTAGGTAAATTGATTGCCCATTTATAAAATTAAATTGCATCTACCTTTGTCAAGCACTGATGCCAGCGATTCAACTAGCCTTACACTCTGGTACTGACATAACTGGGATGCTTCTCTTAGCAACAATATTTAATATAGCGTGACATTCGTATTGTCGAATCCTACTCTAAATTCCATCTTTTTTACTGTCGTATATCGTCGGAACGAACGATAATGTTGTATTGTTCGTTCAATAACGATACGAAAGCAAAAAAGTTGGATTTAGAGTAGGATTCGACAATGCGAATGTCACGATATATCGAATATTGTTGCTAAGAGTAACACCCCTGTTTTTATTATGACGATACGGCTCATTAGCAAAAAGTGTGTCGTAATAAATACTTATACCTAATCGACAAATTACAACCTTATGCCATAATGAACGTAGCATTAAATGACGATTGTAATTTAATGTATCAGCAACAAAGCAATGTGTAACACCGGTAATAGTAGGTAGGTGAGCAATGCGTACAATAAAACTAAACGTGGACTCAATCAATCTCAGTCTCGTGGTTAGTCGCTCGGTCGAAACATCTCGTGCGCAGTTCATTTGAGACATCAATCAATCAATTGCTCATCAAGCTTACCGCAGATCTTGTTTGGAGAAAATGGTGAAAAGTAAGTTTGAATATTACTTACAAATAACATTTGAAGATATTTTTTTTAGTTGGGCGGTATTAGGTACTGATAATTATTCACCATCATCTTAGAAACTACTCGCGTAAATTCTTAATTAATTCTTACAATGATCTTTACTTAAACAATTTAACTGACAGCGTTTGAATTAACTTTAACAATAACAGTAAGGAAACATTCCTCTTACCACAAGTACGTTTTTCGTGTCCGAAAGCCAAGAGCAGAGATGAGATTCTATGCCACAAAATAAAATATGTATCCAGGTTTTATTAAAAGCTAAGTTCAGCTGATTTGAAGGCTTATTGAAGCGTTATTATAAATCGTTTATAATGCTACCCATGTTTATGTTGATGTTTTTATCAGCTAATACTGAACATTGCACATACAATATTGGAGCTGGTGACACCAAAACACGAATATTGACCATAGGACAACTTAAACTAACTATGTATTCACGATATGATCATTTTGTTAATTTATTATTTACTAGCTGAGCCCGCGACTTCATCCGCGTGGAATTAAACTTAACAAAAAAGCCCGCTCCCGCGTTCTGAGCCCGCGCGACTGGACCCAATTTTCTTTTGTTTTTCGAAAATAAAAGTAGCCTAAGTTACTCCTTATAACATCAGCTATCTGCCAGTGAAAGTCCCGTCAAAATCGGTCCAGCCGTATCGGAGATTACCCGGAACAAACATACAGACAGACAGACAGACAGACAATTTTTTTTTAAATAGCGTTCTTGCTATATGTGTCGTTTGTACTTTCAAATGCATTTAGTGAAAAGGTGTAATTTTGATATTACAAACAGACACTCCAATTTTATTTATTTGTATAGATACCTCCGCAAAACCTAAGTAAATTTTGCCATCGTTAGGTATTTTAAAATAACTACATACATCTACTACGTCCCAGTTTCCTCTTTATTATGTTAGGTATGTGATTATTTCAAAAATAATATTATACATTTTCTTGTTTTTAACTTTACACTGAAATATATAAAATTTTAGTAAAATGTGTTCAGTGAGATCATCGTATTTGTAGATTCAAAGTTCTCAACATGACCTCCATGTCGAATTATTTGTATAGCAATGCAAATACTGCTATTTCCATACGAAACCTATTGGTATTAAATTATTATTATTGCTAACATTGTATTCACACTACAACCTGTTATACATCGTAAACCATGTCATACCAAAATTTATCCTAATACCTACTTGCTCTTATATTGTTGTTATGTGTAGTTCAATTATTATGGTTTTCCAAGTATTTCATTTCATAATAATAAAACATTATCCGGATATTTTATCATCGCATCAGCCACACCACGCCAGTTCAGTTAAAATTGCGAATAACATCAGATAGGTAGGTATCTTATGAATGACCTAATTGATTACCTTCTGGAAGTTACAGAATAATGTGTTTATGTTTAAATTTCCGGGTGGAATATTCCGATGATCTATAATTAAACATCCATTAATTTCGTATTAGACGAAATACCTTGTAGTAATCTAGTCTTTAGCTAACCAGTTTGTGACCGAGTATCACACAAATTTTGTCCAATGGGTGTTGTGCGTAGAAGTATTCTAATATCTGCAAAAAAGTATTCGATATAAACAGAACGGATGTATATGTTTTTTCTTAAAGTAATCCTAAATAACTATTTCTAAATTCTATTTCTGTAGTTATGACTCATCCACAGCAAAAAGCTTATTCGGTCGGTTATTTTTTAATTCATTTATCATTGTAACGTATTTTGTTATCTTATTTTTTCCCACTTCATTCGCGTGAATTTAGAAGAATACGTAATAAACCATCCTAGAGAATATCACATCATAACAGTGAAAATTGCAACCAAATCCGTTCAGTGTTTGTCATCATTATTAGCTCATTCATACAGACAGAAAAGCCGCGCGTTGAGGTCTTTCCCTTATAGTATCTATTTAGTGTTATAAAGTAATAAAAATATAAACTATACTTCAATAAGTACTTATAAAGACTTAGATTTGCTTCTTGCAATAAATTTACTTAGAACCGCATACCTCATAGCAGAAGGAAATTGTGAAAATTTTAGTTATTATTATTAATTTTTAATAGGTTTAGTAATTGTTGCAGCTACTGTATATTACAAAAAAGTATTCACAATACACCCTTGAGCCTCGTACCCATTTTAAACGAGCACTGTTTCCGTTCACAGTATCGCAGCATATGCTGACGGACCTGGAGAAGATACCAGGCGTGCAGCTGGGCGACTTCCTGCTGCAATTCGAGCTGGACGAGCCGCGGGAGTCGGTGCGCGACATCGCTCGGACAGAGCTGCGGGAAACGACAGAAATCGTCAAACCCGCTATTGAGGACCTTAAGAGGCTGCTAGAAGGTACTCAGCCAATATGCACTCAGCGCTTAAATATTAAAGGTCCAGTTTTAGTATTTGCGACTACGTGTGTATTGATCCAAAATTTTAGTCAGGGCGGTGACGTTAATAAATGCAACATCAGAATGTTAAATTAAACTCAGGCGGGTCATCGTACTTACGCCTGTATGAATTGCTATGTACTAAAGAAAATAAATATTTCCAACATTTTCGACATTCGACCGTCCAACCGGTTCATCGGTTTATAACAATGCGAGAAGTATGTTAATCCGTTGTTACTTATTGCCCTTTGGTCTGAGACTGCGTGCTAATTGGCAAACAATGAGCTAACGCAACAGATCCTTCATCCAACGATGAGTTCGCAAAAGTCAACAAATAAATAGTATTTATACTGGCAAAATGCATCATACACAAACTGTCAAATATATAAATGCACCTGCCATACTAACCAAACAATTATTATTTCTTAAGAAAACGTCATAATCAAATAATAACTTGCATTTTTATGAGTTCATTTCACAATATTTCTTATCGGTTTTAATTTTACCTTTATCGCCATTCGAAGTGTGCCTAATCGCTGTCGATGTTTCGTTTATCAGGCACGAAATTGCTACCTCTCTCTGTATTGATTTTATTATTAGATCTGTGGACACGAGCTCTAAAAAACTAGGAAGCTGGTAGTGCTTTCTAGTTCTTACGTGGGGAGCGTCGGGACTATAATAAAGTTTTCACCTGACACCTTCGCTACGAAATCGAAATACAAAACCATTTCTAAAACGAACCAACTATCACCTGTTTTTTTATAACAAAGTCGACAAACAAGTGTACGACCCGCCTGATGTTAACCGTAGCCTATAGATACCAAAGGCATTGCCGACCAGGGAGGGGGATTCTGGATAGGGAAGGGAAGGAAGCTGGTAAAGTCAAATTCAAATTCAAATCATTTATTTTGTTTCGGCCTACGGGGGCACTTACAAATTGTCAATTGTACATATTTTTTTCTTATCTACAACCGGATCGGAACGCGCCCTCGACTGAGAAGATCCGGCAAGAAACTCAGCGGGCTTGTCTTTTTACATGTCTTTTTTTTATGGCCAGTTGCTTAAACACAATAAATACAAAGGGTAAAACACTACATATTAATATAAATATTATAATAGCTCCAGGCCCCCTAGCCAAGTGGCTTCGTCTACAAGCGTTTCTACAAAACGCTACGCTTCAATGTATGGAGATGACATTACAAGTCGATAAGTAGATCACGTGACTTATGTCATTTCCATACATGAAGCGTAGCGATTTGTAGAAACGCTTGTAGACGAAGCTACTTGGCTAGAGGTGCTGGTATTCCGGCTCCCTCACTCATCGCATGAAACGCAGCTATAAATGCTAATTTACGCTGATATTCTGTGATAGGGTGGTACTTCCCTAGTCGAGGCAGCCCTTACTTGCTATACCACCGTTGCAATAACATACATAACACGATATCATGCTGTCTCACCATTTATGACTGTTTAAATAAAGTAAGGCAAATAAGCAAAGTACTTAACAAACACACGAATATTCTTCATACACACTCGACAAAACACTGAATGATAATTGATTAACAAGTAATTTATGCGACGGTAATGGATCTCGGATTTTACGTATACCTACATCAAATAGTCATCTCAATGGAATTGCTTTTCCATTACCTACCTTATACCTAAGACTTTACTTTGTTATCCAACGTTATGTTAAACAAACATGACGTGATCACGTGAATTAACTTTAAGTTAACTTGGTGTCACTTTAAAGATCTATCATTTAATTATTACCTAATAGTTGAATACAAATTATATAATCTGTCATAATACAATATACTATACTGTCATATTAATATCAAACTAGTTTTATTTTATATAGGACATTATGAAAACATATAATTTGCTGAGTAAATAATAGCCAGAGTTTACATTGTCCAAAATTACCTGCCTAATAATCCGAATAACACCTTGAACGATCGCGGTTAACTGACAAGTATTTAAAAAAAAAGAGTATGTAATATTTTAAAATCGTTTGGACAACACGTGCGAAACATAAGTTTACCAAATGTATATAAATATTAACCAAATCTATTTATTTTATTTGCAGCTGATAAAGATTTGCACGTTCCTTTAGACAACGAAGCGTGGCTGGTTAGATTCCTGAGGCCATGCAAGTTCTATCCTGAGAGCGCTTATGACCTGGTATGTATCCTCTCCCTAAAGCCTCTCCCTTCAAGGAACTCTTGGGCAAAATTGTATGCTTCTAAGCTTAGACTTTCCGTTATCTGACAGTCACTTCTTGATATATTTTTTTTATTAACTAATACAGACTAGTTTTCACACATAAAACCCATAATTGAGACAAAGTGATTTACCAAATCAAATATAACATGCAAAGCAACTAAGATTATACAATGAATGCTAATTTAAGAATAATGCCCACAGATAAAGAGGTACTACGCGTTCAAGCAGAAGCATCCGAAGCACTATGAAGGTTTGACTCCGAGCAAGGAGACCAATGTTTTCAACCAGAATGTGCTCACAGTCCTGCCCACGAGGGACCAGCGCGGCAGGCGAGTGCTCGTCCTTGAATTAGGCAGTAAGTCAACTTTTATTCCTTTCTATCTTGTTCAGACTTAATCCAACCATAGGTAGCTAAATTTATTTTTTATTAGTCCGTTACTAATTTGCAATCATTATCCAATCTACGGGTGTTTTGTTCAGCTGATGATGATGTTTACCTATAAGTACTAGGTATAGCTATCACTCGACAATGTATTTACTTAAAACCTTAGTTAGTTAGTTAGCTTAGACAGTTACCTTACAATCTTTGTTAAGTAAAACTTTTGTTACTAACAATTGCAGCAAAAACCAGACTTGTATTTTTTTGTTTAATACGGATCTAACTAAATAAGTGCCATAAATACGTAACAAATAAACTTTGTTAGTGTTCAGTATGGGTATTTCTGGGTATGCGATGGTCACGGTAACGCGACCCAGGTAATGATACGCTGCGAACAATGCCAGCGGTAGGACCCTATTACTGAGAACAAAAACTCCCTCATCATGTTTGACGTCAGCAGATTATTACTACCTTGTGGGTGGGTACATCAGCAGCGCTTATTTGAGTTTTGACTCGATTCACCTTACTTTTAAATTGACGTACTGGATATCAACCTTCTCTGATTATCACGCTAATCATACCATGACTTACTTATTTCTTCAAATTTTGCTCTTCAATTCCTATTCCATCCTATCTACATGCGACAAATAACGAGGCATATTTACCTGCAATTGAAAAAGACGGAGCTTGAAAAAGCAGTTCGCTGACAGTGTTTCTCATTTCATTGTATAGTGATGTCCCTCTCAATTGAAAGATTCATCTGTTTACCAAATAACTCCCGCCCCAAACCAGGAGTCAGACTCCCATTGGGTTTTAGTCAGCAGGCCGCAAGGAAAAAGGTATTCATTAGGTGTTAAAATTATCTTGATACGTCCAGAAAAATGGAAACCAAGCAAGTGCAGCCTGGACGAGGTGTTCAAGGGATGCGTGCTGTTCCTGGAGGCGGCAATGCTGGAGCCGGAGACGCAGGTGTGCGGCGCCGTCGTCATCTTCGACATGGACGGCCTCTCCATGCAGCATGTGCTGCAGTTCACGCCCAGCTTCGCGAACAGAATCGTCGAATGGCTACAGGTATGCGGGACATTGTTTTTTTTATTTCTACAATAGAGTTCGGGACATACAGGAAAAAATATGGGGAATTGGCATCTTCGCACTGACCCAAAAAGTGCTGACCGCCCTATATATTATAACATCTCGCTCATATGGCGTCTCTACACTGCTATGAGTATTCACTTTAGTTTGTACGAATGGCGCATTGTTTACCTAAAAGTGTTTGCCGATACCAAAGTCATATTTTTCAGTATTTAAAACTGTTACGATATAGTGTATTTTTAAGTTAATTTCAAATCTCAATCATCATACAGCAATACAATCTTTGCGTGCTATGCACCTGCCTATGGACTCTAACTGTATCTACCTCTATACCAGAATAGTGCCAAAACCTTAACCATACCTAATAGTTTTTTTCTTATTTAATTTCCTTATTTAACAGAACCTCTCATTTAATTCCAGGAAGCGATACCCCTCCGAATCAAAGGCCTGTACATAATCAACCAGCCGTTCATCTTCGACATGGTGTTCAAGATCTTCAAGCCGTTCCTTAAAGAGAAGCTGCGCTCGCGCATCGTTTTCATGGGGAGCGACAGGAAGTTGCTGCACGAGTACATCAGTCCCAAGTGCCTGCCAGACAAGTACGGCGGCACGCTCTCCATACCCAGCGTGAGCGGGGCGCAGTGGCTCGAGCTGCTGCTCATGTGTGACCAGGAGTTCTCCGGTGAGTGCTTCAACATAATAATCTAGTCACAAAAACACTTAAATGTAACGTAACCTAAACCTAAAACATTTTGCCCACTTGCAGTGATTAGCCATTTTGCCTCAATTAAACAATAATATTGAATCTCTTGATAATTATTTAGACAAATTGCTCCAAATTGACTACTCTCTCAATGGATTAGCAATCGGATACTCTATTTCTTCTTGATTTGAATTTCATTTAGGTAGGTAGAGATTTTACTTGCTTATTCTTGCAATTTTTTTTAACGGAACATGAATTCGAAGGCTGGATTAAAAATATTTTAACTCAATGTTACGTTGCGACGCAAAACTTATGGAGTAGCATCTTTAACGTTTTGTTTTTTTGATTTTTTTTCTTTTGTTCGCAGCGATCAACTCATACGGGTACAAAAAGAAGTGAACAGTGCGCTGATCGAGTGATGTGGATTGCCCTATTGTGATATTGAGCATATCGTGATACTGTAGTTTCCTAAGTTAGGTTAAGTAGCCGTACAAATAAACGTAATGTATATGCGCATAAATAGGCTTAATGAAGTAATTTTATAAAATGAGCTAAAATTCAATTTTATTTTTTTGTGGAATCAAATTTGGTGAAGTTCAATCCAATATAATAATGATTAGCTATAGTATCGTTATAATTACATATGAATTACATGTGAAGGGCGAGCCAAGTCTTAATGCATGACAATTTCCAATTTATTGAGAGATGACTTTATTATTTTTCTTAAAAAGCAGCTGGCTGTGATATATTACAAATATATATTTGTGTTATACCCTTGTTAATAGAGGCGTCCTATCTGAATTATTTATTTTGTTATCGAAATTCGAACTAAACCGAGTCATAACCAACAATGTGCATTCAAGTTATACCTACTGAATATTTATATTATATTGCTTATTATAATTAGTACAATTTAAATCATAATGATTTAAATTAATGATAATCCTTAAGCCGAATGTTACAATTAATGAAATGAAAATGAAAAATATTTATTCAGTACAGGGAACACATAAGGAAATATCCGCACATAATTATAAAATAAGTGAAATATATACACCTAAGGACAGTAAGCTGCATTTCCTACAGTGTGAGCTGTACCGACAGGCATTTGGCTCAGCATGTGCTGGAGGGGAACGAAATCTCCTCCAACGCTGATTTTCAGCCAAAGCCTCCTCATACCTTGTCTTGCATACCTACACCATTTGCTACCCAAATCACTAAGCTATTACAACAATATAAGTACTTATACGTAATAATAAATATAATACATATTTAAATAAAATTAAAAGGAATATAAGAGAATTGTTAATCTGACAAATTGTTATAAAATTAAAATAATTGTGTGTGAATGAACGCGAAGTAAGTATGCACCCACGACAATATACCGCCAACAAACGACCGCCTCGCCCGACGCCCGAATCCTTACGAGTGCATATATATATGTAGGTTAGGTGGCTAGGTATAGGACTAGCTACGAAGTCGCGGCACAGGTCGCAGGCGCAACGACGCAACGACGCAATTAATTTTGTTATACTTGTAAAGATACGGTTATCACAGGGATGTTAATATTTCATTAATTATATGCATCACTTCATAACACCGCGATTGTTGCAATGATAAAATAATGTATAGATATAAGACATTACTGATAATAAAACTTCATAATTATTCGTTATACTTATCCCATTTCTGGTGGTTCCAAAAGTACATACGAAGGCGCCTTGCTAAATATGAACATAATGTAAAAAGTATACAATGCGTCACATATTGTAAGTTAACAATACCTATAAACAATAAATGAAACAACTTTATATACAAAATTAGATTTTATTCATCAACCCTACCTACACCTATCTAATCGATAATACCTATAACTAATGAGAAAATTATCTATACAATTAAACCTCCGATATGTACCTGTGTATGTAAATAGTATAACTATAAGTAATTTGTACACAACTCGTGTAAATAATCTACGTCTGGATGTTATTGTTGTTTGTCTTCTCACTCACGTAGCCGTACGTGCCCGCCACTGGAAATAGAAATAGACTAGTTTAATATAAAACCAGCAATAATCAGGTTGGTATACATATAAAAAAGTTACCTACATGGTATTCCAAAGGAATAAAATCCTACCAAGATTATAAATGTGAAAGTTTGCGAGTGTGGATGTATGTTTGTTACTCCTTCACGCAAAAACTACTGAACGGATTTGGATGAAATTTGGAACACAGATAGTTTATAACCAGGATTAACATATAGGATACTTTTAATCCCGATAATCCCGAAATTTTTGTTACGTTAAATACTACGCGGACGAAGTCGAGGGGCACAGCTAGTAAAAAAATACAAAAAAAAATACCGCCAGACAAACACACCAACTGTATAGTCCCAAACTAAGCAACGCTTGTACTATGGGTACCGCACAATGGACTGGGGGCGATCCCAGTGACACCCAGACCAGGAAAAATTACGAAAAGGTCATTTCCGAAATTTACCCTGACGGGAATCGAACCCGCAACCACCCGATGCAGTGAGCCGAGCCGCCTACGCTCGAACCACTGCGCCAAGCGGTCGAATAAAATAGACTAGTTTATAAAACCAGCAATAATCAGGTTGGTATAAATATATAAAAAAGTTACCTGCATGGTATTCCAAAGGAATAAAATAGTCTAGTTAATAAAACCAGCAATAATCAGGTTGGTACCTATACATATATAATGGTATACAAAAAAAGTTACCAGCATGGTATTCCAAATAAATAAGTATAATGGACGATGTGTTCTGTTGTATCTTTTGTGATAATATTGAAGAAATCAAGGACTGAGATCGCGTGTATTACTACGTAACTACTTAACAACCTACCTACTGCCGAGTCGGTGCTCAAATGTAAGTCAAGCTAAAGAGAAAACGGCTTTATTTGAATACATCATATACAAAAACCATTTCAAAATATCGTCTCCAGCTACGTTTCACACAATCGATTAAGTAATATTCGGCTGATAGCTGCAAATCCTTGTCTTTCATTATCGATAAACCAAGCTTAGGTATACCTACTACAGGAATTTTAACTTTTAAGTTCAAAAAATAATATTGATAAGTCGGACTAACAACCATTAGTATAGATAGTCATTTACATGATACGTAAGTATAGTTAGTTAGTTGATAGGAGTTATACTAAGTGAAACAGAAAGGGTATATTTTTCAACTTAACTTTGTAAGTCGGTTTTGTGGTTTTGTTTTTGTTGAAGTACTGAAGGTTTTGTTGACTTATGAAATCTGTCAACAGCTGTATCCCTATAAGCCGTTTTGTTTTTGAAGTTTCTACCAAAGCTGGTAGTTTTAGAATTAAAAAGTAAATTTTTCCAAAAAGTATACCCTTTCTGTTTCAACCTGTATACGTACGAGCGTACTTTGTCTATAAGTATGAAGACTATTCACTACTATTTAGCATGATGTTTTCGTATAAAATTAACAATGTGTTTACCCTGGCTAAACATTTACACTGATTTATATTGCTGTCCCTATTTCTTTAAAGCACAAAATAGAAACAAAACATCGTCACTGCAATCGAGGTGTGACTTGACTCAGTCACGGTATACTCAACAATTAGTCAACTTGGCTAACGGTGGCATTAAAAGTAATTGAACAGAAAAGGAAACACCGGCGCTGTTGCCAAGTTAAAGCTAACTTTCACTCGAGAATGAATAATTGGCTCTACTCTGAGACGATAGTTCAGCTTTCTCTATAAGCTACGAATCTATAGAACAGACTCTCCCGGCGTAAACTGTAAACATTGCGACGGAATATATTGAACACACTCTAAGCTGTCTGCATTTTTGTATGACTCTATCATCTGTAGCGGGTGCTGTACTCACTTTTGAAGGCATCTTCATAATGATGTAGCATCTTCCACAACACCTCACCAGGTATTTCAGGCTCCGGCAGCAGGCCCCCGTGCCGTTTCCTCAGCGCCTTAGGGTCGATGTGTTCCATCAACGAGTCCAGGTTGCTCCCATGCAGGTGGATCCTCGACCGTAGCTTCTCGCTCATGAAAGGTTTGAACATCGCCAACAGCATGTTGAAAATGTACGGCTGGTTCACCACGTGGATCGCTTTCAGACGCATTGGCACGCATTCCTGGAATCAAATAATGTGCATTTATGTATAACCATAACTCGCAGTCATTTCTAATTGTACCTGTCGTGCTTTTGCGGTTTAAAAGTAGTAATGAACCATTTATAGTTTACCATGTAACTGCCCCTACTGTAGTCTTATATACCTCGCTACTTTTAGTTCATACGTTCTCAATGTTATCTCAATTATTTCCAAACAGTTCTAATTACATGAATTTAGGAAGTAAGTAGGTACACATCCTTAACATCAATTGCACAACCTTCATATTCACTGCAATATCTACGCTTAAGCAGCTAATTACTTAGGTATCTATGTATATACTTCCTATACCTCCAGCTTCGTAAAGTGTTCGTTGCACACGAAATTAATCAGAACAAAGATCCGACTGACTTTCCAGATGATGTAAAAAGCGGAATCCCAAATGCAGATTATTAGAATTCATGAAAAGATCTTCTATGTCTTGTATCGCCAGCATATACCGCCAACACTTAGCAGTAAAGAGAGACTAATCTCAATCGGGGCTTTAAAAAAATGATTATTTTACCTGAACCCATTCAAGAACCATCTTCGCATAAGAAGGTGTGAACTGCATGACATGCCGCAAGGAGAGGCCCTTCATGTCAATGACACTGGTTATTCCACAGATCTGCGTCTGCGGCTCCACCATCGCGCCCTCTAGCCCTAACTGCATGCAACGGAACACTTCCTTGAGCGGCACCTCGCGTGGATTCCACCTTTCTGGAGGACAAGGATTGTCGAATTAAATGGAAATGTTTGTAACATTGGAAGTTATATTTAGTGATGATGATCCCTTCAAAAGTAAGCAAGTCTTCATAATCAAATCAAATCAAACATAATTCAAGGTAGGGGACATCGTAACAGAAACTGATACCCTGGATTCAACTTGCTGAACTTCATTTAAATGCTGAAAAAAATTGAATCCTTAATTATTCAAGAAAATATCAACCAAAAATTACAACTTTGGGGGTCCAGAGTCATGAGTTGAATCCAAGGTATCAGTTTTCGTTATCCTGTTTATAGATAGTTTGTAATTTATTTGGAATCGTTGATTTTCTATTATATCTATTAATAACTAACCACATGGGATTGTGAATCCTAGTAAGTATCGATGACAAACCTCCAGAGTCCACCAGTATAATGCGCCTCCCGTGCTGGTCCCTCGGCGCCAGGATTGACACGATGGAGTGCTGTAGGCCGGTGCGGATAGCTGATGGCACCAGATCAAAGCAGTAGTCCGGGTGCGACAACTTGAACTTGTAGTATGCTTGTATCTGAGAGTAATTAAAGAAGAATAAATAGGCAGCCGGTCGAAAAAATTATCGCTGCTACCGACGACTCTTTCGCAGACTATTACCAAAGGTAATGCTCGCATGTTGCAAAAGGAAGGGGAGTGGGACAGCAAGAGAAGAAGGGATAGCGGGTTGGGCGTCTAAAGCAGGGTCGCCGAGCACGAAGAATTTCGTACAATGACCTGTTATTACCTGTCTCTGTCACTCCCGCGTAAATCTAATACGTCTCGCTCACACACTTGCCGTGAACTGCGTGTGACCGACAACTGTGTGAGCGAGACGTATTAGATTTACGCGGGAGTGACAGAGACAGGTAATAACGGGTCATTGTACGAAATTCTTCGTGCTCAGCGACCCTGCTTTAGCTCCTTCACTCATCGTACAGCGTCGATAATCTTAGATATTAATCCATTACACCAAAGTACCTAAGGAAATTCTTGATTATATGTCGCAGGACTGTTAGCTCATGAAATCATGTTTGCTTTGTACCTGTACCTAACAGGTCGGACACTTAAATTAACACCTACCAACGTATAATATTAAATTATTTACACAAAATTCATGTCTATCGCTCTGTCTACCTATACAGTATGAAGACGTATTTATTCCTCTTGACTGTGAAAAACCCAGCCTCCTAATCATAATTATAATTATAATGTTGTCGTATTTAGAGGTACCTGCTTACCTACCTACAATTTATTTCAATAGCAATATGGATAGTTTCATATCAACCACATCTAATGTTTATTTAATCACTTATAATGGCTGTGTCCGGATGTGATTTTATTTATGTAGTTTTTTCTGTAGTTGCTTTGTATTATGGTAACTTATCTTACTAAAATATGAGTTAATCCTCATTAATAGTAGAGGTTTTAATAAACTTACCATTTTGAATGCGCTCTGTGGGTAGAACTTGCATGGCCTGAGGAACTTCATGAGGAAGTCGTTTCTCTCAGCGGGGATATAAAGCGTCTTCTCATCTGTAAAAAACATGGTCCCCGATTTGTATTGCGGTCCTTCTCACGGTCTCAATGTGTGAGGAAAACATACATATTTTTGGTCACCAGATTTAGTTTAGGTAGTCGTCATTTGTGGACTGCAGAATTATTTATTTAGAAATCTCGTACAACACAATTACCCGCATGATTAAATATATTTTGTAATACTTAATTAAGTGGTTTGCAAAAATAAAACATCATTGATTGAGTGCATCCACTTAACAATCTTCTCTATCTATATGTTTAGTAGGTACGTAATACACTGTAGTGCCTATAATCTGTGTCTACAAATAATCGTGAGTTGGATAGGTACCTACCTGCGTAATTAGATAATCAAAGATAATTTTCGTGCGATACTCCAAAAATTCCATGATTATGGATTACATCACTTGATATGTAAGTAAAAACACTGCATCCTACTAATAGTATAAATGCGAAAGTTTGTGAGTGTGGATGTATGTATGTATGTATGTTTATTACTCCTTCACGCAAAAACTACTGAACGGATTTGGATGAAATTTGGAACACAGATAGTTTATAACCGGGATTAACATATAGGATACGTTTATAAATACTACGCGGACGAAGTCCGTGGGCACAGCTAGTTAAAAATAAATTGGTTAAGGTAGGCTATGAAAAACATAAAGAAGTCGAACTTTATAAATGGAGCAGTATAAAAGTAAAAATGACTAAGTAATCAAGAAATGCATCAATTGCTGCCAATTGAGGCAATAATTTTACAACTACAAGGACAATCTGATTTGACAATTCGCGAAGTAGGTACCCTCCTATAACACACAGCCAATGGTATATAAATACCAAACCAGTTTGTCTAGTCTAGACTGTTACAAACATGTAAGAACTTATTGACGACCGCTTGGCGCAGTGGTTCGAGCGTAGGCCGCTCAGCTCACTGCATATGGCGGTCGCGGGTTCGATTCCCGCCGGGGCAAATTTCGGAAATGGCCTTTTCGTAATTTACCCTGGTCTGGGTGTCACTGGGATCGCCCCCAGTCCATTCTACGGTACCCATAGCACAAGCTTTGCTTAGTTTGGGACCGTGCAGTTGGTGTGTCTGTCTGACGATATTTATTATTATTATTTATTATTATTAAGTTCCATTTACTAAGGCGCCATGCGAAATATCGTGCATTATGAAAATATTATCCTATATACAGGTAGGTCATCTTCTTTAGATTTTCAATTCGGTATGCTCGTGTTCGTAATTATTTTCCTCCTAAACTGCTTGACCGTTTTTGATAGGTTTTTTAACTTACTTATGGGGTCACCTGGATAGTTCTTAGCTATATAGTTGGACCCTGGAAGGTGACACTGTTGTCGACATCCATAAAATAAAATATAAATACGCTTGTGAAGCTGCAGACTAAAGCTACTGAGCTAGTTATAATAAAAAAACTACTATGATAACTGGTTTTGCAGGCAAATATTTTGTCATGACCTTATGCAAAAAAGTGGTTCCGGTATCTTTTGATTCAACTTTATATTACAAAACCAACAAGTTAACCAACAAACACGCTAATATTAAGACCTGAATTTCAAATTCTCACGCCTAATAGGCACGTATTTCTCAAATTATATCGCTGTTATATTTTATTCCCAATATTGCATGTAAGTATTGTGTTGTTTCATAACATAACCTACCTACATTCATAATTACCTATTGTGCATTGCATTACCTACTGCATTTACGAACACTCGATCAAGCCGTGCGTGTAAAATTCGCGGCTCTGACCTCTTCAGCAAACATTTTCCGGCCACCAACCAAACGCGAACTAAACTGCGTAATCTAGGTGAATTAAAGGCGAGTGCAGATTGAAGACTCCTTAGAATGTAATGGAACATTGAAACAAGAAAATATATATAGGTACCTATTGCAACAGTGTTAACGATTTATCCTAAATCTACTTATACCTATGATTGTTTTTGTAAAGGAGAACAAAACATTGTCTTCATATTAATAATAATATATATCATACTAATATTATAAAGAGGAAAACTTTGTTTGATTGTAATGAATAGGCTCCGAAACTACTGAACCGATTTGAAAAATTCTTTCACTGTTGGGAAGCTACACTATCCCCGGGTGACATAGGCTATAATAGATTTTCAAAAAAATTAGGGATCCTTACTAAAACTCGAATAATGTAACCGCAATGTACCTGTGCGAAGCCGGGGCGGGCCGCTAGTCAACAACAAAACCGTATAAATCCCGCATTAGACAGAATGCGCTGCCGGAGTGAGAACAATATTGCAACTAGGAACATAGATTATACAAATAAACTGAGAACTAGGAACAATATTGTATAAAATCCCTTTGTGAGTTGTGCGGCGGAAATCTGCCCGTGTATATCACCCACAACTTACTAGGTCCATACACGCGTAATCACGCGATCTTATGAACCAAGCCTTTAATTCTTCCACTTTCCATTTTCCCCTTGTTTTTAAACCATTTCATCACACGAGGTAAATAAATATTCGTGATGTTAATTGCGTTCCTCTCAGATGTGGCCACCGGCGGCGGCGGCGCGGTGGCGGCGCGTTATTATTATGTACTTTCACTTTTCTTTAGCATAAAAGTTGTGAAAGCACAAATGCTTATTACATTTACAATACAAAATAAGTAGGTAGGTACCTACTCCACCTCCAAAGTGATGTGGGATGGGAATTACAGAGGGCAGGTTTAAATAAATAAATAAATACTTACGTCAATAAAAAAACCAACTTACTTTTTAAAAGCTTCCTCAATTCAACCAACGCATCCTCAACCACTTCGGGAGTTTCCCTCAACTCTTTCCCCGCCTTTTCCAACCACTTGTCATTTTCCAAACTGGTTTCCAACCGGATTGTGTTCCCGCCCCAAATTACGAACGGGGTACCATCTCTATCGAATTGCACTTCCATTGTAGAGTATTATTACGTCGATTATTTATTACTGAAGCGTATCTATCTATGTATACAGGAAATTACCGGTTATGTGAGCCTTTATTTTGTGTGTGTCAGCAGCAGTGCGTCGACAGAACACCATTCACTTGCATTTTCACTTGACACAGATATGCGGGAGCTTGTCACAACACTGCCTTATAATCTAATATCACAAAGTGCAAACTTGTTAAAACGGACGAGTATATAAATAATTAATTAAGGAAATATTATTTTGTGTGCGTTATAAATGACGTACAGAGGTGAAACGTGCGTGCGCGTGCGGCGGCGGTGTGGCACTTAGTGGATGTTCGTTTGAAAGCACATCTTAACGGTACTCCAACTCCACCACTGGCGTCGCTCGCTAGCAGCCGGCCGCAAGGCGAACACAATTTGCCTTTCTTTTTTTGATTATGACGGGTTTACTTCCAATACAAAGGAACCGACTGAGTATTGGTAAATAAAGCGCGTGTAAACCACACTGCGAGGAATAGACTTCTCCCACAATGAAATAAGTAGGTAGGGTACTTACTAGGTGTCTTACCTACCAGAAATACCCATGATAAAGTGAAATACGTTTATTACAGTCATCTCTTGACAACAATTGGACCTACTTAGGTGGTCTCAAAAGTACCTTACTCGGCGGTGGTCGCTTCATACTAAGGTCCTTAGTCCAAGGCTACGAGGATTGTCAACAAGGAAAATAATATATGCGGCTACCTAAATATATATCTACCGGTATAAATTCCATACTTAAGGTGAAGGCGCCTGTCTAGCCCGGGAAATTCAAAATTGTGGAGTATTTTTATAGTTATCCAAAATCTGAAAACATTTAAGACAACATGTTGTGATTTGCGACAAACGCAGTATGCAGTGCGTTTATTAATACATTTATTTTACTCGAAATATTATCACGGTGGATATGATACTAGTAAATCACTAAATATACAAAAATTGCCAGTTTTTCTGGTTATCTGTCGTTCTTGAATTTTTTAGAGTAAGTTGGATATATTAATAAATGCATTGCATACGGTCTTTATCGCCAATTACAAAATGTGCCCTTTAATATTTTCAGTTTTTGAAAAAAATTTAAAAATATTTTAAAAAAATTGAATTTCGCGGGCTAGATGGGAGCTTTAGCCTTATGCGAAATTTGATTATGATACCGTGCATCGGTGATTGGCTGCTCTTATGGGTGCTCTTAGCGACATCTGGTGGCAGCAAGATATAAACGAACTATTCAACTTTAGATAACTTTTATGTTCATAACTCCATATTTTGTTTTACTTGAAGTATGGGTATTACATTTTTTACGATTCGCTTACTCGTTTACTAGATACGGAGGATAAAATGATGTAAGTCCCTGTATATCCCGAAGTCTCAGAAATTCCTATATTTTATATATTAGTGAACGCCTTCATAAATTTTCATAGCATCAACTTTTGTAAACATCGTCTACAACACGCTCTCACTACTTTGTAGTGCAGGAACACTAGAACGTAACTTTAGAATTAACTTTAACTTTAACATTACTTGATCCTGTTCCTCTAATTTGCAGATGTCCTAGGTAAATCATCATCATCATCATCATCATCATCAGCCTATGCTTGTCCACTGCTGGACATAGGCCTCCTCTAATGAGCGCCATAGCGCCCTGTCTTCAGCTTGCCGCATCCAGCATCTGCCTGCAGTCTTTCGCAGATCGTCATCCCACCTGGTCGGAGGGCGTCCTACACTACGCTTGCCGAGTCGAGGTCTCCACTCAGGAACTCGTTTACCCCAGCGGTTGTCGGTTCTTCGCGTGATATGGCCAGCCCACTGCCACTTCAGCTTGCTAATTCTTTGAGCTATGTCGATAACTTTGGTTCTCTGTCGGATGTATTCATTGCGAATAATAATAATAATTCATCCTAGGTAAATAAATATCAATAAATGAATATCGCCCGACAGACACACCAACAAACTAAGCAAAGCTTAAACTATGGGTACCGTTCAATGGACTGGGGGCGATCACAGTGACACCCAGACCTGGGCAAATTACGAAAAGGCCATTTCCGAAATTTGCCCCGACGGGAATCGAACCCGCAACCACCATGTGCAGTGAGGCGAGCGGCCTACACTCGAAACACTGCGCCAAGCGGTCGTCAAAGGTGACGGTTACCACTTATAGAGGAAGAGCCAGCGATAGCCAGACGTTCCATATTTTATAAAGGCTGTCAATTTCTCAGAGCATGCCCCCAATACAGGTAAGAACGATCATCGAGTATGGAGTTGGGATTGTGGTTACTTCGGCAGTTAACAGGTAGTAAAGGTGTATAAAATAGTACCTCAAATTCGTTATAGTATAAAGCTTAATTTTTATATATTTCCTTCGGAATAATATTAGAAATCACGCCATCCATTGACGGACACTTAGTGCGGTTTCAACCCCCTGCCAGACACCCCTAAACTTTAATAATTTATGAGTATACTTTCGTCATAGTATAAAAGCTGGGTTTTACATATGTTACTTGGGAACCCATAAAAAAATATTACTTCAACAGCCGGACAGTTTTAATGGTTTTAACATCTTGCCAGACACATTTAAATAGTTATTTAATCATCCAAGTATGAACGCAATAAAACTATTTTTCATTGGGTTTCTTGAACAACTTCGATACACTAAACTCCCTATCTTACTTACTGATAAGTCAATTTGCAAAATATCACCATAATATCTGACATAAATGGCCGTATCTTTTGATTGCGTTGAATAGAAGCCTATTTTTTACATCTCCAAGGGATCATAGCATTTGATAATTGATATTAATTTTTACTTGATAACTTTATCTGTTTCCGAGAAAAAGGGTCTTGATAAACAGACAGACGGGCAACAATGTGATCTTATAAGGGTTCCGTGTTTTCCTTTTGAGGTGTGGAACCCTAAAACTATATCCTGTACTGCAACTACATCTTTTGGGAGTGCAGTCGCTGGCACAACGAACGGACTACTATGCTAAATAGCCTGTATTTCCTTCGGAATAACATTAGAAATCACGGCATCCATTGCCGGACACTTAGTGCGGTTTCAAACCCCTGTCAGACACCCCTAACTTTAATAAATTATAAGTATACTTTCGTCATAGTATAAAAGCTGGGTTTTACATATGTTACTTGGGGACCTCTAAAAAAATATTACTTCGTCAGCCGGATAGTTTTATGGCTTTTACATCTTGCCAGACACATTTAAAGTCTGTCTGTTAATAATAATAAAATAAATATATATTATAAAAATACATTTTTAATATATTATAATATAATATACTATTTTATTATATTGTATTATTATAACATATTATTTATTATTATTATATTCCACTTATTTATATTTAGTAAAATGTATTATAATTTTATGAGCATGCGCCTAGTAGCCAAATGCAATAATCCAAATTACCAAGCCTTCGATCGCAATTCAGTCGCTAGTAGAATACCAAACATTTGCCCAAGCGTTTGAAAGCTAATTAGCGTTCAATCGCTTGCATTTGCTTTTCTATTGCAATTGAAGTAGCTAACGTAATAAGGGCCCAGTTGTAAGGCACCACGGATCGTAATATGACTAATTGGACCTAACCTCCTGAGCTGATTATACTTGATTCCAATAATAGGTATGGCTAAAGCGCTTGAACGCACGGAAATTGTCCCTGGTTTCCACAAGGTCTGTGTAATGAACTGCTCCAGATGTCACTTGCAGGCTATTTAGCATAGTAGTCCGTTCGTTGTGCCAGCGACTGCACTCCCAAAGGATGTAGTTCAGTACAGGATATAGTTTTAGGGTTCTACACCTCAAAAGGAAAACACGGAACCCTTATAAGATCACTTTGTTTATCGTCTGTCTGTTTATCAAGACCCTTTTTCTCGGAAACGGATAAAGTTATCAAGTAAAAATTAATATCAATTATCAAGTGCTATGATCCCTTGGAGATGTAAAAAAATAGGCTTCTATTCAACGCAATCATAAGATACGGCCATTTATGTCAGATATTATGGTGATATTTTGCAAATTGACTTATCAGTAAGTAAGATAGGGAGTTTAGTGTATCGAAATTGTTCAAGAAACCCAATGAAAAATAGTTTTATTGCGTTCATACTTGGATGATTAAATAACTATTTAAATGTGTCTGGCAAGATGTTAAAACCATTAAAACTGTCCGGCTGTTGAAGTAATATTTTTTTATGGGTTCCCAAGTAACATATGTAAAACCCAGCTTTTATACTATGACGAAAGTATACTCATAAATTATTAAAGTTTAGGGGTGTCTGGCAGGGGGTTGAAACCGCACTAAGTGTCCGTCAATGTATGGCGTGATTTCTAATGTTATTCCGAAGGAAATATATAAAAATTAAGCTTTATACTATAACGAATTTGAGGTACTATTTTATACACCTTTACTACCTGTTAACTGCCGAAGTAACCACAATCCCAACTCCATACTCGATGATCGTTCTTACCTGTGTTGGGGGCATGCTCTGAGATATTGACAGCCTTTATAAAATATGGAACGTCTGGCTATCGCTGGCTCTTGGTATATTACGTATAAGTTGAACCATGGACCGTCGCGTCTGTCAGTGCGGTTAGGCAATAGAATAAAAATGTAACGGAGGTAAGTACCAATTTGTTTATAATAAGTATTAATAGGTAATCAAAAAAACATAATAAGTTCAGAATTGTCCCTATGTAGGTGTGCCGAGATAATGAAATTGGGAAGACAATAAAACACAACGTAAATAAACTTTGGATATTTTTTTATTTAAACATTTCTATCCCGAGAAAATCGTCATTAAAATGATGACGTCACGTAATCCAAGATCTATTTTGAGCAATTCAGGTGCTATCAATTTGAGCAATTTATATTACATTGGTCATGAAAATATAACAATATTGGAATGTTCCGTAAAAGGCACACTAAAGGCACTCGAGATTGTCATTTTTGTGTATAAATGCGTTTATATTATACATATATGATGTTTTTATATAATAACTTATAAATGCTAAGTTAAATGGAAATAATTCTAAGAAAATATGAAAATATATATCAAACATTACATATTTTTGTAAAATACCTATTTAATCGTAACTAGATTAACATAGCCATAGTTTAAGCTTCTTAATTAATTTTAAAACTGGTACAATTTTACTATAATCAAATATTTAAAAAGAGCTAAGAAATAGTGTTAATTTTAACGTAACGCGCGACAGAAATTCCATTTTTAATATCTTAAAACAAACTTACAAAAATACACATCAATCGTACAGTTTCATGAAGGTATATCTACATTTTGGCGAACGGCGTATCACTTTCACAGCCACAGTACACATGCAAGTCTCCACACAAACACATGCATTGTCGGGAACATATTCCTACAACTAAATAAATAAAAATGTTTTTGCACCGATACAAAACCTACCTTACGTGTCATGACTTTCGCTCACATTCGGCTGCAATATTCATTGTACAAACGAACAAAGTAATTATAACTAGTTTATTAATTATTCTAAATACGAACATACCAATCATTTGCAATACCCACCATTAGTTATATATGCATGCTTATAGCTAGCATCTACGTAAAATATTTGTCTCGCTAATTATGCAGCCAATAAGAGGCCACCCTACCTCACCTCCCATGTAGTCACTCGAACCAACAATTTGCCATACCAATATTCTACGTGGACACTAGAGGCTTGCGACTCTACTGGAACGTATCAGCGAATGGTAGAGCTATTGAATATATTCTTAAAATATACTAAACTTAATATAGTGAGCTCCAAAAGCTCAACCGCACTATATTACTGGTGCTCGCACACATGGCATTACTAATGAAGACTGTCTCATTGCACGCTATGGCCATAATTTAAGACCCCAAATTGCCTAATACATACTCGACATTTATCTAATCTAAGCCTTAAGTGAAATGAGAACAATACGTTGACAATTGCGACGGAATCAATCGTGATCAAGTACATAACGAGGATTGACGACAGTTACAATTTCTCAAACAAATTGATAAAACCAAAGAACGGTCACATGAACTATAAAATTGACATGCTTATTTATGACAGTCAGAACAATGGTTCCTTTACATAAATCTTGTATGATTTGGGTGGCGAACAAAAAATTAAGATTTCTTATAGAGAGGCCCTTAAACTGTAGGCGGTACGGAAAGACATCTTACATTAAATTTGGGTCAAATCGTCTATACACAGATCACTATTATTTCTGCCGCGTCTATTGTAATGGCTGCTATCTACGACTTCTTGGCGAATCCGTACGTGTTCCAATTCTCGATGTGTGGGAGCACGTCGTTGATGACAGGATACCAGTTGGCGCCAGAATAGTCAATAGCGGGCAGCACGCCACCGTAGTCCGCCGGCAGGTGGCTCGGGGCGACGTGCTTGTGGAGCGACGCCATCTTCGAGCCGTGGAAGAAAATCTGCAAGTGACAGGCGACCGCATTTAAATGTAAATTCAAATAAATAAATATCGCCAGACTGACACACCAACTGTACGGTCCCAAACTAAGCAACGCTTGTACTATGGGTACCGTACAATGGATTGGGGGCGATTCCAGTAACACCCAGACCAAGGCGGAAATCCAACCCGCAACCACCATGTGCAGTGAGCCGAGCGGCCTACGCTCGAACCACTACGCACACAGGTAAAGACCCGGTTTTGGTGATCAAAGGAAACAAAATAATAAGCCTTTCGTGTCGAATCTTATTCATTTGAATTATCTGAATTATTAGTTACCTACTATTGTCAGTGCTATATCCAATGAGAGGGCTGTGAAGCAGGGTGCACATAATCGTGGTACCAGGAACTCATAGAAGATGAGCGCCTACGTCAAAATGTGTTTCTAATGACAGACTGCTACTAGCAATAGTTCCATACATTACGATGCAGATATTGATCATTGCATTTGTTAAAAATATTACATTATCGCCGTCTTTGTAACATCCGGGTCAACGGAATCTTGAGAACAATGACTGAATGTATAATAATCACTACCTACTTAATACTCACTTAATATTTATCAGGAAAAGGAATAAATAAACGAACTTGTGAGTGTAACTACAATGTGCCATCAAAACATTGCACGTAACTTACTCTGGTCTTAAGTTTTTCCCTGATGAAAGGTTTGAACATATTCCAAACGACATTGAAGACCATGGGTTGCTTCACGAAGTGCACCTCCTTCAGCCTGAGAGGCATGGCGTCTTGGATGAAGGTGAGAAGACGTTTTGAGAACGCCGGCGTCAAGCCCATCGTCTGGAGACAATACAATCAATGTTAAACATCATTTGCTTGCAAAATATCTGGCCCGCTCTTCTTTATCTGTACCTTAATGACCCACAGAATTATAAGTAATAGTTTACCTAATTACCTATCATAATAGAGTTTAAATTCGAACATATTAATGTTATATATTTTGATTATGAAAATAGAAAACAAATACTAAGTCTCCGAGCTGAGATGCACCCCTCAACATTAAACGTTCTGATTGCAACTCAAACAAAATGCAAATTTCCTCGCGAGTTTCAGTGATGTGTACATATTGACCCTAGCGAACCCGGGGCCAGTCGCTATTCATCCTTTTAAAATAACATTCTTTGGGCTATCGATAATCAAGAACAATAGGTACCTATGTTAATTTATCGCTTTTGTTTGCGTCATTATCTTATAGAGCAGGGATCAAGAGATTATCAATAACACCGCACGTAATACAGTTAAAATATTTGGGCTTACTTTACGCACATTCGACTCTTATTTATCATCATTTAAGATAATTAAAACGACTCATGGTAGGTACACATTATGAAATCGATGTGGGCGTTTTATTAATAACTACGTCTATATGTACAATATAAATACATTTATCAATAGTAGAGACACGCCGTGTGAATCCGGGACGGGCTCGGGTCGCTAACACTTGATATTAACATTAACGTGCACGTCAATTAGCTGAAAACATTAACACCTTACTTCGAAATATCCGATACATCACACACAGCCCAGTTGTGGTCGGCCACGCTCACCCACAACCGCCGAGGTCAAGGCACAGCTCGCGTTGGGGATCAACAAGTGGAAACACACCACGACAGTGCAAACAGATTACCCGACGATATTTACACATGCACTAAGGAAAAACAAATTTCCTTGCTTCAAAAGGAGCAGGAAGTTTGCTTAAAATATTGATCTTGTTTTTAAATGTGGAAAACAATCCCAGAATGGCTATCGTGTGTCTGCTAAGGCGATTGTAGTCTTTAGCTCGTTACACTTGCCTAATATCCGTTATGGTGCTCGCAATACTGTAATGATGTTGTTACAAACATGTCTACCTACTGCAATAAGTCAAAATGCGAGCGAGTTCGTAGGTAAAAATAAACTCAAACTCAAAATTGTTTGTATTCATGTAAGCCAACAAAGCATTTATGAATAGTCAGAATCTACCACCGGTTCGGAATGCTGCTTGCACTGAGAAGAGCCGGCAAGAAACTCAATGGTTACTCTTTTCAATGAATGAAAGATGGTGTTCATTCTCAGAAACAGCATAAAAAAATAATATGAGCAGGCATCACCATTGCCACTAAATAACTAATAGTAAATAATAATCAAATCTCACTCAGATTTAGGTATGTAAATAAAATGAGAAAGCTAGTTTAGTGTGATGTGCATGCAATAAAGTATGCAACCGATAAAAGGTGAGTCCGATTCAAACATAGATGATCAACTATGAGAGCTATAAACATGTTGAATAAGGGACAAATCTTCAAAGTACAAGTACTTGGAAGAAACATCTCCTGAATTACTAAACGAAGCCTCGGACGTGACGCCCCTTGAAACAAAACCCTGAATACGTTTTCCCTGTGACTTCGATAATGAGGAATTGATTCGTTTTCTCATCTGGGCTCGAAGACTTCTATTTTCATACGTTTCTTTGCCATCCAAAAACAATTGGTAATTAATCATCTTCGTACCAAAAATCGATAGTTCGATAAACCCGACAAGTGACATATTGTCGGCCAGTGAACAACAGACATTGGCATTCGAAAAACGAAGACAAAGCATGGTTTAACTACACAACCGTTAATCCACCTTTATTAATAAGGGGCTGGGATTTTGTTGTTTTTTTCCTCCTGGAGACCCGTTTGCGGTACGATAGGGTCCTGTTAAAAAAGAAAATGATGCCACGGGCCATGTCGGACTGATCGATTATACTCGACCCGGAAATCAACCCAAGAAATTGCAACCACCGATATACAGGACACGGTAGTAAGTCACACATGTAATGATATCAATATCTTCGCATCACAATGAGTCTTGATACGTGACCAGGAATCGAAATGCGATCATTTCACACATCTTTATACACGATAGGCCGTACCTAACAGCTTTGACCTCTCGGCGGCGCTGTGATGCGACTGAGGAAGGCAATTATAATTTTATTGGAAACACATTTTCCTTGCTGGGAAATGCCGACATATCTATCAACCGGAAGGAAGCACAACGACCCCGCCAAATGTAGCGCAATCGTTACTAACAAAATTTTGCATTAAACGTATGTTATGGGTTTGGGAGAGGAAAATTATCCAGCTTTTGGCCTAGGGGTGGAAACAAATCAGAGTTTTTAGCCTAAGGGGAGAAACTCTGAAATTTCCGGCCGTAAAGGACAAGGTGAGTAGAACTTAAATATGAATGCTGAATTAAAAAGAGGTGTCAGTCCAGGTTCATAGGTCCAGCCTCTTCCCTGCATTGTATCTGTATTTAGGTCCATGGATGGAACATTGCCTCCCAAAGTACAATTCAAATCGCCTGTTTTAATACTGGCTCAGAAAATATGACGGAATTCATATCTTGATGAGATACGTGTACGTGTGTTTCAAGCAATTCCTTGCGTAATTACATGAAGCAACCTACATTTATTTGTTTCAGTTCATATGCAAATGCTATTTTTCATTGACTTATTGTATTATTTGCCTTTTAATTTAAATTTGGCGTCCATTGTTTATACAATAAAGTTTACTTACATGACTGATATTATATCGTCACCGCAAACAATAAAATCGTACTGCGTTAATTTCACAATATTTCCTTCAAGTCCCTCTAATATATTAAGTACTTAACTTCACGACTTCTTATACCTTGCCTGCACGGTTTTGTATAAAAACACCTATATACATATCAACAATTATTATAATTGCTTGCTTATATACCTATATGCGTAGTTACCATTCTCCGCACATACAAATAAATAAAACTGGAATGTCTGTTTGTAATATCAAAATAACACCTTTTCAGACGACACATAACAAAAACGCGATTTAAATAAAAATCGTCTGTCTGTCTGTATGTTTCTTCCGGGTAATCTCCGAAATAGCTGGACTGATTTTGACGGGACTGGACTTCACTGGACTTCACTGGCAGATAGCTAATGTTAAAATGAGTAACTTAGGCTACTTTTATTTTAGAAAAACAAAAAGCTGATCACAAATGCTGTCTGTCGCGCGGGCTTTTGCGATAGGTAGGTCTAGGTATATAAAACACGAAACATCGACACGCAAAAAAGAAAAATGAGATTAAACTGAGCATAGGTATATATCTATTAACTTCATTCTTTATTAACATAATTATTAACTTTACATAAACTCAGCGAACAGAACGAATTTTTTTTGTGAAATTAATTTCTTTTTAGTTAATTTCCACGCGGACGTAGTCCCGGGCACAGCTAGTTTAAAATAAATAATGTTGATCTAAGTATGTCCTCAACTAATTTGTACACTAATTTGTAACAGTAATTAATCTCTCGCCGTTTGCTGTTTACGAGATAACGATTGAACAACAAGATATCGTTCGTCAATTATCATGGAATGCTAATTAGGTCGTTAAGTACAGAAGGATGTGACCATATGGCAACACATAGTGAGCTTGCAATATCGGAAGAAATTATTGAAACACGTAGAACGATGTTAATCTGTATTATCGTAATAAAATTGATAAGATAAACAGCGATATCGAAGATCCTGTTCAGTGTTTACAAAACAGCACATAGTATATATAAGTACTAAGTATCAATGTCGTCTTATTCATAAACTTGATGTTATTTGCTTAGCTTAGAATAACAACTCTAGTCTAGAAAAATAGCTAAGATCCTGTTTCGTTTACGCCCATTGAGGGTTTACGTAAGATCAACATTCAATTTTAAATATAATGACGTGGCATAAATATTTTGTACTAGCTGTGCCCGCGACTTCGGCCGCGTGGAATTGTGTCTTTGGGTAGCATTTCCATCCCCTACTTTCAACCCCTTGCAACCCTATTTTCGCATTAAAAAGTAGCCTATGTCCTTTCTCAGGCTCAAATTTCAGTCGGTTCAGTAGTTTTGGCGTGAAAGCGCGACAGACAGACAGACAGAGTTACTTTCGCATTTATAATATTAGTAAGGATTGTTTGGCACTGCTGTTTGGCAGCCAGTGATTCATCAGGAAAAAGAAAGAAATGTCTTTCATTATTACAGTAAGACCTTATTATACACTATACATATTATATTATACACTATCACGCCTGTTTTCCCTGAAGAGGTAGGTTACCTATTTTACCGGACACACTCATTTCCAATGGGGGGGGGGGGGGGGGGGGGAACAAGGGCAAGAGCCTGAAGACCAATCTCTTCCCCTCATTTTTTTAAACGTTATCTATACAAATAAATAAAATTGGAGTGTCTGTTTGTAACATCAAAATTACACCTTTTCACTAAATGCATATGAAAGTACATACGACAGCTCTAGCAAAAACACGATTTAAAATTTTTTTGTCTGTCTGTATGTTTGTTCCGGGTAATCTCCAAATGGCTGGACCGATTTTGACGGGACTTTCACTGGCAGATAGCTGATGTTATAAGGCGTAACATAGGCTACTTTAATTTTGGAAAAAAAACAATTAAGGCTCCGAATAAGAAAATAAAAACACATGACATCAAAGAGTATCTCCGTAACGGCTGGATCGATTTTGACGGGACTTTCACTGGCAGATGGCTGATGTTATAAGCAGTAACTTAGGCTACTTTTAGAAAAAAAAACAAATGGATCCTGTCGCGCGTTCAGGGGTTCAGAACGCGGGAGCGGGAGCAGTTAAGTTAAATTCCAAGCGGACGAAGTCGCGGGCTCAACTAGTTGTTTATAAAAATAATATATATCGAAAAAACATTTTAAAATATGTAATCATATTATATGCTAATCTGTGTCTACGCAGGCTGAGGCCCCTGCACTTTGAAACGAACTAAATCAATTGCATTCTCGCGTGATACGAGCAGTACCTAAAGGGCACATGATACAAGGCTATTTGACTACAAAGCCGTTATGTAGAGTCAAAAATAAACCGCCTTATATGCTAGGCGTTAACGCCAGGGTTGTTGTATTAAAACAAAGATATACCAAACAACGTACGAGCGGCGACACGCTACGAACATAGGTACTTTACTTGCTATATAATTTTCTTTGTTTGAAAAACAAAGCAACATGCACAGTATGCGTTATTATGCTATCAACCCGCACTTTGTTTTTAAAGGAATTTCGTGATTCACCAAACCGACTAATATCGGTTTCATAAAATGTTCACGGAATTATCTTTGGTGAAAACAAATGGGTAGGTTATGGTCCAATTACTCGATGTAATAGGGTGGATTCTACTGGAGCTGTGTGCCTTAGAAATGCTTTACACTAGAGAGGGCAAACGTCTATCCCATTCCCTGTCATATTTCTCTATGGTATAATTTTAAAGCAACCACCGACATTGAGTCGCGAGTTAATCTAATTGCTTAATTCTATTTATTTTCCGTGGCATTCATATGTCCTTATCGTTCAATAGCTCTGACCACTCAAAATAGCCTATCAAACTCGTAATGTAAACATGTCGGTCGATGTTGCAACACAGACACGAATGTGACCAACTATAGAGATTCAAAAGCCGTCGTAAAAATGTAAAAATTTATACTATTTATATTAAAAATCCAGCTCGTATAATCGCGGTAGAATACAATGGAAGTATCGTGTATAAATAAATAAAAAGTCTCTACCAATAACGAAACCTAATTCCTTCGAATATTATTCGTAAGTCAGTCACAACGATTAGGTATATTCAAAACTAGAACCTATGAACTTGAAATTCGACGCACAGGTACCTCTTTAGGTGCTCAATTATTATTTATTTACGTTATCATTTAGCATCAGCGCAAGTTGTTTAGTAACTCTATGTTATTTAAAAATCATCATTCACCATGCGATGCGCACGCGCAGAGAAAGAGATCTAGCCGTGTGAGGTGCTGGTGGATGATACAATGTCAACTTTGATTTAAGTATTTTCATTATAATTATTACATCAATAGTTATATGCTATGAAATTCGAACTTATCAGTGTAATTTTTACACTGTAAACGGATATATTTTTGGGGGGAAATCTAATTTTATCCACTCGTATAGATGAACAAATGTTTTGTAGAACACGAGACACATACGTACCCATGTAAATTGAAGCAACGACCTAGAAAAATTAGCGATAGCTATTTCCTGAAAGAAAACATAGACCCGCTCTGTACCCAGACACCTGCGCAAGCTGCAATGAACTTTAATTCAACAGCCATAGAGGTCATCGTAACAGTTGATACAAATGTAGAAACCAGTTTTCGCAAATACGTCGTTATGATTATGACGACACCAACTAGTTGGCACGGATAAAGGCGTGTTTCGTCACTATGATGTGGACGGTGGACGTCGGCACTCGGCGAATGTGCTTGACGTGGACTCAAAAGATGGACGGGTAAAAGATTAGACACAACCATTTTGCAACGGGTAGTCCTACGGCGCAATAGACGTATTTACGTGACCAATTAAAATAGCAAGTGCGTGGCATTATGAAAACGTAGGTACGCTGTATCGTAAATGTTATGCACAATCTTAATGGATTAGCTGTCGATAAACAAACTACGAAATAGGTAGGTCTATTATACTTTGTTTATTGTAAAAACAGAAAAATAATATCCTTGTTTTGGAAAGTGTATGTCAGACCATATAAATAGGACTAATTGCACATAATTAAAATTTGGACCCAAAGGACTTTTTCACATTGCCACTACTGGTGCTCTTGTGAGCCAGGATCGACATTGGTGTCCAATTATGTCGATCGATGCAAGGTTCGACCCTCAACGAGTCCCGGGGAAAAGCTACATTGTTTTGGGACTTGAGTATTTCTTATTTATAAGCTAGCCAAGCGCTTCTTTTGCATAAGACGTAAGGTAATGAAAATGGGTGTATCTACTGACCTGTGACCATCCCATGTTGTGGAAGTCCATTAAGACGACAGTGCCGCGGACTTGTGACTCGGGCTCGAGCATCGCGGCTTCGTGGATCAGGTAGAACAGCCGGAACAACTGATCAGCTGTCACTTTCTTAGGATCCCAAGTACCTGGAACCAATGATTACGTTGCGCTCAAAATTTGAATGACGTAGTTTATGAAATTAGTTGTTTGAACACCTCTTAATATACATTGATGTTCATGCATAATTCAACATCGAGGTGGTCATAAGAGGCAAAAATGTTTGGAACACGCTACTAAGTAAATCCATAAAATTAAAATTTCAAAGTTGGGGTCTTTGTCAAGCATGGGGTCTTTGTCAAATTGGAAAAAGTTATATTATATGCCTTATAAAAGGATAAATTCTACGTAATCCTATAGTAATAACAAGCAACAGAAAAATAAGAAAGAGCATGGGCATATTTTTGTATTGTCTCATAGGCATGCGATTAATCATCGTTGTATATAACATTTCTCATGGAATGGAACCACTCTCTACCACAATCGCCAGACGCTAGATACCATTTTGATGGATCATCGATATTTATCTTGGAAATTGGAATGCGATACCTATTACAAAAAGAAAACATTATTTTCTAAACAAAAGAAACACGATTGAACGGAATCGTTTTATTGTGCCTTTACTATCTTATTGATGTTTATATTGAGGGTAAAGTTTTGAATTCATCATTTACAGAAAATATACAGCCCCCCTAGCCAAGTGGCTTCGTCTACAAGCGTTTCTACAAAACGCCACGCTTAAATGTATGGAAATGACATTACAAGTCGATAAGTAGATCACGTGACTTATGTCATTTCCATACATGAAGCGTAGCGATTTGTAGAAACGAATGCAGACGAAGCATCTTGGCTAGAGGGGCAGGTTGTGTAAAAAGTTTGAAAAAAATATTAAGTTTCCTACACCGCAGATCTGTCATAAGACATACTATACGTAACGATCATATTCTTCTGAGTTACAGGCCTTTAAACATTTGTCGTTACTTCAGTGTTTCGGCGAAAGAACACATCCAATGGACTAGAAAACAGTGTAACCTGGACCTCCATTCACAAATTGCAGACACAAATATTAATTAAAAAGTTGGTATTAATTTTGCATAGTTCTTAAGACAATAGTAACTTTTTTAATACACGTGCTTTTTTTTTTTTTTTTTCAGAAACGTGTTAGAAAGTTTATACAATTTAATCCTAAACCCGATACTTATCCAAACCCCCCCAGTAATATTTCGGGCTTCGGAAACACCCTGATTCAATATTTTTTCAATTTATACATTATTTTTTATTATTCCGTAGTAGTACCCCAAGTTAATAAGGCCCTTATTAGTGAATCAATCTCAAGTCTGGAAGCAATCTTAGAAATGAAAATCTAAATATCAAGCCAGTACAAAATAAAGCGTACTCAAGACCTCTCAGACTTGAGTTCGATTTATGAATACAGGCCTAAGAGTTGCATACCTCCGACGTTGACGATGAGGACCCGCCGGCCCTTGTGGTCGCGTCCCTTCATCACGTTAACCACCTTGTGGTCGAGGAAGGCGTCCTTCTCGTGCTCGGGGAGCAGCCCGTCCAGGAGCGACGCGTTTTCCCGCTTGAACTCTGCAGTGCGACGCATCTGTGCCAAGGAACAAATTTAAATAAGAACCGTCTCTACACAAATAGTGACAATTAAGTTACTAGCATTTTTTCCCCGCCAATAGCCTAACGGTCTAGGGGCCCGTCCCGTCTCAGATTCAATTCGCACAACGCACTGAGAAAAAAGTACAACAAGTGATTTTTGAACTTCCTAGTTTTTTTTCCTAAATGTTTTGTAATTACAGCAAATCATTTATGAAGAGTCATTACATAAGTCTTTGCTGTTGAATAATTAAATAACATACGTTTAAAAACATAAAACTAGGAACTACACAAAAAAAAACATGTTTTGTCTGAATCTGATTTCTCAGTGCGTGCGACTCTATTTCGAAAGGTTCCAAGAATCAGTAATTTGACAGCTATTAAGCTATGTAGATACTTATTAAGTATATTTTTGACCTCTACCATTCATCTGTTCTGTATCTACTTAGAAACATATTAAAGTTAGCAAATAACAAATAAACAATGGAGAGAAAAATAAATACAAATCTCGTAAAACTTAGATTTTTTTAATATCCTAATAGCTCTGTTATTAAACACATCTGTGTGAAAGGAACATAAATGGCCCATCGCGAAACAAGTCGTGCCAAGTTTTCCAAGCAATTACTTCACTTATCTTGTGCATAAGTTATCAATGTTCCCGATACAGTACAGCTTTCGACTTAGAAATTGTCGCTTAAACTTCAAAGAGAAATTATATAATTAGAGTGGTCGTGTGCAGTAATTTGCTAGTTCTTCGGTTTGCGTCTGGACCGCATCAGTTCCGAGTAACCAACCGTCTCGCTCGTGTGTATAATAATAGTGATTATTGATGAAATTGTAACCACAACAAAACCATTTTGTCTGACCTCCAAAAGTTATCAAAATTATTGGCAGCCGTCTCATTTAACATTGATACAAAAGCTACCTACATATGATACATACCTACGTTTAATATCTATTTTGTTATTAATGAAATAAAAAACGTAAAATAATCTTACTGAAAATACACACAACATTTAATCGCTGTACATAGCTTATTAGCATAGCATTAAAGTAACTCTCTGGGAGTCATCAGACTTCTCATATATACTATCTTACTAATAATATAACGTGAAAGTTTTTTGAATGTAGTTACTCAACCAAGAAAAACGGCTGACCGTATTTGGATGAAATTTGGCGCACAGGTTATTTATAACCTGGATTAACATATTACAGGATACTTTACTAAGTCCACGCGGAATAAGACACGGGCAGAAGCTATAAAATGTAGGTATAAATTTAAGTAGCCTTCTCATTCCCTAGGAAAATGTTTAGCAATCAAATCTCTGATCAACAATAATGATTATAAGGATACATGATATGTATCCGATGATACGTACAGTTAGTATCCGACATCTTCGCAAATCAAGTGCATAAAAACAAAAACGTTGAGGATTGAAACTTGATTCTTGTAATCTCAACTTGTTATCATAATAACGGAATAGTTTACATTATCTGTGCAAAACATCATGGCCTTCATTTCCTTGTTAGTCTCGATAATATGCCATATTACCAGCATTACTGTGATGGAAACGACGGTGGAGTGTCTCTACAATTCTTTCGACAATTTATCGAACAAACGACGCGCTGAGTTCAATAAATTATCGAAAGAATTGTAGAGACCTTCTCTATAGGTGAAGTACCCATAATATACAGAATGGATTCTCATGTGAATCACGTAACGAATTGATGAATGGTACAATCGTGTCTAGCCATACATACTAAATAGTAAAATGTGTTTGGAACCCAATTTACGCGGGCCGTTGTCCATGCAAATGTCTGCGATAGAACGTACGTAAGTACTACGAAATCTTTGCACGGGCGAAATTCTAAATAGATTGGACGTCAAATGTATCACTGGCTCGATAGAACGGTGCACTTACGTCAAAAAACTTACACCATTTTGAAATTTATTTTTAAGTAATTCTTATTTTTAAAATGTATAGATAGTAAACTAAACAATTAAAAATAAATCATAACGTACGAGTCTTGCTCGAATATTTGCGTAATTGTCAAAAAAATGAAACAGAAAAAAATACGACAGAAAATAAATTAATTTTGTAATTCCTAGTAATCTTAAAATAATTTAGCCGTTTTAACGTCCCACTACTGGGCACGGGCCTCCCCTCACTGCGAGGGAGATTCAGGCCGTAATCCACCACACTGTCCCATATAATTCATAGTATGCTCTTTTTATTATTTTTTCTAAACATTTTGTAATTACAGTAAAGATTGATGTAATGTACCGTATCCATAAAAAACGTATCGTCGAATATAATAAAATCGATTCCTGGATCTACAGAAATCATTGGTTATCGTTTTTTTTTCTTAGTGAAGCACACGCGATAGCAGTGGCCGGCACAATACAATAAACTAAACTAAAATACACAATGACCTACTTAACATATCACAAAGATTGATTTATGTAAGTGAGAAGGAATTCGATATATTATTCAACTGCCAGTTGGTTCAAAGTGCCAGTAGTAAACACGTGTCCCACCATTACTTCTACGAGTCTTGCTCAAGTTATTATATTATAATTGCCTCCAGCCGCTGAAGGCTTACGTAAACCCCTCGTGGCAACAAGGATGATTTGTAACGAGAGATGGCGGCTATCGGGAGCTATACGATTCCTGGCCCGGGCGGCTATCACTATGCGTCAATATCACTCGAACTTTGGTCAACTGTTATCGGGAACAGATAATAATTGCTAAACTTGTTGATTGCATTACTTACTGTTTCCAGCGGTTGCTTTTGTCCTTATTAGCGAGAGCCTAGAAGCAGCTGGGAACAAGAATATACATATCGTATATTCATACGTGAAGGAAAAACTTTGTACCACTTTTTACGAAAATTGCGCGGACGGAGGAGTATGAAATTTGGTACACTTATAGTTTATATAGAGAAGGAGTGCAGAATGCTAATATTTTTTTTTTTAATGCATAAAATAAATATTAAATCAATAATTAAATATTATGCACACTACTGTACCTGACTGACTGTCTGACTGACAAACGGTGACAGTTTTTTTATTTCGGAGGGCGGGACTTCCATAGTGCATTCTGCATGCCAGTATCAAATAGGATTTGAAAACAATAGAACTTTAATGACGTTTACAATTAAAATTGAAATGAATTATGGTCGAATTTCAACCACGGGCGACCACTATATTTTTTAATCCGGCAGCCGAATTCTGGAACGCTTCTCAAATGTATAAGTCCCATCTGTATTTATTGTGTCCTGCGACTTGATTATGCAGGTCTCAAATTTGAGTTGGATTCGAATTCAACGGTGTATCTCGTAGTTTCGGTGATTTTAAACGGAGTGTGTATCTATAATACAACTGCTTAACATAAGGCGGCTCTTTTTAAATAATACTTAGACCCTTTCTGATTCACCTTACAATAATAAACATGTGTTCATCTTCTATTTAATAATATAATTCTAAATACCATTAATCTGTTTTCTTAGTTTCGTAATTAAGATTTATCGTTCATTTACGATTATTTGCATGCAAGGTCGCCGAGCTACTTATCAAATGGTTGCGGGTTTCCAATAATCTGTAAAGCACGTGTAGATTTAGATTAACTTTAAACAATGCCTTATCATAGGTCGGTTGTAAATTTCGATGTAAACTAAGCAGGCCAGGTAGGTACGTATAACTCATAGATAATGTCGTCGTTGCAAGGAATTAAACAAAGAATACTATTATTTGTTCTGATAAAAACCGACTAATCTACCCATTTTTGTTTGGATTTACACATATTTGGCAATAATTATTAAGCAAACATTGTTACATGGACACGATTTATTGGTCTTTGGGTCAGTATAAATGTATTTATCCCAGAGTCACAGTATTTGTCACATGTATTTTAAATTATCTGTATCTTAAATTATATATCGAATATCTTTATATCAACTGATATTATCTTTATTTCGCCGTAGCAACGAATATATAACAGCCATCGTCATCCCTAGTATCTAGTACGTACCTAAATTTTCAGGCATCGTTCGAAAATTAAACAACAAACTGTCGTGCCTGTAAGTAGATTCTACTCTACCATATAAGTGTATTTACTTTAGACTAACGTATTTTGTGCAGTTGCAATAGGTTCTTACATAAGTACCTCACAACAAATGGTCGCCCTAAATTTAGTTCAAGCGGCGGTGTCGCAATAGATGTTTCGTATGGAATACATTTACGGCGACACCATTTGTACCAACTTCATGTTGGACAACTTAAACATTTAAATTATTTAAAACCAAATAGTCAATCACGTAAAAAATATCGGTACATATATATCTACTATCAGCTAAGAGCTGCAACGGGCCGGCGCAAGCGCATCCGGGTCGTGACAGCCGATAACCAACGAATCAGCTCCGATCGATGCGTCGGTGTTTACCATACATGTATTTCACAAATCAGATCATGAACGCGCCCTTTGGACAATGACTGTGTATAGTAATTAATCTACAAGGTTTCAACTGTTTTGAAATGTGACACAAAGGATTGATAGCTAGTTACATCTTTATTGGTCTGTATTTCAACATTCAAGACTAGTTCAGACTTTGTACTTTACAAACAAATATGTATTTACAACAGTCCTTGCTACATTCTATACAGGCTACATACAAATAAATAAAATTGGAGTGTCTGTTTGTAATATAAAAATAACACCTTTTCACTAAATGCATATGAAAGTACATACGATACCTATAGCAAAAAGTCTGTCTGTCTGTCTGTCTGTGTGTTTGTTCCGGGTAATCTCCGAAACGGCTGGACCGATTTCGACGGGACTTTCACTGGCAGATAGCTGATCTTATAGCGGGTAACTTAGGCTACTTTGGATTTTAGAAAAAAAAAAGGGTTCCGCGTAAAAAAATAAAAACACTTGAAATCAAAGAGTATCTCCGAAACGGCTGGACCGATTTTTACGGGACTTTCACTGTTAGATAGCTGATGTTATAAGCAGTAACTGAGGCTACTTTTATTTTAGGAAAACATTATTTAAAAAATGGGTCCTGTCGCGCGGGCTCAGAACGCGGGACCGGGCTTTATTTTTAAGTTAAATTCCACGCGGGCGAAGTCGCGGGCTCAGCTAGTCTACTAATAATACGGGGCGGACAAAAAGGGTAAAGGCTTACCTAGTCAGTGTGACAAAAATGCTAAACACAAAGTGCTCAAATTGAAAACTCTAACTGATGTAACGCGGGCGCGGGCAGGCGCGTGGCAGCCTTGAAGCCAGTTTTTCCCGGCCTAGACCGGGCGCCGCGCGCGTGCCCCGGCCGCCCGGCCCCGCGCCGTCAAAGGGCTGTTACAAATCTTCCGTGTGATTCGCAACTACATTTCATTTGCATTCAATGGCGTCACTGGCCAATTGGCCGGAGAGGGAACCAGATGAAAAATAGAATAATGAATTGTAATCTAAATATATATAACTCAAAGGTGACTGTCTGACTCACTGACTGACTGACATAGTGATCTATCAACGCACAGCCCAAACCACTGGACGGGTCGGGCTGAAATTTGGCATGCAGGTAGATGTTATGACGTAGGCATCCGCTAAGAAAGGATTTTGATTAATTCTACCCCCAAGGGGATAAAATAGGGGATGAAAGTTTGGTTGAAACTTTGTCAATTAAATTCCACGCGGACGAAGTCGCGGGCACAGCTAGTTGTAGATAAAACGAATGCAATCATCCGTAAAGGTTATATTTCCATAAAATTACGCGGAAAATGTTTATTGCTCACTTTGTTTATATGTATGCCTTTCCGGTGGCAAATGATCTAATGACGACGTTTACAGATTATTACCTATAGGTATTACCTGTTCAAGGATTGGTTATAAAAACATTGCGTAGATAATTGAGAACTATACCCTGAACCAAATTTCATAAACAAAATCGCAAATATATCAAGATTTTTTTGAAAAAACCTCTCTATTTCTATCATGTCTTATCCAACAGGTATTCAAGTATTGACATCACTTTTGTCAGTGTACTTTTGTGATTAGGATGAAGGAATTAACGTTGAAAATGTACCTATGAGGAGGTTTTGTGATGTAAATACCGAACGAAGGAATCAAAATCATGTACATAGCAGTAATTAGTAGTTAATAAATTTATAATCAGAGTGATACTGATGTCATTATTACCTAATATTGTCTGGCCTGTCTGTCTTGTAATTGTTCTCAGTAAACACAAATCGCTTGCTATTAGTATAAATAGATTTAGAACATAAACATTTTGGTATAGCTAGTTTCGACTGACACCTAACTAACCTAATAAAAAACCGGTCAGGCCCCAAGCCTTAACAAAATTTCCTAGTTCAGTGATCTTGCTAATGTCAAAGGTTAACATCAACCGTCCTCGCACTCGCCTCATTTTCAGGCTAACATGACAACATTTCTAATATATCATATCATAACGGTCTACAGGGCAAACAGGGATGGGCGATATCGTTATCTCGTTGCGATAAGCGTTGAACTGTGACCCTAGTTATCGCGCCCTTACAGCGGCTGGTATATTCCTCTGTCGTGTTTATGCAGAGGAAATTCCTACGCTACTTTGCCGAGCGATAATTATAATTGCCTATTTATAACTATGTGATCTGATTAGCAAATAATTACCATGATTGGCTAATGATATTAATATTATTATTATTATACTTACTTATTAATATTATACCTACATAATAGTGGTCGCCCGCGGTCGAAATTCGACCATAACTCATTAAACCCAAAAACCTTTTTGATTGATACTGGCACGCTCAATGCACTATTTAAATTCCGAATAAAGAAAAAAATTACTGTCACCGTTTGTCAGTCAGACAGTCAGTCAGTTACGAGTGGTAGTTACAAATGTGTGTGTGTCAGTTCATGGTAGGTAGTTAGTGTGTGTAATTATTTATTTATAGCATTCTGCACTCCTTCTCTATATAATCTAGAAGTGTGGGAAATTTCATACTCCTCCCACCGCCCAATTTTCGTAAAAAGGGGTAAGTACAAAGTTTGTGCTTCACCTATTACATACTATACCTAATGATATCTTCCGTGTATCTATTATACCTACTTACATACCTACCATTTAAATAAAATATAGATACTCAGCTAGCCACCTGGCTAGCTGAGTACCTGGCAAGGCACCTGCCTTAGAGACCCAATGCGTGATATATAAAAAGATAATTGCCTTATATTTCAAGATATACTATTACGATTATTATCTTCACGCTATTTCACAAAGTAGATCTTAGCTATATGTGCTCCATGTTGAAACCAATTTTGCAACAAGTTCCAAGCAATCGCAAATTAATGTCACGAAAGTTGTGAAATAACCCGTCATCAAGCTCCTCTATTCCCAAATAACGATTGTATGTGTCGAAGTAATATCTTCTTAATATAATAACTCAAAGGTGACTGACTGACGTAGTGATCTATCAACGCACAGCCCAAACCACTGGATGGATCGGGCTGAAATTTGGCATGCAGGTAGATGTTAAGACGTAGGCATCCGCTAAGAAAGGATTTTGATTAATTCTACCCCCAAGGGGATAAAATAGGGGATGAAAGTTTGTTAAGTTAAACTCCACGCGGAAAAAGTCGCGGGCTCAGCTAGTTAACAATAAACTTATTAGGTTGTTATCTGGAAAACAAACAGGCATAAGCTGCGAAGTTCCCGTGGCGTTGGCTAACGACCTCTAATTATATTGTATTACATTGTCAATGCATCTTCACGCAATTCTCTTATGTAATCTCAGCCGAGCACGGCTTGCTTATACATAACCATATACCTTTATACATAATATACATCGATAAATGTATTTTTCGATATATAGATAAATAAATTATTTGCATATTTCAAAGATTATGCGATACATTAATTATCAAGTACCTAACTGGTACTTGATAATTATGAAATAACTACACAGGGTGTCTCAAAAGCCCGAAATAATTATTTATATTACATTATACTGTAGATGAAATGTAGATGATTAGTATAGACGGACTATTCGTAACTATCATTATTTTCTGAATTACGGGCCATTGAATATTTGACACAACTTTGGTGTTGCAGCATTAGAACACATTCAATGGCCTAGAAGAGTAGCAGCTACACATATTTAAGAAGAAGTTTGCAACGATTTTGCATACTAATTGAGATACTTATGACTATATTGTCAATAAAAAGAGAATTCAAAAAATGTGTTCAAATTTGTCTTCGAAAATCTTTATTCTAACGTACAATTTAATTATATTCCTAGTAGGTACATGAGTTTGGATGACCCAAACCGATAAATATTATTTCAAAAATTTTTGACACACTGTAAATACGTATATAGGTTAGTACCTAATTAAACATTTATTACGCGACCATAATCAACTAAGTTGCTACAAGAAGTGGCCCGGTGGCGATGGTCAGACGGTGAAAACCATTTTGAACCGCTAGAGTAATATCAAAAACTATACCACGACCAACGAGTCGCGATACGAAATGGGAACGTTTGGCTCGCCAACATTCGGGTGGCCGTTTTATAAATAAGTAATAATAATATGGGTACCGTACAATGGACTGGGGGCGATCCCAGTGACACCCAGACCAGGGAAATTACGAAAAGGCCAATTCCGAAATTTGCCCTAGCGGGAATCAAACCCGCAACCACCATGTGCAGTGAGCCGAGCGGCCTACGCTCGAAACACTGCGCCAAGCGGTGGTCGTATGCATGGTTCATTCTGGATTCATGTCTATCGGTTCATCGGTCTTAGGGTTAAATTTAAGTATATTATAATCACAGTTCATATCCTTGGTCAGCATCGCTTAGCAGCCGGGGTCTAGGACAAGTCCGACGAAATCGCTCGTTAGCCCCACATAACGGTGCTGTTGCTCAAACTGGCGGCATTATGCGTTGCAGTTACGCAAATTTAGTAGGCTGTAACGATATGACCCGCTTTGTACACACATTCGTAAATGCTTCATCTATTTCAATCATACAATACTTTGTTTTATATTCCTGTCGTATTAGTTTCGTTATTTTATTGCATAGAGTATCTTTATTATAAATCTTATTAGTTAGGTGCCATTTTTAGTTCATTCCACAACCTTTGTTTTGAATCTGTAACGTAGCATTTAACTTCAAAGTCTTTTAAAGTTATTTTCCTAAAATGAATACACTCTCAATCTCAATACGACCTTACTTGACAAAGAAAACTAAATAATTATCATGTCATTGATATTAATAAGCTTCTAGATGTGTGACTAGGGAATTATTTTATTATAAGGTCACTGGCACATAAGGTCACTGAACTTCGAAAGCTTTATTTTGTATGTTATTCCATATTGGAACGAAGCTCCCTTACACGCCTTGCTTAAATGGCCGAAATACTACGCTGCCGCGCAATTTATAAACGCAGTAAAGAACATGTAAGTAAGTGGTACTTACTGCGTTTATGAATTGTGCGGCAGTACGTAACTTTGTAACATGTCCACTGTGAAAAATTACTCTAAAAATCAACTAGATGGCATAAGTGAGTTATTCAGCTGACTGTATAGTAGTGCGACATCTTTGTTCCTGACGGGGGTTTCCCTATCGCACAATATCTTTTTTGCATCAGAATGTTCTAAGTTACTATTCCTAGCCAGTGATACCAACATATTAATCCTTAACTTAGAAAAATTTTGTATAATAAAAAAATATATCATCATGCGTGCATTCACCGATCGGGTAGTCGAGATTCACTGCAGTGCATACACATTTCGCCAATTATGTTTTAGGTCCTAATCTAATATTATTTTCAAAGAGTCGGTTTCAAATCAACTTAAAAAAAACTTACAAGTTCAAGCGCGCTCTCCGGGTACCACTTGCAAGGTCTGAGGAAGATCGTGAGCAACTCATCATCCTCTCCATAGTGCAGGTCCTTGGTCTCTCTGAGCAGCTCACGGAGCCGCTCGAGAGCCTCCCGCACTCTTTCCGGTGTCTCTCTCAGTTCTTGCTCGGCGATCGCCTTCGTCTCCGGAGACAACTCTATATTGCGTTCTAGTTTAAACTCGTTTGGGTTGCTCATCTTGAATCTGTGAGAAATAGAGATGATGATTTGAATATTTTTTATAATAATTTACATAAATAGTTCGGATTTTTTTTACTCAGAATCTCTAGTTTGTAAATACGGTAATGTATGCGCTCTGATAAAACTTCCTCGATCGATTAATTAATTATTCTAAATGGGCGAGTGGCTTTGTGACACTGGCCGCAAGGCAAGGACTTGTTGTGGATTCCTCGCACGCTGCGCCCGCGCCGGCGCACGTGTTACCTACGATTATAAACATCATTGCGTCGAGATAGGATTGCACAAAAATCATTAGCAAGCTGTTGCTAAAACGCTACCGCAAATTATTAAATCAAACTATTGCAGACTTAACGGGTACTTAATAGATACTTAGCAACTGCTCAATTTGCGTTTAAGTTCTACTTAAGTAGGTACTTTGTTATCTGTCTCTCTGCGTCTCTACATTGTCTTAATTCATACAGATGAGTCAATACTTCATAAATCTCTACTGAAATAAGCTTATTTTTTTCGTTGATTTATTGAAGAAAATTTATATTACTTACTAAATTAATTACTATACAGGAGTAGGTGAAGAATTATAAGTGTTTTGAAAGCGATAAAATGTTTTGTCGGTTACAAGCCACAAAAAAGCATCATTGAGCATTATTTTATCGAGATACGAGTACTACTACTAAATCAACTCTAGTTGATGGCATAATGGTCTATTTATTATCTAAACTTTATCTTGGGTGCATTATACTCTACACCAGTCTTCGCTATTATGTTACAGTTATTCAATAATAGCCTATTCATAATGGTTTTAATAATAATAATAAACATTTAATTCCAGTACAAAAGTTTACATAAAAAGTTCTTATAAACTAAGTAATGGGAAATGAATATTTTAAACGTATAAATTCTTTATTAGTAATTTATTTAGCTATTTTGCTTATAAAAATATTTTATTTTGACTTAGGTACTCGTTTAGTTTCTTTATTTATTAACAACTACGAATTCAAATATATATCATACTTATAAATAAATAAATAAATACATATCCGCTGTAATTTTGTTACATTTACTTTCAGAACCATTATTAAAATATTAAGTTGTATTTCGGTGAACTTGAGCACAAAAAGCTATATTTTTAATGCCTTCTTACCACAATATTTTCACGGTGTTAAACAAAACTTTAACTTGGATGCCTATAAGTATAGTTAATAGAAATAAATAACTATAAGGTTTCACAACATACACCGTGTACACGAACACAGCACACACTACGATCGCATTCTATTTTCACCAATAGAAAAAGTAGCACTAACCTCACTCGCGTGAATTCAGGCGCCGATGGAAATGACAAAGGGAGGGAAATCGATCGTGCGGCGTCGAGAGGCGCGAGCGAGTGTGCGCGCGCGCATCCACCCGCGCGTTATATACTACACTCGATAAGCGCACGCTTAGTCGCTTAGTATACTCGTACTCCACACCCCGGCATAAGCGCACGCTTAGTATACTCGTACTCCACACCCCGGCCTTTGCCGCTGCACCTTAACTTAACACGTCGTTATTGAAAATTATAAAAATAACCACCAAAGAAAGAGTGATCCGTCAATTTTAACAATGCTCATTGTTTTGTCAATGTGTTATTACATTATTCGGATAGGCTACAAAGGAAAACGCGATTTTTTTGAGTAGCTGCTTTCAGATTAGGTATACAAAAGTAAGATACAGGCAAACTACCAGCTATAGTTACTGAAAAACCCTAACCTAAACCACCTAGATTGCTTTGCCTGGCTAGGTTTTATGGGTGTTTATAACATTGTATAACAATGTTTCTTACTCTTTCTCCTACCTACTACAGAATAACAGAAAATACTTAATCTGGATACTATAAACAAAGAATAGGCTACATTTAAAAAGGTCCGTTTGTTATTGTATAGGTACTCTATAACATTTGTGGAAGTAATTTTGACTATTTTCTACCATTTAGAAACAGCATGAATGGTGCACTCACGAAGTAAAGGAGACCGTCTAGTTGAATGTGCTTCGTAGGGGACCAATCTGCTACGGGCTATAGGATCACTACATTTCCTCAGATTCACCCGACTTTGCTCAAGTTGACAGGAAGTGAAGCAATCCTATTGGTCGAAGCGGGCCGGGCGGGCTCGCTATATAGCACAGCCATATGGACGGTCACCCTTAGTACCTCTACCACGTCCAACAAAAAGCGATATGAAAAGAATAGATTGCTTTATTAAATTCGTTTCGCATTTATTGACATTACATAGGTACTGTTTCGGCATAATTAATAATGAATTTACATAGCGGCCGTCTAAAAGTTGGCGAGCCCGGCGATGTACGACTTGAAATCGAATATTATTAGCGTATCTTGTAGCTTCTGGTTGCCCGTAGTGTAGATAATTATCTCCTCATATACCTTTGAGCTTGTGATCAACTTTGGACTGGTCGTAGCGCTGGTACAGATCTTGTAGATACTTACCTATTTAATTATGATAAGTTACTAGACATGGATTATGAAATGTTCATGTAGGTACCTACTAAACTAAGTATATAAGTAGTTAGGTACATCAATACCAACACAAAGCTATCAATAAAAACTGCACCCTTGAACAGTAGGTACCTAAGTAACTACTAGATGCGACTGCGACACTAAACATGTCTGACCTTTGCACACAAAAATAAAATAAAAAAACTTATTATTTTTAAAACATGACTTGACGGCAGGATCGGCTGGTAGCCGTATCAACAAGAAAAGGACAATGTCCATCGTGCGTGAGTCAGTGTTTGATGTGCATTCACACAAAGAGGCACGCTGATAGTGGCTGCGCGGCGGCACTCGCCAAACATTGTCTTTGTCAACAAAGAACCACATATGCGCGCCTTGTCTGATGCGTTCCTTATAATTGCTATTTTGTTAAACAATGAATAGGTACCTAATCAAATTGAAGATCCTACTAATATTATAAATGTGAAAGTTTGTGAGTGTGGATGTATGTATGTATGTATGTTTGTTACTCCTTCACGCAAAAACTACTGAACGGATTTGGATGAAATTTTGAACACAGATAGTATATAACCGGGATTAACAAATAAGATACTTTTTATCCCGATAATCCCGAAATTTTTGTTACGTTAAATACTACGCGGACGAAGTCGGGGGGCACAGCTAGTCCGTAAATAAAAAAGTACTTAAGATCGCTTCGTTGTTCACTAAAAGAGTAGGTAAACAGAGCTGGGGAGGTTTTTCAGCAATATCTATGGCAGAATGAGTCCAATGTCAAGTAGGTAGTACCGTATCGAGCATAAAATACATCCAGGCTTACAATAGGTACCTATAGGTATATTATGTTAACAAAACACCTAATTTGCGCTGCCGGCACGCTGTGATATTCTGTTTTTTTTTTGTATATTCATGAATATATCGACGGAAAATCCGACTCTGGGGGGTCCAGAATCATAAGTTGAATCCATGGTATAGTTTTCGATACACAATTACATTACACCCTGTATTTATTTGTTAGTTCGGCTGCATCTAGATTATTCTCAAAACGGAAATTATCAAAGCTTGAGAATTCGTTCAACTTACGAACACGACACAATAGTCCCAAACTAAGCAACACTTGTACCAAAGGTAGTTACCGTATAATAGCAAATTACAAAAAGACCGTATCTGGAATTTACCCCGACGGGAATCGAACCCGCAACCACCGCGTGCAGTGAGCTGAGCGTCCTACGCTCAGGCTACTGCGCCAAGCGGTCCTTTAATGCAGGTTTTCATCACGGAAATTATAGGTAGGGAAGTATATTTTTCTGTCGTTCTCGAAACTTTGATCGGTAGAATTTAGGAGATATTGGTATGCGTTCAACAGCTTTGAAGCTTTATATCATGGACAAAGCGACAGCAGACAAATTAATTAAATTATTAAAGGTATCTTGTTACGGTATAAATTTACTTTTGTTATCCTTTGACACTCGAAGGATGGTGGGCTAGAACGATTTCGGGTGAATAGATTTGTCGAATCTGCATACAGTCAACATGTGAGCTTATAAACACGATATTTACGTGCATTATCCATCACCGATTGCCCGCCATCAATTAATTATTATAAACATAATGATTAATGTTAATGAATTAATTAATCCGGAGTCACATTTCAGTGCTTAGCCTTTGTATGTGGCCACCGATAAGGGTGGTAGGTGTTGGAAGATAGATGTTACCACGCCGTAACATTATTCGACTGATAGTTGTTTTTTGATAAGGATTTCATAATTAAGTAGGTTCCAATGTAGGTCCTTTCTCCCATAATGAAAAGGTAAGTTTAAAGGTACATCAATTAGGTAGGTAGGTAGGGACCAAAAGTACTATCGTGGTTACTAGATGCTGTCCTTGGTTACCTTGAGGACATTTAAGGCTCGCGATATGCCTATTTAGTTACATTGGTGAATAGTATATTATAAGCATGGATCTTACCAGCTATTTTTGCCTCCCGATTTGCATCGGAACGAAGTGGATTTTTTTTCTTCCAACTCCTATTATTTCTTTCGATTAAATTCGTGCGATTTCCAAGACAATTTAACTTTTCCCCGGGACTGGTCGAAGGTCACACCTCGACGTCATTGTTAGTCACCATTGTCGATCCTGGTTTACAGAAGTAACAGTAGTGGGAGTGTGGCGGGATTAAGGTACTTACGCCCAAGATGGCCCAGTTCCTAACATAGCCCAATTACAAAATTTCATACTTTTATAAGTTCCACTGAGTTTCAATTTCATGCCCATGTTCGGTTAGTGCTATAGCCAAAACTGCAAGTTCTTATCAAAGTAAGGGAGCCGGCATCTTTGCAGTGGTTGACATTTTGTCAGTGTCGTTGCAAACGGCATACGATTTATAACCTCATACTCACAAACTTTTTAGTATTTCTTTAGAAAAACTAACAGTTTTCGTATTTTTTTTAATACAACGTTACTAAGGTTTTTGGACGCTCGTGAGAAGTTGTGTGTTGTTTGTGTTCTTGATTATTATTCTTTTTTAAATAAGTAGTTCTTGTTTGCGGGAAAAGTCCCTATAAAGGCCCACCACACGGGTTCCCAAGATGGCCCGGGCCTTATTAGGACTATAAAATATCATAGTTTCTTTGGAACTTATAAGATAATATGAGTTATTTCGGTTATTTTTTAGTTATTAGTATTGTAGTGGACCACTGGAATTTATATTTTTACTTAGTTCGTTACCTACATTCTTTATACTACTTTAAGCTTGAAATTTAAAGTTCTCACATCTTTAGTGTGTTCCGTCGAATCTGTAATATTTTTGGTAAGCGTAACCACATTACGTGGTTCTAAATAAAAAATCGCACTTTTCTCATCTCTAAAAATTTAACTTTATCTTATGTCCATAATGTGACGAAGAGACTATTAAACTTTGTGGTTATTCTAAGTTCCTCTTTCACTGTTTTTTTATACCTACTCTTAATAAGGCCCACCGAAATCGTGGAGAAAAATATTTTGACCATATTTAAAAAGAAAACTTGTTTTTACCAAACGTAATAGTTAGATTCACGTCACAATAGTGTTCTTTATTGATTTTATTGAGAGATTTTTGTTTTGTAGGTAGATTAAGTTTTGCTAAGCCTAAGATGGCCCATCGTACAACTAATTACCAAAAAAAACGATTGTAACATATTGATTACCAAGAATCTCATATGTTAGGTTACGTTTTACGTTTGTACATATTTTTTCTTTTGATAGCGTTTATAAATTACGTAATTAATAACGGGCCATGATAGGTACCTATGTTCCTAAAAAGGCCCACTTTCGAGGTTTTTTAAAGCAATTGTTTTCTTAAACAAATTTTATCTAATATGTTGAATTGTATGCTCATTGTATTCACAAATAAATTAAATATATTGTGTTAAAGTTTGTTTCCATTCATTATTTCAATTTTTTAATTTATTTTAATATTGCAAAAAATGGGCCTTACAAGGCGTAAGTACCTTAGTCCCATAAAAAAAGAATGACTTTTTTGTCTTAAAGTAGGTAAATTATTTAATACCTACTTAGTATGTACATAGATAGTGTGACGACCGCTTGGTGCAGTGGTTCGAGCGTAGGTCGCTCGGCTTACTGCACATGGTGGTTGTGGATTCGATTCCCGGCGTGGCAAATTTTGGAAATGGCCTTTTCGTAATTTGCCTTGGTCTGGGTGTTACTGGGATCGCCCCCAGTCTTTTGTACGGTACTCATGGTACAAGCGTTGCTTGGTTTGAGACCATACTGTTGGAGTGTCAATCTGGCGATATTTATTTATTTAATAGCTGAGCCCGCGACTTCGTCGCGTGGAATTTAACTTAACAAAAAAGCCCGCTCCCGCGTTCTGAGCACGCGCAGCCGGACCCATTTTTTAAACTTTAGTTTTTCTAAAATAAAATTAGCCTAAGTTACTGCTTATAACATCAGCTATCTACCAGTGAAAGTCCCGTCAAAATCGTTCCAGCCGTTTCGGAGATTACCCGGAACAAACACACAGACAGACATTTTTTTTTTTAATCCAGTTTTTGCTATAGTTGTCGTATGTACTTTCATATGTATTTAGTGAAAAGGTCTTATTTTGATATTACAAACAGACACTCCAATTTTATTTATTTGTATAGATATTAATTTAATGTACTTGTGGACAGAATCGTGGCGCCATATTTGTTTGTTATAGAATGCTACTAGTGATAGTGAGTCTGGTTAGGAACTGAATAGACGGATTTAAAACAGAGTGAATTGTTATCGTATATTTTAAAGATCTAGGTTCGTAATTTATTGTGTATAGATAAATGCTAAAATGAAAAACAAATGTATCTGTGTATTATAAATGGTATATTTCTCAGGCTTCTTCTGGTTCATTTGTCGGCTCTTCTTCATCTGAATTTGACTCTTCCTCACTTCCACTTCCTTCCTGTAACAAGAGAACAATAACCCTTTAAGATAAATTACATTGGGTGGGGCCCGTTAGCTGTCCAGGATTTTTTAACATTCTTTTACAGTTGTAATTTATATTATTTAGATTTTCTCTATCGGAAAGCGGGTCGAAGGTCACTCAGCGTATATGGTTGCTCTTTTCAATAGAAAACAAGTCGGGGTACGTTCTCAAAAAATAGCAACACTATTGTGAGCAGGCAATACTATTTCATATAAAGATACCTACTCACGAGTTTAATTAGTTTTTTTTTAATTTAGTTTAAGTCCAATTAGTCTAATTACGATCCGTCGGGCCTTACAACTGGTCTTCAATCAGCTGTAACAGTCTAGTTTCTATGGCAATGAGCCCATACCAGCTATTTTTGTCTCCCACTATGCACCAGAGGCAAGAAGAAAATTGATCTTCCAACTCCTCCTATTATTTCTTTTTTTAATATCGTGCGGGTTCCAAGTCAATATACCTTTTCCCGGGACTCGTCTAGGATCGAATCTCGACTTCATCATTGGTCATCATTGGTCAGTAACAGTGCTGGGAGTGTGTGGCGTGACAAATTCCATAAAAAAGCCAAAACAAAATAGATAGACCTACCTCAAGCTTGACTTCAGCACTATGCGAGGCCAGGACAGTTTCCATGGTGTACTTGAAGATGTGGTCGCGGCAGAGCTCGTCCGTGTTGGGCGGCAGCCAGCCGCGCTTCTCGTGGCACAGGTACCCGGGCGGCGGCTCCGCGGACAGGATCGCCTCCACTTCGGGGATTTTCACGTCGCAGTACTGAAATTAATATACACATGGTATCTTGGTATCATGGTATCATCCATGGTATCTTTAGTTAATTAAGTAAGTAACAACTCTTTTAAGTATAGCCTCCGTCCATTGGACTCGCTACCTCCATTTATCCTACTAATATTATAAACTAGTTGCTGCCCGCGACTTCGCCCGCGTAGACTCAAAGAAAGTATTATATATGTTAATCCAGGTTATAAACTATCTGTGTTCCAAATTTCATCCAAATCCGTTCAGTAGTTTTTGCGTGAAAGAGTAACAAACATACATCCCCACTCACAAACTTTCGCATTTATAATATTAGTGGGATGTGAAAGTTTGTGAGTGTGGATGTATATTTGTTACTCCTCGTGCGAGCAATGCCTCCGGTATTGCAAACATCTATAGGCACCGTTATCTCTTTAACATCAACCGGGTTGTACGCTTGTATGCAGACCATTAGAAATATCTTGAGAAACCATCCGATGGATATCCCAAGGGATCCCTCTCGGGGGAATAAAAATATAAGAAACCTTAAAAAAGCTACCAGTGCATCCTACTTATATATCCTTACTAATAATATTATAAATGCGAAAGTAACTCTGTCTGTCTGTCTGTCGCTCTTTCACGCCAAGACTACTGAACCGATTTCAATGAAATTTGATACACAAATAGTCTAGAGCCTGAGAAAGGACATTTTAATGCGCAGGCTACTTTTTAATGCGAAAAAAGAGTTTTAAGGGGTTGAAAGGGGGGATGATAAGTTGTATGGAAGTATCGTCATTTTTATAGCTAGAAGCTTGATACTTATTTTTTAGGCTGTTGATTCGATATAAATAAATATGACATTCAAAGTTTGTAAAAGTTTTAACCTCAAGGGTGTAAAATAACAATAGGGAATAGGGGATGAAAGTTTGTATGGAAATATGTAAGGTTTATGTGAATGTTTTATAAGTTTGCGACAAGAGAAAAAATATTGGAGCAATTCTGATGTAACATTTACGGAGTCATTACAAAAAGGGGGCAGGGAGGGCGCCTAAATAATTAAAAATGCTACCCAAAGACACTATTCCACGCGGACGAAGTCGCGGGCACAGCTAGTAATATTATAAATGCGAAAGTTTGTGAGTGTGGATGTATGTTTGTTACTCCTTCACGCAAAAACTACTGAACGGATTTGGATGAAATTTGGAACACAGACAGTCTTATTACAAAAAACTAAATAAACCTTGGTTTAAACCTGTACTATCAAGTCCAAGCTTATCTGCAAAACCATGGTCTAAACTTGTTCGTATTACAAAACTTAAAAAAACCGTGGTCTTCTTACTACCGTCATTTGAACCATTGTCTAAATATCAACCACAGATTAATACAAATATCATTCGTTCACCATGATGTCATTCTATTGCAACGTTCCGTATGCCCAGAAAAGAAATAATTTTGATAATACGCTAATGATTAGATGATGTTTAGGAGTGTTAAAAATATTGAGACCTGGTTATTTTGCATCGATATAAACATTATTTATTTATTTCGTCGATTGCAGTTTTGTTTACGTAAGCACATTGTCGTATTCATTTCTAAAATATATCTAAGTACGTGTATCGAAACGTAACATTCTCGCGCGATATATGAAACCATAACATTAAACAAGACCATCGCAAGTTGAACAAAGTTCATTTAGCTTAAGTATAATCGAGCCGCTCTAGTTAAATCTTCTCTTACTAAGTCCACTATTTTCTTTGCATAACGTTTATTAAACCTATACTTTTGGCTGAAATCTTCATCGGATTATTCCACAATGGGATTGACTCGAACACGATTTCTGTTGTGTCGGCGTGGCATTTCCAACAACTCCGCGGCTTCAATATACTCATTATCAATTAAATCGACCATGTTAATATCCATTTTCGAGTTAAAACAAAACAACACAATTAAATAGATGATATAACCTAAAAGAGAAACTTTGTCAGATCCGATTTAGTGATTTAGACCATCGTTAAACTAGGGGTCGCCGAGGTTTAGCGTTAGACCATGATTTAGTCTATGGTTTATCGCAAAACCACGATTTGTAATACCATTTTTGTCTAAACCGTAGTTTATAGAAGTTTAAACCTGGTTTTTTAGTTAAACCGCTTTTTGTAATAAGGCTGAGATAGTTTATAACCGGGATTAACACATAGAATACTTTTTATCCCGATAACCCCGATATTTTTGTTAAGTTAAATACTACGCGGACGAAGTCGGTGGACACAGCTAGTGGTAAATAAAATAAAAAAATGGTGACCTGATAGAATATGTGCCGCTGCGTGGGCGTGATGCCGGGCCGGAAGAACACGCTGCCCTCGGCGATGTCCTCGCTGACGCCCTCCTCAGGGTCCTTCCGCTTGATGTGCCACACGCGGTCTGCCTTCTTGTAGTGCACCACCTCGTCGCGAGTCATTATCATCGACCTTATGCCGGCTGGGAACACATAAAACCATACATAAGCAACAAACACCGTAACTCTAATGCCCAACGGGATGGATCAGAGCTCAGGAGGAGTATTGACAGTCGAAGTAACCTTCTACTTAATTTGTAAAAGCTTCATTTGAACCTTTCCGTCAACAGTGAATATCCGCCCTTATTAAAAAAACAAAAAAAAAATCGGTTCATAGACAAACCGGTTGAACCAGTGTTTTATTTGTGTAAACATCACAGTTTAACAGATTTGCAAAATCCACTTTTAAACAAAATGTTAATAGGGTCACGAAAGATTCGACAGAATCGAAGTGGGCTCATCCGTTGCCACATGTTCTTAAGGCTAAAGCGCCCATCTAGCCCGCGAAGGTCAAATTTTTTGAAGTTTTTTAGTTTTTTTCAAAATCTGACAATAATAAAAGGCACATTTTGTAATTCGCGACAAAGACCGTGTGCAGTGCATTTATTAATATAGCCAACTTACTCTAAAACGTTTCAAGAACGACAGCTATCCAGATAATCTAGAAATTTTTGTATATTTAGTGATTTACTAGTATCACATCCACCGTGATAGTATTTAGAGTAAAATAAATGTAAAATTAATAAACGCACTGCATACTGTGTTTTTCGCAAATCACAAAATGTTGTCTTAAATGTTTTCAGATTTTGGATTATCTATAAAAATACTCGAAAAATTTTAATTTCGCGGGCTAGACAGGCGCCTTCGCCTTAAACAATACGTATGCAACAGGTTATCAACGCACTGTGAACATCTATGGTGAATCCTTCTACTGTATCTGGGGGTTTATTTTGCCTTGAGACCCATCAAAATACAGTTCATAAGTGAAGTGGGTACAGAATTATTGATCAGCTGCTACAACTTACCAGCATGCCTTAGCCTAAAGTCCAGGGTTTGGTATATCCTGGCGCCGGGGTCCTTCCTGGGGTCGTAGCCGTACTTGACCCACATGGCTCGCCAGGGCCCGGTCTTCATGTACAGGGCTATGCAGGGCATGATGATCTTGAGCGAGGCTAGCCGGATTTTAGTTTGGTACCTTATCACATTTAGGGACCAGATTGGTCTCTCTTCAAAGAGCTAAAAGAGGATGCAAATTATGCAGCACTGATTAGCGTTAATCAATCTTTATGCATATCCTACTAATATTATAAATGTGAAAGTTTGTGAGTGTGGATGTATGTATGTATGTATGTTTGTTACTCCTTCACGCAAAAACTACTGAACGGATTTGGATGAAATTTGGAACACAGATAGTTTATAACCGGGATTGTTAATCCCGGTTATAAACTATCGGATACTTTTTATCCCGATAATCCCGAAATCTTTGTTACGTTAAATACTACGCGGACGAAGTCGGGGGGCACAGCTAGTTTATTTATAAAATCCTACTAATATTATAAATGTGAAAGTTTGTGAGTGTGGATGTATGTATGTATGTATGTATGTATGTTTGTTACTCCTTCACGCAAAAACTACTGAACGGATTTGGACGAAATTTGGAACACAGATAGTTTATAACCGGGATTAACATATAGGATACTTTTTATCCCAATAATCCCGAAATTTTTGTTACGTTAAATACTACGCGGACGAAGTCCGTGGGCACAGCTAGTAATATATAAAAAACATGAATTAATAGGTGCATCACATCACAAATGTTTATTACATTATATCCATGTTGTCAGAAAACAAAACTGATGTCCATGAAGTATTTAAAAATAGCTAAGGCAAATACACATACCTTATGAACCATCTCATACTCCTCATTCATTTTGGGATACATTTCTAATTTCATTTCCTTCTGTTTTACGTAAACATCATTAGGTTCTGTTGGCAAATCCTCGGTCAGGCTAAAGATGTAAGGTGCCAGCTGCACACCCCTCTGAGCCCTGGTCTTGTTGTGAACATTGTCTTCTCTCTCGGGAGAGGTTGCAGACCTGTTTGGGTATCTTTTATCGGTGTAGGCGTAGCAGGTGGGCCTTTCGAGCCTTGAGAAGTTTGCAGGCACAAGTACTAATGGTGCTGGTTCCCTACAATTAAATTCTACTAAATACAGGGTACACATGCTACAGCAGGTGGACATATGCTACGCCACCCCATCAACAAATGGAGCAAGCAAGTCACCCTCTGGCAACCAAGAGACGGCAAAAGAGGTAGGGGTCGTCAAGTAAGGAGATGGGAAGACGACTTGAAACAGACAGCGGGTCCATTCTGGTTGAGAGTAGCAAGGGACAGGACCCATTGGAAGGAATTGGAGGAGGCCTATGCCAAAAGGCACACCGAACTTAGGGACCTCTTGTAACCCTATGTTTAGGAATAAAAGGCTATTATTATTATTATTATTATTATTATTAAATACAGGGTATTAGAGCCCATATTAATAAATCGATCTGAAGTCTGAGAGTGATCTTAGTAATTTTCTTCTTCCATCAAACCAGTACAAAATGACATGTCAAAGGCATATTCAAGACCTCTTTCAGACTTGAGACTGATTTATTAAAAGGAGCTTAGGTTAATAGTAATCAAAATATACATTTAAAAAAATATGAAATCACAGGGGAAACCTTTACTGTAATATGCAATGTGAGCTTCTCTATCAGAAGTGAATGACCACTAGCATGATTTTCCCTTCACGGATAGACAAATATAATGATAATGATAACTTATAAGCCAGTGGTCCCTAAAAGGACTTTTTTTTCTAAAAAGAAAGGCATTAACTAACGTCATAAAATTGAAGGACTCCACTTTTGTTGGAAGTATTTTATCCAAAACACATTCCGGAGGAGCATCGGCTGTTTCTCTGGTTACTGGTAAATACTGGAATTCACACAATGCTGAAACAAACATTATGTCAAAACATAGTTTAGAATAAAATTAGCAAACAATAAAAATTCAAGCTTGAACTTTAGCAATGGTTTATAACTCACATTGAGCACAATGTATCTATTGTTAAAATGTTAGCACTGAATTACAGTTGCAGAACAGAACATATTGTTGTCCCTTTTGATAGTATTCAATAAAAACAAGATAACTAATTATGAATAGCACTCACATTCAAACTTGTACATAGTTTTAACTCGCCCCACCACAGTAGTAGACACCACTTCTCTCTTCACCTCATTGTTTACTGTAGTTTTCTTCACTTTGACCTTCAGCAAGACCCCGGCGTTTCTCTTTGAGTTGGCGTATATTTTCTTTACAAATGGGTTATCAGGCTGGTAAGACAAACCTAAGCGTATCTTGTTTGGTTTTGAATAAACCTAAAGCCAAAATAATTAAGGTTTTGAATGTATAATTTATCTCGCAATTCATAATAACAAGGATGAAGTGAAGGCATTGCATTAAAGTTTTGATACTTACATGTGAGATACCTCTGATACCACCCAAACATTGTAATGCTTTCTCGTCATTTTTAACAACACCAGGGAAAAGAACACCTACCAAGTCATTTCCCAAGTTTGCACCTTCCATTATCACAGTTTCTAATTTCTAAAATGTTATAAATAACCTACCTACTATCAAAACAAATAACACGCACGTTTCATCTTACTTATCTATATATATGTGGAGATACAGAAACTCAAAGAGAATATAATAGAGAAGAGACGGGAGTCCGAATATTGTTTTTTTTTAATTTCATCTGACGTTAGTTCCCCGTTTATTGCCATACTCACGAAAATAATTAAAATATCTGTCAACGTTAGGGATGCGCAAATACTTGTCGATATTATCGATGTTTAGCGCCATGACTAGTGATGTACTTATCGATAATTGGTACGATGACCCCTCCAAGCATGTATTTCCATTTACATTTGAATCATAAGTCGTTAATGAGTGAAATATTTTATTAAAATCATTACTAAGTTCAATATACCTCATAGTTTCAACTACAGTGTAGATAGATAGATAGATAACTCTTTATAATTGTAATTATTTAACGTAAGGAAGAACATAAATCTTAATCAATTTTAGCCTGCCCCTATATAAAAATATCCAAAGCCCAGCGTTTGATACGTAATCAATAGTTACATGGGTAAGATGAGGAATAAAGGTAAAAACGTCAGTGTTCAATGGATCCCTTCTCACATCGGTCTCAGAGGAAACGAAGAAGCTGATAGGTTAGCAAAAGAGGCTATACTTGAAGGAGTAAGTTTTGATTATCTACCACACTATACCGACATGTTAGCTAGAGTTAAACAAAAGTGTGTTGAATTATGGTCCGAACACTTTGATGAGAGATCACTACAAAAGGGTATTTGGTATAAGACCATACAGCCAACAGTTCTTCGTTTCCCTTGGTTTGACAAGATAGATATGAGTAGAAAGGAGATACTGATAGCTTTAAGACTTCGATCTGGACATATTCCATTGAACAAATTTAAATTCATGATGGGCAAAGTTAACTCCCCTAATTGTAGCGAATGTAATGTAGTAGAGGATGTTTATCACATTGTTATGGAGTGCGTCAGGAATGAAAGCCTTAGATGCAGCGCAATAGCACATGATTTAAATGTAACGCCTAGCAATGTTGGTTGGTGTAATAGTATCATGGCTTATCCTTCATCGAAGGAGGCTAAAATACTATATAAAATTGTACAATTTGGTGATGGGTAGGACATATAAGTACTAGATTTAAGATGTGATGTATTGTAAGTGTTTTTTCCTGTGTACTCTACGGGAGTGACATGTTCAATTCTGAACAAACTCCCTTTTTTTCCTTAAGAAAGATTAAAAAAATAAAAAAAATAGTTACATTTCATTTATGTACTGCAAGTGTTCTGTAATATGAATTTATACATGATTAAAAAAAGTCACATCTATATATATATAACTCAAAGGTGACTGACTGACTGACTGACATAGTGATATATCAACGCACAGCCCAAACCACTGGACGGATCGCGCTGAAATTTGGCATGCAGGTAGATGTTATGACGTAGGCATCCGCTAAGAAAGGATTTTGATTAATTCTAGTCAATTAAATTCCACGCGGACGAAGTCGCGGGCACAGCTAGTTCTAATATATGCACAACAAATAATAATAAAAAAACCGTGACAAAGGGAACAATACAAGGCTTGTAATGGTACTTGTAGGACCTATTCTAGGCTTTAGAGTCTGGATTAGCTATAATATAAACAGTTGGTAGTCATATTTTACGAAAATATAATATTGCTGCTCCAGATTTGCACCCTTTTTCTTGATTGTTCAACCATGGCATGTGGTCAATTGAGGTAATAGGTTTATGTTGCTAAATAGATTTGCAGAGATGATAATATAGATTCCAACATAAAGCTCTGTTTTCAATGGTAGAAATAACTTCAATATCTTCTACCCGGGCGATCATGGCAGGGTTGGGACATAGAGAATCACCATCTGAGGAAAATTCATAAATTACTTAATACAATTCACACAATACATTCTTCTTAATTTAATATTCCTAGCCGGGACCAGGTCTCCGTTTGCATAGCTTTAATGTCCCAAATGTTGATTACCATGCAGAATTTAATTAAGATTGGAATCTGTTAAATAAATAAATATCACCCGACTGACACACCAACTGAAAGGTCCCAAACTAAGCAATGCTTGTACTATGGGCACCATACAATGGACTGAGTGCGATCCCAGTGACACCCAGACCAGAGCAAATTACGAAAAGGCCATTTCTGAAATTTTCCCCAGCGGGAATCGAACCCGCAACCACCATGTGCAGTAAGCAGAGCGGCCTGCGCTCGAGCCGCTGCGCCAAGCGGTCGTCAAGTTTATGTTATAGAATAACTTACGAAATTTACCAGTGAATGATAATCTTGACTTCGGGAGGAAGCTCTCTTGTCAACGGTGGGAAGCCCTGGCAAAGCGAAGATCTTCTATCCAAGCGGTGTTTGGCGGGGCGGGCGGATGTGGAATTACGATCTGAGGAAAATTTTTAAACTTAATAAAATATTTTCTCACTCCCGTACTTAAAAAGGAAAGTTTAAAGGAGCTTGAAATTACTTATTTTTTCTTATATCAATTTATTATCATTTGAGTGTAAAAATGGATAGAATGAATAATCATTTGTTAATTCTTACACTCGAATTGATAACTATAATTTAAAGTAAAAAAAACTAGTAAAAATATTTGTCACGATCCTGTGAAACCTCTCTTTTTGAGATACGAGGGGAGCAAGTATAACGACTATAATTGTCCGAAACAAATGCGGTTCAAACATTCACAGTGACAATACAGGCGAATTTAAAAGCATTGGCAATATTTTAAGTGACTAATTCACTTTAGATTGTACGCACATAATATTCAGATTATTTTGGGAACAACATTTCATGAATCAAAAATATCATTAATGAAATTAATAATAGTATGCAGACGCTTGTCAATACTTATCGGATTCTTATTCTGTACCTAAAATAATCTCAATATTATTTAGACGTAAAAATTTAAATTTGCCAATGTATTCAAATTAACATTTGATTCCGGCAGAAAGCTGTGGGACGTCCTGGCAATGCGATGATCTTCTACTCGGGCGATAGGCCGGTGAATGCAGAATAGCCATCTGAAGAAAAAACATAAATTTCATTAATATAACACTAACCACGCCACGGATTTAAAAATAACAGGACTCCGCGGTACTCACATAAAACGTGAAGCACTCATGAAGATCTAGTTAGTGTCCTACATAATTGATTAATATGCCGGATTTCATTATGATCCCAATCTACGAATTTTATTGAATAACTTTTGAAATTTACCAGTGAATGATAATGTTGATTGCGACATTGAAATTTTCATGTTCCATATCGACATAATCTACCTGGTGGTTTTGGCAGAGCCGGCGAAAGCAGACCATCTTACAAAAAATCATAATTTCCTTTAATTAAATCTGGGGCACGGCAGTGCCCCCCCAAGTCGAGCACGGAACGTCGAACGCGGCACGCCCGTACCATCTTTTCTCGAAGCAGTTCAGGCCATTTTGGACCCACTATAACTTCGTTGTGGATAAAACTAGAACGCTGTATTTTCAGTAACCAAGCAGGCATTGTATAAACTCGGTATATTTCAAATTTCATTCAATTTGAACCAGTAGTTCAAGAATTATAACTAGTCAAAATTCTTAATTTTGTCACTCTCTGACGGACTGACTGACCGATCATCAAAACTCTAATGCACTTCTAGCAGACATAGAAGCTTCAAATTTAGAATACAATTAGTGTTTAGTGTATAAATCAAGGAAAAACTAAAATATTTTGAAATTTCGATCTAGTTTTCTAGATACACCAACTGCATAAATAACTTTGTAATCCCATATAAATGTATAGGATAACAAATTTACATTTGCTTTTATGAGTCAGTGTACATGTATATTATGTATAATAATATAATGCAATGACAGTGGCGTGCATAGGGTTTTTAAACAGGGTAGGCAGAGTGAAACATGAAAATAAATTAAATTAGGCATAGTACCTACCTACCTAGGTACCTTGAATTATTGCTCGCTAACTTAGTCCAGGTTTTCAGGCTATCGTTGCAGGCACCTATTGAGCGAAATGGGACAACTTTTGTTGTTAGCCATATCAGATATCTAAGGCGATTGGTTTATGTACCTACATCGATATTGATATAGGTACCTATATAGATTTTACTAGCTGAGCCCGCGACTTCATCCGCGTGGAATTTAACTTAACCGCTCCTGCTCCCGCGTTCTGAGCCCGCGCGACAGGACCCATTTGTTTTTTTGTTTCGAAATTAAAGTAGCCTACGTTACTCCTTATAACATCAGCTATCTGCCAGTGAAAGTCCCGTCAAAATCGGTCCAGCCGTTTCGGAGATTACCCGGAACAAACATACAGACAGACAGACAGACAGACAGACAGACAAAAATTTTTTAAATTGTGTTTTCGTTATAGGTGTCGTATGTACTTTCATATGCATTTAGTGAGAAGGTGTTATTTTGATATTACAAACAGACACTCCAATTTTATTTATTTGTATAGATGACAAGTCAGTCCCTGGATAGGTAGGTACCTATCCGAAGAGGCCTTTAAAAATGACATTTTGTTAGCTCAAGTAGGTATGTACCTATTCATGCAGTTATTCATAAGTACAGATACCTAGGTAGAATAATATAATGGTTTTACATAAAATAAAACCAATATTATGTGCCGAAGAAAACATACAGCATTGCTGTTGAAGAAGCAGTTGTGTTTTACCTCGCTAGTCGTTGATATACTCCCTTAAAGTTGTCAACTTCCGGTCTATAGGTGGCGCTGGCGGCGCCTTCCGGTATTTTAATTACCAACAGCTAGGCGATGTCGTATACGATGCGCCATTTTTCTTCATAGTATTCACCAGGAAGCCCTTTCATGCAATGCTGTATGTTTTCTTCGGCACATAATATTGGTTTTATTTTATGTAAAACCATTATATTGATGTGCCTTGGGAAAACATACAGCATTGCTGTTGAAGATCTGTTTGTTATCTGCTGGTGGTGGGTTATTAAGACAACGCTATGATGATGGTTGACATGTAAACATAAAAAAATAAAATTAAGCCCTTCCTATGGTATACTATTGGTTTGGTTAACAAAAGGAACTTATAATCATGACATTCTAGGTTGATCGGTATCTCTGAGGAAATAATAAGGTACACTAATAACAATATTATTATTAACAAATCAAGTGGAAAACAAAAAAAAAATATTAACCAATATATAATTTGTCTAGTGGGGACTACCTGCTTACAGTAGTGTTTCCTCAGGTTAATATTTCGTCATTAATAATATTTCGTCAATGGGTTGGTTACATTACATTGTCATCTTAGGGATGCATTTGCTGACCTATAACTGCCAGGAGATGTGTCAATACAGTTATCTCCTAATATTATTCGAACTCGATTGCCGATAATAGTCCTAGATGCTGGTTTTACGGGACCTATCAACGTAATGAATACATGTGTTATACTCGGCACTGACTGCCTCCTTAATAATGACATAATATGTAATAAATCTCTAATCAGTGATATAGGGCATATTTTAATATTATTATGTCCCACAACACCCATTTTGACTGCCTAAGTGGTTATCAGTTTTGGAACCGAAATTGGGTGTAAGTTATACGATCACCATCGTCAGTCATATTTTCTGCAGAAATATCAAGTTATGTCAGGTCATTCATGGACACGGTCGTCCAGAATCTAATAAAAATATTATTGCGGTGCTACGAGAAATATCAGAAAAGGAGTCTGTGAGCTGTCTGAAATTCAGTCCAGAACAGTTTGGGGGTCCACATGGACATCGATCTTTGAGGATTAAGCCTTCCCATACTAATGTATTTAATTATATTATGTTTGATAAGAACGTTTAAGAAAAAGGATATTTTCGATGTTTGTGCCACACACATTTGAAACAGCTGATTTACGAGTATATACCCTAATAATAGTTTTCCAGTTCCAGTTTTCTTTCAGGAAAATAAATGTCACTGCATCTATCCGATATTCCGGGAGGTTCCGGATTCCGTAAGGGAATTCTGAGGATCGCTTACAATCTTTCTAATTCTTACTTAAAACGCGGAATCAAAATGTCCGAAGGCCCTTCGGGAGCATTGTTCAGGTGTACTTACCCACGGGGCATTAAACTCGGGGGTGGGGTTCCCCCATGTTATTATTATTATTTTTATTTATTTATTTTTTGTAGTTCAATTTCCTGCTGGAAGCATCTAAGTCTGCAAATGGAGCTTGCAATTCAATTCAAATTCAAATCGTTTATTTTGTTTAGGCCTACGGGGGCACTTACAAATTGTCAATTTTACATATTTTTTTTTTATTTTATTTTTTTTATATCTACAACCGGATCGGAACGCGACCTCGACTGAGAAGATCCGGCAAGAAACTCAGCGGGCTTGGCATCTACGGGCAATCTACGGAGACATACCTTTTAACTACAGCAGTGTTTCTTGAGACGAAGAGATCTATTTCGGATGTCCTCCTGAGTCTGAGGATGGCTCTGGTTTCCTTGTATGGTAGGTGCGACACAGGTAGTCGGAAATCGCATTGTTGCTAACACAGCAGAAATATATTTCTTGAGGCAGTGCCAAGAATTTTGTTGTCTCCTCCGAGTTTCGGAGATCGTTATGCCGTTTAATTTAGCTCCTCAGCCTTATTCCAATGCATCTGTGACCAAGAAGTGAGTTATCGCGTGTCTGTGGAGCGGGCTCGTTTTGTGGTTCCGCGACACCAGATTAGTTCTCCGGTATCATTTTGTGGTAAGATTGTTCTGTGTCTAGAGCTGTGATGACTGAATATTTTACCGAAAATCTGGTCAAGTCGGCAGTGTAGTTTTCCCCTTGGGATGAAAATTAGCGAAATTTAGTTGGTCAAGAAGACGCTGGAGTTGTCGTAATTTGCTGGAGTTTGTTGAAATCATCTCGTCCAACGCTTCATTGGTCGACTCTGCTTTCTTCGCTGGTTGGCACATTGTGTTTTTCATTCTATACTGAGTTACTCTAGTGCCTGGGTTGGATCGAGAATGAATGTCTTGCAGTTGATATACCAGCCCCGATGCTCCAAGAGGTCTATAGTTTCCGCAACCAGAGGACTCAACTTGGAGCGGTCCTGATGGACCTGGAGAAAATCGTCTGGGAGACCCAGTACGATGACCCTTCCCATGCAAGCGTTTCCGCAACCAAGCACGTTACGGCAGCAGCCAAAGGGTAAGCACGACGTTACTGCAGAGAAATGCCAGTCCTCATGCTCCACAAGGTCTATAGTTTCAGCAACCTGAGGACTCAAGTTGGAGCGGTCCTGATGGACCTGGAGGAAATCGTCTGGGAGACCCAGCACGATGACCCTTCCCGTGCAAGCGTTTCCGCAACCAAGCACGTTACGGCAGCAGCCCAAGGGTAAGCACGTCGTTACTGCAGAGAAATGCCAGTCCTCATGCTCCACAAGGTCTATAGTTTCCGCAACCAGAGGACTCAAGTTGGAGCGGTCCTGATGGACCTGGAGGAAATCGTCTGGGAGACCCAGAACGATGACCCTTACCGTGCAAGCGTTTCCGCAACCAAGCACGTTACGGCAGCAGCCAAAGGGTAGGCACGTCGTTTCCAGAAATTTGTCCTGGTAGCTGATTCTTAGAAGGCGTCGATGAGCCCCGGCCCCGGGCAAATGGGAATAGGCTTGGGAGATGTCCCGCTTCACTAGCCAATCCCTCGGATAAACACACTCCGGACAAATAAACTATGTGACCGTGGCCTATGACACCACGAAATTATTTCGTCTTTACGTAACAGTTCAGCTCCCGGAGATCGAAAATCGTCCCGCATTGAGCAGTCGTTTTTTTTTTTTTTTTCCGTTATTATATTACCTTAGACACATATTCGATATAAAACTCAGATTTGGTGCAGTGACCGTTTGACCGATGCATGAGCTCTTTGGTATTGCTGAAAGGGTAAATCTGTTCCTCCCCTTGTCGCTTGAATTGGTGTAAGTAACCCCATTGAAAACTGCTCGCACAGTCATTTCTGCCTTTGGTGTTTCGAAAGGAGTTTAAATAAATAAATAAATATCGCCGAACTGACACACCAACTGTATGGTCCCAAACTATGCAACGCTTGTACTATGGGTACCGTACAATGGATTGAGAGCAATCCCCGTTCAACCAGACCAAGGCAAATTACGAAAAGGCCGTTTCCGAAACTTGCCAAGACGGGAATCGAACCCGCACTCACCGTGTGCAGTGCAGTCATCAAATTATCATTGTTCTTATTTGGGTAGCCGGCTGGAGCAACACAATTAAGAGAACTTCCTAATGATAATCTAAGCGATGATAAATCAAGTATGTTAAATAAAGAAAAACCTTCATTCGGAGGTATGTTTCGCAAGACTGATTGAACATTATTTCTAGACCTCGTCTCTCGCGTCTAACATCTAAAGAATCGGCCCGTTTGCCGCAAATAATTTGCAAGGATTGTTTTGATAGCTTATTATTATTATTTTTCTAAATATATTATGAGGCTTTAATTCTGAAGGACGTACATGATGTATGATATTTTAAAATCCTGTTTGTTCTGTAGGGCTAAAAATCTTTACCCTAGTTTAGGTCTCTTAGTTTATAATTTGTTTTTAATGGCCAAATACTAGTAGTTGCCAATAAGACGTGTAAAGTCTGAGTAACGAACATCACCAGACTGGTGGTTTGGGGTGTATCCTTAGGTTAGGTTAGGTTAGAACAGTGACCACATCGCGCGAGCCGAGCGAGTGAAGCGAGCGTGCCGCGGCAGCGGCCGGCGAAGCGCCAGAATCCGAATGTATGATAAAATCTAATAACATAACCTAATCTAGGTTAGATTTACGCCCCTAAGGGTACACTGAGCGGCTGGTGTGTTCTAGTGTTTAGATACTCGAATTTATTTAACTGGCATGCAGTCGTTTCACGTTGTTGACAACCACCATTTTAGGTTGCATCATAAGATTTGATAGGAAACATACCTGGTTATCAAAGCGTCAATCCTTGGGTCTCGTATTTGTAACATACCCCTTGTGGCGCTGCTGGTCGCTCTTCGTCATATGTAGGTAGCGAAGATTGCCGCGGTGAAGGCGATTCCGAGCTATTAGCTTCCGAGCTAGTCGCCAAACCACGTGGCAGACCTACCCGCACACCTTCTCGTTCGATTACACGCTGATCTTCTTCGACACTGGCACTTGCACCCATATTGAGCACACTCGAAATTCATATTTATTCCGGAATAATTTAACAATATTTTTTAATGTAGGTAATCTGTAACTTTTGCTGTATATCACAAACGTAGAATAACTTGTACACAGGAGCAAAACTATACTCATTTTTAGAAACAGTGAATTATAAATAAATCTGTGATTCTCCCGTTTCTTTATTTTAAAATATTTTTAATTTAATATATAAGTTAAACTGAGAATGTGAACAATATATTTCACGAGCGCAGCGATCTGTTGTCGCCAGCGAGGTTAACAACGCTATGAAGAAAAATGGCGCATCGTATACGACATCGCCTAGCTGTTGGTAATTAAAATACCGGAAGGCGCCGCCAGCGCCACCTATAGACCGGAAGTTGACAACTTTAAGGGAGTATATCAACGACTAGCGAGGTAAAACACAACTGCTTCTTCAACAGCAATGCTGTATGTTTTCCCAAGGCACATCAATAAAAGTATCTACCACATTGTGAAAATGTACCTAAGTAAGTAGGTACCTACCGCAAGTATAACCCGAAAGCAATCAAACCGATACCTACCCAACCTAAATAAAATTCTCAAACTTATTTATTTATGCATTAAATCTAGTTTAATTTTCAAGCAAAATTTTAGACAACTCGGCCAGGTGGTCCTTGCGTATTTCGTAAATAAGTACCTACCTACGTTTGTAGGTACTTATACGCTTTAGAGATAAAAGATCCCGGTATCCCGTCAACCAAGGAAATGATTCGTAAAATTTAGCATTAATTGCCTTGTACTATCCTTGTACTTGTGTTTCTATCTTCTGCAACAAATATCCAAGTTATGTTATGCATCGACCATTTCAAATATAGGTAATTTTCACTTTTTCTGCATAAGGCAATTGAGGAAACACTTTTATTTTTAAATTAGGTAGGTAGGTGCCTATCTACTTAACACACACTAATGTCACAAAAATATTATCCATAACAACGAGGATTTACCAACTGTATAAATAACTTTGTAATCCCATATAAATGTATAGGATAACCAGTTCACATTTGCAGTTAATGAATCAGTGTACATGTATATTATAATAATGGGATGGAATATTAGGTGTAGATAGGTACCTAGATATAACTATGTTCAAAGTTAACTTGTAAAATGGTCAACGGAATGAAAAAGCAAGAATGGGACATGTCTTGTCTTACTTAGGATCAGGGCTCGGAAACCGGTTAATTTTCCAAACCGGTTTCGTACATTGACCCCGGACCGGAATGGATTTCGGTTTAGGTTTCGGTTACCGGTTATTAACCGGTTAATGTGAGATACCGGTTTATTACATATTGCGGTTTGGGGGAGCGAAATTAACCGGTTAATTTCAGATGCGGCGGTATTAGCAGACACTGTTCGCGCCATCAGTTTTATACCTACACCGAATAAAAGTCGCTCTGACACGAATACACGTGAAGCTAAGAGATTGAATAGGTAGATAGGAAGTTAGGAACCTACTTCAAGTTTAATAGGTATTTCTGTGAAGTGTTATATGTTACTGTTTATAAAATATCGACTGCATTTCGTTAGAGTAAAGGTTTAGTAGGTTTGTACCTAATAAACCTATTAGGTACCACACACATGATAATCTTGTTTTTTTCATAGATGTTGTAGGACCTATGCTTAAAAATAACTAAACCTAAGTTTGACAGGGTACCTACCTATTTAGCGCCACCAGAATGGAGGCTAAAGGTTAATTTTTATATTTAACAAAATTAAAACAGGAGGTAGGTAGGTAGGTTATATTATTATATTATTATTATGTTATATTATTAAAACAGCATAATATGATAGGTATTCACTTATACTAGTCTACGTAGGCTTCTCAAGAAAATGCACCAAATTTCACCGTCATGTAGGTAGTTACTAAGCAGGTACAACCTAGGTACTTATGTAGTAAGTGTGCATTTAGCGAAAGTTTAGTTTGGTTTTAAGTCGTATATCTAGTGATATTACGAATGTTAGATTTTCACGAATCCGAATCCGAATGTTCACTTTCAAATAAAAGGCGCGCAAAATGTTAGACAGGTTTGTCATTTCGTCTCAGCCATGTAAAAACCGAACATAGCCGAGCCCATACTGATGGAAAGAATGAAGTTAGTCTCATTAAGTTAATTCGAGGAGATTTGTTTTGATTTGAGGGTAGTTTAGTATAATTGCATTAATATAATATGCTTTGGACATTAACGTGCGTTTAATTACGCCTTTGAATTTTGTATCTGACATGTCCGTGCAGCTAGATGAAATTTTATTGTAAAACCGAACACTATTGCCCATAAACGTTTTGCTGGTTCTACTAAGCCTATATTCTGGCACTGCAAGCTTGTACTTATTTCTAGTGTTAATACTGGGGATGTCACTTTTTTATCATAGAAGGAGATATTTTTACGTAAGTACATGATATTCGTGAGGATATATAACGAGGGAAAAGTAAGTATATTTGTCTCCTGAATAGCTCACGATGGGAATCGCGGCTGCCTAGGCAGTAAATAGCGCGCATAGCTCTTTTTTGTAAAATAAAGATAGTATTAACATCGGCAGCAGACCCCCACAGCAATATGCCGTAGGCCATGATGCTGTGAAAATATGCGAAATACACTAGCCTAGCTGTAGCTATATCGGTCATCTGCCTTATTCTCCTAACGGCATAAGCAGCAGAACTGATTTTTTTTGCGAGAGTTTCTATATGAGGACCCCATTGCAGTTTAGAGTATACTGTTATTCCTAGGAAGACAGTTGAGGGTACCGGATCTAGCGCTTTTCCGTCGAGTTTTACATTGGAATCAACTTTGTTTAAGTTTGGGGTAGATAATCTAATACATTTTGTTTTGCCAGCATTTAAAAGTAAATTGGTTGCATATTAATTGGTTATCAATTGCCACCTTTTGTTCCCTATTTGATAGGTATGAGTTTACAAGATCTAAGGATCTACCATGAATGCCATAAAATTTTAGTTTTAGTATGAGTGTATGGTGGTCTACGCAATCAAATGCCTTGGAAAGGTCACAGAATACACCTATCGCATCCTTCGCCTCTTCCCAAGCCCCTAAGACTGTTTTAATTTAGGTGGATCCAGCATCTTGTGTAGATCGACCCTTTTTAAATCCGAATTGATTTCCATGTAGGATACCGTTTTCGTTAAAGTATGTTGACATTCGGCTAAGTATATTTTCTTCGAATATCTTGCTTAAGGCTGGTAGCACAGATATCGGCCTATAATTAGATGGATTATAGTTTCGCCACGTCCGTCTTAGTAACTTTACTCAAAAATCCTACATGAACATTTAGCGGTCAGGAAGCATTGTGCGCGGTGGATACCTCATAATTTGACAGAGGTCCAAAAACTCCGTCGTGTAGATTGGTGTCGTGCAATGGTTCAAAGATTCAACGGCGGTGTCTCAAATGCTGTGTTCGATATACTTACGGGTGACGAAAGCTGGATTTATTTTTATGATTCTGAAACTGAGAGGCAGTCGGATGTCTGGGTGTTTCTTTCCGAGGAGTTGCCAAGTAAAGTGAAGAAAGGTCGAAGTGCGGGAAAAAATATAGTGGCTTCGGAAGGACAGGTCATTACGCAACAATTCATTTAGAGGATCCAAAAACAGTTACAGCAGAGTGGTACACTAACAATTGTTTGCCATTTGTCTTGGAAGAAGTTCGGGAGAAACGACCTCGTAGTAGAATTCTCCCTCACCACGACAACGCCTCGTCGCAACAACTTGGCGACGTCAGACGTATAGGGCAGTTGACCCTGCCCTATAGCCCAGACATCGCACCTTGTGATTTTTATATATTTCCGAAAATAAAAGAAAAACTTCGAGGTTCGTAAACGTTTTTAGACACCCAGGAAGCAGTGGCTGAGTTTCAAAATGCCGTCGAAGAGACCCCTAAGGACGAGTGGGAAAAGTGCTTTTCACAGTGGTTCCATCGGATGCAACGATGTATTGAAGTAAATGGACACTATTTTGAAAATATATAATAAAACCAAATTGCTCGTATGTTCCGTTTTTTAAAAAATTAAGAACTATCAGTGTCACCCTCGTAATAAGCTGCTTTATTAACCTAAAAGCGATGTAAAAAAGCAACATTAAGAACAAGTGTGTTGAAAAAGTATATAATTCTTACGAGTTGTATTAACATTCATTATATATAATTTCCTTTTTGTTTGTCAAAAACATTCGCCAAACATTCGCATAGTTTCTTGCGAATGCGAAGATTCGTTACATCACTAGAACATACCTATTTCCGCACATGGCTATCATCAACTGATAATGGTGATGATCATATTCATCATAATGTTTAATAACTGCGATCAATAATTGCATTCCGGCAAACGACGGAAACTATTCAATATGTACCTACCGAGCGCAGAACTAAAATCATAAAAAGTTGGTTAAAAAAAGGGACCTATTAAAAAAAAAAAACATTATTATCATCACCGCCATCATCATCATCGTCATCATCATAACCATCGACATAATTAGTGACATCGTCATCATCATCATTATCGTCGTCATCATCATCTTAACCAATATGATTATAAACGTTATCATCCTCATAAAGATAAACGTGATCGCAAAATCAGAAAAGTGTACATCATTAATCATTATGCGCCACACACATATTAATCGACTTCACATAAATCAGTGTGTGGCGCCGCGCACCGGGGCACCGTTGTGCGGCGTGCGGCCAGGAAACATAGTGGATGAAAAAGATGTATCCCTCATTAAAACGTTTTTTTTTTCAAAAATAATATCTTAATTCCATTACATAATAAATACAAAGCTTTGTCCCAACTCATGAGTACTAACTGAAAATTACGTATTATCATTATTGTTATAATAAACGACGGTCACGGTACGTTAATGTGTATGCAAGACGCAACTCAATCCCTTTAGCGGCGAAAATGAAAGAATCCACAAGTATCCGCGTGAATGAGCCAAATGAACTCAAGGCAGCACATGCTGGAAAGAGATTGCATGTATGACTCAGCGCTTGGCCTTGAATGATTATTAGCCAGCGCGGCGCTGGCGGCGTGCTTCTGAGAAAAACCGGTTTATTCGAGTCTTAATACCGGTTAGCGCATGTTATGAAATTCCGTTCTCGGTAATCAAGCGCGTGTCGTACTTTGAGAAAAACTTTTATTTATTCAGGTCTTAATACCGGTTTAATTGATTAACCTAATTTTTTTCGGTTTCGCTCTAAACCGCTCCCTCCATTAACCGGTTAATCAAAGAACGAAATTTTAACCGCTTCTTGAACGAAATTAACCGGTATTTCAAAACCGGTTTCAAGCCCTGCTTAGGATAATGAATTTTACCAAAATGCCGAAAAAGTATTAAACAGGTACACTAAATTGCCATGAAAGAATATCAATATCTACAAAAAGATATGAGATCCCATCAAAAACAAAACTTGTAAAAAAACCCAAGTGTCGCAACTAAGTTCTCTACTGTAAAAAGAGGTGAGATACATGTAATACCAAGTCGGTTATTTATTAAGTCTCTACTTAAGGGACCTTCTGTCTTCAGTATTACGTATTACGCAACTAGCTAACCTAACAACATATATATTATATAAAATATATATAACTCAAAGGTGACTGACTGACTGACATGGTGATCTATCAACGCACAGCCCAAACCACTGGACGGATCGGGCTGAAATTTGGCATGCAGGTAGATGTTATGACGTAGGCATCCGCTAAGAAAGGATTGTGATTCATTCTACCCCCAAGGGGATAAAATAGGGGATGAAAGTTTGTATGAAACTTTGTCAATTAAATTCCACGCGGACGAAGTCGCGGGCACAGCTAGTTATAATATAATTCTTAATATTTCAGAAGATAAGTCCAGTACCAAGCACTTCAGAAGATAAGTCAATAAGATTTGTAGTTTGTTGGATCGCAGGTTTATCTTGAGGGTTTTTAAACGTTAAAATTTTTAAATGTCAATCTAAACAAATACTAATAGAAAAAATAAACGCCGCCGCGCCGTGGCCGGGCACCAAATTACGGGAGAGGGGTATCAACTTAATCTTTGTAATAGGTTAAGTTAGGCAGTTCTTTTCAGGACTACTTAGAAATTTACTCTGAATGTTCACCCGTGCAAAGCCAGGACGGGCCACTAGTATTATATAAGATAACTAATATTGTTTATCGTAACTAGGTATGTACAGTGTTCAAAGTTGGTGTAGGTATCTATCTATCTGAATGTGTAATTAAAATCAGTATTTTCACCCCGCGGCAGGGATGCCTCAAAGGTGTATTATTATAACTATGGTATACCCATTATTGTAAAATATTTTGGCAAATAGTAACAGAACTTACTGACCGGTTTTCATCCAACGGAAACTTCGCAAATGACAAAGTTTCCCTTCGAAGATGTCGCTCTTTCACTCCGCATACCTTGCAAGTTCTGTGGCTGCCACTGCCCATGTCGTACACGCGTAATATTCGAAACACAAAACAATTTTGGGAAAGACAATGTCCCACTCAGAACACACCAAAGTAATTTCCCATTATTACCAATGGCTGTTAAACAGAGAAACAATGTTCGACTCGACGTTATCAGAACAAAGGAAAACAATCGAAATTTAACAAATTCTAGCAAAAGGAGGGCAGAAAAATAAAGAAACATAATTAAATTAGCGAAAAATCCGTTAACGTTCCTCAGTATAAAAACGTCAGAAGTCAAGAGGCAGACATTTTGTATTAGTGCTTCTACTTAAAAATATATAAAAATTGGATTATTATTTTTATTAATGGCAATTCTAGGTACAGGATTACCAACCTGCCAAAAGGGGATCTGAGGCCATACATTTTATTTTTCTTCAATGTTGCAGCCCCCTGAAAAACACGTTTTCTGGCATTGTTTTATCAAAACTAATATCTGAGTACTTGAAATAAACACTTATAATGAAAATAAAGCCACTTACCGGTAAAAAAACACAAATTCACACCACAGAGTATACAAGGGTATATAGTAGATTCACACTAAAAGAGAGTCATTAGCGGGAGGCCGTGACAATTTTACGCGCGCGAAATGACTGAAGAATGAAACTTGATTTCTGGCCGATCACAAGCCACGATATTTCTTTTATAGCTAATTATGGTCGTGGAAAATCATGCCACATCAGAACCAATTTGTTTCAAGCCAAAATACATCATAATATCTAACTAGAAAATTGAATATTGAAAGCTTGTCCAGCCGACACCAATTGGTGTCGGCGAGGCTCAACGGTATGGGCGCTAAGACACCAATTGGTGTCCGTGAGGCTCACCACGTTAAAACCATGTTAATAACTTAATGGTTTTATCTTCGTATCAATATATAACAATGAATTGCTGTTCGTTAGTCTCGCTAAATCTAAAAATCTAGTAGCTGGACCGATTTGGCTAATTTTGGTCTTGAATTATTTGTGGAAGTACAGAGAAGGTTTAAAAGGTGAATAAATATCAAAGGCCACGCGGACGAAGTCACGGCTACAGCTAGTAATTATATAAAATTCTCGAGTCACAATGTTGTTAGTTAATAGTTATCATACGCCTCCGAAATGGCTCGACCGATTTTCATGAAATTTTGTGAGCATATCGGGTAGGTCTGAGAATCGGCTACTATCTATTTTTCGTACCCTAAGTGATAAGGGTTGTCCACATTCCACGCGGACGGAGTCGCGGGGCACAGCTAGTATGAACAATTGCTTGATATATAATCTTCATGACTGACATTGACAAATATTGAGATGCTGTTGTTATCAGCTTCTTGGTGTAGTCTATGGACTAGAACACAGAGTACCTTGGACTAGAACGAAGAATGAGAATGAATGAAAAATAAGAGGAAAGAAAAGGACCAAACAATAACAGAAAACAAAATAAATAAACAAATAATTTTTACATAAAATGTCTGTTTATAACAGAAGGTGTTGTTGATTATATACAACAAATAGTGTGCAGAAATTTTATTGGCGATAGAAACGTTTACAGTGCGTTTTACGTCCAATTGTCGTAGTAATTAACAATGGAAAGACGGAAAGCTAGTCCGGAACAACTGAACATGCTCTTACATTTCCTTGAAGAGGATAAGGAGTTGGCTATCGGAAAATTCACAGGTTTGGAGGGTAGGATTCGCCAAACGAATACATGGATCAAAATTACCGAGAAACTTAATGCTAACTCAGGATTTGGGTCTGGTGCTATAAAAACGCCTGATAAATGGCAACAGGTACCTAAATACTTATTCATTTCCTATGTTTCTACTGCTTTACTGCACAGTCAAGGGTTTCCCTTCGTTCATGTAGTTACTCCCATTTAGATTACCTTACTACTATTAAGATTACCTGGTGAGACTCCACAGTGCCGGATTTATACATAAGTGTAGATCTCGCCATTCCACTTTATGTTGACCCTCCCTTCTTCCTAGTTCCTACCTCTTTCACTTTAAAGTAGTGGAGATGTTGATTGATAAGTGTTCTTGATTATTTTTTCAGACTTGGAGAGATTGGAAATCGAATGTAAAGAAAAAGGCATTTAAAATACGTAAAAATAGATTTACACCGGGTTCCAATGGTAATACTCAACTGACAGAGGCTGAGGAGAAAATTTTAAGGCTCATATGCACAAATACTTCGGTTTTTGGACTTTCAGGCGTCCCTGAAACTTCAGCAGTCTCAAATCCAATTGTTAGTTAGTAAAACAGAGCAAATTTAATGTCTTATTTTTATAAATTTAGAGTAAATTTAATAAATGAGTTGTTATTTTTATTTTCACAGGTCCCATCGCAAAGTAGTGGTACCAATGATGATATGTGCAATGCTGATCCTTCAACAAGTACTATGGTATACCTCATTCTCTCAAATTAATAACAATAGGGCTACATCTTGTGGAGAAATTTCTGCGACATGTTAGAAATAAATAATATTTTAATATGGTTCCAGAAATGGCCATCAGAATCTCAGCATTTCACACCAGCAGATCTAGAAATGGGCCTTGAGGATGGATTGGGGACAGACCCTGATACCGGGATGGGTCCAAATGAAGTATCCTCTGCACCAATTACAGGAAAGTCTTTATGGAAAAGAGGCAGACCTGTTAGTAAGTAAAAAATATTAGGTATAAAAATATGAATAAATATTTTTTTGATTATTATTATTGTTAATGATTTTGTATTTTATAGGGCTTGTACATGACAGGCTGCTGAATTTAGAAGAGGAAAGAATAAAGATTGAGAAGCAAAAACTTTTAGAGAAGAAACGGTGCAATAATATAAGACTTAAAATGGAGAAAGACAGGCTTGACATTGAAAGGCAGAGAAATGTTCTGCTAGAAAAGTAAGTCATAAAGCAACTAACATGATATTTTATAATACCTATGCATATTTGCTAGATGTACCTAATGTATTTAGATGTTTATTAAGCTTAACAGGGACTAAGCATATTATATAGTACACATACAAAAATTACATTTATTTTAGGGTAGGTGATTACTTACATTTTCGTTTTTTATTTTATTTCAGACTATTGGTAGCTGTAGAAGAAGTGGCGCGACGATAAAGTGTACTGTTGTGTACAATTATTTTATTATTGGGTACTGAATGAATTCAATTAGGTACTTACAGCAATAAGATGAGTAATTGGAGCTATTTTCAGAGTTTAGATATAAGTTTGTGATAATACTTAGTAGTTATGTTAAGATGTACCTAGGTACTTTTTAGTACTTTATTACAATATTCCAATAAGTATAAAATTATTTTCAAATATTGAAAATGTGTAATCTCGAGTGCATAATTTAATTTCTTCCTTATCATCACCAATTTTATTTGAGGATTATGCCCTAGCCCGGTGACCTTGACGGGGCATATAGGCAGTTAATTTAACAAAGAGGCGTGTTTTATTGCAAATTGCCTGATATGCCTATATCATAAGAGCCGGATTTCGTTAAATGAACGAAATATGCCACAAGATAAGACCTTAAGAACCTTTACATACGGTCGCTTGAATAAATTCGCACGCGGGGCGCGACTGCTCATACATACCGTATGTCAAGGTAGTTAAGGTTTATATTAAATTGTTGCCTTCAATTGCTCTCCGCCGCGCCTCCAGCGGTGTGCGCTGGGCCTAAGTGAATAAGGCGCTTCAAGGGGGCTATTCATTCACATCATCAAAGAGAATAAAATACTACGTAAGATCATTTTAGCATGCTTTGTCAATGTGTTGACATCAGAGAGAAAAATGGTCTAAGGATGACATGCAAATTGGCCATGTAGGTCAAATTATCAAGAAATAAATATCCGTTTAATCTTCTTGGTTTCGCTCCATGCTACGCATGACAGTAGTAACTGACACTTGACAATTGTTTGACAGCAAGCAGCTGGAATTGGCGCTTTATTTGTTTAGGTATTTATTTATTGATCTTGTTTTTGTTATTTACATCTGCTTATTAGCTTTCATTATAATTTTCCACCGGTGGTGTATGTATCGTTTGGTATGCTCATTTCCTAAAAATATTAAAATATAATTTCGTTAAAATGAATACGCTTCTGAAGCTAAAGATGTTGCGAGGAAGTGCTCGTAAAGAAAAGATAGCTCGCAGGTATCTAAGCGATATGTCTGACTGCGGTAATTTGCCGGATACTTACTTGTTAAGGAATTGTGCTGTTAACAGATCTGTATTTCATCAAATATTAAGAATATTGGAACCGGTTGTACCCAAAACTCAGCGTTCAAATGGCATACCATTCCCTTTAAAGGTAAACTACTTTTTAATCTTTTTTTTGTCAGCAAATGTTTATACGTCATCAGAGAATATGCTGTGCATGCCCTACCCTACTAATCACAAAAATAATCCCTAGGTTTTAGTAACACTGTCATTTCTTGCAAGTGGCTCTCACCAGAAGTCAGTAGGTAAAGACTTTAATGTGAATATATCTCAGAAGTCAGTGAGCCGAGTCATCGAGATTATTATTGAGGGCCTCAATGTTGTCCTCGACAGCTGGGTTGTATTTCCCTCCACTATAATGCAGAGAGAACAGGTTAAAGAAGGGTAGGTACTTAAGTGAACCAAAGTGCCAATTTAGTAGTTTGCTTGCATGTCCAGCCAATCCACTTCATTGTGTACTTCTTAATAAGAATAAATTCATTTCAAATTTCAAAAGAAATTGTTATGCTTTTTAGGTTTTATAGAAAATATCATTTCCCCGAGACCATTGGCTGTTTAGATGGCACTTATGTTGAAATTGTGTGCCCAAGAGATGATGAGGAAGCTTTTTATGACAGGAGAGGCCAGTACTCTATTCATGCCCAAATTGTGAGTATAGTAATATAATTATTTCACCAACATCACCTTTGTATTCTTTAAAAGAGAAGGCAAATAATAAGGGAATATTCATAATTAGTTTGCTTTACAGATATGTGATGCTGACACACAAATAATAGGAGTGTGCTGTAGGTTTGGTGGGTCCGCCAGCAGTGCTTACATTTGGAACAAAATGAATATCAGACCTTTTATTGAGAACATCAGTAGGCACGGAGAATCAAGCTGGCTTATTGGTATGTGTTACTTTAGAAATACAGCTTCTAGTTTTTCTATATACTCTTATGCTTATCTATTGTACATATATGGCTTTTTATTAGCAGTCATTCATAAGAACTAATATTTTATTTGCGAGTAATTCCTGTAGTAAAGCCTTCCTAAGTTCCTGCCATCACTTTATGAGTCTTCCTTTCACCTTTTAACCACCCATAACCTATAACTTGTGATAAAATGTTCACCCCTACTCATTGGACCACTATCCGAATTATTATTATACCCATTTCCTTGTTTTAGCTGATAACAAATATCCACAAAGAGCTTGGCTAATGACGCCCATATTACATGCGGCTCAGGGAACACCTGACTCACAGTACAATCACTTCCAAGGCCGAACCAGGATTTGCGTAGAAAGATGCATTTCCAAATTAAAAGGCAGATGGCAATGTCTCTACAAGCGGCCTCTGCACTACTCTCCACAGAGAGCGGCGAAAATAATAAATGCTTGTGCTGTGTTGCATAACTTGTGTATCAAAGCAGGTTTACCTGACCCTGAGCCATATGTGGACTCGGAACCAATGCCGATGATAAACGAAGTGACGGAAATGCCTGACGATAATGTTAATGACTTTTATATAGGTATAGAAGTGAGAAGACAGCTTGCTGAGAGAATATATTACAGTGTCTAGTTTTGTGGGGAATATTGGTGGAATAACCATAATATGAACTACTAGAAAGGAAAAAAGGGGAAATTAATAGTAACTTAGATTCAGAGTACCTGAGTGTGTTAAAATTTATTTAACTAAACTACTAACGAGACTAGACACAGTATGATGGAATGCGGGGGTAGTGAGCGGCACACAGTCTAATTATTATGAGATAACGAGCTACGGTATGACACCCATGGTAACTATGATAAAAGACTGAAATTGGCAGTAAGTAATAAGAGTATAAAAATGTAAAAATAGACAGTATTATTAATTAAAAATATTTTATTACGTAATTAATCGAACATTTTTTTTAAAAATAATCTAGTGCATTAATATCTGCATTTGAGCCAGTTGGCTGTACGTGTCGCCGGGCATTCTGTAAGCGATGTTTCCCGCGAATGTGTTCAGCACTTCCGCTTGCTCACGTAACCATTCCACTTGCTGGAATAGAGAGAGATACTTAATACAAAATAACTCATACTTGCACAAATCTCTCTAACTATCCACGCTTCATCAATTTACTTATTTGTGTACCATGAGTTGTGAATAGTTTGAAAGCATGCATTGTACTGCGTTATTACAAAAACTTACACACATGTTAGTTAATGTTTTACTAGTAAAAGTGTATTAAATTTTTGTACTATGGGTACCGTACAGTGGACTGGAGGCGATCCCAGTGACACCCAGACCACGGCAAATTACGAAAAGGCCATTTCCGAAATTAGCCCCGTGAGAATCGAACCCGCAACCACCATATGCAGTGGTTCGAGCGGCCTACGCTCGAACCACTGCGTCAGTAGTCCAACCGTGTTACTTTTGAGTAGCAACCCCTCGCGATGTTTGGAGTAGTCACCTTGTTGTTCTGCGCGGTGAGCGAGTGCGCGTGCGGCGCGGTGCGCAGGCGCTGGCGCTGCGCCGTGAGGATGGCGCAGAGCGCGCGCAGCACGGCGGGCAGGCTGCGCAGCAGCTCGCCGCGCGCCGACCGCGCGCCCGACACGCGCGCCTCCAGCTCGCTCGCACTTAGCGGCACTAGTTCGCACTCCCGAAGCGTCTATAATAATGACAAGGGTACAGCTTCGATATCTTTACCCCCCGACGCACTCACCGCTCTGCTCGACTCGGATGTCGAGGAGACCGACACGCGCACACTCCCCACCAGACACCGACCTCGTCGGCGAGGTCGACGTACCCCCGCTTCCGCCAGAAGGTGCGTCTACGCATCTTGGATCCCGACAAGCCCGCTCAGTTTCTTGCCGGATCTTCTCAGTTGAGGTCGCGTTCCGAACCGGTGGTAGTTTTACCCTCGCCACCTCTCTTGGCAGCGGCCCAAGCCGAGGTCGTGTCCCTTGTGGCGCCCTTGAGCTAGCTGCCCCCTGCCCCTCTGGCTGGAGCGCACTTGCGCTCGCCCTCTGTCCGGGTGAAGTTTTTATGGCCACTCAGCCAACAACATTTAAACCATTCAAAAAACTAAAACTTAGATATCTTTACTGAATGAGATGTAGATGTGAGAGATAGATTTCTCCGGTCGAGCCCCAGCGAAGCGACATCGTCGGAGAGCATCACAGATATAGATTTACATAGATAACGCAACTATCACGATTTGTATTGAAACCAAGCGTGCCGAATTTTTAACTCCTACTGTGACGTCATCAGTGACGCAAAATCGAATCCGCTTCAAAGACACCGATGCCGCCGATGCCCCTCCGCCCGCTACGATTCTCTCGAGTGATTATCTCGCTCATACTCATATTTATATATCTGAAGACGCGAGGACTGTAAGTTATCGGCGACCAACCTCGACGCTTGGTCGGAGTTTTCGGACACGCTAAGTCCATACATTTGCGTTATATATGTAAATCTATATCTGTGGCGAGCATGCTATCCGACCGGCATGGCAAACCACGCACTGCCGCCGCGGAATTGACGCCTAAGACACAAACGTGTATAGCCGTCTTGAAACCCATCTTACCTCCAAAGCACCCTCATAATTTTCACTATGGTACTGGTCGAAGAAGGTCATCAGTTTGCAGAGCTTAGAGTAAGCCTCGACGAGCGCGGCGGGCAGCCCCGCGGCGCCGCAGCGCAGGCGCCGCGACACGCGCGCGGCCAGCAGCGCCAGCCGCTCGCGCAGCCCGCCCGCGCCGCCGCCGCTGTTCACCACTTGCGCCAGGAGCACGCAGAACAACTCCAATACCTTTTCTAAATTCTGTTTCAAAGATAAAAGCATAATAACAATTGTTGAGATTTGGAATATTTTATCTTAACACTAGCTGTGCCCACGGACTTCGTCCGCGTAGTGTTTAACGTAACAAACATTTCGGAATTATCGGGATAAAAAGTATCCTATATGTTAATCCCGGCTATAAACAATCTGTGTTCCAAATTTCATCCAAATCCGTTCAGTAGTTTTTGCGTGAAGGAGTAACAAACATACATACATACATACATCCAAACATACATCCACACTCACAAACTTTCACATTTATAATATTAGTAGGATGTAACATGTATATTAAGCTGTGATAGCTGATTGGTAAAGCACGCGTCTTGCGGGCACCAGGTCTTGGGTTCAAACCCCGGCTTGCACCTCTGGTTTTTTCAAAATGTATGTCATCATCATCATCAGCCTATGGTTGTCCACTGCTGGACATAGGCCTCCTCTAATGAGCGCCATAGCGCCCTGTCTTCAGCTTGCCGCATCCAGCAAATGTATGTGCGTATCATAATTTCTATAATATGATTATCACTTGCTTACGGTGAAGGAATACATTGTGAGGAAACCTGCATGTCTTAGAAGATCTAACCAATTTTCGAAAGCATGTGATATCCGCCAACCCGCGTACTGGGCCAGCGTGGTGGATTATGGCCTGAATCCCCCTCGTGTTGAGGGGAGGCCCGTGCCCAGGAGTGGGACGTCAAAAGGGCTAAATTATGATTATTATAATATTATTATTATTATAATATTTTATAATTGTTCAAATTTTTATTATTTATATTTATACATATATACAAATTATATTAAATAAAATTAGAAATAAGATAAGATAAAATAAAATAAAAACCGACCCCTAATAAAAAAAAACCCGTCCGCGTGGGATGGTGGCAAGAATACTGGCTGCATTTCCTCGCTGTATTGACAAGCTAATTTTTTGAGCGAGGAAAGAGCCAGCCCTTTTGTCACCTGTGGCGGTAACCAGTCTGGGGGTGATTTTGTTGAATAGCACTTTAGCACTATGACTCCATGGGCCAAGCGTCTCCACGGCAAACGGCACGAACACATAATTGCTATTTAACAGTGCATATTTGCGCCGCTTGCCGAGATCCGCCTTCTCAGCCGCAGCTCCCACTGCAGACGCAGATTCCCTGAGATGGGACGGGGCCAGAGTGTCCACACACGTGGCATCCCACACAAGTGGACGACCCCGCTCTCAGGGAACCAGCGTCATGCCATTGGGTCTCTTGCCATCATCCCTAAAAACCCCGGAGGGTTCTAGGATCGATGGGACGCTGATAATGACAAGAGCCCTTTTGATTATGTCGTTCAGGGAGCCATGGCGAGAAAACCTGCCTCCGCTTCTTTGGCATGAGAGCCCATGGAGACCAGACTGGTCCACCTCCACTCCACACGGACATTTGTGTCCAGTGCATACAGGAGCCCCTAGGCGAATGCCGACAGCGACTCTAAAACTCTCGTTGTCGAGGAAGGTGCCGAGATTGGATGATGGAATTGCATGAAGCCAATGTATAATATTATTATTATGTAACACATTCTAAAAGTGCTATTTTACTTACATCGGCAATATCGTACACTGTGATTGCATCTTCGAACAGTCCTTTATTAACGAGCTGTTCTGCTACATTCAGTGCGATGACCTGCGCAAAATATTTTTTACAATAATTATCAAAAAGTACGAAAAGTATATACAGTGGACCTCTGGTAATCCGACATGTCTATTATTATTGAATATTAAATTTGTCAATCTTCGCTAATGTACTTAGATAATGCATGATTGAACAGGTTACAACTTGTACGCGCCACCACTATGGTATTCGACGCGTAGGTATTCTTCTGATTCTGATTGCTTAGTTTTAAAAAATCAACATACATAATGAAGTGTCTTATATTGGATCTGTAATTTGTCGGATGACAAGGTACTCTTTTGTAATAAAAATCCGGACTATGGGGGGTCCTTAGGCAGTACTCTATAATCCGACAAATTCGATAGTCCGACACTGCCCTGCAAAACGTTTGTCGGATTACCGCGGGTCTACTGTATCAACATTAATTCATTATTAATATTACCTTGCTATCAATATGCGGATTGTTAAATTGGTCGAGAAGGCCGGGGCTGCGGAGTTCCGTGAGTGCATCCATCCGACCGAACAGCAAATCGTAATCACGACTCTCGAGCGCCAGGTCGGTGCAGCAACACATGAATAGATTCTTGCCACTGGGATCCTTGAGATTTCTAAGAAAATTAACCCACATTTAAAAAAAAAAACAAGAAAATCTCAAACATTTGTGAAGTATTGAGCCTCGCACAATATTAATGTAAAGCAGGGTCGCTGAGCACGAAGAATTTCGTACAATTACCTGTTATTACTTGGCTCTGTCACTCCCGCGGAAATCTAATACGTCTCGCTCACACAGTTGCCGTGAACTGCGTGTGACCGGCAACTGTGTGAGCGTAACGTATGCGAAATTATTCGTGCTCAGCGACCCTGTTTTAGCATCTACAAAAATAAAAAATAAACTTACCTCAAAAAGAAGTAATAATGTAGAGCATCAGATGGGTCTGTCAGTTCGAATTTCCTGACGTACAGTAGCAATAACCTGGCCAAGTTCAGACGCCGGAGCGGCGATGGATCGTCCGTGTCCACTGATACTGGAAGAAGATAAATTCTATCAAAACATCTAGTATACTATAAGTTATAATACATTACTAGCTGTTGGCCGCGGCTCCACCCGCGAGGTACATCGATAAAATAAAGAGTGGCCAAGTTACTCCTTATAAAATCAGTTATCAGCTAGTGAAAGTCCCATCAAAATCGGTCCAGCCATTTCAGAGATTAGCCGGAACAAACAGACCATTTATTATTATAAGTATGGTATATGATTTTATATGCATTTACTCATACGCTATTATTTTGATATTACAAACAGACACTTAAATTTAATTAGGTTTTGAGGTAAATTAGTGTAACATACAAAGTGGAGCTTGCACATTTCTCGGAGTTCCCAACATGTAGACGTCGTGAAGAGCTAGGGCCATGTGAACACCATGTACTTGGAATCTGAAACATCTTGCCATATTAAAAATGTAACCCCCAAAATAATACTGAGTTAATTTATGAGTCCAAATGTACTTCACCTTGGTATTCTTGACAGGAATTCAATAGCAGGCTCAAATTGTCCAGTCAAAGCCAGCATTTGGAAATACACTACAGGTTTTTCGTACGCGTGGTAATGTGTTTCCCCTATAAATTCATTATAGCTTAGTTAATGAGTCAATGTTTAGTATATTCAATTTGTCAATTTAAATACACACCATATTCTTCTAAAATCATCTTCTGTAACTCGGAATACGAGAAGGATTCAGCTTCACTATTGGTGCATGTTTTGATGAAGGAAAGCTTCAGCCAGAGGTAATCGTCTGCCGTTCGCGCAACTTCGTATTGCTCGTCGTTTATATCACAACAACCTATGACACAATACACCTGAAAATATATGTGTAATAGAGTTAGATATAAACAAACAACTGTTGCACACAGATAGGAACAGAAAACGCAAGCAAATCTAGTCACAATACATGTAATCTTAAGGTTGTGTTTACTTACAGCCCTCTTGTATGGATCTGTGGAGTTCCGCACTTGAATTCTGTACTGGAAATTGATGGCTGTTTGTAATTTATCACTGAGTGGCTTCTCTGGGTTCCTTATGTATTCCTCTAAAGCTGCTATAAATTCTTCATGGTCACGACTGCACACAAACAAGTAGATTTTTTTATTATATCAGTCAATCCTAATAAACAATTCTTGTTCATCATGAGTTAGGATTAGATATTTGCTAGGCATTGGAGCAACATAAATATTAACTACTAGCTGTGCCCGACTTCGTCCGCGTGGAATAGTGTCTTTGACTAGCATTTTTAATTATTTTTAAAAAGTCACATAAACCTTATATATTCTCATACAAACATTCATCCCCTATTCCCTATTGTTATTTTACACCCTTGAGGTTATAACTTTTACCAACTTTGAATGTCATATTTATTTATATCGAATCATGAGCCTAAAAACAGGTTTCAAGCTTCTAGCTCGACTATACTTACTTACAACTTTTCATCCCTCACTTTCAATGCCTTACAACCCTTCTTCGCATTAAAAAGTAGCCTATGTCCTTTCTCAGGCTCTAGCCTATCTGTCTACCAAATATCATTTAAATTGGTTCAATATTTTTGGCGTGAAGGCGCGATAGACAGAAAGACAGAGTTACTTTCCCATTTATAATGCCGGCTCCACATTCACACGCGATTAGCGCCGCGATATCACGCCGTGATTCACAGCATCGTTTCGCTCTTCCCGGCGTGTAAAACGGTCGCCTCTCTACACTCGCAAAGCTTCGCAAGACCTTCACAGTTTAGTTCGCGCGCTCAACGAGAATGGACGTCGATATGGCTGCCGCTGCTTCTTTTAAATTATAACTTAATAAATAAAATACTAATAATTTAATTATATTTTACGTAATTTAATAATAATAATATAATCGACGACCGCTTGACCGCTCGGCCCACTGCACATGGTGGTTGCGGGTTCGATTCCCGGAGGGGTAAATTTCGGAAATGGCCTTTTCGTAATTTGCCCTCATCTGGGTGACACTGGGATCGCCCCCAGTCCATTTTACGGTACCCATAGTACAAGCTTTGCTTAGTTTGGGACCCTACAGTTGGTGTGTCAGTCTGGCGATATTTATAATTAATTAATTAATGTTCGCCTGCCAAAGTATAGGCTCTCCTTGATAGTATTCAAGGAGTGTCAACTCCAGGTCGTTGCTCAAGGTGACGCTCATTGCTCATAAAAAAAATATATTTTGCTCTGAAATTAACTTAAGAAAATAAATAAAGCGCGAGACAGCACGACCATTCGACACCGCGTCCCGAGCGCTACTGCGAAGATTCACGAGTGTAGCTGCCGTTCGCAGTCACGTGACGCGAACCAATCGCGAACCCTTTGACGCGGGACAAAAAACCGACAACGATCGGGGAACGCCGCGACGCGCGAACGCGAAGCTGCGAACGAAAAGCGCGAAGACGTGAAACCGTCTACATTCTCGGTTCGCGGGTTTCGCGGGCTGTCGCGCCGTGAATGTGGAGCCGGCATAATACTAGTAAGGATTCTGCAGCAGCAAGTAAGAAAATTTGATAGTAATAGATTCTCGGTAAAATATATTTCTGCTAAAGAATACAGATATCCCTTCTCACCCGGCCTTCCTCAAACAATGCAAAGCGGCGTTAGCGTCCCCACTTCTGAGACAGTAGTAGACCATGGGCCAGAGCGGGCGCTCGTCCACCACGCCGTCGGCCAGCGCCTGCGCCTGCCCCGGCGCCTGCAGGCGCAGCCCCACGAAGCCGCGCACCAGCGGGTACGTGCCGGGCTCGCCGCCGCGCAGCGCGCCGGATGGATTCGCGCGGACCACGTCGCTCATGTACTGCTTATATCTAATAATAGGTACAGATATAGATTTACATAGATAACGCAAATGCATGTACTTCGCGTGTACAAAACCCCGACCAAGAGTCAAGGTTGGTTGCCACTAACATACAGTCCGCGCGACTACAGATATAAAAAATATGAGCGAGATAATCACTCGAGAGAATTGTAGCGGATGGAGGGGCATAGGCGGTATTGGTGTCTTCGAATAGGTTTGGACTAAATTTCGGCTGTGACGTGACATTTTAAATAGGCAATACACATAAAGATGTTATTACCTTGGAGCTTCTGGGGAATCATAAACCAAAATAAAATTTAATTTATAATTTTAGACGTAATGCAACGGCATCCAAATAACCTCCTAACAACTAAGCATTGTGAAATATTCTGGAGTGCTCTGTGCCTAATAATAAAATGTAGAAAGACTCAAAACTCATACAGTAAGTTTACACATGAAATGTACACTACAATAGCTCACCTCTTTTCCAAATATTTCTTTCCCTGAGCCACCAGACACTGCTGGATGGTGGGATTTCCTCTAGCTTTTAGTGGGTCCTCATCCCTAACCAAAGCTGGAATGTTAGCCATTGTTTTTATAATCTCCCACATTTCTCTTACTTTCTGAAACAATTAATTAAACTCAATGCTATCCAACAATCCTTATTTTATTATTTATCTCATTGAAACTATTACAATGTTTCATATACTTACCGGGTCATTGAACTCCTCAGCGGCCTGTGCAAACTTCTGATGTAAAGCTGTCCTCGACTTAGACCCTTGGAACACAAGCTTATTGTACTGGTGCACTTGTCTGGCATATGCAGCCTCGATGTTGTCTAGCATGGAGAGGCCAAACTTCTTTGGTGCATCTGCGATGCTGGGTGGTTCGGGCGTGCGCTTGAGGTCCAGCCAGTTTTGCGAGGGGCCTATCATAGCATTCATCAGTTTAATTTTCTCTCTGTTCCATTCTGAGAGCATGTGTTCCCATTTTTGGTCCTCTGTGGTCTGTAGGGACTGAAGGCGAAAGAAAACTTGGAAGTTGTTAATTTGGACTGAAACATTGATGTTTATGCCAACAAGCAATAATAGATGCAGGTTTTAACCTTAAAGAAACCTTAATTATTTTCTGTGTATAACTTACATTTTTGTTGACTTCATCAATAAGCGACAAAATTGCATTTTCCCTTTCATTTCTCAAGAAACTTTCGATGTCAGAGTCAGCAATAGGCTGTAGGGGCTCAAATGTACGCTTAGAACTAAGTGTCTCGAGTTTCTGTGATATCTGCTGGAGATCTATGCCTTTGGAACCAAACAAAAGGTGCCTGGAATAAAAGGAATGTGTAAATTATACGAGGAACATCAGTGCTTGATGTTATAAGGATTATTTCATAGATACTTACGCTTGTATGTCATTCGCGCCAGATTGTATTACCCTCGAGTAAAGTTCTTGAGATGCTTCTAGTACCTGGCCCAAGGAACGCTCAACTCTTGGCAATTCTTCATTTCCCTCTATTTCAGTCGTCAACTGTTCAGCTTGTTGCAATAATTTACTAAAATCATCGTCAGCCATGGTGCACTATAGGTTAACTCTGATATTATTGTAGACCAAATGTTTTTGTGGTCCACAAAGACTCAATTAATTTGTAAGTTTAATTAATATTTTATAGATATCTGCCTATATGTGTTAACTACCTACGATAATTATACAAAAAATAGCAAAATAACGACCAACGCGCCGCACGATTGTTAAACAATTTTTGACATCTGTCTGTGCCTCTGTGGTTTAACTGTCATCTGGCATCACTCATCCTCCTCCACTTCAAACTTTTGTCTTCACGTCATAAAGAAAAATATTTCTCTATGCCTTGCCTTACGTCTTGGCAATAGTGGCCAAGTAGTGATTTTTTTGGCCAAGTCTTTGATAAGGAATATCACGAGAAAGTTTACACAAATTTTTTATTGTTATTATATTATACAGGAAAACTTAGAGGGAAATGAAGATATTTACGATATGATGAAATGATAGATGTGTATGTACAATATTAGCGAATCTTTATTTCTATAAATAACGAATGATACATTAAAATCTACACTTCACTCGTACTTTATAAGCCATTAAAACATCAATTGAGATAATAATGTTACCATTCATGTCAGTGTTTACAATGACACAAATTTAGCTGTAAAATGTCGAGTATGCTAGCAACAAAACGCTCGATGTTACTAACAATCATTCTTACAACTAAATAAGTGTCATTGTATCTTCTCATTTAAATTTCTTAGGTCCAAATATGAGGTCCGCATCGGGAGCGCCTTTAGGGTGCTGGTACTTCTGGCGAACATGTTGACCTCTATTTGGATTGCCACTACCGCCTGAACCGCCTCCACTTTCCGCACTATATTCCTCTTCCTCCTGCCGCTCTGAGATATTTAGGGTCAACCTGAAAACAGTATAAGAATGAAAAAGCATTCCCATTCATAATTTAAATATACATTAACTGAGGATGCTATCTTGATCTCGCCTTTAGGATGAAAAGGAAAATCCTAGAGAAAAATAACTTGAAGCCCAATTAATTAGTCTCCATCACTACCATAAAAGTAACATTTGACATGTTTTGAACGCAATATCATTCCTTAATCTATGTATCCATCCAGGGTACATCCCCCTTTGAACTCCATACATCTTAAGTCTCTAGGTATTAGTCATATAACTTGCATCAAAAATTGCGGAGCGGGAAGGGAGGCAATACATAGTGATTGGCTGATAGCCAGAGTTCCACCGTGTTTTAGTGGTCTGCAATATGTTTATTTATGTTGGTTCAAGGAAAGTTCTACAATACTTACAATTTCATTCTCTCCATTTCTTGTTTATCAGCCAATGCTTGCTGTTGCAAGTTGCTCGCCAGTTCCGGTGGCGCGCTGAACGACTTATACTGCGGCTTTGTTCCTTTTCTCACCATCAGCACGAACTCTACGCCTTCTTTGCCTTCCTGTAAACAGTCAATATGTGCATGGAGTATAAAATTAAGGGCGAATAAATTATTAATATTCAGGGGTAAATTAAAAAGGCCCAGTGCAAATAAATAAATGTAAAAGTTGGCAACTTACACCTACCAGCAACTGCTCATAGGTTTTCTTCGTTGTTTGTCTGCACGTCATAGGTACGGCAATATCCCGCTGCTGAGGTCTGTTTTCACGCTGCCTCTCCGCTACGTTCTCCAAAACCATCCTCTCAAATGCCGATTCAAATTCCATGTCTTCAACCTCCGTAACAATGATGAACATGTATTATATATCTTATAGGACTCTGCCGTCTATGCGTACACGATATAAGAAAAGTTTTGGCCTAGCATATATATCAAAATTATTCACAATAATTTAAAGCAAATTAAATATAATACTTAACTTACCGGTTTGGCTGCAGGTCTCCTAGGTCCAATAGTAATATCATCAGCCTGCTGCAATTCATTCTCGTCATTCCCAGTGTTCTCCGTTATAGGTTCCTCGTCCGAACTCTCTTCAGGCAACTGAGGATTGTCAGTTTCGTCATCAGTCTCAATTATCGTGTCCAATCCATCATTGACGCTGTCATCGCATTGATCGTCATTATCGTATTCCTCCTCACCGAGTTCGGGATACAAAGTTTGCCTCAAATCTTCTATAGCATCCTTACACTGTTGCCAACTCGTGAAAAGAGTCAACTTAGGTCTTAAAGTCGTCAAACATTCCTGGTATATGTACTTCACGTAAATAGGGAACATATTGTCATCAGTCCAGTGAGGGTCTGAACATTTAAACCAGTAATAGTTTTGGAAGAAAATTAAGAAATAGTCAAGTCGTTTTTTGCTGGAACCGCTGTTAAAGTACGCTCCGCAAGTCTCGAGGAGGGCGCATACAAGTCTAATCCTGAAGACATTGTCTGGAGGATCTAGGGGAGACGCGTTACTGTGGTCGTTAGTTATCCCGAATGTTATAAACGAATATAGAACCGTGAAAACATCGCGGGAATCTAACAGTTTATAGTTGTATAACTCCCCAAGGTATCTGACTGTAGCTATTCTCCTCTGATTATATCTAGGATGAGGATCCTCCATAGTGACCCTTATTTCCTCCAGTATAGTGTCTACAACGGCAGGCGCTACTGCTTCTTGCCAGGCTGCTAGTTCAGCAGTGAGCCTAGCTAGAGCTCTCCTAGCGCTGGCTCTGACCCGCCAGCCTCCAGCTAAGTGCTGAATGCCGACCGCTGCTGTTTCTGGATCATCCCAGTTCAGTTTGCGCATTAATCTTAAGATCTTCTCTTCGTTGCTCTTTTGTAAGTCTTCATGGAGAATTTTTCTGATAAATTGGTGCATGGGCTGTTCTTCTTCTTTAGGCTGTGCTGGGGCTTCGGGCGGGCAAACATAGTAAAATGCGTTCTCGATTTGCGTAACGTAGCGGGAATCTAGAGCTGAAACAGTCTAAACCCAAAGCCAACTTAAGAATCCTGTTTGGTAGGTTTTCTAGAAATTACATTCAAAACTTCAGGGTCATCGCAGGTAGACCATCTAAATTAATTTGTAAAAATGAATATGTAATATTAAACTGTATATAGAATTTATGTACTAATCAACGTATAAATGATTAAGCTTTTGTCTGTTTAACTGACATACTAGTAATATCGTCTTACATGTTGTCTCGACTTTTGTTTTAGATATCAGTCATTTAGATCAAAGGATCCTCAACCACTTCACTGGCCACATTCTTAGCTATACTTTATCTGCACCCAAGTTTATGACAGCATGCCATAGCATCACGGACACTGGCAGAATTGTGGCAAATAGCTACAAACGTCACTAACAAAGAAGAAGAAGAAGAAGAAAGGCACTTAAGACTTAGTTTTACAATATGTCGTGATACCTTTTTCCTCATCATTTGCTGCAAGTATATCATAGTGCGTTGATGTGTATTCGGATTGCAGTAAAGGAACCTGCCGCAGGTCTCGAGGAGATTGCACGCCATTTCAATGTGATGATGCTTGAAGTCGTGCAAAAGGACTTTTAGACAGTATAGAGCCTCCATTTCTTGGTAAAGACCAAACTTTACCAATTCCCCAATGAAACGAACCACTTTGATCTGAAACAAAAAAAATATAGTATTCTTCACAATATAATAAGCACTCCACATCTCCTTAAATGAGAAAAATGCATACCTTAGATTCAATATTAATCTGATCTTTCTTCCTGACATGATATCTAAAGTCCTGTTTCAACATTTGGCACAGATCGACACAGACGTCTGGCAACACCGGGTACAATATTGCTGCAAATCTCGAATAAAACGGCAAAAGATCTAGTCTCGTTCTAGCAACACTGAAGAGGACCCTTGTCAGTTTCTTCCTATTATTCTTTGTATTGAGATTCAGGACAAAATCGACGGCGGCACTGTCTATCAATTCCCTGTTGATGCAGTTTGGCAGCTCATTCAAAAAAGCGTCAAGTACATATCTGTAAAGAAATATGTTTTCTTTTTTAATTAAATGGGCTAATCTTTTGTTGTATCCTTATTGTCCTACTTGATTTAGGGTGATAATTTTTTCTATGATACATTATGAAATAATATTGTTTTAGTAATATTTTTTTCCTTTAATAAGTTAATTACTTGTTTGAAACATTGGAAGGCTGAGCCTCTTCCTGCTCCACTTCAGGCACTGTGGGCGGCCCTTCATTGTCGCTCAACTCATCCTCTTTCAAGTCTTCGTCAAGCATTTCCTCCGTAACTGTTTCAGTTTTGCTTTTTACTGTTTGCTGGAAAATATTCATACTATGTATTGGTATTAATACACTGCACACAAACATACGAGAGAAACACATAGCAGCGGAGGAGATAAGGAGCGTATAGCAGTGTTGTCAAACAGAAGTCTTATTAGAGTTTTATTCTAAAGCTTGCCACCTTTGTGGGAAGAGATAAAACTCACTTCTTTTAACTGATAGTTGGGCATGAAGACTTTCAAATCAGGTAAGCTGGTGTAGAAAGTCCTAGTGTCTTCATCTTGCCAGGGATCTGTGCCCGCCTGCATGGGGAACTCGTCATTGCTGCCGATGGTCACGCTGCCTTGGGTCTCCGTAACTATAAGTGTCAGAGTTGGTGGCTCACCAGCCTCTCCTAGTTCTTCACCCAGCACTTCTGCGAAGCTTTGTGCACCTGCTAATAGTTTGTCATAGGTAGCCTAAAAAGAAAATTATAAAATCTGTAATTATTGTGATTTCTAATATAGACTCCATTCTATTTTTAAAGAAAGGTGTCTTAACTTGCTTGGGAGATGCATTGACTCATTTATAGAATATTATATTCTTACAAAATTTAGCAAAATATTTCCCCAAATTAGACAGTTATTATGGATGGATTTGCAATGGCATACAATACAAAGCAATTTTGTCCACCCTGTCCTTTGTGTTGTGGAGCCATTGCAAATTGTTCCAACTTTGGTCAATTTGGGGACAATCATGATTACAGCTCCTAAATATTATTATTATTATTATAAAAAATGCTATATAGGGTTTAATTAAATTTACATTATTTTAATATCAGTTCTAGAAAATAATAATATTTATTTTAATTTAAATTCTCCCAATAGCACCAGGTTACCTGATGCTGCTCCAGCAGGTCCTTTCTCTCCTGAGACAGTTCCCCCCGCGTGTGCAGTGTCCTCTGGTTGGCCGCATGCAGGGCCTGTAGTTGAGTCCTCTCAGCTAACAGGTGCTTAGTCAAGGACAGGAAATAGTCTTTGAGCAGAGTCCGCACCGCAGTCTGCTTATCGGCCGGCAGAAATGGGTTTCTGGGAATAGTTATGCCATGTTTCTGGAAAAATTATTATTAGTAATTTAAAAACATTGTGCCTATCATGCACTGTAAATGGGTTCTAATGATGTCACAGTAAATGTATCTTCAGACCAGTCAATTCTAATAGGCATACTTCTATAATCATAAAATGGTTACTTAAAAAAATTAAAGACATTGAAATCCACTAACAATATACTAACCTCTGCTAAATCTCTAATTTTTTTAGGCACAAGTCCAGCATAATCCTCACCACAGTGCTTACAAAATGACAACAATATGGGTATATTGTTGTGTTCCTCCTTGTCCATGTTGATCAGAACCGTCAACACATTTCCCAGTAGAGGCAAACCTGTTTTATTGGTGAAAATACCAAATGCAACCAGCTCTGCGTAAAATCGTATGTCAACGCGCAATTTTGACGAGTTAGTTATTTTATCAGTCACTTTGAATGTTAAAATCTTTTGCCAATTCTCAAAGAAGTTTGCCGAAAAATCGGCATAAGTTCCATGGAGTGCAGAACACAAATTGATAGCGGCTGGGATGTCTGACATCTTGAGCTTTGCTTCTGCAATAGCTGCTGCCACTTCTGAAATATATTTGGTAAGGTTTAAAGCGCTAAAATCTTTCAAAAGTGCGTCTATTTGCGAAGCACTGAATGATTTTAATTTCTTAACAAAAGTAGTGTTCTTCTTCAGGCCAGATTCCAGTTTTGAGAAATGGTTATCGGGTGGACGTGCACAGTTTAAATTCTGGTTTCGCACGTCTGTTTTCTGGCTTATCCTGGTTTCTAGGTTAGATATATATTCTGTGAGAGTTGCTTTCTCCTCCTCTGCATTTTCCGCGGTGGTTTCCGTCGTCGGTTGTTCACTTTTTTCTCCATCTTTGTCAGTAGAAGTCATTTTCACGACTGTTAAATTATGGAATGATTGTATCCCATGTGTACTATTTAGTATAGTAAGCAAAATAAAATGTTCACCGCAAGGAAATTTATTTCCAAAATAATTTTGTGTACACAAATATTCAGAATGACATTTACGTGCGGAATAAACTGACATTGACAATGACACGCGCACGTTGTCATTTTCAAAAAGAATGATCATGTCTCGTAGGAATGAGGCCATTGGTGAAAGGTAGAGAAAAAGAATGAATGGGCTATACGTAGTGGTTATTTCTTCGGTGGTTATCAAAGAAAATGTAAGAAGTGGTTACCACAGGGCACAGAGTACTTTGTATATATATGAGAGGGGTTACAGTACTCTGTGGTGGTTACTCTTTGGGAGGTTTTTGGTTGTTGTCAAGTTGTTGTTTACCAATAACAATACTTTGCATTTATTTATTCTTATTTTGATTCCAGTCTTATCAGTTACTACCACCGGTTACTACATTTTTATTATAAGATATCCAACTATCCGATTTCAAAATGTGTGGGATATTCTGTGAAATATGTTATTCGAACACTTTGATAAAAGTAAGACATTTCCAATATATATACTTAATATCTGCTTATTAATTGAAATTGCCTAACATAGGAGCATCATGTGTTTGAAAAATAACAATATAGGCAACAGCCTGCCTGTCCATGTCCATTGTTTATGTTTTTCAGGATGAGGAAATATTGAAACGGATAAAAAACAGAGGCCCAAACTGTGTACAGAGTAAAGAAATAAAGTTAAATGAAAGCATGTCAGCATTATTCTGTGGAGCAGTTTTGTGGATGCAAGGTCCAACCTTAACTCCACAGCCAGTAGAAAACGATCAAGGAATACTATTGTATAATGGAGATATATTTGATGAAACTTGGGATAGTAATGTGAGTGATACTCAGCTGATCATGGAGAAACTTTATAATAGAACTGTAAGTATAATGAAAACACTATGGAGATTTTTATAAAATAAAACCTATATAGGTATCTATTAAATATTATGTTGCTAGCCATCTGCCACTCGGATGACTGATATACAATTCTCAGTCCGCATACGGGATTATTATTGTTGGTAGATAAAAACCATAGTGGGCTTTATATGTAAAATCATCAATGGGTGGACACAAATTAAAATTTCCCCTAACTTATAGGATCTCTGAGTGGTAGTTTTGTTTATCCATTTAGTAGATGACTAGCCACTTCCTCTATTTTGTGGTTAGATCTAGCCAATTTAGATATGTTATTAAGTGGTCCTATTTTTAGGACATCTCTTGTGAAGAGTATATTATAAAACAGCTGAGGTTACTGAAAGGTCCATTTTCTATAATATACTACAACAAGCTCAATAACAACCTGTACTTTACGAGAGACCGGATTGGAAGAAGTTCATTGGTTATGCATAAAAATGATAACTCTACTGTTATAAGTAATGTTCTGGGTAAGTTATGTTATTATCTAGATTATTGTTCATAGCAAGCAAGCTCATATATTCAAAGCTCACTTAAATATTTTAAAACATTAAAAGACATCATTATCATGCATTTTCATATTCTCACAGGTCAATCAACTCCCCTACATGAATTTGATTGAATGTATTAAGTATATTTGTTTAGTAGTCTCATGTCTGGCAGGATCAAGGTTTCTAACTTTCTATCTTTTTTCCTTACCAGGGAGAAACTATGAATGTGTTGAAATCCCAGCTATAAACATCTATGTTTTATGTTTGGGTACAAATACAATTAAACTGCATTCATGGAATGAGAAGGTAGAATCCCAACATGAAATAACATTAGAGGTATGGCTAGAAACACTACGAGTACAACAAAATTTACCTGATGAGGAATTCAAATTTGATTATAATGAAGAAGATTTCAATGATGAGGTAATTATTTTTACAATTAATCCAGTTTTTATAAATTTTACACTTCATTGGTATGAAACTAAATATAAGTACTTTTTTCATTTATCAACCAAAGGAAGAAGTGGTCAGCTACATGAAATCAGTTGCTGGAAGCACAAATTGCAAATTTACTGTAATGAACAAACTAATGACACATGCAACTATAAGGGAAACAGTTTTAAAAGTAACTGAATTATTAGAAAAAAGTGTTAAAATTCGTTTGAAAAGACAACCAAATAGATGTAAAGAATGTATTAACGATGGAACAGAACATTGTAACCATTGCACTGTTGGCATTTTATTTTCTGGAGGCTTAGATTGTACAATACTGGCTTTGCTAGCTAATAAATACTTACCGGAGGATCAAAGCATAGACCTTATAAATGTAGCCTTCAGAAAAGATGATAATGGGACTTATGAAGTTCCTGACCGGCTTACTGGAAGACAATCTTTAGCAGAGTTGCAAAGATTATGCCCATCTAGGTGAGTACCTATATTTCGAACAACACTTCACTAACAGAGCCCATATCACCTTGTCCACCTATTTTTCAATTTCCTTAACCTGAGTTTTTGGATGACTACTTTTTATATACCTAAGTATATGTATATTTTTACTAATATACTTAAACAATTTCAAATAGGAGGAGGTTATCAAAACGGTTGTATTTGTTTTTTATGTATCAGGTTTTCTTATAAATAAATAAATATCGCCAGACGAATATGTACTTCTATATATTTCGAATAGATAACAATTTAAATTTGTAATCTAATTTGCTAAATTCCATAAGAAAATGGACATTCCGAGAAGTTAATGTACCCAAAGAAGAATTGGAAAAGAATCAAATGACCATTATAGGAGATCTAGTCTACCCTCGCCAAACTATTTTGGATGAAAGCCTTGGGTCAGTTTTATGGTTTGCTGCTAGAGGTCAAGATCAAGATGACGTGTCTACGTGCAGGGTAATCCTTTTTTTTTTCAAAACATTGTACCCACAGCTTTTTTGTTGTTGTACTAAGAAATGAGTTCTAGAAATTTCCGCAATGTGGCGCTATATGCAATTCAATATGGCGCAGGTTTTTATGGTTCAGTAGTCCTTACATTACGGCCCATGAGGATCCCTATGTAATTATTTTACTTAGTGGATCTGCAGATATTTATAATAATAATTATTACCATCACTATTTTTAAGGTATTATTAATAGGCTCTGGCGCTGATGAATTGTTTGGTGGCTATATAAGGCACAGAAATGCTTTTAAGCGTTCCGGTTGGATGGGCCTCAGCAAAGAACTGCAGTTAGACTGGAAAAGAATTTCTTTTCGAAATTTAGCGCGGGATAATAGGGTCATATGTGACCACGGTCGTCAGCCAAGAATGCCGTATTTAGATGAAGACTTTACAAATTTTGTATTGCAACTCAGTCCTTGGCTAAGGTACCTGTAATGACTTTTTTCCTTTATTGCTTAATTTTGTTTTGACTCCATAATAACATTTTGTTTATTTGTCTTTTCAGATGTTTTCCTTGTGAAAGTCTTGGTGTTGGTATTGGGGATAAACTTATGTTAAGACTTGTCGCTTCAAATCTTGGACTGACTGACGCTGTTGTATTACCTAAACGGGCTATGCAGTTTGGTTCCAGAATAGCTAATAAAAAAGAAAGAGGAAGTGATGTATCTAAAACATTTCGGAATAGCAAATAAATTGGTTGTATGTTTTCATGATTAAGTTTTATTCTAACATCGGAGAGACAACTGTTACACAAAAAACGAGCCGAGTGAGAGGTCCTTTTCTACTATGATGCCCACGTTGGACAGTGGGGTATTTAATTTAGGCAAAGCGACTAAGCGTACTGTTCCATTACGGACTATCTCCCTCAGCTTCTTATGTTTAAGATGGATGAGATAGCAGAGCCTTCCCAACTGACAAAAGGTTCAGCAGAGAATACACCACTACGGGGTGGGCGGCACGTCAAGGAAAAATAAAAGCCACTAGCGCATTCAGAAGAAAAAAATAGCAATATAAGCCTTATCGCGTGGAGTTTAGTTTCAATTTGACTTGTTCGCATATTATAATACTGACTGTCATTGACCGAAGTTCAGTGTCAGTATCAGACGCCCGAATTGCTACGAATTTAATGTAGATAAATATGCGCTGAGAAAAATAATATCCCAGCCCTCGCTCGGCGCGCTGTAGGCCGACCACAATACTCGGCCGACATCCAAGTGCCCTGTACCCTGTGTACTCCGCTTACACATACTTCTAAATATAACGTATAGAGGTAATAGTCAGTAGAACTGCTGGCTCAGAAGAGTATCGCTGACCCAGCATAGTGTTGCCTGACAATCGATTGCCTATCGATAGGTTGTCAATACTATCGTGACCTCAAAAATAGTCAGAATATCGATAGCCCTATCGATACTTTTGAAATTTTACAATACTATCGATAGTATCTATCCAAGAAATTGAGCAATATTATTGATAAAGTGCAATAGTATCGATACTATTGGGTATCGATACTATCACTATTATGGCGTATTTTACTACAATCAGTGTCGATAGTATCGATGCTATCGATAGTTTTGCTAAATCGATATTTACCCAAAGTTCAATAGTAATGCACCGGAATTTTAGTTCATTACTATATTGAAAATAGTTGCATTATCTAGTAACTTCCCGTTATCGTATACTGTAGATTTAATAATAAGTACCTACTCACAATTTATGCGACTGCGATTGGTTAGACCAAGAGTGCAGGTTAATTCCTAAGGTTTGAATCCAACACGATACTATTGAATTTTGATAAATATTTTGGTATAGTATCGATGGTGATTGCAGTAAAATACGCCATAATAGTGATAGTATCGATAGTATTGCACTTAGTAGTATTGCTCAAATTCTTTTATAGATACTATCGATAGTATTGTAAAATTTCAATAGTATCGATAGGGCTATCGATATTGTGACTTTTATCGAGGTCAACTATCGATACATCAACTATCGATAGTTAGGCAACACTAACCCAGCATACTATGGATGGAGTCCCTGTTAGGGGATATAGATTATAAAAATACAGATTTTATAATGCATTTGCGTTGACTTGTTTATCATCGTATTGGTAGCATTGATTTATTAATTGACCATAGACATCAATTTTTGTCAATACACGTCCGAATCTTAGAGAACGGACTAAAGAATAGAGAGCCCGAAAAGTTGTAGTAACAATGAAACATATATAAAACGACTAGTGGTCCCAAAGAGTATTGTACCATAATGTGTCATTATACATTGAATGAAGGTTAGTTACAGAGTTCCGAAGCACGTGAAGTGATATATGTTCATGCATGTACAATATTCACTTGGACTTTGATATTTGTTGTATTGATGCAGATACCTATTTTATTCTTTTCTTTATTTGTCATTGATCTCAAAAACAAATAAATAAACGATAAGCTGACGATAACATTAAAAACTTGATTATTACTGCTATAAAAGATGTAAACTGATTTCCTGTTTGTATTCTGTGGTTCATATTGAAATAAATTAACTTAAGGCTAAAGCGCCCATCTAGCCCGCGAAGTTCAATTTTTTTAGGTTTTTTAGAAAATTTTCAAAATATGACAATAATAAAAGGCACATTTTGTAATTCGCGACAAAGACCGTGTGCAGTGCATTTATTAATATATCCAACTTACTCTAAACATTTCAAGAACGACAGCTATCCAGATAATCTGGCAATTTTTGTATATTAAGAGATTAACTAGTATCATATCCACCGTGATAATATTTAGAGTAAAATAAATGTATTAATAAACGCACAGCATACTGTGTTTGTCGCAAATCACAAAATGTTGTCTTAAATGTTGTCAGATTTTGGATAAACTATAAAAATCCTCGAAAATTTTGAATTTCGCGGGCTAGACAGGCCCTTCACCTTAATCCGTAATTTTATCTTTGTTTGTGTTGTATATCAGCTTCTTGTGTCATATCAAATCTTGATAATTATTATTTGAGAGTCGGAGAGAGACTTTAATGAGAATTGTGAGGTTTCGTGTGTCGTTATTGAAAATCATAAATAATCTATGCCTGTATGGACATCACTAAAATGATCTATAGCCAATAAACAGGTTACCACAAAAAGTATTTAGTATAGTGGGTTACCACCTTCTGAATGAACAAATAGTGAACTATGCGTATGCAGGCGTCCTTTTTTAACTTATGGCGCATTTGTATATGGAATAAGTTGATAGATATGTTTCGATTTCTACTGCTCCCGCTATTCTTTAGTTCTTACTCTAAGGTAGGAATCCTGATATTTTCATTCAGTTATTCATTCACACACACCAGTGACTAGTGAGTGATGGATAAATAATAAAAAACTACACTCACAAACAAACAGTGCGAGCACAAAAATGGCTGCAAATCGTCGCAAGCAGGGCGATAAAAATTTAGAAATTTTGCGTGAACTTATTTCAATAAATGGAAACAAATATTGTTTAGACTGCAACCAAAGAGGACCTACATACGTTAATACTACAATCGGCTCTTTCGTGTGTTCAAAATGTTCTGGAATGCTGTGAGTATTGTTTTTGCGTTATTCTTGATTTTTGTCTATCAAAGAAATAGATCAACACACTTAATATTTTACTTTACTCAGGCGCGGCCTTACTCCGCCTCATCGCGTGAAGTCCATATCCATGGCTACTTTCACGCCAGAAGAAATAGAATATATAAAAGCGAAAGGCAACGACTACTGCAGGCGCGTTTGGTTAGGCCTCTACGAGGGTGAAAGTGTGAATTTTGCCGACGAACAATGCGTAAAGGATTTTATGTCGGATAAGTATGAGAAGAAACGTTACTATTTGGACTTGGCGCCTAGCAGCAACACCCCTGTAAATGGAAGTGCGATAAAAAGCAAGCCGAAAGTTAAGTCCGGGAGTGTATCGGGCTCGACGCCTCTGATATCGATTTCGCAACAAACTTCGAAGACCCCGGCTAATAACTCTCTAGTCCAAACGGCGAAAGTAGTTAATAATATGTTGCCGTCTGCCGCTGAGGTCAGTCACAGAGTGGCTCAGCCAGTCCACAACATGGCACAGCCATTACTGAATGTCAATGTTAATCCATCACCTGCAGCAGCACCAGTCCCCGTACCTGAGTAAGTTATATCAATTGATTTTTGAAGCCTACATAAAATTGTTAATACACAATTCTACAAATCATGTTTCATTTACAGTTTTCCTGTGGATTTTTCTACTGCGAACATTTACAACAGTAGTCAATTTAATAATAACATGAACAATAATTATATGACGCCCACATCCATGACAGCAGCCACATTTGATGCCTTCAGCTCTCCAGCTCCAAACAGTATGTATATTAGAATTCTAATATAAATATCTTTCCTCAGTAATTTTAACAGTAAATTATTGGGTCACAGATTAGATTAGTGTGTGGTAAATGGTCCTCTTGTAGTAATAATTGAACCCGGCAAACCTATTTGGTGCTACTGGGGTTTACCCCAGTCCATTGTGGATTGTGGTAAGGTTTGTAGTGTGATAATAGAGCCTTATTGTTAATGTTTTTTTCCTACCTAATTAAGATTATTTCACAGATGATCGCTATGCTGCATTAGCTGATTTGGATTTAGCTTTAAGACAGCAGAACATGAAACACATGGGTAAGTATCTATACAAATAAATAATATTGGAGTGTCTGTTTCTAATATCAAAATAACACCTTTTCACTAAATGCATATAAAAGTACATACGACACCTATAGCAAAAACGCGATTTATTTATTTTTTGTCTGTCTGTCTGTATGTTTGTTCCGGGTAATGTCCGAAACGGCTGGACCGATTTTGACGGGACTTTCACTGGCAGATAGCTGATGTTATGAGGAGTAACTTAGGCTACTTTAATTTTAGAAAAACAATTGGGGTTCCGCGTAAAAAAATAAAAACACATGAGATCGAAGAGTATCTCCAAAACGGCTGGACCGATTTTGACGGGACTTTCACTGGAAGATTGCTGATGTTATAAGCAGTAACTTAGGCCACTTTTATTTTAGAAGAACAAAAAAGGGTCCTGTCGCGCGGGCTCAGAACGCGGGAGCGGGCTTTTTTGTTAAGTTATATTCCACGCGGACGAAGTCGCGGGCTCAGCTAGTTTAGTAACATAAGTGTAATATAAAAACTATTTGCTTTTTTTCTGTATATAACATAGTGGTTTTGTTTCAGAGGATACTAATACTGTTAATAATAAGAATCCATTCCAAAGCGCTTCAACCAATGATCTATTTGGCACTAAGAACCCTTTCTTCAATGGAGGTTGGAGTACCACCACATCGTCTGTGCCAGTCAACCCATTCATGGTAAGCTTAATACATACAATATTTCATTTGATAATACTGGAATGTAAAAATTCATTTATGTAATGGCTACAAGGATAATGTTCACTATCCACTGATCCACATCAAAGCATTTATTGTTTTTGTGGTTTATGTTGGAAATAGAATAACAATTATTATCATACAAAAATGTTTAAATATATTTAACTAGCGACCCGCCCCGGCTTCGCACGGCTCTAAAATTATCAGTATTTCTCTACTATATTATGCATGTATTATGCATATAAACCTTCCTCTTGAATCACTCTACCTATTAAAAAAACCGCATCAAAATCCGTTGCGTAGTTTAAAGATCTAAGCATACATAGGGACATACAGACAGCGGGAAGTGACTTTGTTCTATACTATGTAGTGATTTGTAATGATTATACACTGGAATTTGCTCATGAATAATGACTAATATGATTAGAAGTTATATTTGATTCATACCTACAAGTTACATGACTAATGTTCTTATTTTAGGAACACCTTGCAATACTTATCCTTGAAATTTTGCTTAGAGTTATTAGCATGTTGATGTTTGCATTTGGTATTGATAGCTCTATCGTGGATGTGACTGTAATGATTAAATATGAGTGATTCATATTAATAAGGTGCCTTCCTGTTTAATTTAGGTCTATACAAATAAATATTCTGTCTGTTTATCGCGGCGAATCTCCGAGATGGCTAGACCGATTTTGACGGCACCTTCAATGACAGATAGCTGATATTATAGGGAGTAACTTAGGCTAAAAAAAGGAAAGTAGGTAAATACTAAAGCAGGTACCATCTAAATAATACTAAGTATAAATATACTTTTTATGGTTGGTATCTTTAATAGCTATATTGGACCAATTAATATTGTGTTACTACTCATGTTTGATGTTTGGCCAATCATACATATGAGCAAAGGATAAAAGTGCATAATATTAGGCTTATTCATTACAAATTATTTAGATAACATTACAGGAAACCACTGATATTCTCTTACTTCCTGTCAATTTTTTTTAATGATTCGTAGAAATGATTTTATCAGGGTGTATGGTGTTTATCTACTATATAAAAATAAGTCGGGGTTTCCTTCCTTCCTCGCTATAACTCCAGAACGCACGAACCGATTTCCACGGTTTTGCATTCGTTGGAAAGGCCTCGGGCTCCGTGAGGTTTATAGCAAAGAAAATTCAGGAAAAATTTCAACAGAACGCGGACGGAGTCGCGGGGCATAGCTAGTGCAGTTATAAATAAACTTTAAATTGAGCAGTGGTATACATAACTGAGCCATTATTGTGTTAAAGTTTATGTAAGTATCTAAACCTTTTTTGTTTTTTTATCTAGACAACGAACAACGGCGGTTTTATGAATTCAAAGAATCCATTCCTTTGATGGATATCAAATAAGAACATAAGAACCAAGTGAGAAGTCAATGAACAAATTGCGCAACAAAAGCACAAACTAAGCTATGAATATGTTATTGAATCAATTGTAGAAAAGTTTAATAATTTGTTTGTTTATTGTTTTGCCATAGTTTTGACACAGTAACGCCTGAATTTAACACTTGTTGGAGATGGTATGAGGAAAGAAGAGTGAAAAGTTGAATAGTTTTTATAAAGATACTTTTTAGTCAGGGATTGGAAAAATGAAATGAGTGGATGTGCAAGAAGTTTTATAAATTCAGTTTATTACTGTGCATGACCGCCCAGGGTCCCACGCTTATTGTAATCAGGTTGTAAAATCGAGTGCCTCAACATGCCTTAAATATAAACTTTCAATATTTAGAAACTATACTAATATACATCTTCAAAGCATAAATAATATTTTGGATAGAACATTGTATTTTGCATTGCGTATTAAGTATGGAAATATGGTAATGGAAAGACTGGCAATGTCTAAACTGAACTATTATTTAGTCAGTGTATCCATTTATCAGCTGTTATTATTGATAACAGCTGCCGTATGTGCAAATTTCGTTCGGTGAGTCAGCCAGTGGCCGAGCGGTGGCTAACGCACAGTGCTATCATTGGGAGGTCACTGGCCTTATTTTGATAGTCAACTTTGGGATTATATGGAACGGTACAAAAATGTTAATAAACTATTTAAGAAAAAGAATCTAAGATGAACTGAGTATTTAGAGTAGGGGTCCAGGTAAATAAGGACATTAAAGAATCGACACGTGATAATGTAAGGTATACTTATTCTGTCCATAATTAATTGCTCACTGGAATAATGAAATATTTGAATAATTCCAAACAAATGTACATATACTATACCCAACAGAGGCTGTAAGTGTTGTCGCAAATTAAACTGTACCATATCTTATTAATTCACAAAAATACTATGTGTTTGATATTTCGTAAATGTTTAAACCACTTTCGTTATATCACCATGTGGAATGTAAATAATGTTGAATGTTATAATATATATGATTTTGCTTGACAAAATTGTACTGATTCGTTTATTCGTCAGGGTTAGAAGTATACTGTGTATTTATTAGTAAAATCTACTTTACAAATACATACTATACATAGTTAATTATAATTTAGAATGTTAGAAAATGAGCTCTCAAATTTTATGCTTCATCTGTGATTGTAATCAGTTTTATTTTTATTTGCGAGGAGCTAACTTGTAACATTTTTTATTTTCTAAACAATGCACTTTTAACTATTTATTTAGTTCTTAAATCATTATTGTTTTTACTATATGAGCACTAAGATCTGTTAATTGTATAAATAAAATAATCACTATTAATTTTTCTAAGAAATTGTTTTTATTTATTCTCTACCCTTGATGTTTTAAAAAATATTCATAACGTTAGACACGCAGTCGCTACAAGTAAATTATTTCGAATTGTTTTGCCAAAACTACTGAAACGATATAAGGCTAAAGCGCCCATCTAGCCCGCGAAGTTCAATTTTAAAAATTCAATAATAAAAGGCGCATTTTGTAATTCGCGACAAAGACCGTGTGTAGTGCATTTATTAATATATCCAACTTACTCTAAAACATTTCAAGAACGAGAGCTATCTAGATAATCTTGCAATTTTTTTATATTTAGTGATTAACTAGTATCATATCCACCGTGATAAAATTTAGAGTAAAATAAAGGTATTAATAAACGCACTGCGTACTGTGTTTGTCGCAAATCACAAAATGTTGTCTTAAATGTTTTCAGATTTTGGATAAACTATAAAAATACTCGAAAATTTTGAATTTCGCGGGCTAGAAAGGCGCCTTCACCTTAAATGAAATTTGGTAGACAGATACTCTACGAGTTGAAAGGGGGATGAAAAGTTGAATGGAAGTATCGTCATTTTTGCCTGATGATGCGATATAAATAAATATGACATTCAAAGCTTGTAAAAGTTTTACCCTCAAAGGTGTTAAGTAACAATAGGGGATGAAAGTTTGTATGGAAATATAGCTCTTTGCACAGCAAAGTTTGCAGTGAACACTGCAAATAGCTCATTAAAGTGTTTATACGTGTGTGTCTTATTTGTAAAATAATTAGCCATTAAAATATTAAAAATGGCACAGCTAGTAAAAATAAACTAATGTAGCAAAAGCGATTCACATTTTAATTCTAATAAGATTTTACATTTTATACAACAACCATCAGTCTATTTACATTTTACATTTTCTAGAAATCGTATGTCACATTTTGTATTTGCTACTCTTCCGAGTGAACACTGGTGTGGAGAAGTTGTCGGGCGTCACGTTGGGGCTCGCGAGGGGCGTTTTGGGCGTCTCCTGTGTCACACACACCGTCGACGCGTTTTTAATGGCCTCGGGTAAATCGTCTGGTAGGTTGGCGGGCTGCGATGCCGAAGCCGAAGATCGCTTCTCGGATATGGTTTTGAGAATGTTCTTGCCGGCTTCTTTTGTCTGCAAAACAAGTTTGATTTTATTTAATTTAACATCCCTCGTAAGGTAGAGTTATGATATTAGTTTCACATGTGGCATTGTAGTTCTTGAACGGATGGACAGATTTCCACGCGTATTTATTGGTCCATAGAGTTCCTTGAGTTATTGGCTATGTTTCATAGAAATCGGTTCAGCCGTTTCATTCGAAAATGTATCAAGGCTTGTCCATAAAATACACTTGCGATATTTGAAAACATGCTCGGACAAAGTAGGGAACTCCACAGATTAGAATATTTCTGTAGCAAGGTATTTACTAGTTTATTCTATTAGCACTACTATCGGGTTACATACTTAAATTGATTTATGCTGGCTTCTATTTTTAGCTGTCATAAAATGAAGGCACATAAAGAAGTATTGCGAGTGTTACCATTACCCTTCATTTACACTGACGCAATACTTGTATTCAAATACGTATAATGTGTATATGCAAGTACAGTCCTACAAACTTTATTGGGCTCGTGAGAGCGTCACTAGTGCCGATACAAGGCTGTCAAAATCTATACAAATAAATAAAATTGGAGTGTCTGTTTGTAATATCAAAAAACACCTTTCCACTAAGTGCATATCAAAGTACAACGACACCTATAGCAAAAATGCGATTTAAAAAAAAATTGTCTGTCAGTCGGTGTGTTTGGTCCGGGTAATCTCCGAAACGGCTGGACCGATTTTGACGGGACTTTCACTGGCAGATAGCTGATGTTATAAGCAGTAACTTAGGCTACTTTTATTTTAGAAAAACTAAAATTTTAAAAAATGGCTCCTGTCGCTCGGGCTCAGAACGCGGGAGCGGGCTTTTTTGTTAAGTTAAATTCCACGCGGACGAAGTCGCGGGCTCAGCTAGTAAGACATATTTTCCTAATTAATATTTTAGTTCCTCTTTCGGCCACCGCCCAAATAAAGCTCGCAGCAGCACTGTCATAGTGAACTGACGCTGTCGTGCTCCAAGCACTTGTAGGCGTAGTGCGCGGCGTGGTCCAGCAGGGAGAAGCGCAGGTAGTACTGCGCCAGGTACCGCTGCGCGGCCGGCAGCTCCTTGCTGCCCGCGTTGGCGGGGTCCTGGCACGCCGCCGTGTACGCCGCCGCCGCGCTGTTCGGCATGTTCGACTTCTCGTATAACCTGGATGGTAGTAGAAACGTGAGCAGTGACCTGGACCGAGTCTAGTACATAGACATTCTGCCGTCCAATTAGGTACCATATGTAAGACCCACAGATGTAGATTTACATAGATAACGCAAGTATCACGATTTGTATTGAAACCAAGCGTGCCGAATATGAACACCTACTGTGATGTCATTAGTGACGGGAAATCCAAACCGATTCTAAGACACCGATGCCGCCGATGCCCCTCCGTCCGCTACGCGCCCGCTTTTTATATCTGTAGTCGCGCGGACTGTAAGTTAGCGGCGACCAACCTTGACGCTTAGTCGGGGTTTCGTACATGAATTTGCGTTATCTATGTAAATCTATATCTGTGGTAAGACCGATAAGTGGACATTGTTTTGCAGAACGGAATCAACCCACATGCACTGCTGTAGACCATAACCAACCTTGTGTTAGTGTTTCTAGGTTGGATTCGGTTTGCAAAAGTGTGTGTGGGTTGATTTTATTTTACAAAATTATGTCCAAGTGATATTTTGCCGAATTGAGTTATATTTACGACGGGAAAGCGCACAACGTTTAATTAATAGGTAAATCTAGGCCATATTTTCCTATCATTTGTATTTAGTAATTAACCAAATCTTAATGTCTTTACCAGTTCTAGGAATACCATTTCGTGTGTTCGACGAACATTTTATACCTATATCGTCTTTGCCTACCCATATGTTTTTTTAAGACACTCCGTCCAGGCAGCGTTTTAGTTGTAAATTAATACCGAGCTCGTAAGACACATCCCAACCCAGTATTGGATTGCGATGGAAGAATAACAGTCTCAGGAGGGGAATGTCTGTAAGTCAGACGTCGTCACAATGTATCTCGACTGCCAGATCAATGCTAATACACGCAAACGTTGCAAAAACACGGGATGAAACATACTGATAGTAAATATATCGCGCGGTAATAGTTAATCGCGTTCTATTAGTACAACCAACGCCTAAAGGTCATCATCATCATCATCATGCCTATGCTTGTCTACTGCTGGACATAGGCCTCCTCTAATGAGCGCCATAGCGCCCTGTCTTCAGCTTGAAGGTTAAATTGAATAATTTATAAAATGCATATATACAGGTTGAAACAGAGAGGGTACTTATACTTCTTTATTCAAAACTTAACATTGTCATTCTAAAACTATCAGCTTTGTAGCTTTGCATATAAGATGTTTATAAAAGCCTCTGCGGTGACCGCTTTTCACAAAGCAGCATGTACAGAGTTCTATCTACCCCTTGGAGAATTACAGGCGTGGTGGTGTATTTCACGGACCTCTTAGTGTAATGGTTTGGATTCCCGTCAGCGTTATGGCATTTTCGTACTTTCCCCTGATATGGGTGTCACTGGGATCGCCCCCAGTCTATTTGGGACTATAAAGTTGGTGTTTTAGTTTAACATTATCTCTAATAACTCTAAATTGAAAATCTTAAAACCCCCGATGCGACGACATTTTTTTATCAAATGTATACAATAATCAACAGAAAATCTGTGTAAAAGTATGAGGCAGGCTGTCGCAACTTCAGAAGAAAAAAACGATCTATGAAATGGGGTAGAACTTTAATGGTGAACGTCAGAACTAAAACGTCAGTGGCCATCTGTCACAACTGATCACTCATCTCGTCAACAACTGTTTGTTTTCAATTTTGGTTCGGTGATTACTGTGTTACTAAAAATAAAATAAGTGTTACTGGGCTATTTTTATGTTATATTTTTATGCCAATTAAGTTCAGTAACTTTATAACTTTACAAAGTACCTACCAATGAAATATAGAAAGTGTGATTTATGTAGAAAAATATCAGAAAGAAAAGCCGGTATTTAAAGTTTATTTATGGCGAGATATCCCCTGGATGGTGATCGGTGAGTAGAATATTAACTAATTTACCACGCCTATGTTTGATTTTGGGATTAAAAAGGCAGGTTACTCATAATTTCAAGAATAAAATTGTTCTGAAAAATAGTGTGGTGAAAAAATTTATCGACATTCGATATTCTTATTTTTAGTGTTAAGATATGGGTTAAGATGGAAATGAGGACTTAGTTAACATGCCCATCGCAAAACTGAATAATTTGAAATTGTTTTTGGCGACCATTTAAAAAATATATATTTTCAGAAAAATTACCCAAATTTAAAGATAGCCGTCGCCCCGTCATTACAACTGACTACTGAGCCAATATCAGATGACAAATTAATTGAATTTCCTTTCCACCTCTTTAAAGAACAGCGGTCACCAAAAGAAAGGTCGATAAAGTTCATCGACCATTAATTTATATTCTTTACAATTATGCCTTTATTTACCTAAGGAGCAAATCCTTAAGTTAAATAATAATGTATTGCCTAATTTCAAATGTTTTACTCTTTCTTTATAGAAGTTCCGTCAACTTCATCAACTGCTACTGTTTACAATGAGAGTGAGCTTACTCCAATAGAAGATACAATAGAAGTTCATACAAGTGGACAGCGCATTTGCAACAAATGTATCTATTTATGTTAAATATTGTTAATATACTTAAGTAGCCAGTTTTGGAAAAAATATGTATTCAAGGTTTAATATTTCACATATTTTTAAATAAATGATTTGTTTTATCAATGGCATTTTTATTTAACACAAAACTAAAAAGGTATATGGCTGAATAGGTAATCCATCGATATCGATAATTTTCACCGTACATCCCTATTTCGTTCTTTATGTTGGTACACTGTATTATAGTTGTCAGTTCCGTTGTTAGATTGGCCATAAATGGTGGCCCCATTTTAAAAACAGGGTTTATTTTAATCTATGGAGTCCCGTCTCTTCTTACGTAGTATTGTATTCTCTTTGGTATGAGGCATTTTTTTGTTATGACATTATAATAATTGACATTAGAATAGACAACGAATCTAAATATTAATGCCACGAAGGTTTAATTCGTAGTAAAATATTATCAATTATGATTCAATTTCATGTAATAACTCTGGTTGAGGTGGACGGGAGCAGCCCTGGGGAAGAATTTTCAATAACGCTTAAATTATTTTAAATTAGATTTGTTTTTATATCATTTTTCTCAATGGCGGAGCAGCGCCCTCTAGAATTATTATAACGTAATATTCCATGACCATTAACAAAACAAACAAAATTTAACGCATGCGCGTATCCATCATTTGACACGTGACTTATGGAACGTCTTTAGTTCATACACAAATCTCATATAAAAATTGATAAAATATACATTTTTTCCAGAATCAGGGAAACTTTTCATATTTATAATATTGTAAAAAAACCTGTTCAGACTATTACGATCATTTAAAAATATAATAAATCTAAATCCAATAATCTCAAATTTCGATAGGATTCGAGCCGTGGAAGTTGGTTTTGGCCGTGAATGTGGCTTTTTAACCGACAAAAAGAGCTGATGATCTTCAAACGGCTGAACCGATTTTCATGAAACATAGCTAAGAACACTCTCGATCAGAATACCTGGGTCAAAATCACCAAGGTGGCAAATTCCAAATTCTGTTTTACGATGAATTTACCTAGCAGCTATTACTTTGAGGATCAGCTTAAATGTTCACTAAACTTATGTTTAAACAATATTTACGTTGGCAGAGCATAGAATTGATTACTACTCTCGTAATTTTATTTTTAAAGAGAGCTATCGCTGAAAGCAATCATTCCGGGAACGTTTTTGTGAGGTTTATAACAATATTAAAATATAACATAAGTATCTATTTTTTACCTTGTTTAATAGCGGATATAAGTTATTTATCAATAAAAAAATTAAAAATGGAATGAAATTGGCAATAAAGGCGTTAAAAAGCAAAATATAGTGCAAATGGAGCTATTATTAGTCTTTCTTTGTCTAAATTATCTAAATATGAGAAATATCGCTGACTTATGTATAAATTAACATGCTATAGGTATAAGAAGTTGGCCTTATATTAATATTACCAAGGCTTTTTTTAATATCTAAAATAATAATGTGTTTATCTGCGATTTTAGTGATGTTCCCGGAAATGATGAGGTGTTCCCTAAATGATGATATAGATACAATTTAGGTTTATAAAATCATAAGAAATGTTTTTGTACGTCGTACTTATTTATTCATTTTGGCATAAGGTTCTTAATTAACAAAAACGTAACTTAAATCACTGTACAGTATTTTAATTGCTGTACACAGCTGATTAGAAATTCTTAATAATCATATTAAACTTTTATTATGATGGTGATCAAACCATCTAAACATAATACTTTTTGTTTTGTAGGTAATATTAAGTAAACTTTACATCGAAAACAAGAACTCCTAATCATATTAATTAAACACAAGAATATTATATTATATAAAAAGAAACAAACATTAGATTTTTTCATAAATATCAATATCAGGCTCGAAGTAATAATACTCTCTATTATTTTCTTTTTTCAGCCATGGCGTTGGAATAATACTTATAATTTGCAATGTAGGATACATCACTCAGATCCATTTTTTGCATTATTATCAACCTCGAATCCAAGAATGTGACTAGGATTTCTCCATCATCTTTATCGACCGACACCTGTCTTACAGGTGGCAACATATCTGTAATTGAAAGTTTTATTTTGTGTAAATACTTTAGTTTAAATAGGTATAGGTTCCATATTAAATTTAGGTGTTGGTTTTCCTTGTCTTGATTGTAAGATGTACCAGCTTCAACAGTAATTGATTTTTGCGCAGTCTGCTGCCGATGAGAAATCGACATTAAATCCTCCTGATCATCGGATAATGATGAGCTATAAATGGTGTTTGTAAATGCTTCGTTTCTTCAATTGCAGCAAATCTTGTACATCAATTTTAGCCGTAGGCTCTTTTAGTTCAGGAGACTTTCTTGAAGGTATCCCCATTTTTTGGTTCAGAGTTCGGTTATAAACTGCAAGATAATACAGACATTTTCAGTTGCTTTTCAAAATGTTTGTGTCGGTATGTTTTAATTGTAACTTCTGGTCCTCTTTGCCATGTAATTTTTATAATATTCATAATACCTGATATGACATCTATATAGTTTTCGGAACCAAGTCTTATGCTCTGGAAATGTCATCATCAGGAATCGCTTTTACCAGTATAGTAGACTCCGTAAACAAATTTACTAAGTCTGAGGATACGATAATATACAATAAGATTTACGAGCAAATTATTCTACTTCACGTTGGTTCCTTAACCATTCTGTCAATGCTCGACACCGCAAAACGATCATGAACAATCTGCACATCACATCCTGTGGGAGTGCAGTCTCTGGCACAACGAATGGACTACTATGCTAAATAGCCTGCAAGTGTCATCTGGAGCAGTTTATTACACAGACCTTGTGGAAACCAGGGACAATTTCCGTGCGTTAAAGCGCTTTTGCCATACCTATTATTGGACTCGAGTATAATCAGCTCACGAGTTTAGGTCCAATTAGTCATATTACGATCCGTGGTGCCTGTAAGGCACTGGTCTTCAATCAGCTGTAACAATCAGCTCATACCAGCTATTTTTGTCTCCCGCTTTGCAAGACAGTTTAACTTTACCCAGGACTCGTCGAGGGTCAAACCTCGACGTCATTATTGGTCACCATTGTCGATCCTGGCTTACAGGAGTTACAGTGGTGGGAGTGTGTGGCGGGACTAGTCCCATTAAGAAAAGTCTGAGGATGTTTTAATATCTTGTCCCATTAACACATGGCTAATTTATGTTTCCAAATTTTTCTCTTCTTTCACTTTTCTCTCTAAGTCATCTCATCAATATTTTTAACTTCCTTTTCAGCTTTTTTTCTGATAGTACGTTCTATCTTTAAGTATTTTTATTTCACAGTCTTCCTCCGTCATCTTATCTAAAAAAATCCTTTTCCTGGCATTGGCTTACTCGCTTTGGCGCAAGTAAGCCATACAATTTTTTTAAATTGCTTTTTCGGACGTTTTTTATTTTCTTCAGCCACATGAGACTCCATATTGCTAAAACATATTAAACATATATTAAAAAAATATGTTCGCACAATATACGCTTAATTAATTAACCGATATTCATAATAACAGGGCGCGTTTATTTGAAAAAGTCATTTCGGGAACGTCGTCATCATTTCGAGAACGCTCCGTCAAGTCCGGGAACGGTCCCGAAATGAGCGATCCCGAAATGACTTTTTAAAGTAAACGCACCCTTATTAGACGGCAGCCTTTTTTGAAATCATGTTCCGCTTTGTTATTGTAAAATATATGAGGTTACTATTTGCTATACAACACTACAAAACGTATTTTTCAATATTCCAAGTTGAGAAACGCATTCCCGGTATGATGACGTATTGATGTACGCTCTATAAATAATGGATTGAAAGATACTTACCACTTATTTTCAATTGTTTTTGGCGAAAACTCTCTCGACAGCCGTTTATTTTCATCGTTCACATCACTGTACTATAGACAACTAAAGGTTGCGTACAAAAACGGAATTTTTACTGAGAATCAAAATTGTGTTCACTAAAATGACGCTTACATTGCTGGACACCATATTGTGGCTTGATTTTCTTTAATCTCTTTTCTTTCTTTAATAATAACAATAATTAATTGATATAAGATAAATTTGTAGGCCATTACGTAAGAAAAAGTTTTCACTTTAATTTTATTTTATGAATATTTCCAAAGTTTAATTCTCAAGATTGCTACTTAGGACGCGTTCTCGAAATGATTTTTTGTAGTTATTTCTTCAAAAAATAATGAATGTGATTTACTTTTGCACTATAAAATATTATGTACAGTTAATATGAACAGAGTTAAGTAATATTTACAATAACGATTTGCTTAAATAAACTAAATTTAGACATTTATTTGCTGGCAAAGCTAATTCTCCACCTTGGTGATTTTAAGCCACCTATCTAACAAAAGAAACACAATTGAAATCGGTTCATCAGCTTGGGCGCTACGTTGCCACAGACAGACACACAGATACACAGATACACATGTTAAACTTATAACACCCTTCTTTTTTCGTCGGGGGTTAAAAATATATACAATTAAAGTGTCTGTTATGTTATGTAAAAATAACAGCGTTTTACAAAATGCACAAAAAATATTTTTTTTTGTTTGTATGTCTGTTTGTTCCGGCTAATCTCCGAAACGGCTGGACAGAATTTCACTGACAGATACCTGATGTAATAAGGAGTGATTCGGGCTACTTATATTTTATCGAAGTACCATGCGGGCGGAGCAACACTTAGTTTATATTACTTATGTACATACTTGGCCAGTTTAAACAACGCCATCCCTTCAATATCGCCGGTACTGTGGGCCTTGTAGTAGCATTTCAGTGCGTTCGGTATTTTATCCATCTTCTCGTACGCCTCGCCCAGGGAGACCAGCATGCGCGAGTCGTCCGGCTTCAGTTGTGCAGCTCTCGAGTAGTAGTATATGCAGTAGCCGTTCAAACCTAATATCTCGTACGCTTGGCCGAGACCGTTCCACGCGCGGTAGTCGTTTCTATTTACATCTGAAAGTAAATTGTATTATAGATATTATCAATGCACACAAATGGTCTGTCCATGCGGAGAGGATGAGTGAAATTCGGCTGACGGAAAAAAATACGCCGCCGCGAGCGTCCAGGATCGTTCACGATGGATCAATGGTCTCTCCTGAGTCAAGAAGGATCCTAGCATGAGGCAATCTGTGGTCCCTGTCTGCCTACCTCCATGGGATTTAAATGTGAGTATGTGTACTCAAACTCAAACACAAATATTTTTATTTCAAATAGGCCAGATTAACTGGCACTTTTAAAAAGTCAAGAGCTAGGTGCATGTATAAATAAAAAAACCTAAACAAAAGCTGTAGAGTAGTTTCATCTTTTACAAACAGAAATACACTATCTGAGACTTAGATTTAGTGTTGATAAAATAATTACCTATAGCCTGTCTATAACACTGTATTGCAGCATTAGAGTTCTGTAGTTCAATGAACTCGTGCCCCATAAGTATCCAAGCCGACAAATACTGTGGGTCCAATGACAATGCCCTTTGGAAGTATATTACTGCTTTCTGATGCTCACTTCTTAAACTGTAGTAGTTACCTGGAAAAATAAATTAACATCAACAATGGGATGATGCTAGTATTTTTTCATTTTTTAAGTGGATCAAGATGATTTAGAAAAAAAAATACACACCAATTAAGAACCTCCTCCTTTTTGATGTCGGTTAAAAATCAAATCTGAATAATACATGCTTATTCTATCATATAATATCAGTAAAGCTACTGATAACATCAGCATATACTGACCGATTATGCTCATAGCATTTTGTTTATCTTTCCTTTGTGTTCTATATTATCTTTTAAATATATGGTACAAGTACAATATATAGAATAAAATCTTCTTTTCAAGGACAAACAATTTGTTTTGCAAAAGGGTTTTAAAAATACTGACCTATAACACAACATGTTTCAACTCTATACTTGTCTATGGAGACTGCCCGCTGTGCCAGGTTGGCCAGTTCCATCCGTTTCTCCTTCAAATAGAGTAGATGGGAGTATACATCCCAGTTGTCAAGCCGATATGGATCATTTTGGTAAAGTTCCCGGAACAAAGCTAGTGACGAATCCACATCTAAACAAACACATTAGACTTAATATTAATTTTATTTCTATGCTATTTGTGTTTTACAAACAATCATATAACTTATATTTTTTTGACATTTTACATAGAAATCCATTGTTGGGCATAGGCCACTCTAGTCCTACTCACAGGTTGCGCATTGTTGAACTGGACAATGTTACTGTTTAATGTTATATTTCCTTTATCCTTACCTCTCCTGTCATGATGAGCAATAGCCATCTGTGCGGTAACATAAGTACTCTTATCAAAGCCAGCCGCAGCCAACACCATATATGCCTCCAAAGCTTGCTCCGATAGCTTCAGTTCCACAAATGCATGAGCCGCAAAGAAGTACATCATCCAATGTTTGGGCAGCTGGAGTGAGTCTAGGGCTTCATACTCGTTGGCCAGGCCTGCTAGCTCCACCCATGCCGCCCACAGTGTGGGCGCACCAGTCACAGCCGCCTGCAGAACTGTGACCGCTTGACTGCGTAAGTCAAGCTTCTTCAACACAACCCCTTCTAGGTATAACAGGTATCCATCTAAATTGTTACGGTTGGCCTGCAATGTTTTCACAAAACAATATACTTTACTATTACCATTTGCACCTAGCACCTAGTTCTTGACTTTTTAAAAGTGCCAATTAATCTGGCCTATTTGAAATAAAAATATTTGAATTTGAATTTATTTATTCTACACTGGCAATAAAGAAACAAAATACAATGGACAAAACAAGTAGCAAACAACTGTTTTGGTGGAGTTTTCTTTCTTTGAAAATATGGCCCAACCTGTTTAATTCATATTTATTGGCGGTCTTATGACATTGAACATTTAACTGCACATCTCAGGGAACATTTCCACCATAAGCTGATCTTGCTTAATTATTACAATTGTTAATAATAAAGAGAGGTCAGTTTATTCAGGAAATGTTCTCAGACATGTGCAGCCAACCTTACCTATTTAGTTAATGTAGAAATCATAGAAAATCAAGGTACAGACTCACTTTAAAAAAAGATAGCAGATCTAATAATACTTGTGTGGACTCAGAATTCTCCGTGCCCAAGTCTACAGTGTTATCCAACCGCTTTTTCTCACTGGACATGTATTGAGAATATTTGTGAAGGAACACACACTTCGGACTTGTGCAGTTTTCAATAAAATGTGCAGCTCTGTCGTATTCCTGGCAATCAAAGTAACTCTTGGCTAGTGTGTATGCCTCTTTCTCCTCAGCCAGTATACCATCATCATATTCATTTTGAGGCTCGTCGTACGTAATTTTATGTTCTTTAAATGCAAAATTTAACTCAGCAAGCCACCTGGAAGTTTGTGTAAGACCTCGATCACTACATTCCCGAATACCATGTAGTATGTCGATTCTAACTTGGTTTATATCTATTTGAATATCGCTTTTAGCATTCATAGTTAAAGGCTGCATGATTATACAATAAGTTTTATATGCATATAATGTATTTTCACTAATTTAAAGTATCATCCGGCGTAATAACAATGCAGAGAGAAAACGAAAAACAAACGGGGAAATTGACTGAACTGACGAAACTGTCAAGTGTCAACTGATTTAACTTTGACAGTGACAGCCAGAAGTGATTGAAAGAACGAATGAATACTCAATTGTGAAGTGTTGTCCAAAAGGGCAGAGCCCTGTGGCAGAGCCATATATTAAAAAAAAAAAATTGTGAAGTGATGCCATAGAGACACAATTCATAACACCTCTCTGCAATTCATAGAATTTGTAGATCATAAAATTATCTATAAAAAATGTATGAATACTTTTTCCCTACGAGCCACCGTTTCTGAGATATAACGATTCAAAAAGTACAGCGCTTACACTTACAAGAAGAAGAATAAAAATCTTCTTGAGCACGCCACTTCTTTCCACTGTCTCAATATTGGACGATCACATTTTTGTATTGAATTGTTATTGAATGTGTTTGTATTGCTATTTTATTATACACTAGCTGTGCCCCGCGACTCCGTCCGCGTGGAATGCGCTTTACTGTTAAAATTTTTCCTGAATTTTCTTTGCTATAAACCTCACGGAGCCCGAGACCTTTCCAACGAATGCAAAACCATGGAAATCGGTTCGCGCGTTCTGGAGTTATAGCGTCAGGAAGGAAAACCCGACTTATTTTTATATAGTAGACTAGCGTGGGTGGTATTTTTAAGTGTGTGGGTGGGCCATATTTTTAAATAAAAAAAGAAGAAGAAGATGACTATAATAATCTTCTTGCAGCGATCCCTAGAATATTATATAATAATCTTCTTTAGCGATCTTATTGTTGATCTTATGAATAAAATTCATAAGGTCATAAGTCATAATTTTTTTTTTTCATTATTGCCATGTCTCCATTGTCATATGTCATTATGAGGAAAAACGTAAGCCGAGGCACTTAGACCTTTTTTTTTTTTTTTTTTTTTTTTTTTTTTTTTTTTTTTTTTTTTTTGACTATATGTTGTTGGCCAGAGTGGCCATAACAACTTCACCCGGACAGAGGGCGAGCGCAAGTGCGCTCCAGCCATAGGGGCAGGGGGGCAGCTAGCTCAAGGGCGTCACTAGGGACACGACCTCGGCTTGGGCCGCTGCCAGGAGAGGTGGCGAGGGTAAATCTACCACCGGATCGGAACGCGACCTCGACTGAGAAGATCCGGCAAGAAACTCAGCGGGTTTGTCGGGTGCCAAGGTGCGTCTAGGTAAGTAGACGCACCTTCTAGCGGAAGCGGGGGTTCGTCGACCTCGCCGGCGAGGTCGGTGTCTGGCGGGGAGTGTGCGTGTGTCGTTCTCCTCGACATCTGAGTCTAGGAGAGCGGTGAGTGGGTCGGGGGGGTCCAGCACCACATGCCGCGGCCTGCGGCGGCATGTATCTGGCTCGTGTGCGGGTGCATAATCGGCGGCGGCGACGATTAAGGGATTGGTGTGTTCAGAAGCCTTCATGAAATAGCGTTCAGACGCTATTTTGAAGTGCTTCTGGATATAATCGAGGCGTAAGTCAGAATGAAGGTCTACGTTCCGTACGAACCACGGGGCTCCAACGGCTTGGCGAAGAAAACGGGACTGTAAGGCCTGGAGGCGACTAATGTGAGAGTTGGCCGCGTGGGCGAACACAACGCTCGCATAGGACATGATGGGGCGAATGCAAGCTTTGTAAAGTGTCACCTTATTTCTAAGGGACATTTTACTCCGCTTGCATAGGAGATAATGAAGGCGACCGAGCACAAAGGCGGCTCGATTGCGGACGTTTCTAATGTGAGGACCGAAGGTCATGGAGCCATCGAGCGTGACCCCGAGATATTTAACTGACTTGGACCAAGGGATAGGCTGCTTGTACAAAGAGACAGTACCTAAGTTGGAGCGAGTGTGGCGTATGGAGGGGCGTCGAGAGGTGGTCCTGGCAAAAAGCACGGCTGCGCTTTTGTCCGGGTTCACCTCTATTCGCCATTTCATAAACCACTCTCCGAGAGAATTGACAGCGCGTTGGAGAACGCGTGTGATCTGAGCCTTATTACGATGGGAGAAATAGAGCGCGGTATCATCCGCGTAAAGGGCGAGTTGCACATTGTTCGTGCGGGAGACCATTTATCTGCCGAGGCAGTATGGTCATATTGACTTTAGCCAAGAACTTTATACATAACACTGGATGTTTTAGCACGAACAATGTTTTGAAGCCAAGAAATTTGACCTTGAATGACGTCACATATGTTTGTTGAGTGTTGTATCAGTGTTGCTAGATTATTAAAATAACAGCTACCGACAATCAGGAAAGTGAACGGTTGATCTATTTTTTTTTTCTATATAAAAATAAATACTGAAGTCAAAAGAGGATTCTCAAATTGACGCATATGTAATATGTAAATAAAATCCATAAAAAAGCAGACACGAAAACCATGGACTTGCGAAATCTTGGCTCATCACACGTTAGTTTGGGTATTTTATTGTGTTTATCATGGCAATTTCAGATGAAGTGTGAGAGGGTCAGAACATATGTATGTATGAAAAAAACCTGTCTTCACTCCGTAGTTCTACGTGCACTCTCCAGTGGTATTCTAAGCTTCTTGACTTTAGCCTGCTCCACAAGGAGCGAAGAAAAAGAAAATTGTCATATGTCATTAAAAGTTGGTATGTCAGCTGTCGTTCCAGTCTGTCAAAGAATTTCCTTTTCCTCGTTTGCTTACATTACAATTTACTGGCAATAAAAATCAAGTTCGACTTATCGAACTTCACTGCTTTATTTAGTCAATTCGTTTGGTTGCTGGTAGAAACAAGTCGTGTGTTTTATAATTGTGTGTAAGTTTTATATTAAAGTGAACTATATATCGATAGTGGTGCAGTACCAGGTTTTCTGGACAAGGAAAGTACTTACCTAACCATCAGAAATGGCTGAGCAGAATACTGAAACCACGACCACTGACGTGGAAAACACCTACACGACTCCTGGGAATGATCCTAAAAACATGCAGGAGGTGACACAATATGTGAGTTTATAGATGAGATAGTTTCTTCTTTTATTCCAGAGATATTAAACTTACTTCCTTTTCTTTTTAATGTGAATATTATTGCATTTTAATTACTCCATGTCTGTTACCATTTGATATCCATTTGCTATAGAAATATTACTTTATATTTCCTGATCATTTATATATAATTTGCTTGAGCTTTATTTTCTATTTAAGACCTAATAAATTCCATGTTCTCTCAAAATAATATAACTGACCAGCTTTATTTTACAGGTTCAATCACTTCTACAAAACATGCAAGACAAATTCCAGAGCATGTCAGACCAGATCATCAACCGGATAGATGAGATGGGCACCAGAGTCGATGAGCTGGAGAAGAACATCACAGACCTAATGACACAAGCTGGAGTTGAAAATGAAAAGTAGTAGAAATAATCCAAGAATAAATTTAGTTATAAAATCTCTTCTTGATATCACCCAAAGAACAGTATGTGCCTGAATCATGTAATTTTTGCCATTTGAAATAAGATAGATAACTGACAATGTAGACAGCATCATTCACAATAGATATATTAGACTTGCATACTTAACTCAAGCTTGAATACACATTCTAATATAAGAGCATTATGAATATGTAATGATATAAATTTATGCACACCATGATTATCACATGTGGTTAGAATTAATTATTAAACATAATTCAATGTGGAGTGGGTCATGAAAGGAATTGTGCGATAGCTCATTCCAATTTGGTACAATATTTCTGTCCATTGATGTCTGCAGAACCATGTCAAAAGTTAAATAAACAATATAGATTTGATGTTCTTAACAACATCAAATTCTAGAATTTCCTCAATAACATGTTATAAAAAATTTATGAATCACATTTCAAGATATTTTGTGTGATATACACATGTAGTTGATGTAATAATTACTAATTTAGTGGGTAGCAATATACTTACAATTTGTGATTTTGTATGTCCCACTACCTAAAATAATAAGTAAATAAGTGTTCAACCCATACATTTACAGAAAACTTTTTATTCTGATATACAATATGTGTAGAGTCAAAGCAATATTGTGGATTGGCTTTGGTTTGTTGAGAGAATACAGCACATTGATTGTAGCTATGCATATGTCTGCAACTATTTGTAAGAGTGATTATTTTTTAATTAAATTATGTTTATATATTGAAATGTCTGTTCATGCCTCTACAATACTCTACATGGTACATAGAAGAGGGTGAATATTGATTGTGCCGTACTATGCAGTGCCTGGGACAGAGTGGTACAAGATCAAGGAAATGTTGCATGTTCACAATCGGAAATCAATATTGTAATTTGTCATGCAATATGAATAAGAGCCTTGCTGCCAATTCTTTTAGCACAGCAATTCAATTTAGTTGACATCAGAAATAAATGTATGGTTCGGTGATTTTTGTAATTCATAACAAAAAAAAATTAATTGTAGAGAACTATTTATTATTTAGTAAACTTAAGATTACGACAAGAAACAAATACGTCAATTATGCGGTGGATAAGTAGGTACTTACAAGTATATCAATAACACTACATAAAGCAAACACTAACGCGATTCTGAATCTTCGGAGCTCTCTTGATCATCTGTTTCTGATTCCTAAAACAAAAAAAAACTTAACTTGGAACTTTATAAATTCCGGCCTGGATCCGAAAAACTTATGCGAAATTTTAATAAAAAAATTAAACGGCCGAACCGAACGGACACCTGAGTGCATTAAAAAGCCAGAAATAACTAGGGCCCTTGTAATTTATTTCATTAAATTTGGAGTCTGTGCCAATTCAAGTAGGGTAGGTTTATACTTACCTAGGAAGTAGTCCTAACGTAGTGTAAAGATAGTGATAAAATGTATATGGGACCATATGGAGAGTATACCCTTTCAAACAAAAAAATAATTTTCAAATCAGTACACAATTGACGGAGTGATCGGTGAACATACATAAAACAATAAAGACGATCATAGAACCTCCTTTTTTGGAAGTCGGCTAATAACCGGGTACCATCATATCTCCTTGTAGTAGCAATTTTTGTTTACTTCAAGTTATCGCTTACTTTTTTTTATATTAAATAGGTAGTTAAGATTAAACCGAAATAATGAAGTAGGTACCAACCGATGTCACTTCGTCTTCATCTTTGGAAGATGATTGGTTCATAAGCACAGCTAGTGAGTTGGATCTTCCCATTCCCCCGTTGGCGTGCTTCTCGGGAGATCTCATTCTTCGCATACTCTGTAAATGAAAAACTATGAGTACCTATTTCACTTATAAATGCGATTACTTTTCTAATAACTTCTATATACGTAACTGTACAGCAGTAAGCTGCTACATTCTATACACATGCTAAAATGTAAATATTAACCATGGTGTCTTCATTATCATTGGAGGGCGAGTGATGGTTCATGAGCGATGCCAACGACGACGATCTTGCCGATATGCCTGTGCTGGCTTGCTTCTCTGGTGAACGAAGTTTTCGTCTGAAATTCTGTGCAAACAAATCCGTTTGTTACTTATGAACACAAATTATGTAAATAAAATTACCCCAGCAGTTATAAGCGCTTGAAAAAAAATATTTACCGTTTGATCCTCATTATCTGAAAGACCTGCATTCAAACGCTTTGTAGCAGAAAAAAGAGTTTATTAGATATTAGGTAGGTACTATAAATAGGTACATTTTGAAACGCCCGAAGCCCGTTGTACGGAATTCCATTAAAGCCATCGAACTGTGATTACCTATACCTAAACACTGGGTATCGACGATACTCGCTACCAATCAGGAATAAGTGCATTAAAGCCGTTTCACATTTAAGATTCAACGTCTTTACTATTTATGAAACCAAGTCTGTGTCTACATTCTTCAAAGTAAGTCAAAGTTTGTATTAGGTACCCTGTGAGCTTATCTGCCTGCAATTTGAACTTAGGAGTGAGTGGCTACAGATAATCACCTCTAGATCAGCCTTATCGTTGATGTCGTCTATCTGCTGGTGCGCGACCGTCAGTAGCTCCACCGCCTTGGCGTGGAACGACATCTCGATCATGACGAAGTCCGACAGAAGAGTCTTGAGCTGCTGCAGTTTGCGCCGCTCGAAGAATTCAGTTTGCTCGCTCAGCCCTTTGGCGGTGCGAGACATTTCCGCTGATGCTTTGAGCAGTTCTGACTCTGCGTATGTCTAAATAAAAGTGTAGGTACATATTTTAATAATCTAAGTTACATTTGACTGGATATTCGGATAACCAGTAGGGGCTGCTCGTTTTTGGAAGACACCACTATATTAGCCGTCATACGCGGCTTCTTTACTTACTTACAGGAGGCATAGAAAAACGATCCACTTTTTATCAGTGGGTTAGATAAAAGGAAGATTTAAGTTCTTATGTAGATAGGTAAGTATACCTACTATCTTAATAGTTACGTAAATAATTATAAATAAACAGGTATGGAAATAACATAGCCATACTACTTGTTGCCGATTGAAAGGCTGTCGTTCCCTCGCTTTGTCTAACACTTTCTTGCGGGCCATTTCCTTCTCGCGCACATTCATAGTGTGCTTTACCTCTTCCCTGGCATGCTTACATATTGCTTCATATTGGCACAGCTCCCCAATTACCTGGCGAATAAATTCAGACTGTGTAGGTATCCATCCTGCAGTCGCAACGTCGCGTCATAGATGATTAATGCTCGGCCCGTTATTTAGGGCCATAGGGATTCCTAACAAAATACTTCACCCCCGGGCATCTGTCTCCCCTCAATGCGATGAGAAATCAGGACATACTCGGCCACGCTGGCCCAGTGCAGGTTGACAGATTTGACGTCATGTATTTGGAAAATTGTTTAGATTCTCCAAGATATAGGCTTACACACAATGATTTATTTCACCGTAAGCAAGTGATAATCATATTGATTGGTAGGTACGTAGACTTCGAAAAACTCAGAGGTACGAGCTGGAGTTTGAATACTGGACCTTGTGCACGCAAGACCATCTAGAGCTAGGGTTACCTATCATCACTCACACACATACTGACCTACTATTAACGATATGGTTTTATTTTTATCGTGAACTAACTCGTTCCTTACCTTAGCCTCCAACCGTTGCACTTCGCAGTTCCTGTATTCTTCAATAGCCGTCAATGTAACGGACAGGTTATCAAGGCCGTTACTCAGAGACTTGTTAACTAGTTCGTTGTTGGAGTAGTCCTTCAAGACTTTAGTTAGTTCGTCACCCATATCTCGTAATCTGCACAAAGTTGTCGGTACAAGAGAGAAGAGGTGGTGGGTGTAAAATAACTACTTGAACTTATAGTTCAATATCAAAGGCTATAAGTAGAGACTTATACCATGGTTCGTATCATGCCGTACCACTGCATGGCATGATCAGCACGACTTTATAGTTTAAATAGTATAATCGATTGTCTCGAGATAGTTTGAGTCAGGTTGACTCCAGACACTTGAGGAGCAGCCTGCAGGGTAGATATTTTATTATCACGCAAGTTTAACCGCGCGTATCCACGCTGGTAGGATCGCACGGAATCGGACGATATTAAAATATTACGCCTATCGCTATAGCGTCAGCGAACGGACTGTCCACGCATTAGCCATCTGACCATATCTCCTCAGGCTTTAGCGAAGAGATAGCAGCATCAGCCAACAAGGGCCACCTCATAAGAATGAATATAGGTGATGTAGGAGTCCACATATTCAGGTTGGCGTTTTTTTAGCCAGCCTCAGCTCGGTACCTGTCTATAAGGAAAACATAAGAAGGTACTCAGACTAACCTTGCAGTCTTTCTGGCATAGTCTCCAAATGCAACACATAGGTCTCCAAAGTTTTTTTCTACATTAGTGATCCGGTCCTGAATAAACTTTGCCTGCTGTTCATAACTTAGCGAGTGGGAATTCTCGCCTCTAAACATTTCGGACAACCTAATTGTACGAACATAAGAAGTAGGAATTATTATTTATCTATTATTATTTCATTGTACTTGTATAATGTAATAATAATCCTGTATATTATACGAGGTACACTGTGCTAATAATTTTAAACAGAGCAATGTTTACTGTTGGTTTACTGTTTACTTATTGGTTACCATGGAAACGCACGCTTACCGACCTTTTTTTTCTTACTCCGCATACCCACGTGCAGGTTATGCCGGGCATCTATCCGCTTCATTATTGCTTACTGGATAAAATGTACTTATGTTAAATACGAACAAAATCTAGTACAAAACACGCAGACGCAGGTACAAACAAACACTTTTAAAATTATTTTACATTTTATTAATTTTGAACGCACGTTGTGCACAAGTTATCTTTGTCGTTGGATCTGTCATTGTTGGGTAATGTCAGTGTCAAGGCAACTGTCAATCAGTCACAGCTGTTTGTTTTTTGTGTTTGTTTCCCAAATAATCGTAGTTATTTATCTAAGAAATGAATGAAGAAATTGATGAATATGATATTTATCATCAAGATTTCACAACTGTTTCAGAATGGGAGGTATTTATTGCCCGAGTTGAGGAGATATTAAACGAATGGAGGCTCTCCAAATCGACATTACCTAAACTATCTGGGCAGTACACAAAGAAATGGATGAGTAAATCAGAGGATATAAATTTTCAAGGCATGAAATTCATACTTTCCTATCATAGTTTAGAACCTGTTAAGAGTCCAGAGATTTCCGAAGAATCAGACGATAAATCGTTGTTATCGACATTACACAGCAGCCTCTGGGAAGCCACTGCAAATTTTATGGATGACGTTGACGGTAGCCCTTTTCCTGTTTCCAATTGGTACGGCTTGAAACGGTACATAATGCTTTGTGGGAGCTCGCCATTAGTTGATGGTAATCTGATAAAACTTGTAATGAGTACTGCAAATATTGCATGCGCTAATGTTGACTGCGGTGTGCCGTTCTTCGTTAAAATACGTGAGCACTGGCAACACACGTATTTAGGATTCTATGAGGACAGTGAACATAAAATCAGTTTTGACACAATCCATTTGAAGAGGATTTCAAACCAGTGCTCACATTTGAGTGGGCTTGTGGGTTTATTCAAGTCAAAGATCGCCTCTCCTGTTGCTCTAGATGCAGTTGTGGTATCTGCAAAGTTTTCTTATGAACTGAAAGATGTGTTTGCTTGGAGAAAGAAGACACACTCAAATGAGTTTCTGTCTATAGACGGCTTTGATGTAAAGAAACTAACAGAACTTCCATTTGGCTCTGAGAAGAATCCAATACATAGTGTTCTATTAAATGCCATATGGCCAAAGTTTCGGGAGTGTGCAATAGTTGATTCATCTACATTTTCCGAAATCGATCCCATCATGGCCCCTACCTGGACAATTACTTTGAAAATGAAGGATAACATTAATTGTCAATTATCTGAAACTATTAGTAAGATTATGGATTTGTTGGATAATAACAATTTATTGATGGACACATTGGGTTTGAGTAGGAGTTTGGGTATAGTAAATCCACTGCACAAAATCACTGAAGCTCCAATAACAATCTCTAAATTGGTAAAGGCGGCGATGGGGCAGAGCAGAAACGTGTCGGACTTCAAGGGGCCCATAGCTGATGACTTATTGATGCCATTGTTGTATTACGTATTCCCTGATGCTGTTGAAGATAGCACCTTCAACTACCCTGAACAATTGGAAGTGGAGTTCAAGCAGGTATAATTTAGTAACTGGTTCTCTCACTAGATGGCGCTACATGTTAGTTGATTTAATAGGAATTGTATATTTCTTTTATTCCAGAATGATGGAGGTGAATCTAAGCTATGTAGTTATGTGAAAACAAGTCCAAAGGATGGTCTGGTGTGGCAGCTGTCAGTGACGGCGGCGCGGCTGTATGACGCGGGAGGCTTGGCGTATCTGGCGCATCTCTGGTACGAGTTCGCTCTGGAACTACAGTACCGATGGGAACATCGTGTCCTTGTGTCGGGGTGAGTATTACACTTTTTCAGTACAATTGGAATCAGTTTTTTGGCCGTGCCTAGTAAGTACTTTTCTTTTGTTCTGCCTAGCTTATAATAAAATAAGTAAGTACTTACTCCAAATAATATTTTAATTACATTTATCAACTTAAGAATATATTCGCTCTTGGTGATAACTATAATACATTCATAAAATAGCATTTTGCCAATTTTTTCTGGTAATGTTATAGCTACAGTTATAGTTTCAGCTCCTTATTCCCGTAACATATAAATTAGATTCCATTCAGAGCAGTCACAGTACACATATACTATTGTTAGAAGTTCATAGTATGTATTATATAATTATCTCTTGCTGAATATATTCAACATTATTGTAAAATTACCTAAAATAGCACCATTTGGATTATGCTTCATCTGCATTTGGTTAATACAATGTTGTATGTTCTTACGTACATTATGATTATTCTATATGTACAACTTATAAAAATCATATAATTTCATCAAAAATACACACCTCCTTATAAGTATAATAAATAAATATGTTATTCAGTGGTAATAAGAACACCTTGTGTATAATTCAAACAAAATTTGTAAATAGTAATATTTTTAAGACTCACATGATGGACGGGGCTCTTATTGTGACTAGTTTACACTAACCAATTGTTTTAATTTGTAAATTTACAAATTATGTACCTTACTGAGATAACATGAGTAAATATATGAATGAACTTCTCCAGCCAAACACACCAAGCATATCGCCCCAAACTAAGCAGTGCTAGTATTATAACAATTGAGGTAATTTTAATACCACACACATTCACAAATTCATACATTTTAATATTCATTACAAACTATGTCTCAATTTGTAATAAAGAACTATTTTACGCTTATTGGGAATCTTGCTGTACACTGTCACAGTAATTACAATTACAATATAATAGTAGGTAACGAGATTTACTCCTTACTCATTATTTAACGTGTACCGAGCACAATGGTCTCGACGCATGAGTCTGTCACACAATGCGTGCGCGTGGTTGCGGCCGTTGTGCTTGTCATGGCTGTGGTGGCGAGCGTGGCAGCGCCGGCGCCTCTCATGAGTGCACCACGAGGTGCACGCCTCGATATTCCGCGAGGGCGAGCAGCGCCCGCGAGGCGTCATTTCTCCCCGCACGATGACCCTCGCACGCTATAAAGGGACCAGTCCGCTCCGTGTCGTTGGGTTCCGAGCCATGTAAATATCCATGTCGTGATCGGTCCAGTTGTCGGAGGTGTCACAGTAGCCCATGCCTATGGATCCGACGCTGTACCTACTGGCGGGTCTCGATCGGGACCGCGGCCGTCGTCGGGATCCCGCCGTGCCGCCGGTCGCGCCGCCTGCCGCACCGCTTAGTGATAATCGAGATGCTCGCTCGGATGTCGCTCCCAAGGATTGACGCGATTGCCGGAGATCTAAAAAATAATAACGTTTATGTGGCCATACACACATTATTTCTACTGGATATGCAAAAAATCTGCTCAGGTGAAAGTTAGACATGACATAAAGACAGGTAGAAGGTAAGCGGTTCAAGCGACAGATAACTTACCAGCTCGCGATCCTAGAAGACTACCAGGGTATCCAGGTGCTGCGAAACGGCCGGAATGTGAATAGCTATGTTGCGATTGTCCGTCAGCGAGAGATCGCGTTCGTCCCGGTCGACCGGGTAAGGGATCCGGAGGAGCCGGTTCAGTATAGGAACGTGCACGCGGGATCGAACGTGCGCTATAAGCCGACACTTGATCCCACTCACGCTGCTTTCCAAACGCGCCGATCGTGGCTAGCGAAGACAGTGGCCCGCTCGGGCTCGGCGTGCCAGTTAGACCGCCGCAGCAGGGATTATGGAGTTTCTCGGGAGCTTGTGTGTGAAGACGGTGCACGGTGCGCGAGCGGCGATGTGACGCGGCGGCAAACACGAGCACCGCTACCACGATAGTGCCGCAAATTGCGGCACTGGCCGCTATCGTGATTTTGTCCATATTGGAACCAGCGGCTGAAACAGTACGCACTTCGCGGCACTGTGCGTACGGCACCGTCTCAGGATTTACGTGAACCTCCTCTAAGGAGATCACGCAGACCACGATACATTCCTGGGGACAAATTGTTACTTTATGAGTAAAAGCCCTTATCATAGTTATAATCTGTCTTAAATTGTTGATACAAATTACAAACCTGAGATGGTACATTTTTAATTTTGAATTCCCTTTCGCTGGCTTCTAATGGCGGGCCTTGTTTAAAACTTTTGTCCCCGAAGAGTCGGTATACGACGCGGAAGCCCAGTATATTAGCGACATCTGAGTCCCATTGAATGATCACAGAGTTGTCTTGTCTGTACGCATTCTTGACGATTACTTCGTTGGAGTCGTCTATTTTTGGCTTTTGTTGTGGAAAACTCATGACGAGGGGAGGGCGTTGATGCGGTGCGTGACGCCAAGCCGGAGCCGCTGGACGAACAGATGAGACACGACTAGGTCTTGCGGTGCTCGTGGTTGTACTTTGTGTCACATTTGGGTTAGCGGAGGAGGTTGCAATATTATTGATGGTGACTAGATTGTGTGTTGTGGGTGCACTAGCAGTTGTTACCCGAACTGTTGTGGTCGATGTAGTTGTATTAACATGACTTATGTAATCAATATTTTCTTTTACTGCCGTCGTGTGTTTCTCGGGCATCATAGTTGTATCACGTTCACACACTAGTTCGTTCGGTTCGAAACTATAGAATCCTCGCTCACGGAAGTGAGGAGGGTTACCGCAAAATTGAGGATTCCTTTCTCGTGAAGTAACTTGTAATTCTCCGTTCCGAATCCATTCTATTATCCAACTAAGTCGGCAGTCACAATTTAAAAATCTACCTCCGAGACTAAGACCACGAAGGCTTTGATGGAGATGGGAAAATGCTTTTTCGGGTACTGTTTGTAAAGGGTTACCATCCAAAGCTAGTAATGTTATAGAAGGATTTTTTAGAAAGGCATCCACTGGTAATTTGTTAAGTAAATTAAATCCTATATCTAGTACTCTCAAATCTGTTAATGTTCCAATAGCAGCGGTTGGAAATTCCGGTAAGAGATTATTTAAAAGACTCAGAGAGCTCAAGGTTGTCTTGATGCCAGCAAACGCATCTTCTTCGAGATGAACGATCAAATTTCTCTCTAAATTTAGGGCAGTTAATGAGTCTAATCCCTCGAAAGTCCGGCTCCCATCAGGTCCTGGGAGCTCTCGTATACTATTTTGAGATAGGTCAAGAAATGCTAAGCTCCGAAGACCTCTGATGCAATCTGGAACGACTTTCTGCCTCGTGCCTTTTAAATTTAAGTTCTTTAATGAACTTTCTAATCCAGAAAGTGTTTGAGGTTCTAAAGTTATGTTGTTGTCTGAAAGTTTAAGCGTTGTGAGCTTACGGAGAGTAATAAATGAGTGGTTTCCGACGTGTGTGATACGATTTTTGGATATGTCTAGTAGGGAGAGATTGATTAATATTTTTAAAGCCTTTACGGGTAATTCAGTCAGCTCATTATCTTGCAAGTTCAAATTCTTCAAATAGGGACCCTGTCCTCTAAAAGCGTCATCTTCTACTCGTGCTATTCCGCAACCAGATATTTGTAAATTGTTGATTTTAAGATTTGCAAACATATTATTCGTGAGAACAGGTATTGTGGAGTTATTGACGTACAGAAGATCGATTACAACTTTTCCTGCGCTTTCGCCTAATGCCGCTAGTAGTTTTGGGAAGTCAACCTGATAAAACAAAAAACATTTTATTAACTAAAGATTGAGTAGACACAGTATACAATTATTTTCGTTAATAGTCTTCGACTTTAACTACGTAAATAGATTATAATAATGTGAGTTTGTGATTACGTCTAGTCGTTGTGTGTTCTTACCTGATCGCATTGAACTGACAAGTCTCGTGCCAAGTTGTGTGCGCATACGCACGCCGCCTGTAGCCCGGGCGCGTGTTCCCATGGGCATTGCCCGCGCGCACTGCATAGCATCACCATCACAAGAATCAGCGATGGAAACCACCTACGAACACGTGCATGGCTGGATCCAACCTGAAACATAATAATTAAGCAAAATTAGTCGTCATATTCATACGTGTATTATTACTATAATTAACAAATCGGTATAGTCAGTGGTTACAATACGCTTCTCTATATTGTGCAGAGCACAAACCGATTCATATTTATGTTATGGTATAACGCATTCAGTTAATGTGATAATTAGTATGATTAAAAACAAATAGGCAATAGGTTTGTTCGCGCTGTTATCTATATAGTATTTTGTCGCGCTAGGTAAATCAACTTTTGTGTATACGTGCACTATAATGGCAGTTGATAGTATCCTCATGATGAGCTGTTACTAAATAGGATATAATCACTACGTTAGGATACTACACTATGGGAATCTGAAATGGGTGTAAGGTACGGGGTATTATGGAGAAATAGCTAGTCTAATTACATCGAAATTAAATGTCAGAAAGCTAGAGATGTTGATTATGGGTGCGTTGTAATCAGTCGGTGCATAGACCGTTGAGGACAAGTGCAGCGTGGCGGCCACGGGCTAACAGCCCAGAAAATATGGCTTTCCCCGTATTAGCCATGTCAATATGGCTCAGACTTCAGAGACACTAAAAACTCCAGTGCAATTATTTCGCATTACTCACTGATTGTAATTCCCAGAGAAATCGGAAGGGATGACCCCGTATGTCAAACATTTGATCTGTGGACAGCGGACGTTTGTTAATGTCCCGAATAATCGATGGCTCAAACATTAGTGTCTTGTTACAGAAGGGGTGAGTGCCAATATTTGAGTAACTCGGACTATGTTGTACGGTGGTAGTAACATAAAAATAGCCAGGCGAATAAAATATATACAAAAGCGGATCGTAAATAAAACTTCATTAGGTATAAAATTAAAAAAGTGAAATTGAGCCCGAGCTTTATGTCAGCTTCGTTTATAATATGGCCGTGAAAGGGGCGGGCACACTGTTGTGCGTTTTGTGGTGTAAGCTCGTAACACTAGCCTATTTACATAAATTTACCAGTCATCCGATTTCGCTCTTAACGGTACTGGCTGTAGAGCGCGCTTCGGAGACGAGTCCACCGTGCCGCTGTCAATTCACTTTCTCAAGGCCTTTGACTTCGTTATTCGAAGAGCGGATTTTGTTTTAATCGTTGGGAATTCAGATTGAAGTCATGAGTAGTAGTAAAAGGGTTATTTCTAATATGATTATATTGGTATATTGTTACCTACACGGTATACAAGTCTCTAATATTTTGAAGTCCGCAGTCCATAGACGCACTTGTTACCTACTTATGGGTGTGTGTATAACCGTGACCCTGTAACGTGTATTGCCGCGCGTAACAGTTATCAAGCGTTGCGTGGCAGAGCAGCCAGGCCGCGGATGTGGAGTCTTTGTCGTGCAGCCAATCATGCAGCGGTAGGTATACGCCAGTTGTTTTAAAGAAAAACAATGTTCTTCGGGAACTATTTTAAAGCTGTTCAAAATATGCAGTTCGGTATTTAAATTGATATAGAAGATCAATTGTGTGTCGTATTTTTAATAAAATACAAAATGTTAGAAGACTATTGACCAACAGAGTATTTCATAAATAAGCTTTGTAGTGGTCGGGAAAGTTTATATTTAAGTAATTTATTCAAAAGCTTCAATCAAGTATTTCATCTTATAGTAGCTTTCTACATTTGCATATGTGACTTATTATTAGTGAAGTGGGGGAAAGCGATCTATACTGTTCTATTGGATGCTTTTATAGGTAGCTTTTATAGGTGGTTGTGGCTATCGTTAATTTCAATAAAAGAAATACATTCAGCATTGTAATTATGGTTTTAATTTTATTGATGCAAGGTCCCTCGCTTACCCTTTACCCAATCCTTGTTAAGTCGCCAGTTGTCAACCGCTCCGCTCGAGTGACAGATCGATTAAAGTTTCGCGAAATCAATGTCCCGGAGTCTCCCGGGCCGGCTCAGCTGGAGGGCACATTTTATACGAATTATTTCGTTTACGACTCACTCACCTGTCACGACGGAATATGACACCTAATTTTAGATTAAATCTGTCTAGACGAGATCCATGGAGCGTCCGATTTAGGTACCACTTGACGTGTTGGCGTTAAATAATAATTTATTCAGTGGCCAATTGGGCACACTTTCAGGGAAAGTTGTTGGGTAAAAACGAAACTGTGATGCAAAAAAAATGTGGCGTAGTATAACATCGAACGGTAATTTTAATAAAACAAGTAGTTTAAATAATATTATGAAAAAAAGTATTGATTGTGTAATTGTTTCCATGAGTATTAGAGACCCAGTGTTTGTACACGATGATGATACATTTTGTAATTTCTTGGTTTCACCGCTAGGGGCGCTGCATAATATAGGTACCCATTTTTTGTTCAAATTGATTCCCGATGCCTAGTAGTGTATAATTATGTATTATCATTTAATGAGAAATTCCTAGATTGATTCCTTAGGAACGTAGTATTCATTGGAATAATGTTTATTAAATGTGTTCTGATATTAGTTTTCTTAATTTATTTATAGATGTCGCTAGTGTAGATCTGAATTGCGGTATGGTTTCGTTCACAGCGTAACTATAGGTCCCGTTTGCGATACGCTTACTGTGATCTTTCCAAAGGTTAAACGGGGGATGATGATCGGATGGGACACGCGGCTGCGTGATGTCCGCCGCCGAATGTTACGCTTTGGCGGGCCAAAAATCCTTCTGACCCCTAATTTTTGAAAGATCTTTATAAATAGTACATTGTTACATGAGTGGTGAAAGTTACTTATTTTGTCCCGAGACGGGGTTTGGCGCCCGAGCGTAGCGAGGGCGCTAATAGTTCGAGGGACAAAATAAATCTTTCACCCGAGGTAAACACTGTGCTTTTCATTACGAATACAAGGAAATAAAAATAAAAACAGGAATTGGCTAAATAAATAATACAAGGAAGTATAAACAATACTCTACAACACGAAAAAAAAAAAACAGATTGCCGCCTATTTTGTTTTTTTTTTCGTTGGCCGGTCATTATTTAGCCATTATTTTTCATTTTCATCTTTAAATATTTTGCCCAAATCTATGTTATTTTAAAGAAATTGTTGAAACTAAATTATAATTAAGTCATTTAAAAAAAAATATTCTTGAATTTATACTTAACTTTCTGTTATTTCCATTTAACATCGTGCTGTAATTGAGTGACTGTAGAAAAAGTTTGAACATGGTTCCATAGAAATGTGAAAATGGAACTAGTTTTTTTTTTATAATTTGACAGCTGTCAGTTGAAAGCGAAACTCCCGGGCCTGAAAAGTATTACTGTCAACCCGCTTCTCAGGCAACTTCAGACCTACTTTCAGAGTATGAGTAATGAAAAGTTATGAATGTATGAATTTTTCGTTAATTGCTTACTTATTTGAGTATTTTAAGCCGTTAGTCTACCTAAGTTGTCTGTCCGTTGGACAGATTAAAATCAAACAAATAATCCTTCTTGCTGATTTAATCATTTTGTAATCATTCATGTACTTAATTCAAAGAAAATTCTGTGTCATATAGGTAGATAGTTCACGAAATATTTATTTTCGGTAGCGCAATAAATATCCCACTCATCTTATTTGAAAAGAGTAGGTACTTGCACTAGACTGGTATCTACTAGGCCTGTGTGTTGTCTCATTATTCAGTGCAACGGCATTAGAATACCTATTACGTGACGTATCGACGTATCGTGCACTACGTCACTGATCGCGCGCCTCGAAATTAATTCAAAACACGATCGGCATTACCCAGATCAGTGGAGGCTTTTCTTGCATTACTCCTATAACGATCCCGTAAAATATTTACATTTTAAACAGAAACAGGCTTTTTCTTGTTAAAATTGTGTACAACGAAATAATTGGATTCGACCTATTACTGTATATTTTGACACTGATTACGTCCTTTAATTATTTTTTATGTTCACTGTTTTGCTTTCACTTGAGCTTGCTTTAAGTATACATTTTTATCCTAGTTGATAAAAATACAAGTGTTTAGTATAACGTAATTTCAGACTTAGGTTACAATAGAATTGGGGAATAATATATTATAATTATTGTTTGTCTACTTCGTCGTAACACGAACGGGTAGTTACTCGACAACTTGCCGTACCCAATATCAAGTCGTAGTCATGAAATCCCCACTGAGTTATCGACGAACGTCTTTGCCCGCGGGGATATTTCTATCTCGAAACCCTCCAACCTCGACACTAATCTGTTCCGAGTGGAATTCCACCACTGTGTAACTTCCATTCAACATCTCGGATTTCTCGAGATCTTTATGAGACCTCGAAACGGAGTTATTTACATCCTTACCTTTTGTATTTAATTCGGTATTATGATTCTGTGTAAGTACTTAGTTCAGATAAATATGAGGTTATTTGCAATATACATGCTCTTAGCTTTGATAAAATAAAGGTAAGTAATTAAAGTTAATAAAATCAATATTTTTAAATTTTGACGAATATTATTGATTGATTTAACAATCTGTTTAATCTTCTTCGATAACTTTTTCCCCATGTTATTTTAGATCATTTTCTGAATTATGTAGCCTTTTTTGGAGGGATTGTGAGTGCGACAAATACATTTTATCCCTGCACGAGATCCCTTGGTAGTTGCGTTCTGCTATAAATAGTTTTTATGCTCGGCCTATCTAACAATAAATAATTGTAAATACGTATCCCTGTGGTATCCCTTAGTTTATGGAGACGCGACTACGTCATTATATTGCGGAAAGTCTATGGACCTTGATAAGTGCTCTAGAAGGTGGGTACCGATGATGAATGTGGTGTCAAACTTAGTATCGCCGCACGGATATATGAAATGCCGTATTAAAATGAAAACTGCTTTATATTGTGCGAAAATGATGGATTTTGTTTAGATGTTCCATAAATGTTGACTTAATATGAAACGATATCCTTGTTTATTAAAAGAGTTAATAAACATAAGTAGTTGCTATTGACACAAATTGTCTAAATATTACTTTCATTACTCACTTGATTAAACGGCTACAGTTAAACGTAGTCACATCAATTAAAATAATTCTAGAAAAAGTATAGTTTTCACTTGCGCAAAGGTAAGCTATTTTCTGCTTCAAGAGGTCGCCGTGTCGACACGAGTATGTTAAGAAAGCGTGTTTGTAACGCGGCGCGAAAGACATTTCTCATGACGTGACATTTCTGCAGTTATCCTGCGCTAGACCAGAGAGTCTATAAAGCAGAATTTATTTGATATGATTATCACATGTAATTTCTGACCGCGTTGTAAAACGTAAAAAAAAATTTTCGTCCCTGCAACATATTCCGACGCCGTTTGACGCAGTCGGCAGAGTTTCGCTCCCTGAAATTGCAGGCGGTACCTGCATATTTGGAACACTTGTTATCTGTGGTAAGATCAATGATTCATCATCAAATCAGTTAGTTAGTTAGCTGCAGGTACAGAGCTGTTTGTGAAGCTTTATAGGTGATGGTTAGATTGGAAATTTCAGTATATAAGTATATATATTTTATATGTTAGTTATACTATTGAATGTTTGGTTCCAATGGGTTCATTGGTCTAACAATAAGCGGAGTTGAGGCGTCGATGGGCGAAAGTGGTGACTCAACTATTGGCACAGTCAGTTCATAAGTTATGTAGTGTCCCGCGGCCCATGCTTTCTCTGCTGTGTCATGTTTTGTTTTTCTGTCATACCAAAAGTATTGTATGGTCATTTTCAACATTTGTTTCCATAATATTGAGTATCAAAACTCAAAGCCCTATTGTAAACGAATTCAGTCCAGTAAGCTTAGCGGCCTACGCGCAAACCTAGAGGATGCGATATTGCGATCGTCTGCATGATAATTTTGAAAGAGTTCCTTTGTAGGTTATCCCCATTTGCTAAATAGAGCCAATTCGTTCAGCTGGAGATTTGTGAATCAACATTAAAATAAGAGCTTTTTTAAATAATAATAAAGTAGATAGAAATACTTTGCTTTGTGATACATTTTCACATGGTATGGTCACACGCAGCGGTTGCTGTACGTCTGATGTGCCGTTGCGGTGATCTAACTAGCTCAATATGTCGGCCGCTGTCGTCGGAACGTGTGGTATGTGCGACTCACATAGTCACACTTATACAAGACGGAAAAAAACAGTGATTTATTTTGTTATTGGAAGCTGATCCTTGCCTTGTTCAGCGTCCCAGCATTTGATTATAACCTAGAATAAAGAGACATAGAATCTGTTACGCCCAACTTACGCCCCTCACTCATTTGTTGGCATTGCAGCCATGCATCAGTAGATAAGCTGCACGTTTTTCCTTAATCGCTTACATCAAAATTTTATCAACTCTCCAAATTTCGATTAGAATAAGCCAGCCATTGTGTTCTTTTGAATGCCTGATGTTTTTTTTCTTTCATATATAATTCTGATCGCAAAGCCGATAACGTAGCCAAACCTGTGTAAACAGATACTGTCAACGAATATGGCGTACCTATAGCTAATATTCGAATGGGCACAGTTGGAAAATAACAGCCGCAATGTTTACTTAGGATCCGATAGGACTGGTGTACAGTGGCATGCGGGCCGGTGCCTTCCTTGTTCAAATACTGGCGATGGCGTGCACAGAGTAGGTATTTGTAAATTCGTAGCGGATTTCTGTTATCATTATAGGGCTCTTGGTTGTGTATGTTTTAGCAACACCCTTGTCTTCTATACAATATCTTGCAAATGTTGTTGGCAACCTGATTATTCATGCATCTTCTGCTTAATATTTGTGGAAAGAAGTGGTTGAATATGGGAATTTTCAATAATTTAAAAGTATTGCACTAAGCCTCAGAGCGCCTATTATTTTGCTTTGAAAGGTTCACCTTTTGTTTTCATTTTCTGTTCTCGCTTTGTGAGCCAAACGAGAAATTTCAAGCTCCAACTGTTTCCATAGACGTGGAATTTCCGATTTCACACTTTGTACCGTGTGTGGCTTTTACCTACTCTTGTTGCCACGACGACCTTTTAACCTTACTGGTATGTTTTTCGAGATAGTAATAATCGTTTATTTTCACTTCCTTAATCTAATAACAGTTTTTCACAGGCCCAAACTAGATATGACTGCAAATACATTTACCTTAAAAAAAATATTTAACTTTATCCTACTTAAAATAAATCACTGAAGTTGAACTAACGACTCTACTTCTTTGCTTTTGAGATGATTATTTTTCACGTTGGTATGATCGCCATTATGCGCCGTCTATTTTCTTTTCGATAACGACCTCCAGATGGAAAGTGTGGAAGTACCTCATTATGAACTTTGAATAGCTGTCAGTGTACACACAGTGTGGTAGTTAGTTTTGTGACGGTAATAATAATGTACTTAAAATATAAGTTGCTATTTTCCAGATTCTTAATAAAACAGTACCGACTACTTTTGATAGAGCCCGTGATCCAACAGTAAAGAAAAAGTGTCAATTCTGTCTGCCGACGCTTTATGGCCATATTCACGCGCATATGCATAACCCGTTAGATGCCACATTGCTATCACTGTCTGTGACAGACCACAGCACGGCTATATTGCATAGGTAGACTAACACAAAAATCATAGAATGCGTTAAAGCTAACGTCAATAATTTAATTCACATTATTGCAGAAGTTGGAAACTCTCGGACTAGCGGTGACTACTCCACAAAGTTCATTTCATGGAATTAAAGCGCCAATGCAGGCAGTATTAAAATCTGTAATCCCTTTGAGTCTGCCACTGAGTGACTTTCTGCCAGGCTTTAAAGTTTGTTTATAGTGTATGTGGTTAGGAGACGGCGGAAGGGTGGCTAGGTGAGGGACCCAAGGCAGTGTTGACTCTTCAAGTTCGTGTGTTTAATGAAGTACCCGTCACATGTAATGTGGTTTAATTAAGCGTATAACAGGTATTCAGAACAGAAAGACTATGGGTTTGAGTCTAACAGTAAATGTGGGTAGAAAGCGCGACTCGGCCTCCCTACGGTCAGATGCGTTGCTTAGCGAAACCACTGTCGGCTAATACCACAATCTATGTACACAAGTAAAAGTTGTTTTAAAGTAATATTAAATCTTCGTGATTTATTCAAGAGTATCTTAAAGTTGAGGACATTAAAATAGCGATCAGATACGAGGAAACATAGCTCTAGATGTCTGTTCCATGGTGGAGTATGGGCAATTATGTTATTGTGAAGGGAACCTGCCCCTTTGATCATGTCGTGTGCTTAATTGCACCGCTATTCGTCGCGGCGGGCGCGGCAGGTAACTGCGAGTATCACCATCTGCGCCAAGGCTTTGTAATGGAAAATAACCGGCTGTTGCTAATGGCTGCGATCCTAGAGAGCTGGCGAACGGTTAATGACGGTTCGTAATGCCGTTCGTGGCGGGAAGCTACGCCCGTGCTGTGTTACGGAAGCTGTCTATTCGTTGGTTCGGTTTAAGTAACTTCCGGAGATTTTTATCTGTGTAATTTTCATAAAAAAGTACTATTTATGAATCGTACCTACGTTGTAACTATTTTAGGCGGGGTTCATTGCGTTAGTTAACGCATCAGCTATTCCGAAGATACAGTTAATAAAATAAAAATAATAATTTTAAGAAACATCTTATGTCCCATCAGTAAATATTGCAATGCAACAACAACTAGATCAGATCCAATCGGATTATAATGCTTATTCATTGGTGATAGACATTTCTGTCCTCTTAATCGTTCATTTGCATTGTATGCGAGTGAATTTCTAGAATTTACTTTACAATGTTGTATGTGGATCGAAAAAAACGTAAGGAACGCAGTGAGGTGTTAACGATCGGATGCGGAGACGCGCGGAGATGGCCGCCGCGTGCGGCGAGTAGCAGCGCGTGGCCGGCCGGCGGCGGCGGCGGCGGCGGCGGCGGCGGCGGCGGCGCCCGCGCTGCTGCCGCGTGGCCGCCTTGCCGACCGACGCGAAACCAAGTCTATGCTTGACCACGCTTATATTTATTACGCTCGGTTGCCCTGTGCGCGTGTAATCATTAACGATTCATAACTGATCGGTTTAATTTGTAATTCAATATTCATCAAAATAAAGTTAATTCGAAATAGGACTCTTTAAAAGGGAACTGTACATAGATGAATAGTAATTTATTCTTCCATGTAAGATCAGTGTTGCTTCATCCCCATTCACAAAGGTTATAAGAGTAAGAGTTAAGGCAAACGATCCGGTAAACGAATGTCCCGTCCGTAACACATTTTGTATGCCACCCGCGCGCGTTCCAGCGAATGTTCTACGGTGGTAGCTAGTCCATCTTCACAGCTCGAACGACGAGGCCTCTGCTCTTAGATTAATGTCACTGCTGCACCTGCGTATGCGCAGTTCGTCGCACAGCCCAACTCGGCATCGTTGAATAAAAAATATAGTAGGTAAGTATCGAAGTTTGCCGTTGGTGACATGAAATGCATGTCGTCTAGGTATTCAATTTTTTCAACATCGACTGTGACGAAATAAATAGTATTACATACAGGTAGTCGAGTAACAGGATAGGAACAGTAAATAAAGAATAATCAACCTGTAGTATACCTAAAACCTAACCATTTAACACTAAAATAATGAATTAAGCACCGAATATTAAAAACCATTATTGTATACTAAGGAATTTCAGGAAAAAAACATGATAGATCATCCTCCCGTCTTAGCCAATTATTCGTTGCGCTCCAACGCATTTCATAGCAGATTCTTTACCATAATTCAGCGGTAAATATCTAGCTAATGGTTTGATTTTATGTGTAGTTGTTATTACTGTCGCGCCTGAAATATCGGAACTACAGATAACTGCCAATACAACGAACGTGTATGGAATAAGTAATGATCCCTCCACTTTCCAATATTCATTATTCGGTTGGTTAGCTTTTGGAAGCTTGAAGGAGAAGCATAGCAGGTTTAACTTTGTCAGTATGTCTGAGCTTGAGTTCAATACCTAAGTCATCCTTTTTTATGGTTTAAATGTAGGACTTAGGTATCACTACATAGTATAACACAAAGTCGCTTCCCGCTGTCTGTATGTCCCTATGTATGCTTAGATCTTTAAAAATACGCAACGGGTTTTGATGCGGTTTCTTTTAATAGATAGAGTGATTCAAGAGGAAGGTTTATGTGTATAATACATGCATAATATAGTAGAGAAACAATTATAATTTTGGAGCCGTGCGAAGCCGGGGCGGGTCGCTAGTTTCCTATACAATTGTAATAATACAGTAAGTTTTAGGAGTATGGGTATAACTAATATTTTACCGCTTGTTCAAGTTATTTGAAATTATGATAATATAAATAGGTACTATATTCATATTTGTATGGTAGGCCCATCAAACTGGTTTAGAATCTTCATATTATACGTGGCGCTTGCAAACAGCTTTCTGTTAAATGTTACAACTTTCTATAATCGTCATCATTTAAATAGATAACTATCTATATATATATAACTCAAAGGTGACTGACTGACATAGTGATCTATCAACGCACAGCCCAAACCACTGGACGGATCGGGCATGGAATTTGACATGCAGGTAGATGTTATGACGTAGGCATCCGCTAAGAAAGGATTTTGATTAATTCTACCCTCAAGGGGATAAAATAGGGGATGAAAGTTTGTATGAAACTGTCAATTAAATTTCACGCGGACGAAGTCGCGGGCACAGCTATTACAAATATTATTATTTCATGTTATACGAGTATGATTAGAATTCTCGAAGATTATGGACAGGTTTTTGAATCTCCGTTAGAATTCAAAATATGGTGATTTCGCGACTGAGTCGATGTAACGTCTCTACTCAATTATCGAAAGTATTCGAAACCGTTGGTATTTACTCGATATGTTGGTATTGATAAATTGGTTATTAACTGTTATTTATTGTTTACTCTGTTGTTATTGAGCATCACACGCCATTTGCACAGTTTTATAATGTCCAATCGCAATATGGTGTTGCTAATGCCTATGTTTGTACCGTATAGTTTATACTGTGGTATTATATTCAAAAGCTACCATTTCCCCTTGATTATTCATAGTGTGCGCAACTACTTTGTCATCTACAAGCGAGTGGCCTCAGACGGCTCGTTTACTTTATTTATGTTACGTTTATGATAGCTATCCATATCCGGAAGGAAGCCTTTGGCTCACCGCTTTGTTCAATCTTATCATATTTTGATCTTTGCAATTTAGAGCAAGATCTTATCACCTCAGGTTTCTATTTGACTTTTAAATCCTAATACATTTCATTTTTATTTTTCAATTATAAATTTCTCATCTCTGCGCGTTGTACCGCTTTATTGAGTAGAATTTTATGAAGCCTTGCTTACCGTTACCGCGAAATGTGCCATAAACGAGCATAATGGCGTGTGGCGCACTAACTACTACAATATTATCAATTACAATTTCCACTTAAATTAAGTTGTTTAAGGAATTGTTAAAAAAAATAGAATTGTGTTTAGCGTTTAGAAGTCCATTACCTATCCATACATACAAATACATACAAATAAATAAAATTGGAGTGTCTGTTTGTAATATATAAATTACACTTTTTCACTAAATGCATATGAAAGTACATACGACACCAATAGCAAAAAGGCGATTTAAAAATTTTTTGTCTGTCTGTCTGTCTGTCTGTGTGTTTGTTCCGGGTAATCTCCGAAACGGCTAGACCGATTTTGACGGGACTTTCACTGGTAGATAGCTGATGTTATAAGAAGTAACTTAGGCTACTTTTTATTATATTTTAGAAAAACAAAATTAAAAAATGGGTCCTGTCGCGCGGGCTCAGAACGCGGGAGCGGGCTTTTTTGTTAAGTTAAATTCCACGCGGACGAAGTCGCGGGCTCAGCTAGTGGTTCATAATTGTGATTAATCTAGAGGTCGTGGCAGGTGAATCTCGTTAGTACGCATAATGTATGGGTGAAGCGACAGACAGCGTATACTGGGCCAATACAATGGGCCTCCCACGGGCATGCGTCTACGTCAACTAATCTGCGGCACAGTTACTCTGCCTACTTCATTGTCTCGGGTCCCTCGCCGTAGGGTTTTTGTCCACTCTTCGATCAGGTGAAAACTATCGCAAAAAACAAAACTCCTGTTCTGGTTTCAATTTGAAGGCAAGAGTTAGGCTTAGCTAATTTTATTTAACAATTGTTTTAAATAAGTATATGCGTAAGTTTTAATTGGGTGAATTATTTAAAATGTAGCTAAAATTGAAAATTTTGAAAACCACCGTTGCGATGACTTTTTAAACTATAAAAGAGCTGATAATTTTCAAACGGCTTATCCGTTTTTATGAAACATAGCTAAGAACACTCTCGATCAGAATACCTATCTAACAAAAAAAACAAATTGAAATCGGTTCATCCGCTTGCGCGCTACGATGCCACAGGCAGACACACAAATACACATGTTAAGCTTATAACAACCCTCTTTTTTGTCGGGGGTTAAAACTATAACGTGTGACTGATCCTGTAGTGTAAAGATACGTTGTTCGCAATATATTGACATGAATTAATGTAGGCCGTCAATTTTGTGTGTAGAGCCCACCAATAAGGCGTGAGCCGAGCGCATATTTTACGAGGTGAAGGGCATGAGGCGTTGATCATTCCTCACCCTATAAAAAGGTCGTTTAGCTTTACAACTACTTTAAATATGTCGATCATAAAACATGTATTCGAGTAAGTGCAATCGGGAGTACAACTAAATTTAATTAAGCTCTTAAGCTCATCCGTGATGCCGCGCCCCCTTGGCGGAAACTTAGCTCCGGAGCCTTGAACATCGTCGTAGGGTTTCTACCCTGTCTGTGTCAATGAAACACATTGAATGCAATTTGAATAGTGTGTTTGACTTAGTTCCGCCATCTCATGGCGATGGGGGTCAGTCGCCTCAAGGGAAGCCAGTTCCTCCAAGCTGCTCTAAGTTGGTGGTCATTCAGATGTACCCATTGTGGTAAACAAAGTAATGGTTGAATTGAAACGAATCCTTTCCACCACCGAAAAACCCGGCGGGGAGAGCAATTCCATACGAGGCATGCCTTTTAAGTTCTGTCGTTTCCATAATTCCCGGCAATTTTGAATTTGGAACTGTTCTATATTCGAATGTGTTTAAATTTCGAATCTCAAAACAGTTGAATGTATTAGGATTAATGTTATTGTTTAGTCACAGCGTCGATTAGAATCTGTCAGGTTACGTACGAAAATGAATCTTTCTAAGGAAAATGTTCGTGCAATAATTTTCTACAACTTTAGAAGAGGCCTGACACGGCTTCAGTGTTTTGAAGAGCTAATATCTGTGTTCAGGGATGAAGCCCCATGTCTGCGGACTGTCGAACGCTGGTATTTAGAATTCCAGCGTGGACATACTAGTGTTAGTGACAAATCTCGCGAAGGTCGCCCAAAATCTGCATTCACTGAAGATAACATCATTGGAGTGAGACAACTAATTCTCGAAGATCGTCATGTGACGTATCGAGAGATAGAGGCTCTATTAGGCATCTCAGGGACAACCATTCAGAAGATCTTGCATGAAGCGCTTGGTGTAAGAAAGCTAGTTTGCCGTTGGATACCGCATCTGCTTTCCGACGATCACAAGGCGGCCCGCGTCAGATGGTGTAAGAAAACTCTGCAAAGGTTCAACCGAGGAGAGTCAAATCACGTCTACGACATCATCAGTGGTGACGAATCTTGGATCTATGCCTACGATCCTGATTCCAAACAACAATCTACAATCTGGGTCTTTCAAGACGAGCCAAAGCCGACTAAAGTTGTTCGTTCTCGAAGCACTTCAAAGAAGATGGTGGCCACGTTCGTTAGAAAAACCGGCCATGTTGCGACTATTGCACTTGATGATCGTAGAACGGTTAACGCAGAGTGGTATACCACAGTTTGTTTACCACAAGTCATCGCCGACCTTCGAAAATCTAACTCAAAGCGACGCATCATCCTGCACCACGACAATGCAAGTTCACACAGCGCTCGTCAAACGATTGAGTATTTGAAGCAGGAAAAAGTAGAAATTCTTGACCATCCTCCATACAGTCCTGACCTAAGCCCTAACGATTTTTTTACATTTCCTAAAATTAAGAAAAGTCTTCGTGGTCAAAGGTTCCAGTCCAGTGAAGAAGCAGTCGACGCTTTCAAGTCAACCATTTTGAACACCCCCACTTTAGAGTGGAATAAATGTTATAATAACTGGTTTGAGCGAATGGAAAAGTGTATTAAGCTACGTGGTGAATACTTTGAAAAACAATAAAAAGTACTATAAGGTTCTAGTTGTGTTTTTTTCTTCAAACGACAAAACTTAAAAGGCATCCCTCGTATTTACGTGGTCAACGATATTTTACGCATACGCGCTAAACAAATTGCTTCGTCATTCTTCATGCGTAGGTACCGCTAAGCTAAGGACTGGAATTCGGTTCCACCGTCAGTGATTCCGGAAGGGTATCTTCCAATTTACAGTAGGTAAATAGGCTGTTAAAGGGTCGTTGAAATACATCTCTTCTTCTTTCTTCTTCTTGAGATAGGGTCAATCGCAGACCAGTCTATACTAATATAAAAAAAAAAAACTTGACAGGTGTATGTTTCAGTGAACGAACTCGTCCTCTAAAAGCAATTAAATCGGGTTCCCGAAGCGTCATACGAGCCAAACATATTAATTGGTATCAGAATTCCCCGAGCGACACCTATGTCGGTGGAAACTGGAAACTGCGCTAGTTGCCGGCTGCAATAGATAGGTATATTTGTATTAAATTGCTTTCCGGAATCCGGAGCCTTTTCATTATGTGCTATAATAGATGATCGTTATGAAATAATTAATAGCGTAATAATACATTGCCTCAATTTAAAAATTACCCTTCTCCTGGAAATGAGTGCCTATGGTTAACAATAATTACAAGTGTGTTAAATTACTTATACGTCATCCTATATAGGTGTAGTATTATGTAGGTTCTATGTTGTATCGTTTGCCGTCATTCAGGGACATCATGTTTGATGTACCCGTATTTGTAGATCTTTGTATGTCATATTCGCAATTTAATTAGTCCCATAATTAACATTTATTGTTCCGTCGATAAGTAATTTATCAAGTGTTATTTTTTGTTGTTATTTGTATCGTAATTCGTCTTACAAACAATTAAAATGTATAATAGTATGTGTTTTATACAGCTTCCTCTCGATTGATCTGCGATTTCGATCACGCAGCTTTGATTATGTATTCACTCGCAATTCACCGGTAAACAACGTTTAACATTTTGTACGTCTTTAACTAAACATAACATGCCTAAATCAATTTGAGGGTTAAATGTATTTATAATTAAGGTTAGTTTCCTATTTAACTGTCGGGCACCGTGTAGTGTCCGCTGCGAGCAATGGCGGTCACCACCGGATGCGGCTGGGTCAAAGCTTGCTCCATATTTATATACCTATGTTATTTAGTTTTTCTCCATGGTCTAGAATTTGAATTAAAGCTGTTTTTTGTGTTATTATGGAATCTGGAATTAAATTTGTTATTTAGATGGACTTATTCCATCTTTTCATAGAATTGTTTGAAAGAGTAATCAATGACTGAAGGTGTTTTATCCGTGGAAAACCAGTCAGTGTTAGGTAAAAGTAAACAGGGTGGCTATTAACGAAGCCCAAAGTCCGGAACCGGGATGGAGCGGCCGAGACGCCGTTGCCACCCCTGTCGCCGCAGGGTGACCGCCCCACCGACTCACCCGCCTCTACAAATACACTATTAAGCCGGCACAGAAGAAAACTTTGCCATGTCCAAGTCCACAAACCGCTAAAGGAAACTATTAAGGAGCTAAACGAGATTTATTGAATTTAACGGCGCCTTATCGAAAGCGCGTTTACAAAACATTACGTTTCCTTCATAAACAGTCGTAACCGCGTTACAGTTACACCTGAGTTCCAAAGGTGTTTCAACGTTTCAATAACCCTTTGAGGATTTCAATGGCCTCCTTTTGGCAAATCTCATAGTGGCACCAAAGTGCCTCAGGCGGCATTCCATCGCGCTTCATCTTTTGTTGCGGTCTCCTGTTATTAGGCTTTTGTGTCGATCGATACGCCTACGCAAATTGTAATTATATTCCAAACGTCAAATTCCTTCGACTGGAGAAAGTGCTCGTTTGGCATAGCCACACGTGAGCTCGCCGTGTCACAATTCCTCTCGCGAGATTCATTATGTAGACGAACAAGCAGGTTTCTATATGGAATTATAAATACGTTTGTAGCATCACTACCTAATGGAAGTCTTGTTCGATTACGAACGAAAATCCACGGAAACTTTAAAATATTATGTGTTTAATCCTGCAACGGTAAATACGAAAACGATTTTAGCGAAATGTTTATTTATTTATAGAGTACCGTTTGGCAATAAATAAGTATTAATTTCGTTATAATGATGTGTTTAAAGCACAATCGTGCAAGTAGCCAGGTAGGTAGGTACATATCATTCGTGCCGGTTGCTGGAGATGCTGCACGTTGATTCACTATAAGTAGGTCAATGTACGCTACGGAGTGATTTTCTATCGTGCTGGCCAGTACCATACGATAGAGAATTCCTCTGTTTCTACACAAAAGTGTAAGACCACAACTTACCATGTTGAAGGCGAAAATCCTTAAGCGTCCCACGGATAATCCTTAGATTCGATCACTTTGTTCCTCCACTGTTCACGTATTTTGTATTAACACCATAGGCTTATCATCGTTAGATCACAACAAAAGGGAAGAGGTCACTTTCGATTAGCCTTTGGGACCGTTATTATGCACGCGTGGATTGGAGTTGATCCATGTCTGCGCGATGGTTGCGCGCGCGGCTGCCGTCGGCGTCGGACTGGTGGCCGGCGCCGGCCCCCACCATGGCTCCCTGACCTACACCCGGCTGCTGCAGCCGCACCGGCTCCGGTAAACAAACGGTTCACCGACCGATTACACGACGAGCATTTGCAAGACGCGGATTACTGCCGCTCGCCTTCTGGACGCCTCGCACCAACACATTTGTAATTCAACGTGATAACGGTGCCGTCAGCGTTCGCGCGCTCAGTGTAGTTCCCGCTGATTCTGGGTCGTGGCACACAAATCGAGATGATATATTTCGGATTCCTTAGAGGCGCTCTGTATCTATCATACCTACGCATAAAAATAATGGACGACCTCTCGCATTCATTTTACTTATTTATTTAATTGTAATGTGGATTTGGATTCGCAGAAAATGATCTGCGTATGTACTTGTAGCTATACATTTACCATATTATACAAAGTACCCACTTATATTTGCTTTCTTTTAGAGGACGTGTATCTAGTTGTATACCTACTAAACATTTCGTTCTGAGTGAAAGTTAGACTACGTGTTAGTCGTGGTTTCGTGTTTAAAGTATAGAATATTATTTACTACATATTTGTATGTGTGGGAATTAGGAGATTAGGTTAGTCGTTACTTTCAACTGATATTGTACGGCGTTATTTATTAGTTACTAGCTGTGCCCCCCGACTTCGTCCGCGTAGTATTTAACGTAACAAAAATTTCGGGATTATCGGGATAAAAAGTATCCTATATGTTAATCCCGGTTATAAACTATCTGTGTTCATAATTTCATCCAAATCCGTTCAGTAGTTTTTGCGTGAAGGAGTAACAAACATACATACATACATCCACACTCACAAACTTTCACATTTATAATATTAGTAGGATTAGTAGGATATATTAAACTAGGGACGCCCGAAAGAAGCGAAGCTTTGCAGTAGATATTAGATATAATTATATTAACGGGTCACGCGTTACGCGTCACGCGTCACGCGTTACGCTTTTGACCGTTTTAGTGCCCGGGTAGCGAGCGCCCCGAACGTCCGTAAAGAAGCTTCGCTTCAAAAAGAAAACTTTTTAAAAGTATTCATTCAGAAACAAACGAATACTGCGCTATAAACATTGTGGTAATGTAATTTCGCCCAATTCGCTCTCACCACAAAGTCGAGGTTTGTTTTACCGCGCCAATACTATAAAATAGTGCTTATGAGAAATCCTTATTAGTAACGCGTAAAACTTCAGCTTGCGGTTGATTGTTACGTGCCAGTTAATGTCGAGGCTCATTGTATTGGTAATGTTCGCCGATGTTATTACTGAAACAAAATAGTTTTCGTAACCATATTGCTTGGTTTTTGTGCCCATTGTAATCATCAGATATTGAATAATGAAACCATATATTTTCTTTTTGAAGCGAAGCTTCTTTACGGACGTTCGGGGCGCTCGCTACCCGGGCACTATAACGGTGAAAAGCGTAACGCGTGACGCGTGACGCGTGACGCGTGACGCGTTAATATAATATATCTAATATCTACTGCAAAGCTTCGCTTCTTTCGGGCGTCCCTAGACGGCACTGATTTTTTTTGACGATAGCTTGCAGCACTGGTTTGAGCGTTGCTTGGCTCACTGTACCGGGTTGTTGCGGGTTCGTTTCCCGTCGGGGCAAATTTTAGAAATGGCCTTTTCGTAAACTAATCAGGTATGGTATTGTACCCATAGTACAAGCGTTGCGTTGCTTATTTTGGGACTGTGCAGTTTGTGTGTTAGTCTGGCGATATTTATTTATTTAATGTGTTGAATATGGAATGCTGGTTATATGAAAATCTTTTGTCTACAGAGTAGCAGAGGGTACGCCCAACGCGCGCACGTGTTTACTGCATCAGAAGCTTCAGCTTCTCAACTGTTGTATCAAGCGAGCGCTGGAGGGCAGCGGCAGTCTCGCCGGAAACTCCTCCGAGGATGAGTTTTTCGATTGTTCCGAAGGCGAGGGAGAGGACCAGCTACCTTGGGATCGGCCCGTGGGTCGGCACAGCCGTTTCGGCGACGCTACCCTCAAAAATGGGGCGCCCATGTATGTCCCGCGGACGCAGGTGTGTATTCTCGATCATATTTTGAACCTTGAAACACTAGATTCATTTCGTATGTATAAGATACTGCTTTCGCAGATGAGGTCATCAAAATGAAAGTTATTGAACCTGTACATTTCTGGGCCAATACCGAATATGAGATTTTTATCACCAAGATTGGAATTTATATGATGATCGATATTTGCATAATTTGTCTTTGGAACGCAGGATCCTGCACCAAAAACTGAGGATCAGCTGGAAGAGGATGCGGAATTGATGGTGCGGCTCGGGGACGACGCTAAAGCGTCCGAGCTCAGGGCGAGGATGATGAGCGCCTCGCTTCTGTCAGACATGGAGGCGTTCAAAGCGGCCAACCCTGGCGCAGAGCTGTGCGACTTCGTGCGCTGGTACTCACCCCGGGACTGGAAGCCGGACGATGGCGGCGCTCTGGGTGATCGCATGCTCCTGCCAGGCAACCCGTGGATGGAGGCGTGGACGGTCGCGCGGCCCGTGCCGGCGGCGAGGCAGCGGCGGCTGTTCGACGAAGCCCGTGAAGCGGAGCAGGTGTTGCATTTTCTGCGCTCGAGGACGGTCAGCGGCGCGGCCGAGCTGCTGCTGCCGGCCATACTGCGCGCGGGGGCGGCGAGGGCCCACGAGGAGAGCGTCCCGGGGACGAGCGGGACGGTGGGCGGGGTCGATACTCGGAGGACGTTTGAAATCGCAGCGCGAGAGCTCCACGAAGCCGAGAAGGAGGCTTGTAGATCGTTGTGCGTGCGTACGGTGCTAGGGAGCAGCGAGGAGGGGAAGCCGCTGGACGTGGCGGGGCGGTCGCGCGCGCTGGGCGCGGCGGGCGGCGCGCTGCCGGCGCCGGCGCGCCGCGAGTTCACGCTGCGCGTGCGCGACGCCGTGGCGCCGCAGGTGATGCGCGCCGCGCTCGCCAACGACATGACCATCATTGGTGCCTTCACTGAGCGCGTCGTGTGCTTGTAGCGGTGCAGGTGACGTCAGCCCGCTCCTGACTTTACCGAAGTGCGTATGCCAATGTGATCCTGTGAATACGTTTGTTAATGGCCTGGCCTGTAAATGAATTGTTGAATTAGTTGTAGGTAGATAGATAATTGAAGGTTTCCAGGTTGAAGAATGATTTTTATATTTTATTTTAAAATCTATCTGCTCTGTTGTATAAGTACGTTTATTCGTCATTATTTTAAGATTTCGAACATGTCATTTATTATTCCGCTAACATGAATCGTTACATGTTTTCACGTCAATTTACCTATACGAGGTTATTCTTAAATTTTATCAAATACAAGGGCTTTTCATCTCTAGCTATTTCTTTCGTCCTTGCCTCGACCTTCGCACGCTGCGCTCCCTCTGCATGTAAATACCTATTTAGATCAATTAATCTTATGTGGAAAAGTTTATTAGCTCAGCAAATTTCATGACTTATCTTCTTTAAAATAAGGCTAGATACCTACCTAAGGTTAAGAACTTGAATGGTAAGTAGGTATGTACGAAAGATTGTTTACTATCAAATCAGCCTATTAAGTTCATATTCACGTAGGTATACTAATGTTGTATTCTTTTCCTGATTTCGAGATGTCTCTCTTCCAAAGACCTTCTAGATAGAAAGTGCTTGATCTCTTCCTTCTCCGATTTGATTGCAAATAAATAATTGCCTTCTGGTTTTGCACATTGTATGTAAAAAAATGTGGACAATGATCTCGTTAATAAACTTTGCATCAAATTTCAACCTAAGTCTTTCTACCTCTTATCAATCAAATTGACTAAATACGCCTCCACATTGGAGCCTAGAGTGCGGTTAGGTGACGTCACATTTGTGATTCTTGTCCTATCACTGAGTATTTATTCTGTTCCGTGGAGCATCGTGCTCGCGGGCGATGATAACAACGTGTACGCTGCACATCGCGATGTGTGTAGAGCTGGTGCGTGCGCTCGATGCGTCTAAGCGGGTAATGTAGGGCTCGGCGTGACGGGGGTGCGAGGCGTGGGCGGTGCGGTGCACGCATGCGCGCGCGGCCGCGGGCCGGGAGCCTCGCGGACGGCTCAGTGGCGCGGCGGGACGCCCGGTCGATTCCAGAGCGCGCGCAAACACTCAGCCTTTCCACACAGATTGAGCCGTGAATTACTTATATTTCAATAGTAATTATAACGTTTTTTTTTACAAAATAACCGATACTGAGTATTTGCCAAATTCAAGTTTTTCTCGTGCGTTCCACTCATGGTATTGTGAGGTGCTGTTGATTTTTAATCGGTTGTACTCATGTCTTATAAAAAAGTCATGGAACATATCTGGACATCTGCTGCCATGTGATAAATCAGAAGTCGTGCTGAATTATAGATTTGATGAATTAATGATTTAAATCGTTACTGGTAACGGACATTATCTAATAACGATTGAAGTGTTGTATCGCAGTACCTAATAGTTATGAGAATAAATAAATTTGTATGCATGATCTAGTAGTGTTAATCGTGTTTAGTGCTTATTCCTGTATCCTGATAGCGAGAAGAGAACACAATGACTGAGGAATTGTTTGCATCGACGTTACTGAGGGTAAGTATCCCATGGTTGTTTGTTTTACTGTTCTGTATGGTAGGTTTATATATTCATATTAATTGTAGGTAGGAGTTAAATAACAGTCGAACACAGCGAATTGTATTGTTACCTACGCTTCTTATTCTCAGAACATCTACACGGCTGAATGGAACCCATTATTGAGTAATTATGATGAATGACACTACTAATTCGATATCTACCTCAAAATACTACCTTTATCATTAATTCGACGATATATATAAAAAAGGTTGAATTTTCTATATTTCTGTTTTGTCTTTTTTTTCTTCAAACACTGATATGTAACGCCGTGTATCACTGATATTGTTACCAATACAAGGAAGGTTACCTGATCACTATACTAAGAGATTAACAGTGGGAGTAATTACAGTAGGGTAAGGGACAAGCAGTGTTATCTACGTCAGAAGTTGCACCAAACATTCTCGTGTTGAATCTTCTATCAGTCAATACCGACCGGTTCCTTCATCGAAAATCCAATATTAGATCAACTATACAATACTGCCTGTAGATAACTGGAACTTTATAATAATTGGCTCTTCGTCTCGATTGTGAAAATCCTTTGAGATATAACTTGGCGATCAACCGAGCCAAATTGGATATCAATATCATCTATATTATGTACTTACTTGACCGACCGCTGCGATGTCTATCAGCGTTCAAACTATGGGATAAACAAAGTGAAGAAAATCGGGATGTGCTTCAAAATTCACTCGATGATTGATTATTTGTTTACATTTGGACAGGCTGACGGACTTTCGGTGCCTGTAGTGTTATTAATATTGTGATTTATTTATCGTGACCTCATTCTAATATGTCTTAGCTGTCAGGCTCGGTGATGGGAAGCATGCGCGCATGTTAAATGGAGCGGCATCGCCGTCCTCCTTGTCCACTCAATGCCGGACCTTCTCGGGCTATTATAAATAGGCAGACCATTATACGATGCCCGCTCGACTGGACAAGCAATAGACTAGGTGCCTATATAGTTTGTCTTGAGGAAACATGTGTTTAGAGAGCGATAGCAAGCGGCTAAGTCATTGAAAACATCCGGACAAATGAACAGGAGTAAATAATTATTGGATAATAATAATGTTAAGTAACTTCAGGCAGGAAGTATTTTTGTTTTAGCGTTTAAACAAAATCTTGTACTGTAGCTGTGGTGTGTCTGCACAGTGGTGTTTTTAAAAAAATGGGTGCTATGGGACAATGGAAATGGGTGAAGGTCTATGAGTTTTTGGAATTCTTGTCTGTTTGTCCCTATATTCTAGCATCACGGAGGTGTTCACTATGAGATAGGCTATGATAAGATGTATATCTCGCTAAGAATAATTGTAGGTCCAGTTGCAGAAGAAGATCTAGAATATTTGAAAGCTAGTAGATAAAAGACCTGCTGACTCTACTACGATTAAAGTATGTGGAGGTAAAGACAAAAAGTGAAGAAATAAAATACGACAAAATTATTTATACGCTTTAATAGTGCGTATGTCGCCACCTGGTTAGCGTATACCGATAATTAATTTAAAACATCGTAAATCAACGCGGCCGTATTGCGGTCGGCGGCGGCGCACGCGCATCGTACCGCGGTTTACTTTACATACCAACCATAATATATATTATCAAACTTCAAAGGGAACATAGATATGTTGACGACCGCTTGGCGCAGTTGTTCGAGCGTAGGCCGCTCAGCTCACTGCACCGGGTGTACCGGGTGTTGTCATTGAAATAGCACATCCGTAGCAGGTCCCAAACATTCAAGGATACTATCGAATCGAACAGATGAACAGGATTCCCAAACAACTAGTAGATACCCTGCCAGATTCACTGAAAAACTTTACAAAAAGTATCTTTACAGAGATATCCGATAAGAAAACGCATCTAAAAAATTCTAGAACAGCATAAAAATATTTTCATTCTTAAACTGGTTAGATTGGATGTAGACTAACTAAATTATATCTCTGACTAATTAAAACATATATATATAGCATCTAAATGTTTCTCGTTATACTTATCTATTTTTAGCTCCATCAAACACATTACCTACTTCACTCGACTAACAAAAGATAAGTATTTTTAATAAACAAAGATAACTTGAGCAATTTGTACCTACAGATAAACTTATTGGTACTTAGTTGTGGAGAGATAACACCGGAACAAAACTTTATGTATCAAACCCGAAAATAAGGTTAGTTGACTTATTATTAACAATGATAGCCGTTCGGAGATGCCATTAGAAAGAAAGAACTGGTAAATCATATCCCTAAAATTGATAAGCTTAGGAACTGTTTAGTAGCCAAGAGCAATATTGCTGGCTATTTAGCTGGTAGGTAATTCTCTTCTAAGGCTTATAAACTAGGTATCTATGTGCCTATTTTTGTCAACTAAACACCTACGAATTTATTCCATGGTCTTTAGAGTCTATATGTGGGTATTATTATACTATTTCGATAGGAGTCTGTGGCTGGCAGTCTAGTCTGGTAGGGTTCGACTTGCACTTTTGACCGTTCCACTTTGGTCAACCTGTAAATTATGGTAAGGTACGCTATTTTAAAATAGATTCTGCAATTTATAACTACATAATCTTTACACTTAATTTTATTGCACGTGCAGTAACCAGCCTGTAAACTGAAGATGTATGGATATAGATTGCTTTTCATTGTCCCATAAAGTTGGGCCATTGTGCTCGTTATTACAAGTGAAACGTGATGTTCGTCGTGAATGAAAGTTTTTTCGCCACCAAAGTTGCTGCCGCCCTCATATTTTATAATGACTAAGTAACAATGGCTGGTAGGTTCGTTAATTTTGTGATACTGACAAATAGAATAGACGGAACGTTGAAATAAAATGACAAAAAGTCTTTCGATTTTGTTTTACAAAACCAAAGGACAAAGGATTTTTTGTCTCATAACTGTGGGGTTGTTAAAGGTCGTTAGGTGTGCATGTGGAGGGTGTGTTCAACCTTTAATCAAAGGTTTCAACGCATTAAAATTTTTGATCAATTTATTCTTCAGAAATGAGACCCTTAATTGAAAAACATTGCCCTATACTACTAATGATGATACAAGGATATTCCCCGAACCGGATGTTATGTGTGACTAATGGACGTAGATGAAGACAACTAGATAGTCATTGTACCTACGTACTTCTTTGGGCGTTCCTTAGTTAAACTTTAGTGGCCTCTTACTGAAAGCCGTAACAAATGTGTCAGTGCTCCGCGACACTCCATTACGCATTATAATAATATTGTGATATCGATATTTTTATCTGTTATCCGACAAGTCGATTGTTTGCACGTCTTGAATACACAACTCCCCTTCGGTAGCTGTTGGCAGCCGGCCAAGGATCGTTCCACGATGTGAATTATACATTGATACTCGGTTATCATCAGGGGGATTAATGAGCGTGTAGAGCCGTCCTTGTATAGAGTTCGTACACAAACAACCGAGTGTTAGGGTCGGAAATATCAATCTCAAGTGTGAGAGCGATCTTAAGAACGCATTTCACATGTAATTTTGTACTGGTATTTTCCAATATCGCACTCAAACTTAAGGTCAACTTTTTTATACATAAATAAGTCGAGTTGTTTTTAACCCCCGACGAAAAACGAGGGGTGTTATAAGTTTAACATGTGTATCTGTGTATCTGTGTATCTGTGTATCTGTGTATCTGTGTGTCTGTCTGTGGCAACGTAGCGCCCAAGCTGATGAACCGATTTCAATTTTGTTTCTTTTGTTAGATAGGTATTCTGATCGAGAGTGTTCTTAGCTATGTTTCATGAAAATCGGTTCAGCCGTTTGAAGATCATCAGCTCTTTTCTAGGTTAAAAAAGCCACATTCATGGCCAAAACCAATTCCCTCGGCTCGAATCCAGTCGAAATTTGAGATGATTGGATTTAGATTTATTATATTTTTAAATGATCGTAATAGTCTGAACTGGCTTTTTATAATATTATAAATTTGAAAAGTTTCCCTGATTCTGAAAAAAATGAATATTTTATCAATTTTATTGAGATTTGTGTATGAACTAAAGACGTTCCATAAGTCACGTTTCAAATGATGGATACGCGCATGCGTTAAATTTTGTTTGGTTTGTTAATGGTCATGGAATATTACGCTATAATAATTATAGAGGGCGTTGCTCCGCCATTGACAAAGAATATAAAAAACTAATCTAATTTAAAATAATTTTAGCGTTATTGAAAATTCTTCCCCTAGGCTGCTCCCGTCTACCTCAACCAGAGTTATTACATCAAATTGAATCATAATTGATAATATTTTACTAGGAATAAAACCTCCGTGACATCAATATTTAGATTCGTTGTCTATCCTAATGTCAATTATTATAATGTCATAACAAAATAATGTCTCATACTTTTACACAGATTTTCTGTTGATTATTGTACATCTTAGATTATAAATGAGGAAGCCAAAACAAATGATTTAATGGTGCTTTCATAATCTGGCATCGAAACTAGTTGTACCAGATGAATTTGCGAGATGAGCTATGGATACTGAGCTACGGGAGCTACGCAAATCGCGCTAACATCATTATTTGGAAGAACTAGGTAAATTATACATTTGATGAACAGGTCATCGCATCGGGGGTTTTTAAATTTTCAATTTAGAGTTATATAATGTAATTTTTAAAGTTAAGAGATGGTTGTTTCATATCTTTGGAGAATATTATACCTATCTAACAGCTTGCAAGGATGGATCAATCAGGGTTCTAGTGGGGGGTAGGCTAGGAGTCAATATACCGATATTGTTTATGGAGGTTCGGCCCCCGAACTCAGCATCATCAGTTATTCACGACTCCATTGTCGGAAAACGTGGACTTGCACAAGTTATTATCTACAATTTACTGAGAGCCGAGAAATGGTTATTGCCTTAGGTCATTTTCTTTTCAACTGCAATACATTATTTCTATTCTGAGCTGTGAGTTGTTCTGGGTCCACACCAGTAGGTAAGATTGTAGACACCTTTTTACATTTAAGATTAAGCTACTGGGATAAACGATAGAGTTACACACTAAAAAAGGTACCACGAAGATAAATAAATAAATAAAATAAATATCGCCAGACAGACACACCAACTGTACGGTCCCAAACTAAGCAAAGCTTGTACTATGGGTACCGTACAATGGACTGGGGACGATCCTAGTGACACCCAGACCAGGGTAATCTACGAAAAGGCCATTTCCGAAATTTGCCCCAGTTGGACTCGAACCCGCGACCACCATGTGCAGAGAGCCGAGCGGCCTACGCTCGAACCACTGCGCCAAACGGTCGTAGATGCTACGTAAGTACATATGCATAGGACCCAGTACCCACTGCGTAGATAAAACCACCGGTTCCTTTCTATCGGACAGGTACTTAGCACTGGTTTAACATAGTTTGACGAGGCACTTCCCGAACAAAGAATGGTGACACTCGAGGTTTTTTGAACTGGAGGAATTAACAAGCAGCTCTTGAGTGGAGTGGGCCTCGGAGCTCCAGTGCTTTATTCTTTATCTCGGGAGGAGGTATAATGAGTGGTTTCTTGAACGGTGAATGAGACACTGCGATGGCGCTGATGTTATGTAGTAAGGTAGCCAAGTAGCATCGTAGCCACTTGTGAATTTAAATAATCTTTTCATAAATCATTGTACCTATACCCTGTTCATAAGAAATTTAGTTACCAGTGTTCCGTGACCTTGGGTATTACCTAAGTCCATACAATTACGAGATCACAAAAGATTCACGAAACATTTTTAACAGCGGGCGTGTCCTTTTCGAAAAATAACACCTATCCACTGGGTTTAACAATATGTACGAGTATCTAGTCATAAAATTCTCGTAACACCGCTTTTGAATATATAGAGAACACTATTGTCACCTCAACGTCAATGTTCGCACGCCGAAAAAGATTGGAAATGCCACAAATTCGTACGAACCATCAAGGGAGAGCTCCGAAAACTCATTGAAAAACCCTTTTGCTGGCTGGATGTAAGCGGATAGTGAGGGATGGACAGATCTAGTTATGCTGGCGGATTTCAGACGCAGGTAGAGCTTCAGACAGGAAGCCATCTATCCAACAATACATAGAGTATGGCGAAGGTATTCGACTTTTCAATTAGGGAATGCTCTTACCTAGCCTTAATAGTTTACGTGCTGTTATCGGGAAGGTAAGGCACGATACATTTATCAGACCCATTTGTCAGAACATGAAAATAACATTGGATTAGTAAAAAGGGATTTAATCGAACTGGACCTAGATATAACGATTTGTGTAAAGACTAGGTAGGTGTGTTGTATTTTTAGATAATCACATCCAAAAGCAATCTTATCATCTTCGAATGAATACATGTCTTCTTCATTGATAAGAAAGGATTATTGCTACTAACCTAGGCAGATAAAGATTGCAAAAACAATATTACCTGAGTCCAATGCTGCAATATTCCTATGTGATTCTAATATAGAAAAGTGTGTTATATCCGAACATTCGGTGCCCGGCTCTCGTGACAAATACGAATTGTCGATCGCGATAGGATTTTTTCCGTATCTGCCGTATCCCGCGTCCATCCTCTTTTCCCGGAGCAAAATATGCTGAACTGAATTGTAAAATGAGACATCGAATTGTCGTTTTACTTTTACCATCGAAGTTTATTGTGAAACAGTACTTTTATAGCGATAGATGTAGGTACTATTGCTACCGTTTTGGGGTAGAATTGACTATTTACAAGAAAGTAGGTAAGTAGGTACTTAAGCCAGTTGTGTAACAGATGTTCATAATTTATAACACTAGTGGCACCAACATTCATAATGCAAAATATCTTCAGGAATATGGGTCCGTTAAGTAAATAATACTTCATAAGTAGGTAATACTTATGAAGAAATACTTCTATGAGTTTCATATAATTATTGAATAATTATAATAACATATAAGGGATTGCATTTTACCTCGCAATGATAAAAGGAAACGAGGAGGACAAACTAAAAGATGGGAAGATGATATACGTAGAGTCGCTGGCCCCATGTGGCTACGTAAAGCTAGATATAGAGAGGAGTGGAAGCTCTTAGAGGAGGCCTATGTCCAAGGACAAGCTGTAAATCAAAAACATACCGGTTTGGAGATCTTATAATTTATTTATTTATAATCTAGTTATACCTATAGGAAGAAACACAATCTTTGTTAATTTAAGTTTACAGCAATAAAGGCTATTATTATTATTATAAGGGATTGAATCTAATCCAAAGCGAGGTTTTGTATAGCGGTTTAATGGCATACGTATAGAACGGCCGGCGGCGCGCGCCTATTGCAATTACGTTTAGATACCTACTTGCTCAAAAGAAAATCCTTTGTCGGTGTGTGTGGCACAAGAAATCAATGGGTTTATGCTTTGATCTCTTTGTCGATAAAGGTTCAGTAGTAGTCTAATAGGTTTTATTGTAGATTGCTGTACAAGATCAGTTATTGCCAATTCGACGTTCCTTGCTAGGTGAAATTGAGGATTTAAAATGCGAATAGGTAATCTGTGCCCACTTTAAGTTTACCAACTCCAGTAGTTTTCGAGATATACAGATCATACCCATCTGTATATCTCGAGAACACTTAATGTTACTTTTAAGGGATTTCACCATCCACAGTTCAATGGTAAGACTTGGATGAGTTGCCTGATTATAACGTCCCAAATCTTACCTACAGACTAAATGATCACTGTCTGTCATTCATCGTCCAACTACTGATACTAAAGTGTTTCTCAACTATATTATGCATGTATTATACCTACATATAAACCTTCCTTTTGAATCACACTATCTATAAAAAACAGAATCAAAATCCGTTGCGTAGTTTTAAAGATCTAAGCATAGGTACACAGGGATAGCCAGACAGCGGGAAGCGACTTTGTTTTTTACTATCGTCATCGATATTGAGTATCCAAGGTGAATGAATACTATATATTATTATAAAATAATATATCTATATAGAATTCCGGCGTGCGTGTTTTCGTAATTCGGCTCCTAAACAGCTTGACCGGATTGATGTCTGTTTTTAATCATGGAGTCACCATTATGGTTCTCCGTAGCTATATTCAATCTGCCATTGGCGGTCCCTTGCACGAGTGAACCAGGATGACGTCCAATAGGGAGAGAGGGAGAGATGGCGAGTCATCGTGAGGCGAACAGCATCAGCCCCGAAAAACAATACTTACATGACGACCGCGACCTTTATGTCAAGAGCGTAACGACTTAGAAGAGAGAGAGCTATATTTAACCCAGTAGGTGGCGCTGTTGTCCAAATCCAGAAAAACACTATGATAGTGGGCAAAAACTATTGAAAACACAAAACTAAGTATTAAAGTATTATTATTAAAAAAATAACAGGTTCATTTGTGACTCGTTATTCCTATATGTACAAGAGTATTATCAGGTTTATTAGTAAATATTTTGCAGTCTTAATGTCCCTCATCAATGGTCATGACAGTAGTATCGGGTTCGTAGCTCCAGTCGAGGCTGCGCGTGCGCACAATCTCCTTGTACACGAAGGCAGACTTGCGCGGCGTGCGCGTGCGCTTCGGGCTCTCGTAATCCACCTCGTACAGGCCAAAGCGTTGTCTGTGTAATGCAAATAAATACAATTGGTGAAGGAATATATACAAAACGACAGTTTCAACACATTTGGAACTTCCAATTTGCTCAAGAATACCGGCTTTATCATAATTGATATCCATAGAAATAATGGGAGTGGTTCTAATTTCGTCGCATCGCAGGGGCTGATACTGCCTACAATAAAAATATAGTATTGTGATGTATAGATACTTACGTGTACCCCTGCATCCACTCGAAGTTGTCCATGAGGCTCCAGGCGGTGTAGGCCCTGATGTCGGAGCCCTCGTCCATGGCGTCCAACAACGCGTCCAGGTAATGACGGTAGTAGTCCACGCGGTCGTGGTCGTCCAACCCGCCGTGAGTCGCGAACCCGTTCTCAGTGATGTACACGGGAGGGTTGTTGTACGACTCCCTGATGTTAGTCAATAGCTTGTAGAAACCCCACGGTACACGCTGAAATCAAAAGACACGATGAGAGTCATGGTTGTTATGTGGAAATTTGGTAGATTATTATCCAATTAAATCTAGATAAAAGAAAATATCGCCAGACTGACTCACCAAATGTATGGTCCCAAACTAAGCAACGCGTGTTGTACTATGTATACCGTACAATGGACTGGGGGCGATCCGAGTGACACCCTGACCAGGGGAAATAACAAAATGGCAATTTCAGAAATTTGCCCGGCGAGAATCGAACCCGCTACCACTTGGTGCAGTGAGCCGAGCTGCCTACGCTCGAAGCACTACGCCAAACGGTCGTCAATTAATTAAGATATAGCTCTATCTTTGTGCTACCACCGTTAACTTGTCTTCTTTGATCTACATTATGAACCAAATACAAATAGCAAGCTTATAATAGGTAATAATAATGATGATCTGTCGATCTGTCGATACATACCTTGATCATGGTAGTTGGTCCGGCAATGGACGCCACCCATTCATCTTTCTGGTATAGTCTAATTCCAATATCATCGTAGAAGGAAGGAACATCATTATATCCACGGACAGATTCATTTCTGTACACCATGTAACTAGAATAGTGGTTAAGACCAAAGTAGTCGGATGTTCCCCGCACGTAGTCTACTTCTTCGGGGGTGAATTCTGGCAATCTCGATCTGAAGAAGCCTTGCGCGGCGCTCTTGGCCGCGACACGCTCTTTCATAACCGGCGGGTAGTCTCCGGAGGCCGAGAAAATAGGGTGGGCGTAAAGACCCCACTGAAATGAATAATAAATACATTAGTTAAATATATATAATAAGAATGTATATTAGTTAAATAAGTAGGTAGATAGACCGCTTGGCGCAGTGGTTCGAGCGTAGGCCGCTCGGCTCACTGCACAAGGTGCTGGTTGCTGGTTCGATTCCCGCCGGGGCAAATTTCGGAAATGTCCTTTTCGCAATTTGCCCATTTCTGGGTGTCACTGGGATCACCCTCAGTCCATTGTACGGTTACCATAGTACAAACGTTGCTTAGTTTGGGACCATACATTGATGTGTCTGTCTGGCGATATTTATTATTTATTCGATATTAATTAAGTATCTCAGTACATGTAGTTTTTAAATTTGAAGAATCTTGTGTTTTATCTCACCTCAAATAAGTTAGTCTCCTCGGCTGCGAGGATATCATCTTCCGTTTCCGGTTCATACCATTCCGCGCTCAAAGTGATGAATATGTTGCCGCCCTGTGTTGGCCTGAACTCTTTGTCGTAAATGTGATAGGCCTTCGCATGAGCCAAGAGTAAATTCTTGGCACACATGTAGTCAGCCAATCCGGAGTAAGTGTACAGTGGTGCGAGTGTTCCTCCGCCGTAACCTTGGTAGCAGACCTCTCGCGGCTCATTTATTGTGATCCAGCTTTTCACTCGGTCACCGAATAAACCGAAAACGATTCTCGCGTAATCCGCGTACCAGTCGATCATGTGAGGGTTAGTCCAGCCTCCCATGTCCTGAAGTTTCTGAGGCATGTCCCAGTGGTACACCGTGATCATCGGTGTAATATTGTACTTCATTATTTCATCGATCAGGTTGTTGTAGTACTGGACTCCTGCTTCGTTGACCTTATCGGGGAAGCTTGTCGGCAGGATGCGCGGCCAGGATAGCGAGAACCTGTAGTAGTCGAGGCCGAGCTCCCTCATCATCTCCACATCCCTCTCGATCTGGTGGTACGAGTCATCCGCGACATCTCCGCTGGACCCATCTGCGATGAGACTCGGTTCTTTGTGTGCTATATGGTCCCACATGCTTTCCGTTTTACCTAAAAGTAGTTGACTTTATTGAGCTATAAGTTTTAGACTTATCAATATTTTGTAATAGGTATTGCATTATTATATTATGTTACATGGGCATAATACTATAAAAATATGATATAAAAACCTACTAAATGCGTGTAGAGCCACGCGCAATGTAGGGTTTCGTAGCTATTACAATAATGCAGTTATATTTTTAGCTATCTGAGTTTTTTCTGTTAACATGTAAAACAAATCCAGACTACATTATAACCTATCTTTCATGAGTTGTGTTCTATGAGCTCAGGATCTATCCATTTCCGTCTGTAGGTTTAATCTTATTTCTCTTTTTGCAATACAAAAATGTATAAAGTGTAGAAATTAATTACGTAACTATTGGTTAAACCTTTGGAGGTAAAAATCTCGCAAAGTGCACGGATGATAAAAATGTTGTATGGAACTACTACACTATTTTATTTGAAAAGCCCTTTCAACAAAACTCCCCATGTTCGGGGAGGTACCTAAAAGTAATTACTTAGTCATTTTGTAACATTATATACCATAAGAATTTGAAAGTGAGATCTACTTTTAAGGTATCGCTGTAACAAATTTCATCGATTTCGGTCAAGAACTGTAAAAGTTATGGCGTTGTGATAGACTGGGACGGAAGGACGGATTAGATGATCTTAGACGGGTTCCTAGTGCATGAGGACTACGGAACCCTAAAATAATACTAAAAAGTCTTACCGTCTTCATCCCAGGCTCCTTCTATTTGGTATGAGGCGGTGGCCGTGCCGAACATGAATCCTTCCGGGAATTTCCTTACGTCATCACGGGGTTTTGCTGCCTTGCCGTTTGCTAAGGCGGTGCAAGATATCAGTAGAATGCTGGAAATTAAGAACATAAAATAAACGCGAGTTCCAGAGTTACAAAGTTATAAGTAAGTAGGTAAATACTATAATACTAAGGAACTCAGGAAATATGTTTTTATACTATCATCTTCTGCTCTGTCCTGGATGTTTATATAGGAAAATGTGTGTTTCAGTTCAGTATCACCTAGCTTACATACAGCGGCCGAAATTTTGTTTTTTTTTCACTTATAGCGACAAACTTTGTGAGAGTTCGTATGCGCCTCTAACAATTTTTCATTAAAATACTCGTATTTTTTTATACTTACAGCCCCAACGTAGCTTGCATGGTTACAATCGTATGTGACGGATGGATGCTGCTACACAGGTTTATATACATGTACTTATCATGATATTTTTTGATATAATTGTTTATCGTAAAGGATAAGTCCGGGTTGTGCCTGCTTGACAAGACAATGTGTTACCAAAACATTTGTAAACACTTATCTCGACGCAGGTGGTAATCTCCCCACTTATAAAAATCGCGCAATCTGTTTACACGTATAAATTGTATCTATGTAATTTGAAAAAGAAAAACTGAGTAGTTAGGTAATTAGTCTTTACAAGACTGGATAACTAGATATACAAGTGTTTACGAGTCTACGCACAAAACTGTGAATCTCAATAATCATGGTACGCACTCATCAAGACAAATGTCATTATAGCTCTATGTAATATACAGAACGACAAAAATAGATAAATAAATAAAAATACCGATTAAAAAAACCCGGGCGGGCGCTCTAGAAAATACATGGTGCCGTGTAGATGAAGGTGTCCTAATGTAATGTACAGATAGTGGCACCGACTCCAAAGGACGGAAATTACAAGGTGCCTATTTATTTTTAGCTTTTTAGTGCACCCAGGTTTTATTTATGTTAATTATTTAAATTAATTCTTTTTTTTCACGATTTTCAGTGGTAAACTCGGTACATATTGAATTCCTGGTGACAGTACAAACAAACTACTAGACCAATTTTAATAAAATTTGGGACCATCTGGAAGGTAATGTCCTTTCAAACCAAAAAAATATTTTTCAAAATCGGTTCTCACGCAATTGAAGCAGAAATCGGTGAACATAGATAAAAAAGAATAGGTACATACAGTCGAACATAGAACCTACGCATTTTTTGGAAGTCGGTTAATAAAACAATTACTCTTAGGCACAAGGTCCTGGGTTCAAACCCCTGGGTATTTCGATATCTATGTGCGAATCATGATTTCAGTATTATGATTATCACTGGCTTACGGTGAAGGAAAAAATTGTGAGGAAACCTGCATGTCTTAGTAGGTCTAACCAATTTTCGAAAGACCTTTGTAATGCGCCAACTCGCACTGCGCTTGCGTGTTGGATTATGGTCTGAATCCGCTTCGTATAGAGGGGAGGCCTGTGCCCAAAGCGCGAATTTATTTTTATTTTCAACAACATAAGCTTTTATGTTCAGACAAATATACTAGGGGGCTCCCATTAATTTCGACCCCCCTCCCCCCTCGATGAGACTTCGCAAGATTTTCTTCAACTCCCTCCCCACTCCCCTAATCTCACGAGACTCTTCAAAATTTATGTTTTGGCTGTTAACGTGTTGGATTATTGAGAAAAAAAATAGGAAAGCGTTTGTACCTAAAGGCGATCCTTGTAACTTCACGCTAATTCGCTGCTATGCGGGGTTCGGACAAACACGGCAAACACTATTGTCTCAGATTTGGCCATATTTAATTCTGGAAATATGTTTTCACGCAATTTTACACCGTTTCTGCAGAAAAATAATTACGTGATATTTGCCAAGACCCCCCTAAGTGAGATTTGGAAAGATTTAGCGTGTTCCTATCCCCCCCTAGAACACCTTACGCAATTAATGGAGGTCACTTTGGAAAGCCTGGTCGTAGGTATAAATAATTTAGTAATACGGAACCTGGGGCCATGGCAGCAGGACCCTACCTATTTCGCACAATTCTAGTTTGTTTTTCCAGCTCCCTTATCACCGAATCATACCATAGTTTTATCGGCTTCTGATATCTTGGAGGATCAAACTTTCAAAGTTATGGCACCCCCACAATGGCAGGTTCTTGACATATTGTATCTTCTTATCTAATGATAATGATTATACAAGAAAAACAAATAGGCCTAAAGATACAATATTAAAAAAACAGATACTCAAACAAAATATATTATCTGATATTGATTTCTTATATTTACGCGAATACTACACATTGAAATAAAACTATTTTTACGGATTATATCGCGTTTATTTTTACTTTTTGTGTTCCCGACGTTTCGGTTGCTTTACAGCAACCGTGGTCACGGGGGGACTGAGGTGTTAGACGTCCTGATGTCATAGTTAAAAACTGGGTACCCTCAAAATTTAGTTGGTATTTGCGGTCCGATCCACGCAGAAAGTGCTCACTGTGTCGAGACGTATACGATATAATCCGTAAAATAGTTTTATTTCAATATATTATCTGAACTGGTAAAGCAGTAACATCTCAGTTAAATAGTTCAGTATTTCTTTTTGTTTAATTTGTTATGCAATCTGCGACGTTGTTATTTGATGTGAGTGCATACATTGAATACCGAGCAAGCAACGGATTCTAAGATTGAACCGCGAGTGAAACGAATGGATCAAAAAATAATCCAGAGCGTAGCGAGGGATTCAAAGGCACAAGACCTAAATCATTTTCCAACCGTGCGAAAAACACAACTTCCCGTCTCACTACAGCGAAGAAAATGCAAAATGCAAGAAAAGCAATTCAAATATTACTCGTATATACTCAGTATTTCATTATGTATAGCATTAAGCCTACCAACCAATCACCACATCGTATTTTAAAATTTACTTCAAATTAATTATAAAATAAACCAAAAAATGAAAATTTTATAAAGAAAGCCTTTCCGAGCTATGAAAATATATTGTATCTCCAACAAGTCACTTGGCAACAGATGGATTATCAAAACTTGGCATCCAACACTGAAGTACTCTGCATATTCTAATTTAAAATTATTGTCGGACTTGTGTAAATTACATCTATATATGTATAAATAATAATTTGTTAATTTACATTGTGTTTATAACGGGTTTAACTTTCTTGTAACGTTGTTCTCACGTTGTTTCTCTATTTTAATGTGTAGAATAAAACAACTGTATGATAGATAGATATATTTTAATGATTTATTTCAACTTAGCTGCACTGCAGATGATGCACATTTTTATTAAATAAAGTACTCAATCTTGATATTTGTACAATTATAATCTTTATAAAGATTTGATCGCGTATTCTTTGGTTTTAATGTCCCTCATCAATGGTCATCCCATTCGTATCGGGTTTGTAGTTGATGTCGAGGCTGCGCGTGCGCACGATCTCCTTGTACACGAAGGCGGACTTGCGCGGCGTGCGCGTGCGCTCCGGACTCTCGTAGTCCACCTCGTAGAGGCCGAATCGTTTTCTGAGGATAAGTACTTCTTTCTTTAAAATTATGGCTCACCCAAGTTTATAGGTATTTCGCCAGTGTCAAGTAATTTATAGCAATAACAAACAATTAATAAAAATACAATACAAAAATGTGAACATCCACTTTGGAAGTTTATTGTTATTCAGGAGGAAGAGATAAATGTCATGTAGAATGACAGATATTAGTATACAACTTAGGCCGGATTCACACGGGGGTTTATCTCACCCGTATTCTAGTGAGATATGAAGATGGGCAGAAAATTAGTTATGTAACGATTCACATGACAAACAGGACAGCTAGATAAACATTAATCCATCTTATCCGACCGTCAGCGTTCACATAATGTCGCCGTGTTCATTCGATATTTTGAAAGTGCTTAAAGTTGTTTTATTTGTTTTAATTGTGCTTTACCACCAAGTAATTGAAATATTCGTTACTTTCTTTTTCTATGACCACTTGTCTTATATAAATCACTTATTATGCTTTTTTTAGAATGTCGGTCCGATTTTACCTGAACATTCCCACCACCAAGGGCTATGTCCCTTAAGCCTACTGGTAGGGCAATCAGCTTAAACACTACCGGCTTCATGACCTCGCCGGCGAGGTCGACGTCCCCCACTTCCGCTAGAAGGTGCGTCTACGTACCTAGCCGCATCTTGACACCCGACAAGCCCGCTGAGTTTCTTGCCGCGATAAAAAAAGGTCGCCTGTTTGCACCACAGCAGCGTAGCGACTCTCAAGTGTCCATATGGCATGTGTTATTAGGGTTCTTACTTTACGAGTGTTTTAAGGATATACCTATAACCTATATACCCCCTGCAAACCTAACTTACCGCCCAACGAACAAAAATAGTGATCGCAGAAGTAAGAAAGGATAGATACATACATTCATAGATGATTCATGTTTATTTACCCAAATATTATAACCAAAGTAGTGAAATATCAGAAACAAAGTTGGATTTACGGTAAATTTTTAGCTCCCAGTTCGTGTTGGAAAAAAATTAAAGTAGTATATGTGTAACTTTCGATGCGTGGTCTGTAAATATTTTGTAAAGCACTAAAAATCCAGTACATCACTCTATCCCCAAAAAGCGTGAAAGCTACTCGCGCATAGTATGCAAACCAGTCTATGATATACGAGGGATGCCTTTTAAGTTTTGTCGTTTGAAGAATAAAACACAACTAGAACCTTATAGTACTTTTTATTGTTTTTCAAAGTATTCACCACGTAGCTTAATACTCTTTTCCATTCGCTCAAACCAGTTATTATAACATTTATACCACTCTAAAGTGGGGGTGTTCAAAATGGCTGACTTGAAAGCGTCGACTGCTTCTTCACTGGACTGGAACCTTTGACCACGAAGACTTTTCTTAATTTTAGGAAATGTAAATAAATCGTTAGGGCTTAGGTCAGGACTGTATGGAGGATGATCAAGAATTTCTACTTTTTCCTGCTTCAAATACTCAATCGTTTGACGAGCGCTGTGTGAGATTGCGTTGTCGTGGTGCAGGATGATGCGTCGCTTTGAGTTAGATTTTCGAAGTTGGCGGTGACTTGTGGTAAACAAACTGTGGTATACCACTCTCCATTAACCGTTCTACGATCTTCAAGTGCAATAGTCGCAATATGGCCGGTTTTTCCAATGAACGTGGCCACCACCTTCTTTGAAGTGCTTCGAGAACGAACAACTTTAGTCGGTTTTGGCTCGTCTTGAAAGACCCAGATTGTAGATTGTTGTTTGGAATCAGGATCGTAGGCATAGATCCAAGATTCGTCACCACTGATGATGTCGTAGACGTGATTTGACTCTCCTTGGTTGAACCTTTGCAGAGTTTTCTTACACCATCTGACGCGGGCCGCCTTGTGATCGTCGGAAAGCAGATGCGGTATCCAACGGCAAACTAGCTTTCTTACACCAAGTGCTTCATGCAAGATTTTCTGAATGGTTGTCCCTGAGATGCCTAATAGAGCCTCTATCTCTCGATACGTCACATGACGATCTTAGAGAATTTGTTGTCTCACAGCAATGATGTTATCTTCAGTGAAAGCGGATTTTGGCCGTCCTTCGCGAGATTTGTCACTAAGACTAGTATGTCTACGCTAGAATTATAAATACCAGCGTTCGACAGTCCGCAGACATGGGGCTTCATCACTGAACACAGATGTTAGCTCTTCAAAACACTGAAGCCGTGTCAGGCCTCTTCTAAAGTTGTAGAAAATTATTGCACGAACATTTTCCTTAGAAAGATTCATTTTCGTACGTAACCTGACAGATTCTAATCGACGCTGTGACTAAACAATAGCATTAATCCCAAAACTTTCAATTGTTTTGAGATTCGAAATTTAAACACATTCGAATATAGAACAGTTCCAAATTCAACATTGCCGGGAAATATGGAAACGACAGAACTTAAAAGGCATGCCTGGTATGGATTAGTCCATCCTCCCATCTCATGTAGTTTTTGGGGTCTAAATCTAAGTGGTACAGCGTGATCATCGGCTGGATATAGTATTTCAACATATCGTCTATTAAATTATATAATACTAGCTGTGCCCCCCGACTTCGTCCGCGTAGTATTTAACGTAACAAAAATTTCGGGATTATCGGGATAAAAAGTTTCCTATATGTTAATCCCGATTATAAACTATCTGTGTTCCAAATTTCATCCAAATCCGTTCAGTAGTTTTTGCGTGAAGGAGTAACAAACATACATACATACATACATACATCCACACTCACAAACTTTCACATTTATAATATTAGTAGGATTGGACTCCGGTGGCATTGATTTGGTCTGGAAAGCTTGTAGGCATGATTCGCGTCCAGGATATTGAGAATCTGTAGTAGTAAAGTCAAAGTTCTCTCATCATTTCTATGTGTCTTTTGAATAAGAATCAGTTGTGTAAGAATCAACAGCAATATCGTCAGTTTCCCCTTAAGCAATAAGACTAGGAGTTTGGTGCGTTAACGAATCCCAAAAGCTTTCTGATCGTCCTGGCAAAACATGAACGAAAGGGCCGTACTACGTTTAGCTAGTTTGTCTTTAATAATACAAGGTTAGCGTACGATCTTCATCCCAACGACCTTCTACTTGGTATGCAGCGGTAGCAACGCCAAACATGAAGTACTAGCCGTGCAGTGTGTTGAAACCGCAAGGCATAATAAACCATTGGAAGAACAGTAAATGGCCCTAGAATCACACAGGATTGGAACACAGGATTCCACAGTCCGCAGGCCGAGTTTACTACGAACAGTAGGTATTTAATAAATGTTAATAGAAATGCAATAAACATTGTTTGAATAACATAAAATAAATCAAACTTATATAGCCGAATATCTTTGCATCTTGTGATAAAAATCTAGCTGGAAACAACTTTTTATATAAGTGAATCATAGTATAAGGTACCTACCCAAGTATAAGGATTAGGTGGGTTAGAATAGCACAAACTGCAGGTACATGCACTCGTAAACATATCGTAGCTATGGTACCTTTTAGAGAGGGTCATAACACGAGATGGACTAATTTTTTTTATGTTGAACCTCTGGCGATAAATTTAGATCTATTTCAGCCAGAGAGGTGTTAACTAAAGGAGGCGTGACGTGCTTCATTTTACTAACAAAAAATTCTGTCAGATTTTGGGGGGGACGAGGTAACCACTACAAAGAAATGATGCACAATTACTAAGAAAAAAATTGTGTCGTTATGAATACACACTTAAATAAATATTCAACACTAGTAACTTTTACGCACACTAATCGGTCAAATACGTCAACATGCAAGAATTTACGAGTGTAAGACACTAAGTGCAATAGGGAGAAACCAATATCGATATTTCTAATTAGATATATCGATAGTTTTACTTGCTCATCATCACAAAAATATTGCATAGACGAGTGCATTTCTTCATCTAATACAAAATATGAATTATTTTGTATATTATGGTATCTTAGACAGTACCATGATTTATCGTTTATGCATTACTTTGAAAAAATCCCTAGATGTGGTAATGAAGCATTTAAAATAAATAATATTTTACGACAATATACAAGGTGAATCTTCTACTGCATCACTAATATATATACTTCACGTGTGTATATCAGCGAAATATTTTTTTAGAATCATGTCAGTAGAAGTATAAATAAAATACTTACGGCATCAGCTAAAAAATAATATTGGTACGACATTATCTACTATTTTTTCGTCGTTTATTAGATAAACATTGGAATAGCGACGAATCAAAGTGTACTGAACAAATAATACTTGTGCGAGTAGGATCCCAACCCCACTTTCTATTGCAAGATTTTTCCCATTTGGTTTTAATTGAGGGTCTTTGGGAAATCTGGAAAAATAGTGGAATTGATAAGTTAAAAAATAACAATAAGTAATTATATTTTTACTATACATAATTTAAAGTAAAATATAATAAAAACTCAAAAAATAAAAATTTTATCGATACACGTCCACAATCATAAATTTATCACTGCCGCAACACTATTCAAAATGGCGAACTCGAGATGACATACTACACTTTTCAATTATTTCGTACTCGATTGTTTAATCGATAATGTTTTCGATTTTTATGACATTTTATATTTTAATTATTTTGTTATAAATAAGGGATTATTTACACCAAAAACACTTACATATGAAACGTTACTGCGTATTTTTGTAGATAATAGGTGTTTGACCTTTTCTTGCACAGGTTAACAACACAGGTTGGCATTTTTTACGGAGCTCCTTACACCGCGAAAACGATGTTGACTTTGATAAAATCGATTCCGTAAACAGTTTTTATAAACGTGTTAGACCTTCTTGGTCTTATACCTTGGCAGAGGGGAACGATCATGTAAGTCTTGTCCATAGATAAAAGGTCTAAGATTTCAGCATATGATATACATATATTTATATACTGTCATTTTACATGTTTGCATTATGTATGACAGGGATGTCTGTGATCAACCTTTTTGAGATTGCGTTTAACCGAGCTCGTTTGTAGGTACTCTACAGGCTTCTTATTATAACATGTCGAACTTTGGTGATGTTAGATGCCGTACTGAACTGACCGCCAAAACGACCAGTCATCCAATTCACGTGGAAATTGAAATTTAGACGAATAATCTTGATCGTGTTAGGTATAGCTGGTCATTTGCATGACAAGTTTGCATTGACCCATTGCAAATTGGTCGAGACACCGACTGAGTCGCAATTTCTACAGTGACTTTAGGTCGATAAACAACGATACCGGTTATCATGTTTCTTTTCAATATTCAAATGTCGAATTTATTTTTATATTGTATCACCTACTAGAAACTACAGGTTGTTTGAATTTAAGTATAGGTAGTTATATCCTAAGTATACTGACAAAAACTAAAAATTGTTTTAGTAGGGCATACCTACATATTTTTATGATGTTATTTTTTATAAAGTTTTCTACATTGGTGATATATCAGTGTTCTTCGTCGATTTTGATTACAGTGCTGTCGGGTTTGTATTGGAAGTCGGTGCTGAGGATGTGAATAATTCCCTTCTAGACGAAAGCTGACTTGCGCGGCGTGCGAGCGCGCTTCCGACTCCTGTAGTCCATAAGGCCGAAGTCATAGGCGATAGTCATAAGGCCGAAGCATTGCCTGTACAAGAAAATAAAAACCTGTAATCACCTACTAAAATTAAAACAGCATTGGAACATATTCCAATCTTGGTAATGGACTTTATTTAACTTTGTGTACGGTGTACCATACAATTTGAAATATGAACTTCTGTTTAGTTCGGTATATTTTTTATTGTGTGATCTGACATTATATTTTGCTATATATAGCTGATTGTTCTTGAGAATAGTCTTCATTTGCGTTGATATACTTATCTTTGGAAGATATTGGTTGTAATCTTCCATAGTGACTAACCGGCTAGGAAGATTAATATGTTAGCATTATCGATTTGATTTTTAGGGGTGACCGTCGGTCATTGCCTTTCTTGTGGTAAGTCAGTGTTGATCTTCTTGGGTCTAATTTCAGGTCCATCTACACCAGATAGTACTTTATGCTTCTGTTTAATTTGTTGTTCTAATTTCTCTCATAGTGATTGTTGTTTTTCTGCTTTGTTTTCAATTCCTTCGTTTTTCTTTCAATGTTCGCGATGTTTCAATAATGTTCTTATTTAAATCCTGTATTATTATTACATCCTTGATCTTTATCATGTCCTATTTTAATTGATTTTATCCTCTTGGTAACTTTAATACCTTCATGATTTCATTTATTAATCTTTTAATTTAACGCTCTCTAGTAGGTAACGGCGAAAGCGGTCGTGGACGTTTTAGACAATTAATGGTTTGCTGCTCTCCACTAGATGTCGTATAAATAGTTTTATAAGCCATCGATGCATGTGCTATTCTCCGATAGGTGGCGCTGTTTTTGCTAAACCACTGTTTTATGGTTTTAGGCAATGCTGACGAAACAGTTTTTTGATATGAATTGGTAGGTCGATTATATTTTCAATTTGTATTTTTAAATAGGCTGTACCTGTAATAATAATGCAAACTTTTCAGAAATTGTGTAATTTTATCATAAATTCAACGTCACTTTCTTTTGTAAAGATATTAAGAGTTGCTAGCGATGGCTCCACTAGAGCCATCTTAATTTGGACTTGAACTTTATGATTTTTATGATGGTCAACATTTTGAAACATTATTTACAAAAAATCCTGCTTCCTTGGTTTATACAGATTGTCGCCTTTTGCAAATGCTCAATCAAATACTCCTGAAGTTTTTTCTAACAGCCATTATTCTCACGCCCAACATAGAGCTATAGCTTCACATGAGTCACATATAATATGGACGTATCTATCCTTCCTTCCTTCCTTTCGCGATCGCCATCGATGTTTTATTCGTTGGGTGGTATTTATTAAATTTGTATGGGGTAATCTCCGGAACTACTGATTCGATTGGGAAAAAAGGGATGGAGGGATTAGGGTCCGATCGGGTTAAGCGTGTTCCATGTGGCATGACTTTGCTCACGGTCGCACAGCATGGGGTTTTGGTTCAGTTTTCATCGCCCTTGTTTATTATTTTGTATACATAATATCTAAATGAAGCTTTTCATAAAACTCCAGGAGGAATATCAACGAGATATATTTTTTGCAAATAAGGTAAATGATCTACAATTCTATATATTTTCATATTGACTAAAGTACTAACTATAATGAACTTAAGTTTATTTATTAGCTCTTTAGGAATTATCTATTACATTATTGTAAAAAAATAGATTGTATCATGGAGGGTTAACAAAAATAAAATACATATTATATATTTTTGTATAATTTGATACCTATAAAATCAAGGAAATTCAATGCCTCGAAATTGTAGCAGAAATTTATTTTCGTGTTTTGAGTACGCTTTAAAATGTTGGATCACATTGATTGTTTTTGCATTTTTTATTTTTGATCTGAAGAGATAAGGATCCTCAGATGAATTGACGATCGCGTGGTCTAGTTCCCGCCTACACTGGCGCGGCACTCTGGACCAGGTACGGTCGCGTGTAATTCTAGTTTTAAAAACTAGGGACAAATTGAATTGGTATTTCCATTATTTAGCATAGTCTTGACCCCACAAACCACTTGGAATGCCCCCTACGAACACGTGTAGTATAGGTAATTGTGTCTTCAATCATATTCGGTCACGATTTGACAATTTACAGGTGGATGTGATTGATCTGTTGCGATAAATAACGCCGGTTCCGCCCAGAATCTCTATTTTTAAACAAGGTGTGCGTGTCCTTATATCGATAAAAGAAAGAATTTTGTGAGATATCTAGTGCTATCACATATTTATGTTACTCTAAGGGTTTATGTTACTCTGTTATGGGATCAGATAACGCATTGACGATTTGCGTGCTTATCATAATAATCAACATAATGCTTAACTTTTATCTCAAGTGTGTGGTTGTTTATTGTTAACGGACGTGGCGCTTATATAATTTTAGGCGTGGGGTCCTTAAAATCTACAGTAGCATGTTTTATGACCTAGTTATTGTACAGAAGTGCCTTGGAGGGCTTAGATATTTTTGTATAGTCGCAGCCAACTAGCTTAATTTGTCGTTCAATCAACACCTTAGCCACTATACTAAACAGCGCCGTTCAACTAGCGGCCTAAATGATATTAGTGATAAACAATGCATATTTTGATGGCAAATTTTGTACCTAGATAATCAAGTACCTACTCTATGAATTAAACATTCCGAATTGTTATTTTATCTTGAACGTGTTACGGGGTATTTGTAAAATATTTCTTGACCTATTTTTTTTTTATTAGTTATGTGTAAATCTATATCTGTGGTTATACAGGTAAATGTCGGAAAATTCATGAACCTAGAGATCTCAAGGAGCCCAATATTAAAATTATTATTACTTATAATACCGGAGTATGTTAGAATTGATGCTAATATTTTTATCGTTAAATGACGAGTCAATTAAATTTTACACATCTAAAATAATATACATTAGGCATAAAATTTACGACTAATGAGACCGTTTGTTTGTTAAGTCGAGTTAATATGTGTGCCAACTAAAACAGCAGCAATGTCCTATAGTTACGTTGCCTAAACATAACTGTAATCTTATAATTGGCACATTCTTATTTGCTATAAAAATATCACCCTATGGAACTCGCCCACACGAGCAGCTCGCACTTGACCGGATTTTTACGACATAGAACTACTGTAAAGATTTTATTGCGGAACTTATATTGCTGCTGCTTTCATATCAATCAATCAAATTGAAAAAAGTGGTAAAACACGCGTTCCCAGACTTACGGCTAAAAGCTTTGCAATAAAAAAGATAGTAAAAAAGTCGGGCGGTATCGGTCTGTCTGTATCAATGTATCTACTTGAACCCATCTCCTTGAATTCTGGAACGTTTTAAAATTTAATCTTGACTGCTATATTTGGGTGGACATTTACGGCGGTAGAGACAACTGTAGCCAACTGACTACAGTTGGCTACAGTTCATGCACGGGCTGGCTCGACTGTGGTAGTGCCACCCGCTCACAGAAGACCGACGAAAAATAGCTATTACAGCAGTGTTTGGAACTGTGAGATAGAGAGGATACGATGTATATAGACTACGACAAAACCGCCCAGCATTAGGCGGGCCGTAGGTATATTACGCTTGTTTTCCGACTTTGCTATATAACAATACTAGCTGTGCCCCCCGACTTCGTCCGCGTAGTATTTAACGTAACAAAAATTTCGGGATTATCGGGATAAAAAGTATCCTATATGTTAATCCCGGTTATAAACTATCGGTGTTCCAAATTTCATCCAAATCCGTTCAGTAGTTTTTGCGTGAAGGAGTAACAAACATACATACATACATCCACACTCACAAACTTTCACATAGTAGGATATTCAACGGTAAGTACTTGCTATAGGGATAATAATGCAATTACGAGCTCTTAGACATGCAATAAATACAGTCTAGACTACTTTGCCAAGCCATAGGTAAATTGATTCGTGTCCCGTAGATAAAATCAATTTGCAGCGATATGGAAACGCTTTGTCAAGTGAAGAGCCGTAGGCCCAATCGCCCCTCCCTTCTCCCTTTGTCTCACCCCCCTTCGTGTCGGCGACTTGCGGGCAACGGAATGTATCGCATGCTTCTATACTGCTTTTAGTATCACGCTGGTCGTGAGCCAGTTTACTGACTATTCATTACAAAAAAACTATGAATACTCTTTGAAAAAGTTTAATGGCCCTCGTTGATAGTCATGACAGTAGTATCGGGTTCGTAGTTGAGGTCGAGGCTGCGCGTGCGCACGATCTCCTTGTACACGAAGGCGGACTTGCGCGGCGTGCGCGTGCGCTCCGGACTCTCGAAGTCCACCTCGTACAGGCCGAAACGGTCCCTGTAATCGAGAAAGGGTTTATTAAACTGGTAAAAGTAACTGTGGTGTGAGCATCTATACCTACAAGCAGCACAGTGCCTTCATTATTTGGCGTGTTAAAATCAAATGTATTTGTTTTCCCTCTTTATACAATATTTACGATTGATTGGTTGCGCGGGTTTCTTTCTATCAGATAGAATCATTATTTTTTGTGGTAAGTCGGTAGGTACATCATCTTTAGCATTTTCTAGGGCGTCATGCAAAATATCAAGCATTATTGAATAAGACTTTATACCTATAAAACTTTTCGTAAATTTTCTTTCATAGGTCGAAAAAATATTATAATAGGTATTTTGAGGCCTACCGGTAGGTTACCGAGGGTACGTCAATTTACGTGATCGGTTCAAACGAAAGAGGACTCTGCTAATGAATACTCACGTGTATCCATACATCCACTCGAAGTTGTCCACGAGACTCCAGGCGGTGTAGGCCCTGATGTCAGAGCCCTCGTCCATAGCGTCCAGCATAGCGCTGATGTACCGTCTGTAGAAAGATATGCGGTTGTCGTCGTCCAGGCCACCGCTGGAGGAATATCCATTTTCCGTGATGTACACTGGCGGGTTATCATATTCCTCCCTGATTCTAGTCAAAAGTTTGTAGAAGCCCCATGGGATAACCTATGAATAACAAATCAATGAAATGTCAAATAAATTATTCTGAAAATACATGAACTGTTTAATTTTTAAAAGCTTGCTTTGTGGCTGAAAATCGTATTTGTCAGTAATAAATATGAGACGATTTCAAATCAATTCGTATCTTTTTCTAAATTTAGTTGCTAATAAATTGGTTGACCAGTTGTGAGCAACAAAGGTAGAAAGGCCAATAGAGGTAGCAATTATTGCAAGAAGTTATATTGATAAAATTTACCTTAAGCCAGCTTGAGTTCCCCGCCGTCTCCCATTCGCTTGGTTGGTATTTCACAACATCAATATCATCGAAATGTGACGGGGAATCATGATATCCCACTACAGATTCGTTTCTATATACCAAGAAAGTAGTGTAATGATTTAATCCAAAGTAGTCGGAGGATCCTCTTATGTAATCAACTTCCTCTGGAGTGAACTCTGGTAGTCGCGATCTTAAAAATCCTTGCGCCGCACTCTTAGCGGCTACTTTCTCTTTCATAATTGGAGGGAAGTCACCGGTCTTTGAGAATATAGGGTATGTGTATAATCCCCACTGGAAAACAATAATAAATGATTAGCCCCTTGCAGTACCCCACCACTGGGCACGGAATTAACCTCAATGAAGTCTGCCTCAGTGAAGTTTAATGGAAAATATGAAATAACAAATAGTTCCTTCACATGGTATTTTATGTTACTTACAGAGACTACGGATAAGATTTGCAGAAAAAAGTTAAGTTTTTTAAATTATTTTTTACCATTAAAATATTATTTTCACATAGTTAAGTAGTCACAATTTCTTTGTTTCTGGCTATTTATACACTTTGCAGATCACGGCTTAAAAGAGTGCATAGCTGTATATGAAGTCCTCGAAGGCTCAATTATTAAGATATAAATTACCTCAAAGTAGTTGGCTTCTTCAGCCGCAACCGCATATTCTTCCGATTCAGAGTCATACCATTGAGCACTGTATGTGATGAATATGGATCCACCAAACTTAGGCCTGAACTCTTCGTCGTAGATATGGTAGGCCTTCGCATGGGCCAGAAGCAGGTTTTTGGTGCACATGTAATCAGCCACAGCCGAATATTTATACGCCGGTGCCTTGGTACCAGCTCCATAACCCTGATAGCACACGTCTGCGGGTTCGTTCATGGTGATCCAGTATTTAACCCTGTCGCCAAACTTTTCAAATGCGACTCTTGCGTAGTCCGCGTACCAGTCGATGATGTAAGGGTTGGTCCACCCTCCCATGTCCTGCAGTTTCTGCGGCAAGTCCCAGTGGTACAGCGTGACCATCGGCTCGATGTTGTATTTCAGCATTTCATCAATCAAGTTATTGTAATACTGGACTCCGGCCTCATTGATCTGATCGGGGAAGCTCGTTGGCAAGATGCGAGACCAGGACATTGAGAATCTGTAGAAGTCAAGTCCCAACTCTCTCATTATCTCCACGTCTCTCTTATATTGATGGTAAGAATCAACGGCTACATCTCCATTGGACCCATCTTTGATGAGATGAGGTTGAGTGTGGGTTAAGCGATCCCAAATGTTTTCAGATTTCCCTATAAATTAAATTTACTTAAATCAATGTTTTACATGTATTTTAAATCTATATACATATATAAAAGAAAGTCGTGTTAGTTACACTATTTATAACTCGAGAACGGCTAAACGGATTTGACTGAAAATTGGTGGGACGGTAGCTTAGAACCAGGAGAAGGTTATAGGATACTTTTTATCCCGTTCCAGTGGAACTTGACATAATACGTGAAAACGTGTTATTAATGAAAATGACAGCCAATGACAGCAAAAAAAAATATGAATGAAAAAAAAGTCTAGCCGTTGATTATTTACAAATGGTATAAAAAAGGAGAACCAACAGCTAAAATGTCGTCTATAGTTAAATATTTGATAATTTGAAATTTTGAAGTTGACAGTTGATATGTCAGTTTCGAATTTTTATTAGCTTATTGTACGGATATTATCATTAGCAATACGATGCCGCGTCCAAGACAATCTGATCTTTCGCGACAAAGCCGTAATGCAACTAGGATTCGAAACATTGCGAATGAAAGAACTGAAGAACAAGAAATTGGAAGTGAAGAGCGCCGCGGTAGTATGGCTCGAATTCGTGCTTCTCAATCACAAGAGCAAAGAGAGGTAGCCCGTGAAACGGCTCGGTTGGCAATGAGGAATCGTCGAGCAAACCTCAGAGATCAAGAACTAGATAACTAACGACGCACAAGAAGAAATTTATCAAGTACTGATTGTGGCATGTTCACGGGTCGGAAGACCATCAGCGTTATTTGTTCTTGCGCCTGATAATAAAACGAAAAATGTAGTCTATCACAAGGTGCTTCAATGAAGAGTGAAAACGAAGCACCAAAATACATGGCAAAGATATTGTTACCTAAAATACACAAACCCGAGGACCCACTGCGTCCCATTGTAAGCCAGATTGACACACCAACATACAGTCTGGCCCAGCACGTAGCGAAGGTGCTCTCACTACTAAGAGGACACACAAGAGCACATACAAAGGATTCATAACATTTTGTAAGTGAGATTAAACATATACATCATGCTAACAATTAAACCATGGTCAGTTTTGATGTTCAGTCTGTGTTTACCTGTCTACCTGTAGCAGACTGCATCACAATAGTATCAAAGAAGCTAGAGGAGAACAACATGCCAGAGGAATATGCTGAATATACTTAAACGGTAAATCTAACCACAATCCAACACAGTTAGCTACAGTGGGTATATCTTTGTTTCAGAGAGCACAAGGGATCTGAGATCAGCAACACCTGGCTGACGAAATACATTATGTCAAGCAAAATAGTTGTCAGACACTGTGAGCAATTTCTGCGTGGATAGGACCGCAACCAACAACTAAATATGAGGGAACCAAGTTAATAACTTTGACATCAGGAAGTCTAGCACCACAGTCCCCCGTGACCATGGCTGCTGTAAAGCCAACGAAACTTCGGGAAAATAAAAAAGGAAATAAACGCGATAAAATCTGTATAATAGTTTTATTTGAATACATTAGATGGCCAATAAATAATCATTATATTTGTATTTTTAAATGAATATTTAATTAATCATTTTTTAAATCAGCACATTTATAACCTCAATGGCGAAACAAAGTTTGCCGGGACAGCTAGTATTTGATATTGATTATGTTTATTGTGTATTCAGCGTTTAAGGGTCTACTGAAGGAATCACAAGTGAGAAAAATAAAATATCACTAATAATAAATAATGAGATAGATACCATCTTCATCCCAGGCACCTTCAACTTGATACGCAGCAGTGGCTGTCCCGAATATAAAATTGTCCGGAAATTTCCTCACATTACTTGCCACCGTAATATCAAGGATGGACCCAAATACCAGAAGTAATCTGCGAATTAAATAGAAATAAATACCTATAATGTTGTTCGGTTTTCTTTGAAATTACGTGCGAAGTTATTGGTATGGCGAGTTTAATTTCGTAGTGCTATGCCACCGGTTTTGAAAAGAGAATGTGTTTAATGAAAGCTTCGTCATGTATTTTTTAATCGAAATAAACGGTTAAAAGCTGATAAATTTCAATAGTTTGGGAGGGCTTGGCTAATATTAGTAAAATTTTATTTAATAATACAAATTTTATAAACTTATTGACATATTTGCTTACATTGAGACAGTAGTGCACGACATAGAGGCGGCTTGGCGTCGTCAACTCTGAGTTTTAAGATAAAATGTTCGGATATTTATATGATTACAGAAATATTATCTATTTATATCGGTATCTCTTTATCTGAAGGCTAGCTTTTGCCCGAGACTTCGTTCGCGTAGAATTGGAAACAAAAAGATACGCACTTACGATAATCACTTTTAAAATATACCTACTCAATGAATGCATCGCAACCTGTGGTAATAAACTTTTAAAAACAACCCCTTCAATTTGGCTGAGGAAAACAGCTCGTGAGCCCACTCTCCGCATTCCCGTTAAACATCAAAAAAAGGCTGAAACACCTGTTGATTATTTTAAATTAACAATCTATTTACCTTATTCAATCACAGTCGGTATGTAAAACCTTACCCCTGCTTTCACCTTCCCCATATACAAAAAATAATTGTAAAAACCATAAAGTACTACATAAATTTTAATTTATTTCGAATTTACTTTGTCTTGGCTCTGATAATACAGAATGCATATTTTAAAATTAATTTTGTACTAGTAGACTTTTCTACCTACTCTATGAATTGAACATTTCGAACAAAACAAAATCTCATGGACCTGTTACGAGGTTAAATTAAGTTACATATTACTTTAATTGAACTTGTAATTTTTAGGGTTCAGTACCTCAGATGGAAAAAATGGTACCCTTATAGGATCACTTTGTTATCCGTCTGTCTGTTTGTCTGTCTAGACCCTTTTCCTCGGAAACGGATAGAGTTATTAAGTTGGAATTCATATCAAATATCAAATGCGATAGTCCCTTAGAGGTGTAAAAAATAGGCTACTAAGTCAACGCAATCAAAATATATACGACCAGTTATGTCGCATATTTTGACACTTTTTGCAAATTTACTTATCAAAACAAAGGAACCAACGCACAGCCCAAACGGCCGGTGTTAGAATCAGTACATTTTGACAGTAGATCCCTTTTCTACCGTAAGTAGCCAAATAGGAAAATTAAAAAAAAAAACACGCGTAACCCCCTTATTCATAAACGTGGATTAGCGGGCGAATAGTTACACACCGAACTATCTATTACTGCCATCGGTTGTTTGACATTCGAAAGAAGAAGACTGAGCATGGTTTAACTATACAAACGCTTATCCACATTTGTTGTATAAAATAGAGGGGAAAAGTCTCAACTTAGAGCTTCGAATATCACTATTAAGGTTACTCATTACAAATAAAAAATATTATTATCAGCATATCTGAAATAAGGAACAACAGTTTGTATTAGGGTCTGGAATTTGTTTAAGCCGTAAACTTAGCCTTAGGTGGATCTTGCTGTAAAAACATAAAACACAGTGGATACTAGCACATGATAAGGAATTGCAATTAAAATGATAATAGACGGTACGGGTTCACAAATCACAAGCTAGAGTCGACCAAGTTAAAGCATAGTGGATTCCCGTTATTTCTGAATAAACTAAATACAGAGAATAAAAAAATTACAGCAAATACAATTCTGGTTCTAGTGTTTCACTACTTTGGTTATAGATACTTACTATAAACTTCGCTATTGAAATGGACCCGGAAGCCTTCATTCTGCAAGGTCTGACGTGTACTTGTCTGTTTTTAAAAAAAGTAGTTATACAGCTCAATTTGCGAAAAAACGTGATCATAGTGATCTCAAGGAGCCCAAAGATAAAATTATTATAATACCTGAGTATGTTAGTATTGATGCCAATATCGTTATCGTCAAATGACGATGAAATTAAATTCTACACATTCAAAAGTATATGCTTTGCGCATACATTAGGTATGCAATTTACGACTAATGAGACAGTTTTTGTGCTAAGTCGAGTTAATTTGTATGCCAACTGAAACAGAACCAATTTCCTATAGGTTGCCTGAACAGAACTGTAATATTTTTCCTTGGAATCATTCTTAGTTGCTACAAATATATTACCCTATGAAACTCTCCATACGCGCAGCTCGCACTTGACCGGATTTTCGGCATAGAACTAGGATGATGATTGTATTGCAGAACGTTTACATATTTCTGCTGCGTTCATTTATTTTCATATCAATACTTAGTTTTAATTGCTTTTATAGGATTAGTAATGCAATTAAGAGGTCTTAGACAAGCAATAAATACAGTCTAGACTACTTTGCCTAGCCATCAATTAATTCGTGTCCCCCAGATAAAATAAATTTGCAGCGATATGGAAACGCTTTGTCAAGTGAAGAGCCGTAATGCGTAGGCCCAATCACCCCTCCCATTTCCCTCTGCCTCACTCCACTTCGTGTCAGCGTCTTGCGGGCAATGCCATGTAAAGCATGCTTTTATACTGCTAAATATCAGGCTAGTGATGCACTCGTTTGCTGACTTTATTCAATACAAAAAATAATAATAGATGAATACTGTTTAAAAAAATTTAATGGCCTTCGTCGATAGTCATGACAGTAGTATCGGGTTCGTAGTTGAGGTCGAGGCTGCGCGTGCGCACGATCTCCTTGTACACGAAGGCGGACTTGCGCGGCGTGCGCGTGCGCTCCGGACTCTCGAAGTCCACCTCGTAAAGACCGAAACGGTCCCTGTAATCGAGAAAATTTAATAAACTGGTAGAAGTAACTGTGGTGTAAGCATCTATACAAGCAGCTCAGTGCCTCCATTATTTAGCGTGCTAAAAACAAAATATATTTGTTATCCCTCTTTATACAATATTTTCGGTTGATTGGTTGCGCGGGTTTCTTTCTATCAGATAGAAACCCATAGCATTATTTTTTGTGATAAGTAGGTAGGTACATCGTGTAGGGCGTCATGCAAAATATCAAGCATTATTGAATAATACTTTATACATACGAAACTTTTTGTTAATTTTCTTTCATAATATGTCGAAAAATTATTATAATAGCTATTTTGAGGGCTACCGGTAGGTTACCGAGGGTACGTAAATTTACGTGATCGGTTCAAACGTAAGAGGACTCTGCTAATGAATACTCACGTGTATCCATACATCCACTCGAAGTTGTCCACGAGACTCCAGGCGGTGTAGGCCCTGATGTCAGAGCCCTCGTCCATAGCGTCCAGCATAGCGCTGATGTACCGTCTGTAGAAAGATATGCGGTTGTCGTCGTCCAGGCCACCGCTGGAGGAATATCCATTTTCCGTGATGTACACTGGCGGGTTATCGTATTCCTCCCTGATTCTAGTCAAAAGTTTGTAGAAGCCCCATGGGATAACCTATAAATAACAAATCAATGAAATGTTAAATAAATTATTCTGAAAATACATGAACTGTTTAATTTTTAAAAGCTTGCTTTGTGGCTGAAAATCGTATTTGTCAGTAATAAATATGAGACGATTTAAATCTATTCGTATCTTTTCTAAATTTAGTTGCTAATAAATTGGTGGACCAGTTCTGAGCAACAAAGGTAGAAAGGTCAATAGAGGTAGCAATTATTGCAAGAATTTACCTTAAGCCAGCTTGAGTTCCCCGCCGTCTCCCATTCGCTTGGTTGGTATTTCACAACATCAATATCATCGAAATGTGACGGGGAATCATGATATCCCACTACAGATTCGTTTCTATATACCAAGAAAGTAGTGTAATGATTTAATCCAAAGTAGTCGGAGGATCCTCTTATGTAATCAACTTCCTCTGGAGTGAACTCTGGTAGTCGCGATCTTAAAAATCCTTGCGCCGCACTCTTAGCGGCTACTTTCTCTTTCATAATTGGAGGGAAGTCACCGGTCTTTGAGAATATAGGGTATGTGTATAATCCCCACTGGAAAACAATAATAAATGATTAGCCCGCTGCAGTACCCCACCATTGGGCACGGAATTAACCTCAATGAAGTCTGCCTCAGTGAAGTTTAATGGAAAATATGAAATAACAAATAGTTCCTTCACATGGTATTTTATGTGACTTACAGAGACTACGGATAAGATTTGCAGAAAAAAGTTAAGATTTTTACCATTAAAATATTATTTTCACATAGTTAAGTAGTCACAATTTCTTTGGTTCTGGCTATTTATACACTTTGCAGATCACGGCTTAAAAGAGTGCATAGCTGTATATGAAGTCCTAGAAGGCTCAATTATTAAGATATAAATTACCTCAAAGTAGTTGGCTTCTTCAGCCGCAACCGCATATTCTTCCGATTCAGAGTCATACCATTGAGCACTGTATGTGATGAATATGGATCCACCAAACTTAGGCCTGAACTCTTCGTCGTAGATATGGTAGGCCTTCGCATGGGCCAGAAGCAGGTTTTTGGTGCACATGTAATCAGCCACAGCCGAATATTTATACGCCGGTGCCTTGGTACCAGCTCCATAACCCTGATAGCACACGTCTGCGGGTTCGTTCATGGTGATCCAGTATTTAACCCTGTCGCCAAACTTTTCGAATGCGACTCTTGCGTAGTCCGCGTACCAGTCGATGATGTAAGGGTTGGTCCACCCTCCCATGTCCTGCAGTTTCTGCGGCAAGTCCCAGTGGTACAGCGTGACCATCGGCTCGATGTTGTATTTCAGCATTTCATCAATCAAGTTATTGTAATACTGGACTCCGGCCTCATTGATCTGATCGGGGAAGCTCGTTGGCAAGATGCGAGACCAGGACATTGAGAATCTGTAGAAGTCAAGTCCCAACTCTCTCACCATCTCCACGTCTCTCTTATATTGATGGTAAGAATCAACGGCTACATCTCCATTGGACCCATCTTTGATGAGATGAGGTTGAGTGTGGGTTAAGCGATCCCAAATGTTTTCAGATTTCCCTATAAATTAAATTTACTTAAATCAATGTTTTACATGTATTTTAAATATTTGATATTGATTATGTTTATTGTGTATTCATCGTTAAGGGTCTATTGAAGGAATCAAAAGTGCGTAAAATAAAATATTACAAATAATAAGATCTATACCATCTTCATCCCAGGCACCTTCAACTTGATACGCAGCAGTGGCTGTCCCGAATATAAAATTGTCCGGAAATTTCCTCACATTATTTGCCAACGTAATATCAAGGATAGACCCAAATACCAGGAGTAATCTGCGAATTAAATAGAAATAAATACCTATAATGTTGTTCGGTTTTCTTTGAAATTACGTGCGAAGTTATTGGTATGCCGAGTTTAATTTCGTAGTGCTATGCCACCGGTTTTGAAAAGAGAATGTGTTTAATGAAAGCTTCGTCATGTATTTTTTAATCGAAATAAACGGTTAAAAGCTGATAAATTTCAATAGTTTGGGAGGGCTTGGCTAATATTAGTAAAATTTTATTTAATAATACAAATTTTATAAACTTATTGACATATTTGCTTACATTGAGACAGAAGTGCACGACATAGAGGCGGCTTGGCGTCGTCAACTCTGAGTTTTAAGATAAAATGTTCGGATATTTATATGATTACAGAAATATTATCTATTTATATCGGTATCTCTTTATCTAGGCTAGAAGGCTAGCTTTTGCCCGAGACTTCGTTCGCGTAGAATTGGAAACAAAAAGATACGCACTTACGATAATCACTTTTAAAATATACCTACTCAATGAATGCATCGCAACCTGTGGTAATAAACTTTTAAAAACCACCCCTTCAACTTGGCTGAGGAAAACAGCTCGTGAGCCCACTCTCCGCATTCCCGTTAAACATCAAAAAAAGGCTGAAACACCTGTTGATTATTTTAAATTAACAATCTATTTACCTTATTCAATCACAGTTGGTATGTAAAACCTTACCCCCGCTTTCACCTTCCCCATATACAAAAAATAATTGTAAAAACCATAAATTACTACATAAATTTAAATTTATTTCGAATTTACTTTGTCATGGATCTGATAATACAGAATGCATATTTTTAAATTAATTTTGTACTAGTAGACTTTTCTACCTACTCTATGAATTGAACATTTCGAACAAAACAAAATCTCATGGACCTGTTACGAGGTTAAATTAAGTTACATATTACTTTAATTGAACTTGTAATTTTTAGGGTTCAGTACCTCAGATGGAAAAAATGGTACCCTTATAGGATCACTTTGTTATCCGTCTGTCTGTTTGTCTGTCTAGACCCTTTTCCTCGGAAACGGATAGAGTTATTAAGTTGGAATTCATATCAAATATCAAATACGATAGTCCCTTAGAGGTGTAAAAAATAGGCTACAAAGTCAACGCAATCAAAATATATACGACCAGTTATGTCGCATATTTTGACACTTTTTGCAAATTTACTTATCAAAACAAAGGAACCAACGCACAGCCCAAACGGCCGGTGTTAGAATCAGTACATATTGACAGTAGATCCCTTTTCTACCGTAAGTAGCCAAATAAGAGGGATTTAAAAAAAACACTCGTAACCCCCTTATTCATAAACGTGGATTAGCGGGCGAATAGTTACACACCGAACTATCTATTACTGCCATCGGTTGTTTGACATTCGAAAGAAGAAGACTGAGCATGGTTTAACTATACAAACGCTTATCCACATTTGTTGTATAAAATAGAGGGGAAAAGTCTCAACTTAGAGCTTCGAATATCACTATTAAGGTTACTCATTACAAATAAAAAATATTATTATCAGCATATCTAAGTGTCTGAAATAAGGAACAACAGCTTGTATTAGGGTCTGGAATTTGTTTAAGCCGTAAACTTAGCCTTAGGTGGATCTTGCTGTAAAAACATAAAACACAGTGGATACTAGCACATGATAAGGAATTGCAATTATAACTCTAAATTGAAAATTTAAAAACCCCCGATGCGACGACTTTTTCATCAAATGTATACTTTACCTAGTTCTTCCAAATAATTAAGTTAGCGAGATTTGCGTAGCTACCGTAGCTCAGTATTCATTGCTCATCTCGCAAATTCATCTGGTACAACTAGTTTCGATGCCAGATTATGAAAGCGCCATTTACCTACATCATTCTTTTTGGCTTCCTCATAATCTAAGATGCCATTCCATTCGATTCCAATGCAATGTACAATATCCAACATAAAATCTGTGTAAAAGTATGAGACATTATCTTGTTATGACATAATCATTGACATTAGAATAGACAACGAATCTAAATATTGATGCCGGAGGTTTAATTCCTAGTAAAATATTATCAATTATGATTCAATTTGATGTAATATAACTCTGGTTGAGGTGGACGGACGCAGCCCAGGGGAAGAATTTTAAATAACGCTAAAATTATTTGAAATTATATTGTATTTTTTCTCAATGGCGGAGCAGCGCCCTCTAGAATTATTATTGCGTAATATTCCATGACCATTAACAAAACAAACAAAATATAACGCATGCGCGTATCCATCATTTGACACGTGACTTATGGAACGTCTTTAGTTCATACACAAATCTCATATAAAAATTGATAAATATTAAATTTTTTCCAGAATCCGGGAAACTTTTCACATTTATAATATTGTAAAAATCCAGTTTAGACTATTACGATCATTTAAAAATATAATAAAGCGAAATCCAATAATCTCAAATTTCGAGCGGATTCGAGCCGTGGAAGTTGGTTTTGGCCGTAAATGTGGCCTTTTTAACCTATAAAAGAGCTGATGATCTTCAAACGGCTGAACCGATTTTCATGAAACATAGCTAAGAACACTCTCGATCAGAATACCTTTCTAACAAATGAAACAAAATTTAAATCGGTTCATCAGCTTGGGCGCTACGTTGCCACAGACAGACACACAGATACACAGATACACAGATACACAGATACACAGATACACAGATACACAGATACACAGATACACAGATACACAGATACACATGTTAAACTTATAACACCCCTCGTTTTTCGTCGGGGGTTAAAAATGATAATAGACGGTACGGGTTCACAAATCACAAGCTAGAGTCGACCAAGTTAAAGCATAGTGGATTCCCGTTATTTCTGAATAAACTAAATACAGAGAGTAAAAAAATTACAGCAAATACAACTCTGGTTCTAGTGTTTCACTACTTTGGTTATAGATACTTACTATAAACTTCGCTATTGAAATGGACCCGGAAGCCTTCATTCTGCAAGGTCTGACGTGTACTTGTCTGTTTTTAAAAAAAGTAGTTATACAGCTCAATTTGCGAAAGGTCGTGATCATAGTGATCTCAAGGAGCCCAAAGATAAAATTATTATAATACCTGAGTATGTTAGTATTGATGCCAATATCGTTATCGTCAAATGACGATGAAATTAAATTCTACACATTCAAAAGTATATGCTTTGCGCATACATTAGGTATGCAATTTACGACTAATGAGACAGTTTTTGTGCTAAGTCGAGCTAATTTGTATGCCAACTGAAACAGAACCAATTTCCTATAGGTTGCCTGAACAGAACTGTAATATTTTTCCTTGGAATCATTCTTAGTTGCTACAAATATATTACCCTATGAAACTATACACATACGCGCAGCTCGCACTTGACCGGGTTTTCGGCATAGAACTAGGAACTGTAATGATTGTATTGCGGAACGTTTACATATTTCTGCTGCTTTAATTTATTTTCATATCAATACTTAGTTTTAATTGCTTTTATAGGATTAGTAATGCAGTTATGAGGTCTTAGACAGGCAATAAATACAGTCTAGACTACTTTGCCAAGCCATCAATTAATTCGTGTCCCCCAGATAAAATCAATTTGTAGCGATATGGAAACGCTTTGTCAAGTGAAGAGCCGTAATGCGTAGGCCCAATCGCCCCTCCCATTTCCCTCTGCCTCACTCCCCTTCGTGTCAGCGTCTTGCGGGCAATGCCATGTAAAGCATGCTTCTATACTGCTAAATATCAGGCTGGTGATGCGCTCGTTTGCTGACTTTATTCAATACAAAAAATAATAATAGATGAATACTGTTTAAAAAATTTAATGGCCTTCGTCGATAGTCATGACAGTAGTATCGGGTTCGTAGTTGAGGTCGAGGCTGCGCGTGCGCACTATCTCCTTGTACACGAAGGCGGACTTGCGCGGCGTGCGCGTGCGCTCCGGACTCTCGAAGTCCACCTCGTAAAGGCCGAAACGGTCCCTGTAATCGAGAAAGGGTTTAATAAACTTGTAAAAGTAACCGTGGTGTGAGCATCTATACCTAAAAGCAGCACAGTGCCTCCATTATTTGGCGTGTTAAAATAAAAAAATATTTGTTTTCCCTCTTTATACTCTATTTTCGGTTGATTGGTTACGCGGGTTTCTTTCTATCAGATAGAAACCCATAGCATTATTTTTTGTGGTAAGTCGGTAGGTACATCATCTTTGGCATTTTCTAGGGCGTCATGCAAAATATCAAGCATTATTGAATAAGACTTTATACCTATAAAACTTTTCGTAAATTTTCTTTCATAGGTCGAAAAATATTATAATAGGTATTTTGAGGCCTACCGGTAGGTTACCGAGGGTACGTAAATTTACGTGATCGGTTCAAACGTAAGAGGACTCTGCTAATTAATACTCACGTGTATCCATACATCCACTCGAAGTTGTCCACGAGACTCCAGGCGGTGTAGGCCCTGATGTCAGAGCCCTCGTCCATAGCGTCCAGCATAGCGCTGATGTACCGTCTGTAGAAAGATATGCGGTTGTCGTCGTCCAGGCCACCGCTGGAGGAATATCCATTTTCCGTGATGTACACTGGCGGGTTATCGTATTCCTCCCTGATTCTAGTCAAAAGTTTGTAGAAGCCCCATGGGATAACCTAAAAATAACAAATAAATGAAATGGTAAATAAATTATTCTGAAAATACATGAACTGTTTAATTTTTAAAAGCTACCTTTGTGGCTGAAAATCCTATTTGTCAGTAATAAATATGTGAGGATTTCAAATCAATTCGTATCTTTTTCTAAATTTAGTTGCTAATAAATTGGTGGACCAGTTGTGAGCAACAAAGGTAGAAAGGTCAATAGAGGTAGCAATTATTGCAAGAAGTTATATTGATAAAATTTACCTTAAGCCAGCTTGAGTTCCCCGCCGTCTCCCATTCGCTTGGTTGGTACTTCACAACATCAATATCATCGAAATGTGACGGGGAATCATGATATCCCACTACAGATTCGTTTCTATATACCAAGAAAGTAGTGTAATGATTTAATCCAAAGTAGTCGGAGGATCCTCTTATGTAATCAACTTCCTCGGGAGTGAACTCTGGTAGTCGCGATCTTAAAAATCCTTGCGCAGCACTCTTCGCGGCTACTTTCTCTTTCATAATTGGAGGGAAGTCACCGGTCTTTGAGAATATAGGGTATGTGTATAATCCCCACTGGAAAACAATAATAAATGATTAGCCCCTTGCAGTACCCCACCACTGGGCACGGAATTATCCTCAATGAAGTCTGCCTCAGTGAAGTTTAATGGAAAATATGAAATAACAAATAGTTCCTTCACATGGTATTTTATGTTACTTACAGAGACTACGGATAAGATTTGCAGAAAAAAGTTAAGATTTTTAAATTATTTTTTACCATTAAAATATTATTTTCACATAGTTAATTAGTCACCATTTCTTTGTTTCTGGCTATTTATACACTTTGCAGATCACGGCTTAAAAGAGTGCATAGCTGTATATGAAGTCCTAGAAGGCTCAATTATTAAGATATAAATTACCTCAAAGTAGTTGGCTTCTTCAGCCGCAACCGCATATTCTTCCGATTCAGAGTCATACCATTGAGCACTGTATGTGATGAATATTGATCCACCAAACTTAGGCCTGAACTCTTCGTCGTAGATATGGTAGGCCTTCGCATGGGCCAGAAGCAGGTTTTTGGTGCACATGTAATCAGCCACAGCCGAATATTTATACGCCGGTGCCTTGGTACCAGCTCCATAACCCTGATAGCACACGTCTGCGGGTTCGTTCATGGTGATCCAGTATTTAACCCTGTCGCCAAACTTCTCAAATGCGACTCTTGCGTAGTCCGCGTACCAGTCGATGATGTAAGGGTTGGTCCACCCTCCCATGTCCTGCAGTTTCTGCGGCAAGTCCCAGTGGTACAGCGTGACCATCGGCTCGATGTTGTACTTCAGCATTTCATCAATCAAGTTATTGTAATACTGGACTCCGGCCTCATTGATCTGATCGGGGAAGCTCGTTGGCAAGATGCGAGACCAGGACATTGAGAATCTGTAGAAGTCAAGACCCAACTCTCTCATCATCTCCACGTCTCTCTTATATTGATGGTAAGAATCAACGGCTATATCTCCATTGGACCCATCTTTGATGAGATGAGGTTGAGTGTGGGTTAAGCGATCCCAAATGTTTTCAGATTTCCCTATAAATTAAATTTACTTAAATCAATGTTTTTGAAATATTTGATATTGATTATGTTTATTGTGTATTCAGCGTTTAAGGGTTGAACTATTGAAGGAATCAAAAGTGTGAAAAATAAAATATTACAAATAATAAGATCTATACCATCTTCATCCCAGGCACCTTCAACTTGATACGCAGCAGTGGCTGTCCCGAATATAAAATCGTCCGGAAATTTCCTCACATTACTTGCCACCGTAATATCAAGGATGGACCCAAATACCAGGAGTAATCTGCAAATTAAATAGAAATATTATAACTATAATGTTGTTCGGTTTTCTTTGAAATTACGTGCGAACTTATTGGTATGCCAAGTTTAATTTCGTTGTGATATGCCGCTGGTTTTGATGAGAGATTGTGTTTAATGAAAGCTTCATCATGTTTGGTATTTTCTAATCGAAATAAACGGCTAACTGATAAATTTAAATAATTTGGGAGGGCTTGGCTAATATTTGTAAAATTTTATTTAAAAATAAAAAAATTATAAAGTTATTAACATATTTGCTTACATTGAGACAGTAGTGCACGACATAGAGGCGGCTTGGCGTCGTCAACTCTGAGTTTTAAGATAAAATGTTCGGATATTTATATGATTACAGAAATATTATCAATTTATATCGGTATCTCTTTATCTGAAGGCTAGCTTTTGCCCGAGACTTCGTTCGCGTAGAATTGTAAACAAAAAGATACGCACTTACGATAATCAGTTTTAAAATATACCTACTCAATGAATGCATCGCAACCTGTGGTAATAAACTTTTAAAAACAACCCCTTCAACTTGGCTGAGGAAAACAGCTCGTGAGCCCACTCTCCGCATTCCCGTTAAACATAAAAAAAGGCTGAAACACCTGTTGATTATTTCAAATTAACAATCTATTTACCTTATTCAGTCACAGTAGGTATGTAAAACCTTACTCCCGCTTTCACCTTCCCCATATACAAAAAAAATTTGTAAAAACCATAAAGTACTACATAAATTTAAATTTATTTCGAATTTACTTTGTCTTGGATCTGATAATACAGAATGCATATTTTTACATTAATTTTGTACTAGTAGACTTTTCTACCTACTCTTTGAATTGAACATTTCGAACAAAACAAAATCTCATGGACCTGTTACGAGGTTAAATTAAGTTACATATTACTTTAATTGAACTTGTAATTTTTAGGGTTCAGTACCTCAGATGGAAAAAATGGTACCCTTATAGGATCACTTTGTTATCCGTCTGTCTGTTTGTCTGTCTAGACCCTTTTCCTCGGAAACGGATAGAGTTATTAAGTTGGAATTCATATCAAATATCAAATGCGATAGTCCCTTAGAGGTGTAAAAAATAGGCTACTAAGTCAACGCAATCAAAATATATACGACCAGTTATGTCGCATATTTTGACACTTTTTGCAAATTTACTTATCAAAACAAAGGAACCAGTACATATTGACAGTAGATCCCTTTTCTACCGTAAGTAGCCAAATCATCATCATCAACTTAAGAGCGATGCTCTTGTCGGTGGAGTTTTTTCCATTCACTGCGATTTTCTCCCAGTTCTTTGACCATTTGATACGACACGACATTCACTTTTTCCTTCACTTGGTCGAAATAGCTTCTCCTAGGTCTTCCTCTTCCCCTCTTGCCTTCTATCTTCCCTTCTATGATTGTTTTCATAAAAGCGTCATGTCGTATCAAATGCCCGATCATCTTTCCTCTTCTATTTGCAATGCTGGTCAACAGGCTTCTCCTTTCATCTACTCTCTCTAGTACTTCTTGGTTCGTTATCTTTTCCGTCCAGCTTATTCTTTCCATCCTCCTCCAGCACCACATCTCAAAAGCTTCTAATCTTACTCTATCTCTTTGTGTCATTGTCCACGTCTCTGACCCGTAAAGTGCTATGCTCCAGATGTACGTTTTAATAAAGCGCTTCTTGATCTTCTTCGATATTTTTGACCGGAATAAGTGTTTTTTGTTGTTAAATGCTCCCTTTGCTATTGCTATTCGGGTAATTATATCTGTTGTACATCTGGCGTCATGTGTTATGGAGCTACCTAAATATTTAAAACTTTTTACTTGCTCAACTGGATTGGAATTTAGAATAATTGGTGTATGTAAGCGTGTATTTTTTGAAGTTACTAAAATTTTTGTTTTTGTCTCGTTTATCTTTAAGCTAAATGCTTTAAGTAGCCAAATAGGAGGGATTAAAAAAAAAACACGCGTAACCCCCTTATTCATAAACGTGGATTAGCGGGCGAATAGTTACACACCGAACTATCAATTACTGCCATCGGTTGTTTGACATTCGAAAGAAGAAGACTGAGCATGGTTTAACTATACAAACGCTTATCCACATTTGTTGTATAAAATAGAGGGGAAAAGTCTCAACTTAGAGCTTCGAATATCACTATTAAGGTTACTCATTACAAATAAAAAATATTATTATCAGCATATCTAAGTGTCTGAAATAAGGAATAACAGTTTGTATTAGGGTCTGGAATTTGTTTAAGCCGTAAACTTAGCCTTAGGTGGATCTTGCTGTAAAAACATAAAACACAGTGGATACTAGCACATGATAAGGAATTGCAATTAAAATGATAATAGACGGTACGGGTTCACAAATCACAAGCTAGAGTCGACCAAGTTAAAGCATAGTGGATTCCCGTTATTTCTGAATAAACTAAATACAGAGAGTAAAAAAATTACAGCAAATACAATTCTGGTTCTAGTGTTTCACTACTTTGGTTATAGATACTTACTATAAACTTCGCTATTGAAATGGACCCGGAAGCCTTCATTCTGCAAGGTCTGACGTGTACTTGTCTGTTTTTAAAAAAAGTAGTTATACAGCTCAATTTGCGAAAGGTCGTGATCATAGTGATCTCAAGGAGCCCAAAGATAAAATTATTATTATACCTGAGTATGTTAGTATTGATGCCAATATCGTTATCGTCAAATGACGATGAAATTAAATTCTACACATTCAAAAGTATATGCTTTGCGCATACATTAGGTATGCAATTTACGACTAATGAGACAGTTTTTGTGCTAAGTCGAGTTAATTTGTATGCCAACTGAAACAGAACCAATTTCCTATAGGTTGCCTGAACAGAACTGTAATATTTTTCCTTGGAATCATTCTTAGTTGCTACAAATATATTACCCTATGAAACTATACACATACGCGCAGCTCGCACTTGACCGGGTTTTCGGCATAGAACTAGGAACTGTAATGATTGTATTGCGGAACGTTTACATATTTCTGCTGCTTTAATTTATTTTCATATCAATACTTAGTTTTAATTGCTTTTATAGGATTAGTAATGCAGTTATGAGGTCTTAGACAAGCAATAAATACAGTCTAGACTACTTTGCCAAGCCATCAATTAATTCGTGTCCCCCAGATAAAATCAATTTGTAGCGATATGGAAACGCTTTGTCAAGTGAAGAGCCGTAATGCGTAGGCCCAATCGCCCCTCCCATTTCCCTCTGCCTCACTCCCCTTCGTGTCAGCGTCTTGCGGGCAATGCCATGTAAAGCATGCTTCTATACTGCTAAATATCAGGCTGGTGATGCGCTCGTTTGCTGACTTTATTCAATACAAAAAATAATAATAGATGAATACTGTTTAAAAAATTTAATGGCCTTCGTCGATAGTCATGACAGTAGTATCGGGTTCGTAGTTGAGGTCGAGGCTGCGCGTGCGCACCATCTCCTTGTACACGAAGGCGGACTTGCGCGGCGTGCGCGTGCGCTCCGGACTCTCGAAGTCCACCTCGTAAAGGCCGAAACGGTCCCTGTAATCGAGAAAGGGTTTAATAAACTTGTAAAAGTAACCGTGGTGTGAGCATCTATACCTAAAAGCAGCACAGTGCCTCCATTATTTGGCGTGTTAAATAAAAAAATATTTGTTTTCCCTCTTTATACTCTATTTTCGGTTGATTGGTTACGCGGGTTTCTTTCTATCAGATAGAAACCCATAGCATTATTTTTTGTGGTAAGTCGGTAGGTACATCATCTTTGGCATTTTCTAGGGCGTCATGCAAAATATCAAGCATTATTGAATAAGACTTTATACCTATAAAACTTTTCGTAAATTTTCTTTCATAGGTCGAAAAATATTATAATAGGTATTTTGAGGCCTACCGGTAGGTTACCGAGGGTACGTCAATTTACGTGATCGGTTCAAACGTAAGAGGACTCTGCTAATTAATACTCACGTGTATCCATACATCCACTCGAAGTTGTCCACGAGACTCCAGGCGGTGTAGGCCCTGATGTCAGAGCCCTCGTCCATAGCGTCCAGCATAGCGCTGATGTACCGTCTGTAGAAAGATATGCGGTTGTCGTCGTCCAGGCCACCGCTGGAGGAATATCCATTTTCCGTGATGTACACTGGCGGGTTATCGTATTCCTCCCTGATTCTAGTCAACAGTTTGTAGAAGCCCCATGGGATAACCTATAAATAACAAATCAATGAAATGTTAAATAATTTATTCTGAAAATACATGAACTGTTTAATTTTTAAAAGCTTGCTTTGTGGCTGAAAATCGTATTTGTCAGTAATAAATATGAGACGATTTCAAATCTATTCGTATCTTTTCTAAATTTAGTTGCTAATAAATTGGTGGACCAGTTCTGAGCAACAAAGGTAGAAAGGTCAATAGAGGTAGCAATTACTGCAAGAAGTTATATTGATAAAATTTACCTTAAGCCAGCTTGAGTTCCCCGCCGTCTCCCATTCGCTTGGTTGGTATTTCACAACATCAATATCATCGAAATGTGACGGGGAATCATGATATCCCACTACAGATTCGTTTCTATATACCAAGAAAGTAGTGTAATGATTTAATCCAAAGTAGTCGGAGGATCCTCTTATGTAATCAACTTCCTCTGGAGTGAACTCTGGTAGTCGCGATCTTAAAAATCCTTGCGCCGCACTCTTAGCGGCTACTTTCTCTTACATAATTGGAGGGAAGTCACCGGTCTTTGAGAATATAGGGTATGTGTATAATCCCCACTGGAAAACAATAATAAATGATTAGCCCCTTGCAGTACCCCACCACTGGGCACGGAATTATCCTCAATGAAGTCTGCCTCAGTGAAGTTTAATGGAAAATATGAAATAAAAAATAGTTCCTTCACATGGTATTTTATGTTACTTACAGAGACTACGGATAAGATTTGCAGAAAAAAGTTAAGTTTTTTAAACTATTTTTTACCATTAAAATATTATTTTCACATAGTTAAGTAGTCACAATTTCTTTGTTTCTGGCTATTTATACACTTTGCAGATCACGGCTTAAAAGAGTGCATAGCTGTATATGAAGTCCTAGAAGGCTCAATTATTAAGATATAAATTACCTCAAAGTAGTTGGCTTCTTCAGCCGCAACCGCATATTCTTCCGATTCAGAGTCATACCATTGAGCACTGTATGTGATGAATATTGATCCACCAAACTTAGGCCTGAACTCTTCGTCGTAGATATGGTAGGCCTTCGCATGGGCCAGAAGCAGGTTTTTGGTGCACATGTAATCAGCCACAGCTGAATATTTATACGCCGGTGCCTTGGTGCCACCTCCATAACCCTGATAGCACACTTCTGCGGGTTCGTTCATGGTGATCCAGTATTTAACCCTGTCGCCAAACTTTTCAAATGCGACTCTTGCGTAGTCCGCGTACCAGTCGATGATGTAAGGGTTGGTCCACCCTCCCATGTCCTGCAGTTTCTGCGGCAAGTCCCAGTGGTACAGCGTGACCATCGGCTCGATGTTGTACTTCAGCATTTCATCAATCAAATTGCTGTAATACTGGACTCCGGCCTCATTGATCTGATCGGGGAAGCTCGTTGGCAAGATGCGAGACCAGGATATCGAGAATCTGTAGAAGTCGAGTCCCAACTCTCTCATCATCTCCACGTCTCTCTTATATTGATGGTAAGAATCAACGGCTATATCTCCATTGGACCCATCTCTGATGAGATGAGGTTGAGTGTGGGTTAAGCGATCCCAAATGTTTTCAGATTTTCCTATAAATTAAATTTAATAAAGTAAATATTTTACATATATTTAAAATATTTGATATTGATTATGTTTATTGTGTATTCAGCGTTTTAAGGGTCTCCTGAAGGAATCAAAAGTGGGAAAAATAAAATATCACTAATAATAAATAATAAGATAGTTACCATCTTCATCCCAGGCACCTTCAACTTGATACGCAGCAGTGGCTGTCCCGAATATAAAATCGTCCGGAAATTTCCTCACATTACTTGCCACCGTAATATCAAGGATGGACCCAAATACCAGGAGTAATCTGCGAATTATAATTATAAATTATAATTTTAGCCCTTTTGGCGTCCCACTCCTGTGCACGGGCCTCCCCTCAACACGAGGGGGATTCAGGCCATAATCCACCACGCTGGCCCAGTGCGGGTTGGCGGATTTCACGTCATGTCTTTGGAAAATTGGTTAAATCTTCTAAGACATGCAGGTTTCATCACGGTGTTTTCCTTTACCGTAAGCAAGTGATAATCATATAGAAATTATGATTCGCACATAGATTACGAAAAATCCAGAGGTTCGAGCCAGGGTTTGAACCCGAGACTTGGTAGCCCGCAAGACGCGTGCTGCGAATCTTCGAATCTGAGAAATAAATACCTATAATCTTGTTCGGTTTTCTTTGAAATTACGTGCGAACTTATTGGTATGCCGAGTTTAATTTCGTAGTGCTATGCCCCCGGTTTTGAAGAGAGATTGTGTTTCATGAAAGCTTCATCATGTATTTTTTAATCGAAATAAACGGTTAAAAGCTGACAAATTTAAATAATTTTGGAGGGCATGGCTAATATTAGTTAAATGTTATTTAAAAATATGAATTTTATAAACTTATCAACATATTTACTTACATTGAGACAGTAGTGCACGACATAGTGGCGGCGTGGAGTCGTCCACTCTAACTTTTAAGAGAAAATATTCGGATATTTATATGTTTACAGAAATATTATCAATTTATATCGGTATCTCTTTATCTGAAGGCTAGCTTTTGCTCACGACTTCGCCCGCGCAGAATTTAAAATAAAAAGATACGCACTCACGATAAGCGTTTTTAAAGTGTAACTATTCAATGAATGCATCGCAACCTGTGGTAATAAACTTTAGAAAACAACCCCTTTAGATTCTGGTTGCCTTCCCCGTCAAAATGCATAGAAATGTATTCGATTATACCTAACGTACCATCCAGCTACAAAATGCTTATGTCCTTATACCCTTTACTAACCTCGAGATGTAAAAGGGCTGAGTAAAACAACCCGTGAGCGCGCTCTCCCCTTTCCTGCCAAATATCAAAAAATGTTGAAACACCTTTCTGATTATTTTAATTGAAGGATCTATTTACCAAATTCAGTCTCAGTACCTACTGAAAAACATCAGATCCGCGATCAACTAACTTTATGGTTTTTGCATTTATTTTATTTCATTACACATTACACTTTATTTCATTACACTAGGCTATTTACACATCATAAATGAAGTGTCAATAGCCTAGTGGTTAGAGGTTGACGTGACCCCGCTCCTAGCACAAGCATTAGCTTAGTTGGAGGAGCTTAAGGGAATACTAGTAATGTGATAAACACACATTGCTAGTTATCTTTTTTTTTACTAAATTGATTTGGTATGTAATGTACCTTGTCTTGGATCGGATAATACAGAATGCATATTTAAATGAAATTAATTTTGTACCACCTACTCTATGAATTGAATATTTCGACCAACAATTCCTATTTGACCTGTTACTAAATTTACTTAAATTTACTTATCAAAACAAAGGAATCAACGCACAGCCCAAAACGTCCGGTGTTAGAATCAAGAAATTTTGACAGTAGGTCCCTTTTCCACCGTAAGTATAAAGGAGGGATTTTGGAAAATTTCACTCGAATCCCCCTTATTGATAAACGTGGTTTAGTGGGCGAATAGTTACACACCGAACTATCTCTTACTGCAGCAATTTGACATTTGAAAGAAGAAGACTGACCATGGTATAACTATGCAACCGCTTATCCAAATTTGTTAATGTGGGGGTAAGTGTATAAAAAATAGGGGAAAAAATCTCAACTTAGAGCTTCGGTTACTATTACTATTACGGCTTAGTACTAAGGTTACTCATTACAAATAACAAATATGTAACGGATGCGCGGCAATATTTAAAATTTACTTAATTCAAACCTACATTGACTCCTCTCTAGGAGTTTCTTTGATGATTTGCGCATGCGCAAGAACTCCATGACCATCGAGAGTGGTCTTCCCGCGCGCGCCGCGTTCAATTGTTATGTCGGGTTTTCGTTGTTGTAATTTGTAAATATCGTCTGATTCTGTGTAACTCTTGTATTGTTTATTTTCATTTATGTGGTGAATTATTAAAACACTGTGAATAAACTCTGGTGTATTTCATTCTTTACAAATATTATTTTCAGCATATATAAGTGTCTGAAATAAGGAACAACAGTTTGTATTGGGGTCTGGAATTTGTTTAAGCCGTAAACTTGGCCTTAGGTGGTTCTTGCTGTAAAAACATGAAACACAGTGGATACTAGCACAATTGCATTACAATTAAAATGATAATAGGCGGTATGGGTTCACAAATCACAAGCTAGAGCCGACCAAGTTAAAGCATAGTTGACTCCCGTTATTTCTGAATAAACTAAATACAGAGATTAAAAAATTACAGCAAACACAACTCTGTTTCTACTGTTTCACTACTTGGGTTATAGATACTTACTATAAACTTCGCTATTGAAATGGACCCGGAAGCCTTCATTGTGCGTGGACGGACGTGCACTTGTCCGTTTTTTTTAAGTAGTTATACAGCTCAATTTGGTAAAGGTCGTGGTCGTAGTAATCTCAAGGAGCCCAAAGATAAAATTATTTTAATACCTGAGTATGTTAGTATTGATGCCAATATCGTTATCGTCAAATGGCGATGAAATTAAATTCTACACTTTTACAATTATATGTATGCTTTGCGCTTATATTAGGTATGCAATTTACGACTAATGAGATAATTTTTTTGCTAAGTTGAGTTAATTTGAATGCCGACTGAATCAGAACCGATTTCCTATAGGTTGCCTGAACAGAACTGTAATAATTTTCCTTGGAATCATTCTTAGTTGCTACAAATATATTACCCCATGGAACTCTACCCATACGTGCAGCTCGCACTTGACCGGGTTTTACGGCATAGAACTAGGTATTCTAATGATTTTTTTGCGGAACATTTACATATTTCTGCTGCTTTCATTTATTTTCATATCAATACTTAGTTTTACTTGCTTTTATAGGATTAGTAATCCAATTACGAGCAATAAATACAGTCTAGGCTCCTTTGCCAAGCCATAAATTAATTCGTGTCCCGCAGATAAAATCAATTTGCAGCGATATGGAAACGCTTAGTCAAGTGAAGAGCCGTAGGCCCAATCGCCCCTCCCATTTCCCTCTGCCTCACTCCCCTTCGTGTCAGCGTCTTGCGGGCAATGCCATGTATCGCATGCTTCTATACTGCTAAATATCAGGCTGGCCGTGCGCTCGTTTGCTGACTTTATTAAATACAAAAAAAAAATCGAATACTGTTTAAACAAATTTAATGGCCTTCGTCGATAGTCATGACAGTAGTATCGGGTTCGTAGTTGATGTCGAGGCTGCGCGTGCGCACGATCTCCTTGTACACGAAGGCGGACTTGCGCGGCGTGCGCGTGCGCTCCGGACTCTCGAAGTCCACCTCGTACAGGCCGAAACGCTCCCTGTAATTGAGAAAGGGTTTATTAAACTGGTAAAAGTAACTTTGGTGTGAGCTTTTATACAAGCGGCCTTGAGCCTCCATATTTGTCGTGTGAAAATCAAGATAGGTATTTTTAAACCTACTGCGGGTGCGTAAATTTACGTAATCGGTTACAACTTACAGGTAAGAAGATTAGTACTTTATACTCACGTGTATCCACCCATCCACTCGAAGTTGTCCACGAGACTCCAGGCGGTGTAGGCCCTGATGTCAGAGCCCTCGTCCATAGCGTCCAGCATAGCGCTGAGGTACCGTCTGTAGAAAGATATGCGGTTGTCGTCGTCCAGGCCATCGCCGGAGGAATATCCATTTTCCGTGATGTACACTGGTGGGTTATCGTATTCCTCCCTTATTCTAGTCAAAAGTTTGTAGAAGCCCCATGGAACATCCTATAGACAACCAATCATTGTTAGGCAAATAAATTATTCTGAAAATAACATGAAATGTTTAATTTTTAAATGCTTGCTCTGTGGAGGAAATTCGTATTTGTTAGTATTAATTTTTAAGTTTTGTCCTTTCTGAGCAGTAAAGGTAGAACGGTCAATAAAGTTAGTAATTATTTAAATAAGTATTTTAATTAAATATACCTTAAACCAGCTTGACGCTGTAGTATCCCACTCGCTTGATTGGTACTTGACAACTTCAATATCATCGAAATGTGACGGAGAATCATGATATCCCACTACAGATTCATTTCTATATACCAAATAAGTTGTGTAATGATTTAATCCAAAGTAGTCGGAGGATCCTCTTATGTAATCAACTTCCTCTGGAGTGAATTCTGGTAGTCGGGATCTTAAAAATCCTTGCGCCGCACTCTTAGCGGCTACTTTCTCTTTCATAACTGGAGGGAAGTCACCGGTCTTGGAGAATATAGGGTATGTGAATAATCCCCACTGGAAAACAATAATAAATGGTTAGCCCTTTCCAATGAAGTCTGACTCAATTCCGTTTAATGGAAAATATGAATTAACAAATAGTTCCCTTACATGCTATTGTATATTACATACAGAGGCTACGGATTAGAGGTGCAGTGAAAAGGCTTAGTTTATTTTTTTGTTTTTGACCAAAATAATGTAATTATTACTGTCATTGTTTTTGACTATTCTATGTTCCTTTAATTAGCTAATAATTATTTTTTCAACTACCCTCAACAGATGCCGGTTTAAGAGAGTGCTTAGTTGAATAAAAAGTCCTATAAAGCTCAATTATTAAGATGTAAATTAAAAAAATACCTCAAAGTAGTTGGTATCTTCAGCGGCATCCGCATGTTCTTCCGATTCAGGGTCATACCATTGAGCACTGAATGTGATGAATATGGATCCACCAAACTTAGGCCTGAACTCTTCGTCGTAGATATGGTAGGCCTTCGCATGGGCCAGAAGCAGGTTTTTATTGCACATGTAATCAGCAACAGCTGAATATTGATACGCTGGGGCCATGGAGCCAGCTGCATAACCCTGATAGCATACTTCTGCGGGTTCGTTCATGGTGATCCAGTATTTAACCCTGTCGCCAAACTTTTCAAATGCGACTCTTGCGTAGTCCGCGTACCAGTCGATGATGTAAGGGTTGGTCCACCCTCCCATGTCCTGCAGTTTCTGCGGCAAGTCCCAGTGGTACAGCGTGACCATCGGCTCGATGTTGTACTTCAGCATTTCATCAATCAAGTTATTGTAATACTGGACTCCGGCCTCATTGATCTGATCGGGGAAGCTCGTAGGCAAGAGGCGGGACCAGGACATCGAGAATCTGTAGAAGTCGAGTCCCAACTCTCTCATCATCTCCACGTCTCTCTTATATTGATGGTAAGAATCAACGGCGACATCTCCATTGGACCCATCTTTGATGAGATGAGGTTGAGTGTGGGTTAAGCGATCCCAAATGTTTTCAGATTTCCCTATAAATTAAATTTACCTAAGTAAATATTTTATATTGATTATGTTTATTGTGTATTCAGCGTTTAAGGGTCTATTGAAGGAATCAAAGGTGGGAAAAATAAAATATCACTAATAATAAATAATAAGATAGTTACCATCTTCATCCCAGGCACCTTCAACTTGATACGCAGCAGTGGCTGTCCCGAATATAAAATCGTCCGGAAATTTCCTCACATTACTTGCCACCGTATTATCAAGGATGGACCCAAATATCAGGAGTAATCTGTGAATTATTATTAGAAAGAAATACCTTTAATATTGTTCGGTTTTCATTGAAATTACTTGCTAACTAAACTTATTTTACCATATTTAATTTCGTAGTAAGAGAGATTGTGTTCAATGAACGCCTCATCATGTTTGGTATTTCTTAAATCGAAATAAACAATTAATTGAGAAATTTAAATAAGTAGTTGGTTTTAAATTTACGTTCTAATTATTATAAACTTATTAACATATTTACTTACATTGAGGCAGTAGTGTACGCCATAGTGGCGGTGTTGGCGTCGTCAACTCTGAGATTTAAGAGAAAATGATCGGATTTTTATATGTTTACCGAAATGTCGCTATCTCTTTATCTGAAGGGTAGCTTTTGCCCGCGACTTCGTCGGCGCAGTATTTAAAACAAAAAGATGCGCATTCACGATAACCACTTATAAAGTACCTATACCTACTCAATGAATGCATAGCAACCTGTGCTAATAAACATAAGTAAAAAAACCCATTCCTAGTGGTTTCCTTCTTAGTCAAAATACATAGAAATGTAATACGTCTTTGATTAGCCCAAAATTACCATCTAACTACTAATAAATTAAATGTTTATGTCATTATACTTTTACTTATCTCGAGATATAAATAAATAAATAATAAATAAATAAATCCATTTATTTCAGGCAAATACCCATATTAAATTAACATTACAAAACACAATAACAAATAAATAAAAAATAAAATAAAAATATCAATAAAATCGAAATCAAATTAAATTACAATAGCATTAAATAAAAATAAAAAAAAATATTCCAATTACATTAGGTCACAATATTCAATCAAGCATCGACAATTTGTGTTACGATCTATAATATCATTATTAGGTATATTGCATTATATTATACTAGTGCACCAAGGTACTAAAATAAATAATCTTAGTTATCAGCAGAGAAATCAGAACAGACGGGCAGGAACACAAATAACTAATTAAATAAATATAAATAACTCTAAATTGAAAATTTAAAAACCCCCGATGCGATGACCTGTTCATCAAATGTATAATTTACCTAGTTCTTCCAAATAATGATGTTAGCGCGATTTTCGTAGCTCCCGTAGCTCAGTATCCATAGCTCATCTCGCAAATTCATCTGGTACAACTAGTTTCGATGCCAGATTATGAAAGCACCATTAAATCATTTGTTTTGGCTTCCTCATTTATAATCTAAGTTGTACAATAATCAACAGAAAATCTGTGTAAAAGTATGAGACATTATTTTGTTATGACATTATAATAATTGACATTAGAATAGACAACGAATCTAAATATTGATGTCACGGAGGTTTTATTCCTAGTAAAATATTATCAATTATGATTCAATTTGATGTAATAACTCTGGTTGAGGTAGACGGGAGCAGCCTAGGGGAAGAATTTTCAATAACGCTAAAATTATTTTAAATTAGATTAGTTTTTTTATATTCTTTGTCAATGGCGGAGCAGCGCCCTCTAGAATTATTATAGCGTAATATTCCATGACCATTAACAAAACAAACAAAATTTTACGCATGCGCGTATCCATCATTTGAAACGTGACTTATGGAACGTCTTTAGTTCATACACAAATCTCAATAAAATTGATAAAATATTCATTTTTTTCAGAATCAGGGAAACTTTTCAAATTTATAATATTGTAAAAAGCCAGTTCAGACTATTACGATCATTTAAAAATATAATAAATCTAAATCCAATCATCTCAAATTTCGAATGGATTCGAGCCGAGGGAATTGGTTTTGGCCGTGAATGTGGCTTTTTTAACCTACAAAAGAGCTGATGATCTTCAAACGGCTGAACCGATTTTCATGAAACATAGCTAAGAACACTCTCGATCAGAATACCTATCTAACAAAAGAAACAAAATTGAAATCGGCTCATCAGCTTGGGCGCTACGTTGCCACAGACAGACACACAGATCCACAGATACACAGATACACAGATACACAGATACACATGTTAAACTTATAACACCCCTCGTTTTTCGTCGGGGGTTAATGAGTAAACAAAGCCATGCTTGAATAGGAGTTGAATATTCCAAAACGTTGTAAGTCATATTTTTTATTTGTAGCCTCTTATATTGAATTTCATGTGGTAACTTAAAAAATCTGGACTACCATACAAAAATTTTCAATTACCTATTTAAAAGCATCATTGGATCATTATAGCTGCTATATTACAAAAGTTTCAGAACAAAATTTGTGAAATTCCGCACGTTTTATAGCAGAAAATTTGGTGCATAGATAGATGCTGAAAGAGATAAATTACATGATAGGTTTACATGTTACATAATGTGTTAGATAATTATCTTATCCATCACACAACATGTATGTTGGTATTTATGATTACTTTATCAGAAGTTCATTTCATACTTATCTAAATCCATTGAAGGTTTTTTGACAGGCGTTGAATTATTGATGTTTGTTTTTCTCCGCGTGAGGTAATCTTTGATGTCCACGATGGAATTGTAACGTGGAAACTTAAGTAGTATTCCCCTTTTTATGACGCAGCGCATTCTACCGCACAACATGTAATATTAAATATTGGTGGCTATTGGGTCACGAGTTTGCTGATAAAAGTAAATGAAACGGAAGTCTAATTGCATAAACCTGACGCGCACTTGCCATAAACGTACCTACTGGGTTTATTATCTTTACCCGTCGATGTGTCCGGGGTTACTATTACCGGGCATGGTCGGATAGGTACTAAGCGGCAGTGAGGATGGATGTCGATCTTGGGCTAGTAGTCCGTTACGCGAGGTTGTGGAGGCGGTGCTCCTTTGTGCGCCTATTGGTGAACTTTACCTTCGGCTCGAGCTATAGGTACATATTGACATAGAGTATTATTAACTTATAATAAAAATAATTTTAGCCCTTTTTGACGTCCCACTCCTCGGCACGGGCCTCCCCTCAACACGAGGGGGATTCAGCCCATAATCCACCACGCTGGCCCAGTGCGGATTGGAGGATTTCACATGTCTTTCGAAAATTGGTTAAATCTTCTAAGACATGCAGGTTTCATCACGATGTTTTCCTTCACCGTAAGCAAGTGATAATCATATAGAAATTATGATTCGCACATAGATTTCGAAAAATCCAGAGGTTCGAGCCGGGGTTTGAACCCGAGACCTGGTAGCCCGCAAGACGCGTGCTTAACCAATCGGCTATCACTGCTATTATTAACTTACAGAAATTAAATTGGGAAATTAATAATTTAGGGTTTTGCCAGGTGTATTTGAAATCTCTATAAGATATAATACTTACATTGTATTGAAATGATTCGGTTTTCACATAGAAAAAATGACAAAAACAAATTTATGCAGTTCTTATTCTTTTTCTTGTAATTAGTCTGTGCGCTGAAATCTTAAGTCTGCAGCTATTGATAACTTGTAAGTATATTGCAGGGTGCGTGGTTGGGCAGGTGAATCATGCAGGCGCGGTGGGCGGCGTGGGCGCTGGTGTGGTGCGCGTGCGCCGCGGCCGCGCCCGCGCCTGCCGAGCCGCGCACCCCGCACGCCACCGCCGCCGCCACCGCCCCCGCACTCTCCTGCGAACCGCTGCTGCTAAGGAACCCGCCACCCATGCCATCGGTGAGATCCTGGAAAACTACTATAAAAATACTGTCTACACAAATTAAGACCTATAGCGCTTTTCTAACTCGATCTGACAGCTTTCTGGAATAATCTCACAAGGGGTGCCCAGCCATGGGGAGTCAGAATATTTCAAATAGTTCAGCAGAATAAGTGTTATCTACTTGACGCTAATTCACTAAGCGGTTTTTTGGATACCTATCCTAGGACGTGACATGACACGTGCATTAGCTATTCCAGAATTTAATTAAAGTGCGAGTAGTCAAGAATATTTATTGAATGGGTCGTTGCGGAATGCTTAGAACGGCATTTCCGATCGAGAATAACGTAACGATAGGAGTCTTAGGAATTAATGTAATATCGCAGGAATTCAGCCTGACTCGTGTAAGCGAGTCTACATTAAATGATTCGGTATATTCGGTTATGTATTTTTTTATAAATATAAATTAATTAGTGTGTACTGCTTATTAATTTATCATTTAAAGTGTGATTGGTCATTTATACTCTCACATCTGTCAACATTATTTAAGAATGGTCGCGAGCACGAGGCGGCAGTGATGCACACGGCGCGCGCTCTGGTGGAGCTGGTGCAGCAGGGCGTGGCTGACGAGGACCGCGCCGCGGCGCTGGCCCGCGCCGCCACGCGCGCGCCCCTCGGGCCGCCCCCCGCCGCTGTCGCCCTCGGAGCCCCCCAGCTCCACCTCGGCGTTCTCTACATCGCGGACCCGGCCAAACTTATCGTCTTCCAACAAAACAACTCCATTGTTCTGCGTCAGTTCTGGAGGACATTGGCGTCGGCGTGGAACGCATCCGGGGCTGTTTGGTCCAACGCCTGGTTCTCTTGCGAGGAGGACGGTGGCGGGTGGTGGGGCGGAGTGGCGGCGGCGCGGGGCTCGGGCCCGACGAGGTCGGCCGCCGCGCTGTTTCGCCGCTGGCCGGAGCTACCTTGCGAGGACGCTATGAACGATTGGTTGGGAGGAACTCCGTTTTGCGATTCGGCGACAACCGATTGCGAGGCTTTTCCATCTTTATATTCAGAAGAACGACAAATAGAGGTAACTGTAGGTACATTGGTAGACGTAAATAGTAAGCTTATTTATTTTTGTGTAAACTGTTGCCGCTTTTCGCAGTATCGGTGTAAATGCCGAACAGGGCACTGGGACCCCGACGGCAGCGAATGGCTGAGTGGTGCGCTACTGTCGGCGCGTGCGCAGCCTCTAACATGCACGCCCTGCGGTATGGGCGGCGAGTCCACCGCCTGCCTCGCGGACGCGTACCGGGTCGCGCTGCTAGCTGCCAACCTGGCGGGGATGCTGCTCTGCCTTGTTATTGGACTAATCATATTTAAGAAAAGGAAATGTAAAGTGAGCACATATCTTCTTTCGCCATAAATTTCCATTTACGCAGCCAAAGTTAAGCTAGGACAAAATAGTCCTTCCTGTTCAAACTTTTAAGATATTAAAGGCTTGTGTAATTTCAGGCAGTGGCAATGGGCATGTGGACTGTATTAGAAGTTGTTTTGCTCGGTGCTCTACTGATGTATGCCTCTGTAAGTATGATATGATATGTTATCATAATGATGTTTACTTTGAAGACTGACTTTTATATCTTGTCTTGTCTGTATACCTACTGACTTTTATATCCACATTTAATCTCTCAGTGAGCATCTTTATCAAGGAGTCCAATGTTACAATACTCATGAGTTCATGACGCAAAACAAAAGTTGTGTAGGTACGTACCGATAGTTATCTTATCGCGGTCACATCTCGCGTCGCCAACAAGCAATATATGAATAGGCCGTTACGTAATTATCTGCTCACTCCCACACTTCCACAGTTGTTTATTTTCTCAAGCGTGTAAGTACTTTCTTTCTACCTTCCTCCTCGAAAAAAAACAAATGATATATAAAAGCTACGATAAAGCCCACGATACAATTTCATATTACTTAAATCTGTTGAATCAATTTGTTCAAGTGGAGATTAACCGTACTCTACACGTATCAATCCGGTTTACAATTTAATTTTGTGCTGAGCTGCAATGCAAGTACGTGTCGTGTGCGCAATCATTATTTCAAAGTATTAAAAAGCGGTAATTGCCTCAATTATTGCACCAATAATACAAAAAGAAATGTATTGGTTGAAACAGAGGCAATTGATACGGAATAAAAAACTCATGCGGCAAGCTGAAGACAGGGCGCTATGGCGCTCATTAGGGGAGGCTTATCTCCAGCAGTGGACAAGTATATGCTGATATTTGATTGATTGATTGAAAAAACTCATATGAATTATTTTATTTAGAAGCGATTTTTTGCATTCTTTTATGAATTATTATTCATTTTGACGAGACTCCACCATGGTGGTAAAACATTTTACAAGCTAGGCGTCCGGAGCGCAAATGACACCAAATTGACGCAACCGCTTTGTCTGTTGATTCAATTTGTCGATTGCTAGGACGATCGACTTGACATTCCAACATGTTGAAAGTAAGCGTCAATTTGCCTCCTTACAGCGCAATTTGAGAAATCAAATCTACTTGAACGACATTGAACGTCGTCGTAATATCTATTACTAGGTCAAATTATTAGTTGTACGAGTGTTTTTCGCTTGTTAGTCCCTAGGGACTACATAATAGTACATTGTTACACGAGTGGTGAAAGTGACTTACTTTTCCCGAGACGGGGTTTGGCGCCCGAGCATAGCGAGGGCGAGTTCGAGGGACAAAATAAGTCTTTCACCCGAGGTAAACACTGTGCTTTTCATTACGAATACAAGGAAAGTAAAAATAAAAAACAGGAATTGGCTAAATAAATAATACAAGGAAGTATGAACAATACTATACAACTCGAAAAAAAAAAAATCGGATTGCCGCCATTTTTTTTTTTTTCGTTGGCCGGCCAACTTTATTAGTTAGCCATTATTTTTCATTTTCATCGTTAAGTACTCAGTAAGTACTCAGATGAATAGATTGAGATGGTGGACCCAAGTAACCTCACAAGATTACCTTGTGATTATAGCTAGATTAATAAGCCTGTGTGAGCGTATTAAGCGCGTCGACCAATAGATTCGTTCGATTATCGCATCATTCACCTATCACGTCATAATGAAGCCATCCTATTTGTCAGATTTAACCCTTAACTTAAAGGTTAACCTTAACTGGTTTCGTGGGGGTCACGCGGCCCCCATGGGTGATATTTTTTTGAATTCCTTTAAAACTTTGCACCGTGCGTGGGTGCCATTTTGTGTAATCTCATTACGTCGCGACTCGCGGCGGATACCAGACTTTCGGCATTGCAGCACCAGAGCGGAGGTACGTGCGTTTTGGGGTCCGCACGGCCCCCACAATACCAGTTACGTAAGATTTTAGTTAGGACCATATTTCTATGGATTTTTTTTCAAAACGTTGATTAGACGATTTTTTCTTTTTATTTCCAAAGTTTACTGTATTAGTAATAAGAAAACATATATATCTCAGCTTAATACTACCAAAGTAATAGTTTTTTTAATGTAAGAAAAAAAATACCAAAAAGTTGCAATTTTTATGCGATCTCTTGTAGTAATTAAGGAAAAAGAATTACATTAATAAAAAATATTTTATCAATATAACAAGGTTGTTATTTATTTTTCTTATATAAACATAATCTAAAATTGCGCAAATTACGATCCTAGAAGCTATTTTGTAATGGGGGCCGCGCGACCCCCACAAAACCAGTTACGTTAGTCAATTTTACGATACCTGTTAAGGGTTAAATATTTTGCCCAAATCTATGTTATTTTAAAGATTGTTGAAACTAAATTATAATTAAGTCATTTAAAAATATGTGTTCTTTAATTAATACTTAACTTTATGTTATTTCAATTTTACATCGTGCTGTAATTGAGTGACTGTAGAAAAAGTTTGAACATGGTACTAGTTTTTTTTTAATAATTTGACAGCTGTCAGTTGAAATCGATTCTCCCGGGCCGGAAAAGTATTACTTTCAACCCGCTTCTCAGGCAACTTCAGACCTACTTTCAGAGTATGAGTAATGAAAATATATTTGTTTATATTGGCTACTCGAACAACTAACAATTTGCCATACAAATCTTTTACGTAGACGATGACAACTGGCGACTCTAGTAAAGGTGTAAAGCTCGGGGTTAAGTTTCAGAGGGTGTTCCATAATTCGTTTTAATAAAGATTAACGTCGTCCCCTTAAAACTTCTTAGCCTTTCGCATAGCATAGTGCATTTATTCAAGTAACCCACGTGTGTCGTTAGGCAGCGTCGCAATACATATCCGTGGCGAAGTGGCGGTGCATAGCGGGCGCGTGGCTGCGCGAGCTGGGCTTCGTGGCGTGCTACGGGTCGGTGGTATTACGCCTGTGGGTGCTGCTCGCCGAGTTCCGCACCAGGAAAGCACACCGCTGGACGCCCAGGGACTCCGAGGTGACTACACACCACGGGAGATTACTTATCCTACTAATATTATAAATGTGAAAGTTTGTGAGTGTGGATGTATGTATGTATGTATGTATGTTTGTTACTCCTTCACGCAAAAACTACTGAACGGATTTGGATGAAATTTGGAACACAGATAGTTTATAACCGGGATTAACATATAGGTTACTTTTTATCCCGATAATCCCGAAATTTTTGTTACGTCAAATACTACGCGGACGAAGTCCGTGGGCACAGCTAGTTATTTATAAATTGACCTCCGTTGCCAGCGCTTCGGGCACAAGAGCCAATATTAATATCAAACTTCATTTCTATGTAGTCAACAGCTTTTTAACAGACTTCAAAAAATGGAGGAGGTTCTATGTTCGTTTGTATGTTGGTTTTTTGTGTATGTTCACCGATACCCTATCATTTCATTCATTTGAAGTCGGTGCCAATTCAAGTATGTAGGGGTAGGTACCTAAGAAGTTGTCAAAACGCGTAAACGTAGTGTAAAGATAGCGGCACAGACTTAAAATTAAATAAATTATAAGGTCCCTAGTTATTTTAGAAGTCGGTTTAATGTTTTTAATAACATATTTTTTGTAATACTCCTAGGTAGTATTGAAGTTGACCCTTGACACTGATCGCCGGGGGCGGTAGAGTCGCGCTGTATTTTTGGTCGTAGCCCATAGGATAACAGAGATCCTTTCTTTCATCAGACAGATTAGTAGACCGAGTGGAAACCGATTCTTATTCAAGAGAAGAATAGTAGAGTGTATTGTTGTGACGTGTCCTCCAGGTGCTCCGCGTGGTGGGCGCCATGGTGTCGGGCGCGGCGTGCTACCTGGCCGCGTTCACGGCGACGGCGGCGTGCGGCGACGACGCGGCCGGCTGCGCGCGCGCCGCCTGGCACCACGTCACCGCCGCCGCCGAGCTGCTGCTGCTCGCCGCCGGCCTCAGGATCGCGTATGCCGCTAGGAACGCCAACGTACCTTTTCAGGTCAGTGGCTCCAGGTCATGGACACTGTGGATTTCGTCCAGTCTATATAGGTAGACATGCTCTTTATTGCACATTAATCATACGTAATTCTAAAAAGGAAAATACCTGATAATTTTGTGCGCAGTAAGAAAAAATGTAAGTATGAAAAAAAACACGTTGCTAGTAATAAACGGTGTTTGTAGCGCCATCTAGCGGTGGATGGCTAAACATTTCTGCCCTAGATTCGTCCTACTAACACCGTAGGCTACGGGAACACCAATAGAGAGCTACGGTCCGTAGCTCTCTATTGGTGTTCCCTTTCTTGTGGAAGAAAAATAAACTTTGATAGAGGTCGCTTAAAAGTGGGATTTTGCTTTTCTTCCACCACTTTGGTTTCCCCATCAGGCTCTTGGGGTAACACGGTTCAACATAATTTAGGAGGTAGATTCTCCTTTAAGTATCTATCCTTACCTTATAGTATCAAAATCTTTTTATAACTCAAAGGTGACTGACTGACTGACTGACTGACATAGTGGTCTATCAACGTACAGCCCAAACCACTGGACGGATCGGGCTGAAATTTGGCATGCAGGTAGATGTTATGACGTAGGTATCCGCTAAGAAAGGATTTTGATTAATTCTACCCCCAAGGGGATAAAATAGGGGATGAATAATCCCGAAATTTTTGTTAAGTTATAAATTATACGCGGACGAAGTCGCGGGCACAGCTAGTCTTTATATAAAATCCCGGATTCCCTGATAGTTCCGATCCGGTTGTAGAGTATGTGGTGGTATACCCCAGGAGCGCGGCTGGCTGTGCGCGGCGCTGTGGTGCGAGGGCGCGAGCGGCGCGTGGTGGCGCGCGCTGGCGGCGGGCGCGGCGGGCGCGGCGCCGGAGCGCTGGCCCGTGGCGGCCGCGGCGCGCGCGCAGCTGTCCGCCGGCGCCGCGCTCGCCTGCGTGCTGGCGCCGCGCCTGTGGCACGGCTACCGGGCGCGCTCGCTGGCGCAAGAGGTAATTGTGTTCCGATTATTCTTAGTCGATACAAATTAATACATGGGCATAAAGAACATGCGTGTACGTTTTTAATTATTGTTCCTAAAATAAGCCACTTTCATTAGATAGTAAGTAAATTTTATCTTCTTTTCTGTGTGTACGTAGATAAAGATTCCGGTTGGGTCGTTTTGGAAAGTAGAATCTTTAGCCCCGGCGGTTCAAACTTTTGCGCTGTGCTTAAATTATAATTGAGAACCTACTTATACGTTCTGAAGAAATTTATCGGCAGCTTATCTATTCGTTAGTGTCATAACTTCATAGAAAAAATACGAACAAATGTAGGAATCGTCGATAAAGTTGTTTAGAAGCCGCGCGTCGGGTATTGGCAGGTGTCCCGGCGCGGGCCGGCGGAGGGGTTCGGCGCGGAGGGCGAGGAGGAGCCCACGTCCGAGGAGGTGCGCGCCGAGCTGAAGCGGCTGTACGTGCAGCTCGAGATCCTGCGCAACAAGACGCTGCGCCGCGACAACCCGCACATCAGCAAGCGCCGCGGCGGGCGCAAGCCGCCGCACAGGCGGTTCTCACTGCAGGTACCCACGCGCACACCCAACGTGCTCATTATTGGCTAACATTTTGCAGAACGCAATCAACTCACATGCACTGCTGTAGACCATTTTTTAATTTTTTCATTGGATAACCCTTTATGGGTCCCATCCCGCCTCGGGGGATACGAGAGAGGTATGTGGGAGTCCCTGCGCCAAAAGGGCGCAGTATACCCACTAAAAACCAACGGTGTACCACCCTCCGCCATGTAATGGCGCGCCACGGGTCCACTGAAATGCTCCGAGACGCCCCGGCGAATGCTGCAGACCGAAAGCAACCTTGTGTCAGTGGTTCTAGGTTGGTTTCAGTTTGCAGAAGTGTGTGTGGGTTGGTTCCATTTTGCAAAGCTACGTGCAAGTGTTGTTCCGTGTTTGAAGAAAAAACAAAAATAATATACCTATGTCAACATTCTATAACAAACTGACTGTTGCTACAAAATATTGAACAAGTGATAAATTACGTTAATTATGACATTTCAAATTTAAAATAACTCTGGTTTAACACGTGTTCAACTTTTTTGTAATAACACTGAATGCCTAACTTTTTAGTTACTCACTTAGGTACCTACATAGTTGTGGAGGAGTTACCTTAGTAAATTATACAAGATACCTTACAGTACACAAGTAAATAAGTAATAAGTACTACAAGTCAATTATTATTCATCACGAATAGATTAAGAAATCCATATCGGTTATTTACTTGAATATCGAGTGAAACTGAGCTCTCATACCTATTTAGTTTTTATATTAGAATGTATCATTTCCAAGACCCCTTAGTTGCGTTTGTTAATTTTAGAATTTAGTTTGTACCTACCCTTCGTCATGTGGACCTAACTAGTATATTGATTTCACATACATTTATTTCAAAGCTCCTGTTTATATCGGCCCAATCAATACAGTAATTTGACTAACATTCAGGTGTTTTCAGTCCTATACCGTGTACTATCTCCATTCTCATTAATGAATGTTTCATCTTCCATCCTACTCCGACTTTAGAAAAAGGGCAGTCGCGAAAAGGTAAGGAGGTGTGAAATTATATAGCATGTGCACTAAAGTGGAGCCCGCATGACCCCTGTGGATGTCCGGCCTTGACGTAGCGTGGGCGACGACCCCTGCACCGACCCCGTGACCCCGTGACCCCTCGACCCTACGTCACCGGCCCCCTCACTGATGCCATGTCTCAGTCGTCCGCTTTCACTGTGTTCCCAGTGCAACAACTGGCAGGACTAGTTCTGAATTACTAAAGGCACTAACTGTTTTTTCAGGTTGAGGGTTGTACATGTTTCAGTACTTATTTCATGAGTCTCATTTCTTATGAACGGCTTTCATCCCGGCTGTACTGTGTATACTATGTTTACAAACTTACTTGGTTTCCGAAATGTGTTGATTTTCATAAATACTTCGGCAAATAAAATGATTTCTGAATTTAATTTACTTTACTTACATTCTCACATTATACATTATGATCACTGCACTCTATTTAAATAAATAAACATAATAACTAACTAAGTAAATAAACAACTACTCTAACCTGAGTGTGTGCAATCAATCTTACCAATTTCAAAGAATAAATCCATACTACTATTTCTGCATTGCATAAACTCGTGGTTAGAACACCAAGTTTTAATACAAAAATCAACATATTTCCATCCCACCGATCTTCCCTCCACTAATGTACCACCGTACGGGCAGGCTCTGCAAGCTCGTCGCGGCGGTAAAGGCAAGGCGAGCGGCAGCGCGAGCGCGGTCGAGGCGAGCGAGGCGGGCGACGCGTCGCGGACACCCGAGGACTCGGTCTGCTCCGCCGAGGGGCCCTCGCACTACACGGACGGAGACACGCAGGCGTGATCGCGACGACACAGCTGCTGCGACGTCTACCTGTAACCTATACACATGCCCCGAAAACTAGGGCTCGTATTAATAAATCAATCTTAAGCTTGAAAGCGATCTTGAGTACGCTTTTGACATGTCATTCTGTACTGGGATCACGTTAGGATGACATTTCCAAGCTCGCTCTCAGACTTGAGATTGCTTTATATATACAGGAGATTGGAGTCTCAGCAGATCATAACGCTATCCAAATGCTGACGTAGACTTACCCTTATTTGTAGGGTATATTTTGGAACAGATAAGAGGGCATATGGATATGGTAGGGCAGGATATGCTTTTGGTTTAGGAGCTGACGTCCGAGCAAAATAATGAAAAAAAGTATTGTCTCCCTGCGACCGCGGTGTCGATAATGGTCGGAACCACAGATATAGATTTACATACACACTTGACGCTTGGTCGGGGTTTTCGGACACGCTAAGTACATACATTTGCGGTATCTATGTAAATCTATATCGGTCGGAGCGGATCAGCGTATAATGGTGAATTAACTCGCACTGAAGGCAGAAGATGTAAATCATCGTCTGCTCGATCCTCTGACTAGTATTATTATATTGTTGTCCAGATTCACTAAAGATCTTTACGAAAGACTCAATTTGGGCTTTTGGATATGTTTGGATCACACTCGTGTTAATTTTGTACAAGATGTTGATCCCACTCAATAGGATTAATCGATAGTTGGTATAAGTACCATTTGTGTTTCGGTTTAGTCTCAGGTTTAAATGTTTAGATGGATGAGTACTGAAAATATTGAATTTTAGTTAAACATAAAAAATTACGATCCCAAAATAATGTCAGCGGATCAAGATTTAACCACAAGTTAAATAAAAAAGTTAAATATTTTTAAAATATAGTTGTAAAATAAATTTTGGGCGATGGTGAAGTGTTATGAAATGGTCCATAACTTTAAGATATTCAAAATAATTTCTTACCAACAGAGAGTGAGTATGTTAGGTCATAAAATATTTAAAACGAAATTTTAGGAAAAAATAGTAATTAAATCTGGGTGGGCTATGGTCAAATCACAATGAAACTTTATTTACAACAGTTATCTAAGGACTTTGTTGGCAATCGTGGACTGCATGAAAAAAAATACTTAGAGAACTGATTGAAAATATCAATAAACCTTAAACTATTAGTATGATTGTGCCGTGTATCTATCTATAGGATATAAGGTTTTATATCTTTATCTATATATGTGTACTGTGTTAATGTGGGTGTGCCCCGGGATCCATGTGTCGCGTCCGGGAGGTGCACTCATCTCTGCCAAAGTATCCCCACCAGTGGGGATAAGTGAACGATTCATATTCTCAAATTATTTTTGACGACCGCTTGGCGCTTATTTTACGGTACCCATAGTACAAGCGTCGCTTAGATTAGGACCATACAGTTGGTGTGTCAGTCTGGCGATATTTATTCATTACCCCCACCACAGGAACAGGTGGACGGGTGGGAGAAATGATGAAAATGAATTGTGCGCTTATCCTTCCCAGTGGGAATAAGTGCACACCTCGGTCACGTCGACACGGCTTAAATATACTCGTGTCATGTTTGTGAAATCCTTGTGTTTACTGTGAGACCCTACAGTTCCGCTCTTGCTGTTGTAACAAAATATTATACATACCTACGCATAAAAAATAATAATTTTGTTGAGTACTATTTCTATTGGAATTTTAAATTCATTATTATGCATAAAGTGCTTCTTTTAATATTTTACAATTTATTTGTCTTGCTAGGTAAGTTACATGACTGTAGATGATTTCGCTATTCGACTGCTTCCCAGAAATCTACTGAATTGCACAAAAAACCAAAGGAATTGATCTAAAATATAATCACTTAATTCGCTTCGTTAGCTCTTTTATTATACAAATGGTTACCAGTTTTAGGGATCAAACTATATTTTAATAAAGTATCTATAGATACATATTTATAAATATGTTTTGTGAGCCATGTTTTATTGTACAAATTGATCTGAAACAATTTAGTTTTTACATGTTGTTTTCAAATAATATAAGTTTTATACTTTTATATTTTATCCGAATGTTATTTGTTGTAGTTAAGTACCTGTTTTTATTTATTAGTGATGTAATAGAAAAGGACGTGTAAATATTAGCGCTAATGTTTTATATTACGGCTAAGAGGATGTTTTCAATTTTCAATATTTATTGATAAACGTTGAGCTTTGTTCAATGTTCGCGGTGCGTGCGGCGATATGTTGCCAAAAATAATATTATTAACATTACAACATATTATTTATTAAATAAATGACAATATTCATAAACGTTTCTTTCATTTCCGAACCTGAAATTAAGTAAGAAGTATGCAGAAAACTGATTCACGAGTGACTAACGCAAAACAAACAAGATTTCAATGAAGAATACTACATGGGTAGGTACCTATTTAAATGCTTATATATATAATATACTTATAACACTATTATAGGCACCTAAAAAGCGGTAAATAACAACGAAGTATTAACTTTCTCACTTTAACATGCTACGACGTAGCCTACTTTCTACGCCGCGTAGCACATGCTACAAGTTCCTACGTAGGCTTATCTACGCCGAATGCTCTATGTAGCGTGACTTTGTTGTATAAATAAAGGGTAAGGTTAGTTGTACCTAGTAGGTAAGTACTCAGGATTGTAGATACGTTATTATGATAAAAAATTGTTCTAACCTAAAACACATTTCAGCAATGTTTTAGTATGTCATTCAACAAGACTTTCTGTTATCACCACTAAACATTAAGTTAAGTTGGTAGTGTAGGTAGATTAGGTACGAATTAATAAATACATACTACGTACAATTAGATGGTAGGCAAAAAGTATAATTAGACTAAGTATTTTGTAAAATTAACTATCTATTTTTAATCCATGTTAAAGAATCATATTATTTTTATTCCTTGACTAGTACTTTTACTGCCGTGTGTACTTAGCTTGTCGCTTAGATATTGCCTAGCAACAACAGTAAACTACCTCAATATTTCCGCACCGGAGTGAAATATTTTTTATATATTGTTATTATTATGAACGGAATGTCGCATAGCGGCGTATCGTGGCAACCCGCGAGCCCGCAGGACGCCGCAGGACGCCGCAGGGGGCAGGTTACAAAGATGACACCATTTACTGCAGAAATTGGTTTAAAGTTAATTGTTAGCAAGTAGGTTATTGATATGCCGGCAAATGTTTTAATTACAATATTAATGGTGCGGTGTGACGGCGTAACATGTCCGGTAAGAATGTATATTTTATTCATGCACAATTTATTTGAAAGACATATTTAATTGAAAATATGTCTTTCAAATAAATAACCAGACATGATTGTAGTATAGGTACATTACACAATTTCCACTATTCATACTACATTGTAGTATGAATAGTTTTTTGTTGTGTACGTTTTATTAGGAACTGTAGATTAGTCTTTACAGGTAATCCTACCAATCACTAAGTCCTATGTCTTAACTATTGCGCATTTTTCACAAAGTCTGCAAACAAGCATACAACCGACCTTATGTTATGTAGTTACCGTAACCTATACTTAGGTGCCTGTTAAACACCAAGGGAGGGCTTGGGATTCCGACTCTCTCATTCAACCTACGAAACACGACAATTATAATAGTTGAGACTAGACTGCAAATATTAAACTCGTTGATATCGTTTGTATCCATTTTACTTACATAAATTCTCGCCAATATTTATTCTAATAAAATTTTATCAGACTACTGTATTTTATAGCAGTCTCGCCATTCCCAATCCTCACCAAACCCTCGAGGTTTCTCAATACCTAAATACCTTTCTTCGTAGCTTACCAGAGAAAGTGCGTGAAATATGCATACCTCTATTATGTTCTTTGTAACTTATCTGTTGCATATTATAAACACTGGTGATAGACAAGGTCGGCAATGTTAGTATAGGTTGTAATGACAAGTCTCATAAGAGTTAGGTGATTTATTTTCTATGTACCTACATCTTAATAGCTTAGGTCAAAAGATAGTCTATTCAAACCTCAGATTAACGAATAGCCAGATGACGCGTCTAGAACACAAAAGTGTGTCCACCAAAGCAAATACAAATTACAAAGCGAATACAATCTCGCGTCAGTACTGAACTTCGCTTCACAGCGCTTAGACGTCAAAGGTGGTTAGTTGTTTTATTTTGAAAATGCCGTCTTGCGTAATTAAAAATTGTAAAAGTTGTTCACAAAAACAAAAAAAAGCAGATGGCATATCTTTCCACAAGTAACTATTGTTTATTTTATAGTTTTGTAATTTATTTACCCACAATTTGATATCGCTCACTCGGAACACAAAATTTTGACAGTAATTGGTTGGTGTTGCCAATTTACATCGAAATAAGTTTCCTTGAATTAGGGAAATGTGCATGGGGTGTAGAAAGATGATTAATTTATACATTTTTATATGGAAATAATTTATGTATATATATAATATTATATCTTTATTTAAAAATCTAGTTATTTAATCAACAATAAACCAATCAGAGGTATATTTTGCGATTTTGCAATGGCCGCTAAATCTCTTAATTTGTAATATATATTTAAAATTAATAACATTTTTCAATTTATTGCACCTAATTGCTTATAAAGACATCCAAAAATCTTTAATGTTATAATGTTCTTGAGTGATAATGCAGAGATCTTCAAATATCGATTTGCAGAAAAAATAAATACTAACTAAGTTTATTTTATTTTATTAGCATTATTCTGTTCAAATACCTACTACTTAAGTACCTAAATTGCGAAAGGCCATTTCCAATTTGTAACATTAGTACAACTGAGAACAATCGGAAAAATTATGGGAGTTCGTTCCCCAATATCTGGCAACTTTACACGCACACAGATGTACGTGTCCCTACAGTGCCGCTCCTAGTTGTCACGCACACATTTAATGCTATGTGGCTTCACATCGTTTGTTGCGTTTACTCCATCTGCGTTAATCTGAGATTCAAACAGTATTATTGATTAGGTATGTAACGTAAGACACTAACAAAGGTTGGTATGTCAAGAGCACTTGATATTGATAGGATAAAGAGCTACGTCATATTATTTAGATTTGGATAGTTAATGATAAGATGACTATGATAACTAATTAGAGCCCACACTATATAGTTTAATTGTGGATATAATTAGTGTTGCCTCAATATCGATAGCTGATGGATCGATAGTTGACCACGAAAACTAGTCATAATATCGATATGGCTATCCATAGTGACATGTGAAAATACCTACTATAGATACTATTGCTCGTCATCGATAATATTGTGACATGTCAATACTATAGCCCTATCGATATTATGACCAGTTTTTAAGGTAAGGATAGTATTGCAAAACTATCGAGTATCACTAGATAATCGATAGTTAGGCAACACTATAGTATAATGATAAATCTCACAGGGTGGGTAGGTAATACTTTTTGAAGAACAGTAGGTACAAATTTAAAACAAGAGATAAAAGTAACAAACTCGGTGACGAAGCCAGACTAAAAATAAACCAAAGAAAAGAAATGATACTAAACAGAAAAGAAAATCGTACACAAATAGCTAAGATTAGTAAGGAAATTTCAAAAGCCATCAGTAACCATAGAACAACCAATCGACTTAATATTATCAGAGAACAAATAAACAAAACCGGACGAATCAAAAGAGCTCTGAAACAACTTAAAGATCATTCAACATGGATATCAAAGACAACACAAAAAGGAAAAGACAACAAAATACAAACTACAACCAAGCGACGACATATTTTACAAGCGGCAACAGATTTTTATAAAGTATTGTATGCAGATAATATGAACGAATACTTATGCAAAACAACACTAGAAGAAGACCCAAACTCAGAACCTATCCCATACGTTATGCAAAGTGAAGTAAGAAGAGCTATCCAAACACAGAAAGCTGGTAAATCACCTGGAGATGATATGATAACTAACGAATTACTAAAACTTACCATGGAAGAGATAACACAACCATTTACACATATATGCAACGAAATCTTGGAAACTGAACAAATTCCTTCCCAATGGACATCGTCAACAATCATTCTTCTATATAAAAAAGGAGATAAAAGTGAAATTAATAATTATAGACCCATCAGCTTGATGCCAAACTTGTACAAAGTGTTCAGCAAAATTTTAACACACCGCTTGACTGGAAAACTAGACAGTAATCAACCCAAAGAACAAGCGGGCTTCCGCTCAGATTTCTCAACAATCGATCATATACATACTGTCAAACAAACTATTGAAAAATGGGTCATTGTGTAGCCTTTGGGGCGCTATGACTTAGGTTAGGTTAGGTTTAGGTTTAGGTTAGGTTAGGTTAGAACAGTGATCAAAACGAAAAAACAAAATTTCTCGAAAATTCGTCTAACTCCTGGCTCCATAGCCCCCCTAACTGGGAACTAACATAACCTAATAACACATTCGGATTCTGGCGCTTCGCCGGCCGCTGCCGCGGCACGCTCGCTTCGCTCGCTCGGCTCGCGCGTTTTGGTCACTGTTCTAAACTAACCTAACCTAAACCTAAACCTAAGTCATAGCGCCCCTAAGGCTACACTCCAACCGAAAAGTGCAACGAATATAACCGCCCGTACTACCTGTCCTTCGTAGATTAAAATAAGGCATTCGACTCTTTGAAACATAATTACATATGGGATTCTTTAAAAAACCAAGGAGTGGAAAGTAAATATATTAAGATCATCAAGGACATATACGTCAACAGCACAGCAAAAGTACAACTTGAAGTCGTTGGAGACAAATTTAAAATACAGAAGGGCGTAAGACAGGGAGACCCGCTGTCACCTTAAATATTCAATGCAGTTTTAGAAAATATATTTAGGCAACTTAACTGGGAAACTTTCGGTATTCAAATAAACGGGGAAAAACTACATCATCTGAGATTCGCAGACGACCTCATTTTGTTTGCAGAAGATCCTATTACACTAAGAACAATGTTACAACAACTAACAGCTGAAAGTAAAAAGGCAGGTTTAACGATGAATATTAGTAAAACAAAATTGATGACAGACAAGACCGAAGTCAGCATTGAGGTAGACGAAGAAGAGATCGAATACGTGAAAGAATATATTTACCTGGGGCAAGTCATATCTGTGGAAGACTTATAAACTAAAGAAGTGGAAAGAAGAGTAAATAATACATGGCAAAGATACTGGTCCCTCAGGGAAATTATGAAAAACAAGTCAATACCAATCTCGGAAAAGAAAACAGTCTACAACACTTGTATACTTCCATGTCTCACCTACGGCTGCCAGACCTGGCCCCTAACACAGAAAATTGAGCACAAACTGGGTGTATACCAAAGAGGAATGGAAAGAAGTATGTTAGGACTGAGCCTGAAAGACAAATGGAAAGCTACAACAATTAGGAGCATCACCAAAGTAGCAGATGTTAAAGTAAAAACACGAACCTTGAAATGAAAATTGACTGGCCACATGATGAGATCAACAACAGGAAAGTGGTCCAAAAAATTAACAGAATGGTATCCGCGGGACGGAAAAAGACGCAGAGGAAGGCAGAAAAAAAGATGGGAAGACGATCTGCCCAAAGGATGGAGAAGGACAGCAATGGACAGGCAAAGGTGGAGGGAACTTGAGTAGGCCTATGTCGCAAGACAGCCTGACCTGGTAACTGATATTTAACACTAAGTTATATACATATAGGAAATATAGAAATAAGTATAGTTAGTATAGTATAGTTAAATATAGTTAGTGTAGTTTATGTTTTATCACATTACAAATTGTGCAAAGGTCAGCGTAAATAAAGGCTATTTTTATTTTTATTTTATTTATTTAGGTACAAATTACTATCTTCATCCAACCCACACGGTGTTCCACCTAAATTGAAAGCACGTTTCCATCGTTATCTTTTCAATTGAACTGGGAATAGGTGTGAAAACATTCAATATGCTGTTAGCGTGTCTAGCGGGGCGTCGTTTCGTGCACCTACGAACAGGATTCGCCGTCAATCTAACAGCCAATCTCTGCTCACGTTGTTAAAGTTAGTTGGGTAAGTAAGCCGGCTTGTCGGGAGGCCGGGACAGCTTGCACATGTACGGTGATCGGCGATGGCCGCCTACACGGACGAACTTGAGCATACCTCCATCTATCTTCGTGCTGCTTGTGGTATTTTTAAGGAATTGTATTGTTAAATATTATGTGTTAAACCCTAAATAAACAAGAAATGTCGAAATTTCCATAATAGATAAAATATTCACAGTTTTTCAAAAGTCCGAAGTCCGACGTGTTTTAGGACCTATAATAATTTGCGATTTGCTAATTATAGTAACTACTTACTTACCTAAGTATTTTTCATATAGGTAACTCAGACAAAAGATTTCCATCATTATTAATTACTCATTAATATAACTCTATCACTGTTTTTACACTTCCCCTGGTTAGTAGCTATAAGTATATTTATTACTCGTAGGTAGGTAAAGCACATTAAAAGTTGGTATGCAGGTAGGTAGCTCCTTACTTATCGGAATTAGTTAGTGGCGCGAGATCTCCAATAGGGTATTATTATACTTACGTAGCTACATATCTACGTTCACGTTGTGTTTATTTAATTTAGATAGTGAAGAGAGTGATGGAGAAGGTGGCCTAGGAAACTTGAACCGTCTGATCGTCAGGCCACCAGGCCACAGCGGGAAAGCCAAGCGAGGCCAGCTGTGCTTCGACGCAGCCTTCGAGTGTGGGAACCTGGGCCGCGCGGACCACATCACAGAGCTGGAGTATGACCTGTTCGTGAGGCCTGACACCTGCAGGCCCCGATCCAGGTTCTGGTTCAATTTCACCGTAGAGAATGTAAAGCAAGACCAGGTAAGTAGTGGATAACCAATTTTAATCCCTACGTAATAGAGAACATAATCCAATGTTCTTGAAATTAATAAAGTAGTACTTCATGTTTGTATATTGTTACAGAGGGTTATATTCAATATTGTAAACTTGGGTAAAGAAGTGACATTGTATGATGGAGACATGACCCCGCTAATAAGGTCTACATCACGGCCAAAATGGTAAGGACTCATTACTTCTTCTATGACGATGACTAATAGATAAATATATAGATATGTCGCCGCCAAATAGCTTAATTCGCCGTTCAATTAACAGCCTAGGCATTTAACTAAACAGCGCCGTTCAACTAACGGCCTGAATGATATTCAGCCATTTGATTAAACAGCTAGGCAAATGACTTGGATCGATGACGTTTAACTACTTGCCTAGCCGTTTAATTACCTGCCTAGCCTGTTCATTTCAATTTAGTTCTACTTTCTGCCACCTACCGCAGAAACTCACCAAACCGTCAACACCTATCTCTATATTCCATATTCTCTTTGGTCAATATGGCGGCGGAAAAAAACAACTTTGATGGAATAATTTTATTAGGTACTGTAACGACGGGTTTCAATTAGTAACTCAGGTTGCTGGGTAATATAAAATTTATTATATTATTCACTTTTAATACATTTCTTTAAATATAGTTCCTATCTTAGTGGTCTCTCGGTTGTCACTGCCAGCGCACCGCAGAGCTTTCAATTTTCAAAATCAATATGTTTTCTTAAATATATTCTTATCGGCCAGGAACGCTTATTGCCAGTGGCTAGTGCGCCGACATGGACCTCCTTACATTCCTCGCGACCTGGGGAAAAAAAAAATTTAATGCAAAAAAATTTTTTTTCTAACCATACAATTTTTGCACACCCTACCTATGGTTGGACGATGCATATACAATCAAGCATGGCTCAAATTAAATCCTGCTAGGATTTAGTTATTGGAAGAGTTATATATACTTCGAATAACTTGATAAGTGTAAAACCAACCGAAAATCACGTACCTAATTCAAGCCATACGGAAAACCATTAACTACACATGACTAGTAAACACCACCCTTCATCATTATTAACATTATCCATCAACATCTTAATTAAATTAATATAAATAACTTTTCAAACTATAGAAAGGTGTGACCGTCATCCTTAAAATGAAATATGACTACAAGACTCAAAGAAGATAAATTCAACTTTATTAATAGGAGAAATATTCAACACCATCATAATTAAAGCTCTCAAGTATTCAAGAGGCTCAAATATAAGGTCAAAAATATAATCCCAAAAATAGGTCAAAGTCCACTTTACGACTTGATGCCCACAGATACAATATTCCCGCATAATCCATAAAATTAGAGATTCATCGACTAATTTTGGAAAATATAAGACGATTCTCAGCATCCCAACAAATTATTTAGGTAAGACTTCTACCAAGAAATTCCGAATGCTTATGAGAATAGGCGCTCTATTCCACATCAGAAATTGCTTATCGTGAGAGAAATTTATTAACCTACCATTAAATACACTAAACCCACCTTCTATAAAATAATCCTAATTAACACAACCACTATGTCTCTGATAATCTACTACACCTTTATAAAGAAGATCATTTCTCAAGAAGAAACCACCATGAGCTACATCTGGTCGTTCACGTATCCGTGAAATCCAACTAGAACAAAACATATCATTTGCCTGATCTTCCGCCAACGACTCTACATTTATACTAAAGACCTCTAAACCATCATAAGATTCTAAGCCGGGTTCCCTCTGTTGATCTGCGACCTCTATTAATGGATTCCTGCTCAAGAAATCCGCTATAACGTTACTCTTTCCCGAACAATGAACAATTTCAAAATCCCATTCTTGAATTGCTAAAGCCCACCGTGCTAATCGACCACACATGTCTCTTTTTGACTGCAACCAACATAATGCTCGATGATCCGTAACCACCTGAAAATGTAAACCCCACAAATAATGACGAAAATATCGCAATGCCCAAACTAATGACAAACATTCTTTTTCCGTTGTAGAATATTTTTTCTCAGCATCAGTCAACTTCCTTGAAGCGTAAGCAATCGGACACATTGTAATATTTCCTTGCATAAGCACGGCACCTATAGCTTCATTCGACGCATCGACATACAACCTCGTAGTAATCGATTTATCAGCCGAAAAATACGATAAAATTGGCGAACTGCACATTAACTTCTTCATACACTCAAATGACTCTTGAAGCTCGCTATTCCAATAAAATTTCACACCTTTTTTTAATAGTTTTGTGAGTGGCAATGTTATTCTTGCCAGATCTGGAACAAACTTCCTATAATACGAGAATAAACCCAGTAGCTGTTTTACTTCTTTCGCCGATTTTGGAGCTCCTACATCTCGCATCGCTTTGAGTTTCTGTTCGCTTGGCCTTATCCCTAAACTTGAAATCATATAACCTAACACTTCTATCTCTTGCAACCCAAATTTACACTTAGATGGCTTGAAAGTTAAATTAGCTTCCCTAAAACGCACAAAAACCTCATTTAAAATACCTATAAACTCCTCAAACGTTTTACCAAAGACAATTACGTTATCAACATAAACCATAACACCTCTAAACTTCAAATTACCTAATACTTTATCCATCATACGTTGAAATACCGCCTGACTCGTAGCTAACCCAAACGGAACCACGTTGAATTCATACAACCCTGTTGACGTAACAAACGCAGTCTTATGTCTTCCTTCTGTAATCTCTGTCTGCCAATATCCAGAATTAAGATCCAATTCCGCGAAATATTGTGCTCCAGCTAAATTATCGATTATATCGTCTATCCGTGGGATGGGATAATTATCTCTACAAATTTTTTTATTTAACTTCCGATAATCAATACAAAAACGCCACGAATTGTCAGGTTTACTAACCAATACTACTGGTGCTGCATAGGAACTCGTTGATTCCCTAATTACCCCTAGCTTCAACATTTCCTCTACCTGTTTATCAATAATCTCACGTTTAATTGGCGAAACTCGATAAGGATGGCAATGTACCGGTTCATCATCATTAGTTTTGATGTCAACTGGAATTACCTTTGATCTCCCTAACTGTTCTTTCGAAAAGGCAAACCTATCCCTATTTTCTTCTAGAACGGACATTAACACCTTTTTCTCCTCTATGGGTAAATCATCATTAATTATAAAATGCTTTTCCTCCATCTGCAAGGAAACTTCGCAACTATCTGGCAATCTAGAAAAATACACATAGTCATTTTTTCCTAGTTCTTGAAAATCAATAGAATCGACAATTGTTTGACATTTGACATCTGCCAACTCATCTACAGTTCGCTTTTCAAAATCTGAATTCGAATCTTCTAGATTTTGTTCTAAAACAAATGCAGGTTCATCTATATTTTGTTCTAGAATTTTCGATTGAAAAAATGGAATTTTCTTCCCTTGGGAGAAAAATATACAGCAATTATCAAAATCAACACACATTTTATTTCTTTGTAAGAAATCTTGACCTAAAATTACATTACAATTTAAGTCAGATACAATTACAAATTCCTGTTGAAATAAAAATTCATTTAGGGAAAACATCACATTACATCTTCCCAATAACACTAATCTATTACCATTCACAGCTTTCAAACATCTATCCTCTACATCCATACATCTTACCCCTATTTTGTCCGCGGCAGTCTGGCTAATGCAGGAAACCGTAGCCCCAGTATCAATAAGAGCTAAACCATTCATATTATTAGTGCATAAACTAACTAAAGGTCTAACCTGTTGATTATCCCCGTCCATCGCTCGCATATTTCTGTCCGATGCATGTGCCTGCAGAAGGCCTGACTCGAACTCCACCACACCATCATCACATTGGGCCTTTCTCAATGCTGGCGTGGTCGAAAATTTGGTTGCGACTGGTTGGATCTAGAATTATAACGTAAATTATAATTATGTCCCGATGAACTTCGATGCGGGGTTGAAGGTGCTGGTCCCGGTATCGGGCGGCGTACATCCTGTGATGGAGTCGACATTGGCGAACTAAAAGGAGTGGCTGTCTTATAGTCGCCCTGTGCTGCCTCAAAGCTTCCTTGAACCAATGCAGCCGGATTATGGGATAACTGCATTTGTTCGTCCCTGATCCGGGGATAAACTTTTTCTATTTGTAAAATTGTTTCTTGTAAATCTCTTTTAGATGAATAATGCGAGTTTACTAATTTTGATTTGAAATAAGGATTCAATCCTTTTAAATATTGAATTACGAATACAGCGTCTTTTTTAATATTTGCTTTATTCGCCAATTCCGATAAATGGTAGAAATATTCAGTTAATCCTTTTTTATTTTGTCTGGCATTGTAAAACAATTCTGAGTAGTCGCAGACTTCAAATTCTTCAACTAATTTATTCGCGATCTCTTCAAAGGTCTTGTAGGAATCTTTTATAGATCTAAAATAATATAAGGCACTGCCTTTTAGAAATGATGGCAATAAAAGAAGTTTATCTTCTTGTTTTGTACACTTTTTGAAAACGGCGATGGCCTGAAATTGTTCAAGAAATTCTTCCACCGATTCGTCAAAATGACCGGCGAAACTTGTTATTACTCGTGCCATTTTATTTTATTTCACTTAATTTTCACTTTATTAATAATTATGAGGAGTACTAATACTCCCTGTTTGGGCGTCGTCTTCTTTGCTGCGAGAGGTAAGTCTCTATGGCGCCTGCACCACTTGTAACGACGGGTTTCAATTAGTAACTCAGGTTGCTGGGTAATATAAAATTTATTATATTATTCACTTTTAATACATTTCTTTAAATATAGTTCCTATCTTAGTGGTCTCTCGGTTGTCACTGCCAGCGCACCGCAGAGCTTTCAATTTTCAAAATCAATATGTTTTCTTAAATATATTCTTATCGGCCAGGAACGCTTATTGCCAGTGGCTAGTGCGCCGACATGGACCTCCTTACAGTACTTAGGTATATTACGATTTTTTTTAGATCCACCGAATCTATTTGCCGGGTGGGGTTTCTGTGGGGTCATAAAAAAATAACCCTAACCTAAACCCATCCATGTCGTTCTGCTTGGGTAGTATTTTGAAAAAGTTTTGTAGTACTTAAATGTCAACCAGTTGCCTAAGCATTAGCCAGCCAGTTTATTAAATGTTGTAATAGACGATACGGCTGAATATCATTCAGGCCGTTAGTTGAACGGCGCCGTTTAGTTAAGTGCCTAGGCTGTTAATTGAACGGCGAATTAAGCTATTTGGCGGCGACAGATATACCGATTACCGAAGTACCTCGTAACTACTACCTACTTACTGAAGTAAATTAGGACTCCACCTATTCATTTAAAACTCTGCGACCCTCCCGCACATTTTTTGCGGTACCTATTCGTAACATACTAACATTGTTTCTAATGACTGTACCCTGTCCCTATTTATGTCCTTACCTTTTTAATGTGTAGGTATTTTCCTTGCCTACTTTAATTCGGTAAACAATCTGGGCATGCCTATTGACATTAAACATTATTAAAATATGTTATACCTATTCACAATCCTTACTAGGTAATATTATGAATGCGAAAATAACTCTGTCTGCCTGTCGGTCGCGCTTTCACGCAAAAACTAATGAACCGATTTCAATGTAATTTGGTACACCGATTGTCTAGAGCCTGAGAAAGGACATAGGCTACTTTTTATTGCGAAAAAAGGGTTGTTAAGGGTTGAAAGGAGGGGATGAAAATTCTGCCCAAATACACTATTCCACGCGGACGATGTCGCGGGCACAGCTAGTTTTGCATAAATACGTACCTAAACATTAATACATAATTTATGTCTTTTAGTATTTCTTTTTAACATGGAAATATGATGACTGGTCAGGTAAAATACATTTTGTATACAGTACGCAGGTATCTAGTTTTGTTACCTTGTAGGCAAAGGATTCCTCGGCGACTAGTGTTCTACCACCGTTCGCTGGCGCACAGAGGGCGCAAGGTGCTGAGTCTGGTCTTCGCGTTCGACCGCGAGGAGGACGTGTACCAGTTTTCCGCGGCGGCCTCCTACTCCTACTCCCGCCTCCAGAAGCACCTGGCCACTTGGGAGAAACGAGCGAAGCCCTTCGCCACTAGGGAGTCTATCGCTCAGACTACAGTAAGCATTATTAATTTCGCCACAATTTTTTTTAAAGTAGGCACTTAGGTAGGAAGGTTTTCCTTCTATCAATTGTACTTAGTAATTATTATTATTATAAACCATCACGTCTGCATTCCACGAAGGGGTAAGCAGAGAACAACTGCAGGGCACCTATAGGTATTCGTCCAAATGTTTTTTTTTATGTTTTTATGATTATTGATTTATTATTATACATAATAGTATTTCACTCTGCAAAGCGTGAACTTCATAATATTACTATACCCCATTCTAAACTGACTTACTCACGTGAGTTAATTACTAAGACTTCCTTACTTACCATCTGCCTACTTCTATTACTCATGTAGCTTTGGTTTTCCTGGTGCTCTTATTTATGGATGTATAACCTGCTTACTCTTTAGGTAAGTATAATTCATGTATTTTTATAATATGATTCCAGCAAAAACGTCGAATAGAACTCATAACTATCGGAGATTTAAATAAAGAACACGAGATCAAAGAAGAGACCCCAGCAACAAAGATCAAACCGGCTGAGCCGAGGAAGAGGGTCGTGCTAATCGTGGCGAGGACGCACGGAGGGGAACCACCCTCTTCATTCATCTGTCAGGGTCTGTATACACTCTTCGGTATCATTGAAAGAAAGTCTAGGTTTAGGAAAATAAACCTAGGTTTCTTTCAAATCCATACTGCTAAGAGCGTTTGTTGTGTAGCAGATTTTCTTGCTATAACTAAAACGTTAAAAGTATATACCTACTTTTAACGATACTAGTTTAGGTACCTGTAGGTAACATAAACAAGTTTATTCAATTTTCAGGGTTCCTAGATTTTATGCTGAGTACTTCAGAAAAAGCATTGGCTCTGAGACACAATGTAGTGATAGAGGTAATTACCATCAGATATTTTCGTCAGCATAACATGTACGGTCTACTTACATAGAAAAGATAGGTGGTGGCAAGGAAATCCGAAATGCCCATATCTTAGGCAAATGTAGACGTTTATATTCGAGTATATGTAAACATAAAACCACAGCATCATAAACTGTGGTAAAACTATCAGGTAGTGCCAATGCTGAACCCCGACGGCGTGTTCCTGGGCAACCAGCGCTCGGACCTGCTGGGCTCCGACCTCAACCGCTGCTGGCACCGCCCCACCAGCTACGCGCACCCTGCGCTCATCGCCGTCAGCGATCTCGTACAAAAACTTACCTCAGAGAAAGTAGGTGTATTATATTATTATACTCGGACACTTTAACTGGACATAAATATAATATAATAATAGGTATGAATCTCCGCAAGGATTCATAAATATACATACACTAGCTGACCCGACAGACGTTGTCCTGTCTTTTAAGGGTATGAAAAACAGATAGTAGCCGATTCTCAGACCTACTGAATATGCATATAAAATTTCATAAAACTCGGTCAAGCCGTTTCGGAGGAGTATGGTAACTAACATTGTGACACGAGAAATCGTTTGCCATTAAACCTTGTTTTGTTCTTAAGTAGGTATTTGTTAGTAAATTAAATAGGTAGAGGTACATTGTTTGGTCGTTCCTGTAGTTCACGACCAGAAAAATATAGTAAATATAAAGTAATAATATTAAAAGAATAAGTAGAAAAATCATAACCCTAAACATGGTGTGTTTATATTTTAGAAACGTTGTACCTACCTATCGAGTTTGGCTTTAATAAATTTATGATGCTATTGATTTGGGGAGTTAGGTACTATTATACAGGGCTCATGTTTACCCACGTTTCCCCACCTACATTATTAAGTAATTGATCTTAATGGGTGTGCTTTTTCCAGAACCTCCAATTGGATTTCATTATCGACATCCACGCTGACATCAGCCACGAAGGTGTGTTCGTTCGCGGTAACTCGTATGACGACGTGTACAGGTGGGTCTGTGTATTAATTATTAGCAAATACAAATATGGGAAAGACTTGTTCGCATACGTGTAGTAACAAAACTCATATAGCGAGCGACTTTAATATCAAGCGCCTAGAGTTAATTTATAGCAAAAAAGTCCACGTCTATGTTTCGGTACTCTAACTATAATATTATGGTCCACGATAAAATAAGTCATTCAGGGTATTTGCTGTACGAATAAAATTTAATGCGTTATGTATTTTACCTCGGCAACCTCTAGTGCAAATGATCGCAGTGCAACATGTACCTCGCAATCGCGAAGGTCCTATCTTCACTTGTTTTGTTGCTCAGGTTCGAACGCCACGCCGTCCTTCCGAAGTTCCTCGGGACCCGTATAGAAGCGTGGCGGCCGGAGGCATGCCTGTACAACGCGGATGCTGGCGCCGCCGGCAGCGCCCGCCGCGCCCTGCCCACCGGCGCCGTCGACGCCTATACACTGCTCGTGTCGCTGGGCGGTAGGAGGTTGTCGCCCAGGGGACCTTTCATACATTACACTGAGGATGCCTGTATCCTTTTTTGAGTTTTTTATCTGGTTCATGGTATTTATATGATAATACATACTTATAAGTGTCTTCGAAAACAATATTCTTAGATACTTTCACCGCTAAAATACTCAATCTTTTAATTGGTCTCTTCCCTCGCTAGCCATCTGTTTGTGTCCGCTTAGTTATTCAAAATGACGTAACTCATTATGATGCGGTTTTCACTATTAGGTACCTACCATTTAAATAATTTCTACCTTTCTATAGGCATATGAGAGAAAAGACGTGTGAGGGCAGGTCGCTAGCAAATAATAAATTCAGTAAGATGAGGTATAAACGTCACTAAAATATGCATCTCCCGATCTCACTAGGTACCTAAGTACTTTGTCGATCAGCGAACTATTTATTGGTCATGGCGCTGGCAATTTTTTTTCTCCACGTATTGCTCACTTTCAATTTGCCTATAATCATACACTTAGAAGCTGGAGCCAAGAAGAATGTGCTGGCCTGTAGCAATTTCTAATGACATAATCGATACATTTTAGGCCGTCTGCCAAGTCTGTTACATAAATGCTCTGGAAATTTCTGTTGCATCAGCATTTTTATAATCTTAACGAGTGCGTTCAGATGCGAAAATTGGTAGGTCGCTCGCAAAAGCACTGTGTGATTATTACCGACATATTGGAGTGATCCCACCGCGTATTGGCAAAACTAAAAAGAAGGATCCAAGAGGACGACATCGGAGGAGACAGCCTGTTATTGAGCGCGAGAGGTCAGGAAAGGTCATGATATTAAAAACACCTTCGCTGCGTGCGTGCATCTTGAAAATGACTGAGCGGATTTTCATCAAACGGCCAGTGGCGGTTTACGAATTTCCAAGTTATAAGCTGTAATGTTTTTGCCGCCCTTGCCTCTACAATTGTTATGTCCTAGATTATTTTTACAATCCAAAAATTTCGTTGAAATAGCACGTTATTCCTTTGGTAGACGTTATGGACAAGAGCTTTTTGATAAATTAATGTACAACGACCTTGCCTATATCGTCATATGAAAGCATAGGCCACCTGGCGTTCCGTCTGCCAGCTGGCGTGAACATTTTTTGTGCCTATCACCACCTAAGGCGAAGATTAGGGTCTTTAAATAAGCGTAAGGAGCAATCTGAAACAAAATGTGCAAGTAGGTACCACAAATCATCTTCATTATCATCATCCAATTACGCTAGACTGCAAATCGACTCGAAATAAGTAAGTTTTGCCATTTTTGTATAGTCCACTAACCATTCTCCCACCCATGCCGACGTATTCGCGACTCGATTCACTCGAGACAAGAAGCAGTCGTTAAGGGTAAAGCGCCCACCTAGCCCGCGAAGTTAAAATTTTTGGAGGTTTTTTAGAAATTTTTCAAAATCATCCAATAATAAAAAGCACAATTTGTAATTCGCGACAAAAACCGTGTGGAGTGCATTTATTAATATATACAACTTACTCTAAAACATTTCAAGAACGACAGCTATCCAGATAATCTGGCAATTTTTGTATATTTAGTGATTAACTAGTATCATATCCACCGTGATAATATTTAGAGTAAAATAAATGTATTAATAAACGCACTGCATACTGTGTTTGTCGCAAATCACTAAATATTGTCTTAAATGTTTTCAGATTTTGGATAAACTATAAAAATACTCGAAAATTTTGAATTTCTCGGGCTAGACAGGCGCCTTCACCTTAACGGACTTCGAAATTATTGGCTCAATCGTAAATGTCAAAACAGCTAACGTATTGCGAGTCGAGCGCGTAAAACTATTATTGTAAACTTATTATTTCGATGGTAGAGCGTCATTGGAACGGTCCCCTATTTGTCAGTCTGCCTTGTAGGATTGTATTATCTTCGGTCTACCTGCGTAAAAGCGGGTTATTAGAAAATGGGCAATTTCCGTGAGGCCAGTAGAATTTAAATCCAACTTTCCCGTGCCTAGGTCCCCGAGTTCTTCTCCAGAGCGTCGCGTGCTGGCGGGGCGAGTGCTGTCGCCGCCGCTACCCGCAGCATCCCCGCCTGCCCTCCAAGCCCTCCCCCTGCGGTTCTCCCGCCGTGCTGTGTTGAGGTCCAGGCCACAGACCGTGGCTACGGTCAACCATTTATTGCCGATTATAACGGGTGAGTTTGGGATTTCTTACTTACATAGTAATTTATGTAAGTACCTACCTACTTAAGGTGAAGGCGCCTGTCTGGATAGCGAAATTCAAAATTTTCGACTATTTTTATAGTTTATCCAAAATCTGAAAACATTTTGTGATTTGCGACAAACACAGTATGCAGTGCGTTTATTAATACATTTATTTTACTCTTAATATTATCACGGTGGATATGATACTAGACTAAATAATATACAAAAATTGCCAGATTATCTGGATAGCTGTCGTTCTTGAAATGTTTTAGAGTTAGTTGTATATATGAATAAATGCACTGCACACGGTCTTTGTCGCGTATTACAAAATGTGCCTTTTATTATTATCAGATTTAGAAAAAATTCTATTGTCTCAAAAAATTTTAACTTCGCGAGCTAGATGGGCGCTTTAGCCTTAAGTATGCCTGTTTGTAAGGAACGGCAGTCAAAACGCCCCGCCTCGCTGTGGTCGACATGAGCGCATACATTCAAACTCCAATGAAAAATGGCCGTTTGAGACTCGACGCGACTCCAATGAGGCTCTCCAGGCCGCCGCGCCCTTCGCACACCAGGCTCACCAGCGACGAGTACGACACACAGGAGTCTGACTCGTAGACCGAGTGTTTGGGGCATTACATGAAGGTTGTGTATAATTTCGACTGATATTACAATTATGTTACATGTATCTCAAGAATTAAAACAATAAAACAAACGTGTTTATTATTGAAACGTATAATGTCGAAGCTTTCATATTTACAATCACTAACTTCTAGACGTTCAGTCATTTTCATTCTTAGAACAAATCTTATTGAACACTATTATCACTACAAATTCTTCAATCATAACGCCAAATGAAAAACGAGACTGAGTATCGTTATCGAGATTTATATTTTGAACATTTTTTTTTCGTTTTATGAATTTCGGTTATAACCTAAACGATTCGACTTCATCTACGCAAACTAAAGAGGTCACAGGTCATCACAAAAACGATACATTCGTACAGACGAAGGGTAAAGAAGCGCGGGAGGCGAGCGGGACGCCGGCCGCGGCCGAGCGCGGCGGCGGCGCGAGGCACCTCCCTAATAAATATCTTTGGCATGAATCGAACAGCTCGCCGACGAGTCACACGCGATCGCACTAACAACCGACAGTTATTGCTTCGATGCCAACGTAGAGTCCGGACCGTTCCCGCGCGGGGCGGCGCGTCGGGAGCGTCAGTGCGCGGCGCGGGCGCGTCATTCCCACGCGTCGGCGTCGTCGTCCGACATGGTCACCAGGCGCATGGGGTCGTCGGCGGGCGGCGGGGCGGGCGCGCTGGCCGCGGCCGCCGCGCCGCCGCCGCCCCCCCCGCGCCCGCCGCCCGCGCGCGCCGCGCGCTTCTGCCGCAGCAGCTCCTCGTCCGCCGCCGTCAGCGGCTTGCGGAACTCGTACACCAGCGGGAATATGCGCTCCACCGCCGACTGCACGTCGCTCACGCTGCGGGCTGCACGCACAGAACACATGCTCACGAACGTCACATGTTATTACGAAACTATACCCACCTACTGAAACCCGATGTTTTAAGAAAGCGTCGCCGGTAAAAGCGAGCGGCCAGTTTATACAATAATCTCAACCTGCATTCAAAATAAAAGTCCTCTATACGACCCCGGTCAAAAGTACGTTTCAAGGAGCCTTACGTACTTCTTTAGTGTATGTTTTTTCTCAAATATTTAGATATCAAAGGTCCCACGGTGTTAGGACTAGGCCCAACTAGTCCCTTGCAATAGGCGATAATGCTCAGTATGTTTACAGCTTTGTTTACCAACCAACAAGGATGTCGAAAGTAAATTATGTATTTAGATTGGATGGGCGTGACTCATGCAGTGTCCCATTTGGGATCCACCAACAACAACTGCGCAGTATGGGCAGACGATTGCGCCGGGAAAATATCGCATCTTTACTAGTGCAATGATTCACATTATATTTTTATACATTCGCTAGTTTTTGACCGCAACTCTGACCGCGTTAGCATAATTTTAATATGCATTAAATCTAAAAATACTTGTTTTAATTCAGTGAACTGACAATTGTAATCTTTATAAACTTATGTCTCTTTAAGTATTTTGAAAAGAAAAATACGTTCAATAAGCTGTGTACTGATAATCCAGGTTATAAACTATCTGTGTTCCAAATTTCATCCAAATCCGTGCAGTAGTTTTTGCGTGAAAGAGTAACAAACATACATCCACACTCATAAACTTTCGCATTTACAATATTAGTAGGATAGTACATATAAATTGATGGATGGATACCTGTGATTGTCACACCTCCAGTGGAGAATATCTTAAGTGTGGCCTTAGGATTATACAGCTTATAAGTCACCCCTGGGTGGAGTTCTGGTTCGTAACTGAAACAAAACAGTAAGTTACATTTATGAGTATAATATTTATTTATAACTGCAACCTATCAAACAAGTAAGTCAAGTATTTTAAGAAATCCACTTCCTGGATGATATAGATTCTTTAAAATATTCCCACTGAACTCATAATAATGACTTGGGGTAAATAAACTTGTTTTATCTACAATAAAATTTGTATGTATGTGTTTACATGCTTATAGTTTTTTTGTTATTATGAGGTAAATGAACCAGAGATTTTTATCTTGTAATTTATACAATTATAATATTAATGTTCATTGTCATTTAGTTGAAAACTTGTAAATATAATATTTCGTGATCATAATGACATGTTATGCAAACTAGAATATTTTCACACAGGAGGCTTTGGATTAAAGTATCTACCTACTGGAATTGGTACTAGTAGTAGTCCACTGGATTAGGCTAGATAGCGCTTATGGAAAGAAGACTTTGACAAAGACAAGTAAGTCCCACCCTTCATTAGTAAATTATCAGAGTCAAATAGTGCATATTATGTGCTGGTATTACAAAAATAAAAACAAAAACAGATTAGGTAATCATGAGGAAGGTTACTACTTGCAAGAAAGCGAAATACTTACTCTGCTTCTTTGTATTTCTTGGAGAAGGATATAATCCTAATGCCAAAGGGCATCCGACACGTGCCCAGTACATTCACTACGCGGAAGTTACGAAAGCGCACTTGGAAGCCGAGCTTCTGTAGTGCGCGCGCATACCGGCGCGCCGCGATCTTGGCCTGGTCCTCGCTGGTGGCGCCCGTGCACGTGATGCGCCCCGACGACCAGATCGACGCGGTCGTGTACGGCCGCCGTAGCTTCATCGTGACCATACCGTTCTCGCGCCGAAACTCAACGTTAACACCGTTCAAAGCGATCTGTCTCAGGTTCAGGTGGCACTTAACACTAAAACTGCACACGACATTGTTTATCATTATGTCTATTTCGGGCGTGTCCTCCTCCTCCTCGTCGGCGGCGGCGGGCGCTGCGGGCGCGGCGCCGGCCTCCACGCACTGCGGCGGCGCGCCGCTCGCGCCGCCCGCCTCGCAGTACTCATGGTCGGGCACCATGTGGCTGGCCACACTGTGCGCCGTCATGCCATGGTTCCCCACCACCCCGTGCGTGCCCTTACTCAGCTCTTTGATACCATTCTCCTGGATGAGCGTAGCCATGGCCGCCACGGCGTGCTGCAATGGCAAATGTCACTATGCCCATGATTGTTTTAAAATAAAAATAATTAACAGGTTTCTGATGTAGGTACCTACATTTAAATATATTTCAACCAAGTAATCTAAATACCTAGGCAGGTACCTACTCTTGCTATTTTCATTATGTATTCAATTATTAATTGATTACACACTAGGCTTAGATTGACATACAACTACTAACTTTGGTGGAATGAAAACATTGCTTGATAATTAAAAACACAATCACCATACAGCTATACAACCATATAAGCATAAAAGTCCTTTGTAAAAAGATACTTTGCATTGAACTATAAATAGTTTATTCCCAAGTATGAAACTAGATATTTGACCCGCAGTCAATTGCATCATCCCACTGATTCTTCATTATATGGATATAGCTAGCTCCGAGGAAGATAGATGTACACTACTCATACCATTTAGCTTCTTGAAGGCGCATTTGTAAAATTATAACATACACCAAAAATTATTTTTTAAAAATAATATCGAAACAGTAATTAAATTGGTATGTTGTTATTTCTCAGTAGAGACCACCATGAAATAATCCATTAAAATATTTTTATTACAGGATATGAATCAACAATTGTAATGAAACACTGATTAAATTTGTACATTGAGAGCAAGAAAACTGTGATTGTGGCTGTTATCGTGAGCTACCAGCGGTAACCATAAAGGACTTATTGAAAATTGTTGATTGCACAACAATGGCAAACGGCAAACACATGTGAACAATGAAAATGTTACGCACAAAGCACACCTTTACCATAATTTAAGCAATGCTTATTCAATTTCACCACTTATTATTTTGATAAGTAAACACTTATGTTACAATAGTAATATTTATGACAAAAAACTGGTTTTCACAATGGAAAAATCATCTTCAAATACCATAAATTAAACATTCAAATCAAACTATGGTAGACAGTGCTGGCTATATTTGGATGAAACACAGAGGCATAAGTAGGCACCTAGTATAATTTTCAAGTTCCCTGCACTAGGTAGGTATATGGTTAATCTAGAGCATTGATCATCATGATGTCAACACTCGACTCAATATGAGATTTCAATTGATAAGATAGATACACACACACAATAATTTCCAGATTTAGGCTCAACAAATTTTGTTAAATCTCATTCTGAACTATTGAAATACCAAACAAAGAAAAATGACCTACACCAAAGTTATTCAGGATTGATATATCCATTTTATAAAATTGATTTACTGAGATTATTATTGGTGCTGTTTCTAGAGAGTTTAGAAGTCCAACAGTAAAAATCTGTAGTGATTCAATAGAGGGGCACAATTTAGGCCACTTCCCACGACACGGCGCGGCGCGACATGACACTTTGCACAGCTGACTGCCGGACGGGCCCTCGCCCCGCGCACCACCACGCCCCCGCCCTCCCCCGCGCCCTGTCTAGCCTGCGCCCTGCGGTTTGTTGCACTGCACATGCACCACATGACGATTAACACCCCCTACCCGCTGTATTGCGCACCTTCACTCAGCACTCGGCGCTGTATTAAGGCAAGCTTATTACAATCATTACAGGTATAAGCTCCTCTGTCTCCACAACATTTATGCGACAGTCACAATTAGTTAAGGGATATAGATATATCTTCTTGATAAGGTATTTAAAATAGAAATAAATGTGTTTTAGCAGTTATTGACCCCATAACGATCAGAACCACACGTGATTAGGGACCACAAAGAAATAATATCCTCATAAAAATCCAAACCAGTAGGTGCATAATAATTAGGATATGATACTTAATATACATCATAAACGAGCGATGATTACTTATCAAAAATTAAGAAGTAGCCAAATCTAAAGATGAGTAAAATAACACGAGAGTGAACTTGAACCAAAATGGGGCACAACTTTTTGCACACATTTGTAGGGTATTACATTGGGACACAGGACTGGAAATCAAAATACTTATGAAACATATAAATAAGAAAACATATGTAAATCAACAATTTACCTGAAAATGTGTGTTATATTTGTCACAATTATTTTTACACTACCCAAGAATAATAATTTTCATTGCAGAAATAAGAAGTCCAGACCAGATGATACGGTTACCGTATAACTTTTGCACTTAAACAAATATTTTATCACACTAAATATACCAGAAATAACGAAAAGGCTAATTGATACAATGCAGTTCGATAATAAATGCAAAAATCAGAAACTTATGCACATCCTGCCTAGCACCGCCATGTTCCATTCGAATGAAAGAAATTGACCGAATGGCAGAAATAATGGAATGAATGATGAATGTATGCTTATAGAGAATAGACAAATTCCCATAGATATCAAAATTACTTATAAATGTGGTAAAAGTAGACCAAAAATGTTAAATACCAAATATGTTATAATGGATAGGATAATGAAGATAATGCTCTTACGTAGTATTTATAAGTCTGGGATAATGCTGCACAAAAAGCGAGCCTAGTGAGAAGCTCTTGGTGGGAGTGCTTCCCTTTATTTTAGCTTCCGAGGAGGACAGTAAAGATTGTATTTAGGTATGGCAATTCGAACTAAGATGGGGTCACTCATGGGCGCATCAAGGACAGGCAGAGATGCCATTTCATTTACCTTCAGAACTTATATTTGAGTTTTATTGTATTAATCTCATCCCTTTGCGGGAGCTAATCAGAGCTTTTGGCCTAAGCAGGGTTAGGCCAAAAGCTTTGATTTGCCCCGTCCTAGAACAAAAGCTGTTTTAACCCATGGACACACTCCCACCCCAGTTTTCTCCCTTCTTCTGTCTAGAAAAGTATTGAAGCAAAATACACCTCACTAGTAGAACCTTATTCATCGTGAACAGCGGGTATTCACAGTTGACGGAAAGTTACCGATGTCGGAAACGTCAGTTTCTATCCTACTTTTACAAATTAATTTGAATCTATGGCCCGTATTAAATGGATCTCAAGTTTGAGAGCGATCTTGGAAATGTCATCCAAACGTCATCCCAGTAGTACCAAATGGCATGTCAAACGCGTACTCAAGATCACTCCCAGAGTTATAATATATAAGAACTCTGTGCTATGATATCATTTTCATCCAACGGGTACCCACCCGGCGGCAAACCCGTGCGTATGTGTATGTACCGTATGAAACCGTCTGATCGTCTGAGACCCTTATGCTAGGTTTACACGCGTCAAAACGCAAGTAAATACGAAGAAATTGCGGTCTTTATGTTCGTAAGTAGGCAAGTGTGTTACTGACGTAGTTGGTTGAACTTTGTAGGTTGACTTTGTTTACTTGCAATAGCTAGGTACAAATATCAGTAATCTGTGAGTGACTTGCATACCTACTGTTGTCGTGTAAACCGGGCTTTATATTACCTGTGGTCTGTTGTGGTGCCATGCGAACTTCTTTCTCCTCCAGCAGCAAAGTTTGAAATGTGTCTAACTTCACTTTATTGTTCGGTCATCCATCGTTCATCAATCAAGCGGTGGAATAATTCGTATTATAACTTTGATTTTCTAAATTTGTGCCAATCGTTATCGTAATTTTGTGTTCATTATTGTTTAGAAGTCAGTGGTAATTTACAAACGAAAATAATCATTCTGTTGTGTTTGCAAACGTGCATATGCTTTGTTGTGAGAACCACCTTTATCTGCTGTCATTCTGAGTTGTAGCAACTGAATTTTTCTACAATGAAACATAAGTTATCCTGCGAACGGTAGATTTTCGGCCGGACTAAATCACGGAAGCAACAAAACGGTACCAAGTCGTTGATGTGTCGTGATGATAGTGGTGTTCTTACTCGGAGCAGTTATCGGGAGAATGTTCGGTGGCGTTTAGCCTCAGTGGCAGTGGACGTCAGATATCGGGTACAGAATGGAAGCGGTGAAGGACGAAGAACGTTTACGGCGGCTGCGCGCCCTGGAGGAGCAGCTGTGCGACCCGCGCTCCACGGGCAATGTGGACTGCCTGCTGGACACCGTCACCGCGCTCGTCTCTGACTGCGACCACCCGGCCATTCGACGCATGAAGAATGTCGAGGCCTACACCAGCAGATGTGAGTACACGATGTTTGCATTTCACACCTGTTAACTTGAATGAAGCCAACCAAAATACCCACTTAGGTATTCAAGTGAAAGAGGCCTCAACTGGATATTTTAAATACTCAGTCAAGTTAAACTTGAAGTAAATATTCTAATACAAGCCCATATTTTTCAGCCGTAGTAATATTCTGAAATAGATAATATATAGGTACTCTAAAATAAGTATATGAAATAGGTATATGCAACTTAAAAGATGTGTGTACTAAAGCAGAGTCTATGTAAAATATTTTGTTAACGGAGTACTTACTAACAATCTTTCCACAATATGAGGAGTTATAGATTCAATAATGTGTTTAAGTCTTTTGTTCATAGAGATCTTTTAGTATTCAACAGAAGAAGACCCATACTTTGATATCTAAATAAAACTATCTTTTGTTATAGATGAAGAATTTGCTTCAGAAATTGTAAATCTGCGCATGAAGGCAGCAGATTTTCATTTGATAAAAGTAATTGGGCGGGGTGCATTTGGTGAAGTACAACTAGTCAGACACAAGTCTACACATCTAGTTTATGCGATGAAACTACTCAGTAAGGTGGAGATGATCAAGAGGTCGGACTCCACATTTTTCTGGGAGGAACGACACATCATGGCGCATGCCAACTCCGAGTGGATTCTGAAACTGCACTTTGCTTTTCAAGACCACAAATATCTGTATATGGTGATGGACTACATGCCGGGCGGTGATCTTGTAAGCCTTATGTCTAACTATGATATACCTGAGAAATGGGCAAAGTTCTACACAATGGAAATTGTTCTCGCTCTAGATGTGATTCATGGTATGGGGTTTGTACATAGAGATGTCAAGCCAGACAACATGTTGATTGACAAACATGGTCATCTGAAACTAGCTGACTTTGGCACTTGCATGAGGATGGGCCCCGATGGACTTGTGCGTGCCAGTAATGCAGTAGGAACCCCAGATTACATATCCCCTGAAGTATTGCAGTCTCAGAATGGCGAAGGAGTGTACGGCCGGGAGTGTGACTGGTGGGCAGTGGGAATATTTTTATATGAAATGTTAATTGGTGATCCTCCTTTCTATGCTGACAGTTTAGTGGGAACTTATGGGAAGATTATGGATCATAGGAACTCACTTCAGTTTCCTGATGATGTGGAGATATCAAGGGAAGCGAAATCTCTAATCAGAGGCCTGTTGACAGATAGAATTAAAAGATTGGGAAAGAATAGTGTAGATGAAATCAAACAACATCCATTTTTCATCAATGATCAATGGAGTTTTGAAAATCTGAGGGATTCTGTACCTCCTGTAGTGCCTGAGCTGTCAAGTGATGACGATACGAGAAATTTCGATGATATGGAAAAGTCTGATGCTCTAGACGAATCATTCCCAGTGCCAAAAGCATTTGTTGGTAATCACTTGCCTTTTGTAGGCTTCACTTACAATGGTGACTACCAGCTATGTAGACGAGGACTGAAGGCAGCTGATGTGGTAGACAATACAATCTCTAATAATCATGTTAATAATGTTGGATCTGAAGCAATATTGCAGCTAGAGAAACTTCTCGAAAGGGAAAGAGATGGTAGGCGGAAGTTGGAAGATACGCAAGTGACTCTTTGTGCACAGTTAGAAGAACTGTCACAAAGGGAATCTAGGAACAAGAAAATAATAGCTGATAGTGACAAAGAGCTGGCATTACTCAAACACGACTTGAGAGAATTGCAAAGAAAGGCTGACATAGAAGGTGAGACCAGAAGAAAGGCTGAAATTAACTTGAACGAAGCTAAGCGGCGGCTCGATGAAGAGCACAGTAAGAGGGCTAAGGAAATAAGCAATTTACAGATTTACAACGAGAAAATAAACGGTTTGGAGAAGCAGCTGTCTGAGTTGCGCGAGAAATTAAAGCAAGAGTCCGAGGCCGCCTCCAAGTCGAGGAAACAAGCTGCCGAACTGACAGCTGCGCAGGCCGCAGCCGCCGCTATGAACGACGGTACAATGGCGGACCTGCGCGCCCAATGCGACGTCCTCGAGAGTGAACGGAGCGTCCTAACCGAGGAGCTGGCCGCAGTCAAGGCAGCTAAACAACGTTCCGACGCAGCAGTGGCGGAAGCTATGAGCAGGTTGAATGCGGCGCATGCCGAAATAGAACGGTCCACGGCGAAGCTGAATCACATCATGGTGGATAATAGACAGTTGTCGGAGCGAGTAACGTCCCTGGAAAAGGAGTGTGCGTCCTTGGGGCACGAGCTGCGCGCCGCGCAGCACCTGTACCAGCAGGAGGTGCGCGCTCACCAGGACACGCAACGCTCGCAACTGCTCTCCAAACAAGAAGCAAATTTGGAGCTAGTCAAGGGTGTGTATAATGTTTTGAACCTCACTGGTATCTAGTACTCGCTAGTTCCTCTCATATTCGACAGCTAAACCGTGTAAGCTCCCAAAAATATATTTCATTCCTTCACTTTTTGCATGCCACAGGAACATTGGAAATGATATTTAAAGGTATTGTTCAGTTTGCTAATACATCTTTGGTCTATGTAAGGCTACCTATTTTCATTCCTTAACTATACTATTCCCCCTTCCTGTGAATAAGTAAATATTTTAGTAAAAGCATGCTGAAAAAGTTGAAAATATTTGATATCCGAATTTTGCAGAACTCTTATAACATAATCCACCTTTTCCCTATTACAACATAAACATAAAATACTACTTATAAGATTTGTCAATAAATATTATTATGTTGTATGATTGTGCCGCGTCGTACCTCCGTATCGCATCGCCATTATCCTATCAACCCCAACCGCGTGAGTGGGATAAAGCCTGCATTGTACCAAAAGTGAGTGGCAGAATAGGCCGTATCTGAGTGAGACGCGTATCGTGTACACGATTATGAACACGTCGGCGATACGGGTACAATAATCGGATCGGCACAATTATACAAACGTTAAGAAGCATTTATGATTGGTGTACGTGATGTGTACATTGGAACAGACCTTCAAGCCAAACTGAACGAAGAGAAGTCTGCACGGCAGCGGTCAGAGTCCATGTGCCAAGAGAAAGATCGCCAGAAATCGATGCTGAGCGTTGATTACAGGCAGATGCAACAACGCCTCCAGAAGCTGGAGGGCGAGTACCGCCAGGAAAGCGAGAAGGTAAACCATTATACCCAATTAAATAAGTACCTATGCATTAAATGAATTGATTTATTTTACTGTAACAGATTACGAATATTATCCTTGTTTAATTATTGCATGGTTCTCGGGAGCAGTATTTATTTTATTTTTCATAACCTTGGTTGGTTACACAAGCAGACCAACATGAAAAGCCCTACCTACTACTAATAAAATACCTGACTGCCCCGGAAGGATTGGGTGTTTTTTTTTAAAGAACTGAAAAAAAATGTGCCATCGTTTGATATTAAAATGCCGTTTATTTTGAAGTTAACATTTACACCTGCTCCACACCAGATCTCATGAGGGACATGAAAAGGACAAAGGGGAAGAAATGAGACATAACAGACGTCATCTCGGAGTATTTTCTTTTATATCTGTTTTTCTATAAATAGAGCATATGACCAGTCATTTGTGGCGGGTGAAATGCAATTAAGTAATTGTCGTAATATCGTCTGGTTCACTTGGATAAGACATGTTCGGCGGCACGCGCCACAAAAGGCACTCAATTCAGTCAAGTTTCATCCTTATTGCCGCGTGGCGAGAGTACCTTTTCCAATTTAGTGTTTGCCGAGTGACTCCTCTATACTAGGTGAAACAAAAAGGGTATACTATTTTTTTTGCAACTTAACTTTGTAAATCTCAAACTATCGGCTTTGTGGGACAGTTGAAGTACTAAAGGTTTTGTAGACTTGTGAAATCGGTCAACAGCTGTATTCCTATAACACCTTTTGTTTTTCAAGTTCCCTCCAAAGCTGATGGTTTTAGAATTACAAAGTTAAGTTTTAAAAAAAAAGTATAACCATTATGTTTCTCCTTGTACATAGAAGTAATGCGTGTTCTGTGTTACGTGCAGGTGATCGGGCTGGCGGCCGCTCTGGAGCAGGAGCGCGCGGGCCGGCTGGCGGCGGGCGGCGACGCGGCGGCGGCGGAGGCGGCCGCGCGCGCCGCGCACGCCGAGCGCGACGCGCGCGCGCGCGACCTGCACGCCGCGCGCGCCGCGCTGCACGACGCCTCCGAGAAGCTCGCCGCCGCCAGCGCCGAGCGCGACATGCACTATGCCCGGGTGAGTAACCCCTCGAATCGTCATTTCACCACCAACAACTTTTAGTTGCAGGATTTGAAATCAGAAAAGAATCTGGCGATATCGTAGAATAATACTTTGTCACTATTACGTATAAAATAAAAATAATAATTTTAGCCCTTTTGACGTCCCACTCCTGGGCACGGGCCTCCCCTCAACACGAGGGGGATTCAGGCCATGATCCACCACGCTGGCCCAGTGCGGGTTGGCGGATTTCACATGTCTTTCGAAAATTGGTTAAATCTTCTAAGATATGCAGGTTTCATCACGATGTTTTCCTTCACCGTAAGCAAGTGATAATCATATAGAAATTATGATTCGCACATAGATTTCGAAAAATCCAGAGGTTCGAGCCAGGGTTTGAACCCGAGACCTGGTAGCGCAAGACGCGTGCTTAACCAATCGGCTATCACTGCTATCTATAATAATCTATATATCACTATTACGTAATTATTATTATTTATCGTTTTGTTCAAGCCCATCACAAAAGTTACTCAGGGGATTTCGATACGATTTTGACCTGTGTCAACCTTTTTAGTCATGTCAAAAATTCAGTTCCTGGGTGGTTAACTAAGAATAATAGAAATGAGAAAGAAATACTTCCCGCAATATAGAGATTATGTATTTATTTATTATTTACCCCATGCCGAGTTATACACAGTGTTGTCAGCTTGCAGAATTAACGAGTTCTTGACATTTTTCCGCAATGATGATTTTGCTGTCGTCTGTTCATATACATAACAATGGCTATGCAAATTGTACGTGTGATGGGTGCCGGTATGGGCAGATTTATGACAGCCTGATATTATGTAATTAGTGTGTCATCATCGCGCTATCTTATCAGGGGGTGAACAATTCAATGAGGGGAGCTACTGGAAGCGCTCGCCGCTAGATTCCTTATCGTCCAACATGATAAAGTAAATAGGTGGCATATTGATACAGACACTTAAGGAGCTCTTTGACTTGTTTCTTGTGAATTAATCATAATCTCATCGCGCCGAAATAGACTGTCCTCCGGCGTTACAACATAGTGACTCATTGTGCACGGCAAGCATGCACACATACAGACACAGATTTTGCCTTATACGACATGTACCTGTTCGTGCGCTCGTCTCCAAATAAATAAACACGCGATTACGTAGACGCGGCGGTTTTTCTACAGTTGAATGCCTTACTCATTGATAGTGATGCGATCTGCTCAATTAATAGAATATTTATTCATTACAGTTCAAGGAATGTAGTTGTAGACAATATGTGTTCATCATACTTGTGTTTATGAAAATAGATCCAGTGAGAGGCTCGTTGTTGTTGCTACAAAATTAGTTCAAATAGCTGCGAAGATTAATTGATTTGACACCAACTAGACAAGTGTCGAGAAGTGAAATTGCTTATCAAATTGGCGCGCTATCTATTTGAAAGTACTCTCGCATAATAACAGAACACACTCATAGCTGGTGGCAACAACTGTACATATTTCTAGATTGAATGTTGTGATAAGTATATTTTTATTGCATTCTCATACGGCTCGCCGCACGGATTACCCAACTATGAAAAGTAGGTATTCTTCTTTGACCTTGATATTTATGACACAAGCATATAAGATCGGTTGGATTTCATATAATCATATAATACTTTGTATTACTATTTGTATAGGAAGTATATAGTATTTTGAACAGCTGGTAAACTACTAAACATAATTATAATGTATTTTAATTCTTACTAGCTGAGCCCGCGACTTCGTCCGTGTGGAATTTAACTTAATAAAAAAGCCCGCTCCAGCGTTCTGAGACCGCGCAACAGGTCTCATTTTTATAAATTTTGTTTTTCTAAAATAATAGTAGCCTAAGTTACTGCTTATAACATCAGCTATCTACCAGTGAAAATCCCGTCAAAATCGGTCCACCCGTTTCGGAGATACTCTTTGATTTCATGTGTTTTTATTTTTTTACGCGAGTCCCTAATTGTTATTCTAAAATTAAAGTAGCCTAAGTTACTCCTTATAACTTCAGCTATCTTTCAGTGAAAGTCCCGTCAAAATCGGTCCAGCCGTTTCGGGGATTACCCGGAACAAACACACAGACAGACAGACAAAAAAAAATTAAATCGCGTTTTTGCTATAGGTGTCGTATGTACTTTCATATGCATTTAGTGAAAAGGTGTTATTTTGATATTACAAACAGACACTCCAATTTTATTTATTTGTATAGATAACATTAGAACCTCGTCAACTTTAATATGAAACCTATGCAAGCGTGTGCTTATACAAGGCTATGTGATTCCTAGAAAAGTATAAATGCTTGTTCAACGGGTTTGATAACCGTTCTCAGAATGGAATCCGAATATCTGTTGCGATTTGTTGCAGTTATCTTTTTTAAACTAACAAGCTTACCTTGTTATTATTACCCCTCTCTCTGTCACACTCCCCTTCAGGACGGCATTTACAAGCATCTATAGCCTACGGTAACAGCTTAACATCAAGCGGGACGTATGTCTATTTGCCGACTATGTGATATTGAAAAAATACATACGAAGTAAGACGTAACTGAATCATTGTGGACTCATCAATTTGTTGAACACGAGTGCTGAACAAATAGAACCTTGGCAATGAAGACAGGCCTATAAAATACTTCTATTATGATCATGACACGCATTAATATACAGGAATGTGTTATTGTCGTGTTCATTTCCTGGTCATCTTCGACTGGGGCGGTCATTCTGCAAGATAATTGTAGGAAATAATGATTTTATGTGATAACTGGTGTAAGGAATCGGGTTAATATGAGAATGAGTAATGTAATGTAAAAACAATTCCTTATGGTTTAGCTAGATATATAATAATCCTATCCACAAATTCCTAATATATTATTATTATGAAAACATATAATTACTAATGACTTTATTTGGATTAAAATCTTATAATCTCATATAAGGAATAAACATGCCTTGCCAAATCGAAATTAATTTGAATGTCAACTAGGAATGTATGGCGTTTGTGATTAATTACGATAAAAGTAATTGATGTTCAAATACATTTCTGTTGTAGCATTTTAGTAGAGTTTTCAATCAAACATTTTCTTTATTCTTTATAATTGGTTAGTTATAATATTACTCATAAATAAACGTATAGAAACACACACCTTACTTACACCATCAGATTAACTAAACAACTCTAGTCTTATGCATTTATCTTACCCATACATAATATTTTTACCTTTTTCATTAAAATAATACTTATCTTATTATGAGAGAAGAAGGAACACTCTCGTTCCAGGTCATATTGGTTTTATGGTCTTAAACCACCTTCAGGGTTTAAAGAGATATATAAGCACTAGCCTAAGTGGAGTCGTGTCCCACAGAGCGAGGAGTTGCGCTCGCAGCTGGAGAGCGAGCAGCACTACTGCCACGTGTACCGCAGCCAGGCCAACGAGCTGCGCGCGCAGCTGGAGGACAGCGCCCGCGCCGCGCGCGACCTGGAGCAGGAGCGCGCCGGCCTGCTGCACCAGCTGCAGCTCGCCATCGCCAGGGCCGACTCCGAGGCCATCGCCAGGTCAGTTTGCTAATAGACGTCCGTTTCTTCCGACTGTCTGATCGGATTCAGGTCGTCTTTGGACGTCTATTGCCACTCTTACTAGTGTGCGGTGACTGTGATAATGTGCGGTGGATGGTTCTGGAATGTCATCGGAAAAAGCTCTGTGACGGTAATTAATCTGACTAGTCTGAGAGGTTGAATTCGCACGAAGTTTGGTCGTCTCAAATTTTTATGAGTGATTTGAATGGTTATGCCCACAGGATATAGATTTACATAGATAACGGAAGTATCACGATTTGTATTGAAACCAAGCGTGCCGAATTTATAACACCTCCTGTGACGTCACAAGTGACGGGAAATCCAAACCGATTCAAAGACACCGTTGTTGCCGATGCCCCTCCGCCCGCTACGATTCTCTCGATCTTGCTCATACTCATATATTTTATATATGTAGTCGCGCGGACTGTAAGTTAGCGGCAACCAACCTTGACGTTTGGTCGGGCTTCGTACACGCGAAGTACATGCGTTTGCGTTATCTATGTAAATCTATATCTGTGGTTATGTCGTTCGTGCAGGTCGATCGCGGAGGAGACGGTGGGCGAGCTGGAGAAGGAGAAGACGATGAAAGAGCTGGAGATGCGTGACGCGCTGGCGCAGCACCGCGGCGAGGTGGCGGCGCGCGACGCGCTCGTGCAGGGGCTGCGCGACCGCGACCACGAGAACCGCGCCACCATCGACCTGCAGCGGAAGGTACCGCACCCACATACACAACCATACACACACCATACTATATATGCCCAGTCCTCTTGTGAAAACAACTAGCATAGGTGCCCCTCATGCACACCATATCACAGATGCCCAGTCCTCCTGTGGGAAGGATTAGCATCGGTGCTCCTTAGTTGCGGTATATCGAAGACCCTAACGAGCAGATGGTTAGAATTAAGGTAGATTTTTTGATTTGGGTCCTGAGCATTCGAGCCAAGAAGGTTGACCTAGACGCAGCTAGCCGATTTAGTCGAAAATTGTATACAACTATGTAATGGAAAATTTAACTCTCAAATTTTACAGGTTTATGTTCACTCACTATCTTTTACTATACCATGTTAGGGTGTAATGAATTAACTCAATAAATTGTGTTGCATTTACTAATGAATCAGGCATGTTTTTACAGTTTGGCGTATAAATAAATAAATATAAATGTCGCCAGACTGACTCACTAACTGTATGGTTCTAAACTAAGCAATGCTTGTACTATGGGTACCGTACTATGGACCGGGGGCGATTCCAATGACAACCAGACCAAGGAAAATTACGAAAAGACCATTTCCTAAATTTGCCCCAGCGGGAATCAAATCCGCTACCACCAAGTGCAGTGAGTCGAGCCGCCTATGCTCGAACCTGCTGCGCCAAGCGGTCGTCAAATATGAATATACTTACGCATTTACAGCATGATGCTGTATATGTGTTTGTGTTATTTATAGAGTTCTATATTTGACACTATCCCATGTATTCTGTCAGGAGGTGGACGAGCTACGGCGCAGCGGCACAGCGCTGGCGGAGCGCGTGGCCACGCTGCAGCGGCTGCAGGAGGACGTGGACCGGCTCAACAAGAAGCTCAACTCAGAGATCATGCTCAAGCAGCAGGCCGTCAACAAACTCGCAGAGATCATGAACAGGTAATTCACCAGCACTAGTACTGTGTAAAAGCTCAAAATTTATAATTCAACTATGTGTGTTAACACCAATTTGGTAGACCACCATTTGAATGCTAACAAAAGCAATTCACTGACCGATTCAGATTACGAAAAGATGATTTCCAAAGTACGCCCCTCATAGGCGAGTCTAGAAGGCTTCCCCTAACCAGTAGACGCAATGGTATTGTCCACAGGAAGGACATGAACCCGGCTACAACGAAGAACAAGAGCAAGATGTCGGTCCGCAAGGACAAGGACTACCGCAAGCTGCAGCAGGAGCTGACGCGCGAGAAGGAGAAGTTCGACCAGCACATATCCAAGCTGCAGCGGGACCTGCAGGAGTGCCAGCAGCAGCTGCTCGACGAGCAGTCCACCAGGCTGCGGCTCGCCATGGAGGTAACGACCACACTATGCCATAGATTGTGAACATTCGGTAGTGAATGCGTTGTATGTTTACTTTTCTTTCGTTTGAATATTAAGTAAGTGCCAGGCCCACTATTCACATATTATGTTTAATTGGTCTTGTAATTTTTAAAGGAGAAGTTGTTCTAATTAGTATAAAATAAAGTGTGTTTGTCCGCATAGGTCTTTAAAACTGCGCAACGAATATTGATGCGTTTTTCACTATCACTTAAATATTTTCTTCCAGAATGTTTTTATGTATGTATTCAAATAAATTTATAAATAGTCGAAAAGCTGTACATAGTTGGCGACGGGTCGCTAGTTATCACGCCCCGAAATCTGCTAATTTAAAATCAATTTAAAACAATTTGTCATTAATATTATCTTCGTGTTTTTCATCGAAAATCGTATGCGTGAAATCGTTTGCGCCCTATATGATGTCAGTCATCAATTTAGTAACCTCTGGCCGACAACATATTGACCGCCAAGAGTATACGTTTTAAGATAAAGAGTTTACGAACATAATATTAACAACCAAGGCGGCGGCCGGTGGTCGGACTATACTGTAGTCGGCTGTGCTCACGCAGTACGAGTACTCTCGCAACTGGCCCGCAGGTGGACAGCAAGGACGCCGAGATCGAGCAGCTGAAGGAGAAGCTGGCGGCGCTGACCAGCGAGACCGCGTCCCAGTCCTCCGCCGACGCGGAGGACGGCGAGACCGAGCAGACGCTCGAGGGCTGGCTCTCCATACCCTTCAAGCAGAACATCCGCCGGCACGGCTGGAAGAAGCAGTACGTGGTAGTCTCCTCCAAGAAGATCATATTCTACAACTCGGAGAACGACAAGCAGAACACCACGGACCCCATCATGATTCTGGATTTGAGGTGAGATATCTAAATATATATAACTCAAAGGTGACTGACTGACATAGTGATCTATCAACGCACAGCCCAAACCACTGGACGGATCGGGCTGAAATTTGGCATGCAGGTAGATGTTATGACGTAGGCATCCGCCAAGAAAGAATTTTGATTAATTCTACCCCCAAGGGGATAAAATAAAAGTTTGTATGAAACTTTGTAAATTTTAAACCGATCGGGCTGAGACTTTGCATACATAAAGCTACTATGACGTAGACATCCCCTAAGAAAGGATCAAAATTCCACGCGGACGAAGTCGCGGGCTCAGCTAGTATATAATAAAAATTGGAGTGTCTGTTTGTAATATCAAAATAACACCTTTTCACTGGATGCATATTAAAGTTCATACGGTAGTTAAAACAACCTGTTCTTGTCTGTCTGTTTGTCTGTATGTTTGATCCGGATACCTACCATCCGGAACCTCTCTACCTAGCTACGAGGGCGGCCCCTCCAACCACTATGCTAAAATGTGATGTTAATGCGTGCGTGCGTGTGTGACGGCAGCAAGGTGTTCCACGTGCGGTCGGTGACGCAGGGCGACGTGATCCGCGCGGACGCCAAGGACATCCCGCGCATCTTCCAGCTGCTGTACGCCGGCGAGGGCGAAGCGCGCCAGGACGCGCCGCCCGACGCGTCCGACCACGCCGGTTAGAGATTTGAAGTGATAACTTTTTATGGGAGGGTAAAACCGCTTCGTAACGTAACGCATTACGCCGCCAATCTATCAGTTTAAGTTATCACTTCTGTCGAGCGTACCGAGACGCAAACGTTTTTTTTTTTACTTTTAGTTTTGGCTAGTCCTTTCCGCATTTAGCCAGTGTCAAATAATAAATTAATAAATATCGCCAGACTGACACCAACTATATAGTCCCAACTTAGCAACTCTTTGTACTATGGGTACCGTAGAATGGGCTGGGGGCGATCCTAGTGCATCCAGACCTCGGCAAATTCCGAAAAATCATTTCCGAAATATGCCTCGGCGAGAATCGAACCCGCAACCACCATGTGCAGTGAGCCAAACAGTCTACGCTCAACTACAGCGCTAAGCGGTCGTCAACTAAAATAAAATGTAATTGTTATACAAGTATATTACAGTTTCTTATGCATCAAGCATGATGAATGCCTTTGGCTAGCCCTAATTAACCCCCCCCCCGAAACCCTATCAGTAATGTTGTTTCAGTAATACGTTACTGACAAATTACGATACATCTTGGGAAACCTGCATAATCATGTTTCTTCACTTTGTACCCTTTCATTATTCGGTTTGAAGGCTTTTCGGAACAGAGTGGTACACAATCTGATGCCGAGAACGCCTCAGATATATTTTTTATAATATATAATTCAAAGGTCACTGACTGACTGACATAGTGATCTATCAACGCACAGCCCAAACCACTGGACGGATCGGGCTGAAATTTGGCATGCAGGTAGATTTTATGACGTAGGCATCCGCTAAGAAAGGATTTTGATTAATTCTACCCCCAAGGGGATAAAATAGGGGATGAAAGTTCGTATGAAACTTTGTCAATTTTAAACCGATCGGGCTGAGACTTTGCATGCATAAAGCTACTATGACGTAGGCATCCCCTAAGAAAGGATTTTATGATGCAGGCTATAGAAGATTAGTAACGTTTCAATTAGGGTTCCGCGTAAAAAAATAAAATCACATGAAATCAAAGAGTATCTCGGAAACGATTCGGAACGATTTTCACGGGACTTTCACTGGTAGATAGCTTTTGTTATAAGCAGTAACTTATGCTACTTTTATATTAGAAAAACAAAATTTAAAAAAATGGGTCCTGTCGCGCGGGCTCATAACGCGGGAGCGGGCTTTTATGTAAAGTTAAATTCCACGCGGACGAAGTCGCGGGGTCAGCTAGTATTTAAATAAAGTTGAATATTGTGTTGTTTTGTCAGGTAATACTGTGCAGCACAAGGGACATGACCTGGTCAGCATCACGTACCACATCCCCACGGCGTGCGAGGTCTGCACGCGCCCGCTCTGGCACATGTTCCGCCCGCCGCAGGCCTACGAGTGCCGAAGTGAGTATACTAATATTATAAAGAGGAACTTTGTTTGTTTGATTGTAATGAATAGGCTCCGAAACGACTGAACCGATTTGAAAAATTCTTTCACTGTTGGGAAGCTACACTATCCCCGGGTGACATAGGCTAAAATATATTTTCAAAAAAATTAGGGATCCTTACTAAAACTCGAATAATGTAACCGTAATGTACCCGTGCGAAGCCGGGGCGGGCCGCTAGTACATTATATAATCCTACTAATATTTAAAATCCGAAAGTTTGTGAGTGTGGATGTTTGTTACTCTTTCAGGCAAAAACTACTAAACGGATTTGGATGAAATTTGGAACATAGATAGTTTATAACCGGGATTAACACATATAATACTTTTTATCCCGATAATCCCGAAATTTTTGTTAAGCTAAATACTACGGGGACGAAGTCGCGGGCACATTCTAGTATTACAATAAAATCGTTTATATATTTTTTATTACTCATACTCGGAAAGTAGGTCTGAAGTTGCCTGAGGAGCAGGTTGAAAGTAATACTTTTCCGCCCTAGGGAGAATCGCTATCAACTAACAGCTGTCAAATTATTAAAAAATAAACTAGTTCCATTTTCACATTTCTATGGAACCATGTTCCAACTTTTTCTACAGTCACTTAATTACAGCGCGATGTAAAATTGAAATAATATAAAGTTAAGTTTTATAAAATAATATGTATTTTTAAATGACTTAATTATAATTTAGTTTCAACTATTTCTTTAAGATAACATAGATTTTGGCAAAATATTTAAATATGAAAATGAAAAATAATGGCTAAATAATGAAGTTGGCCGGCCAACGAAAAAAAAACAAAATAGGCGGTAATCCGATCTTCATTTGTTTTTTCGAGTTGTAGAGTATTGTTTCTTTAGCCATTTCCTGTTTTTATTTTTACTTCCTTGTATTCGTAATGAAAAGCACAGTGTTTACCTCAGGTGAAAGACTTATTTGGGCCCTCGAACTATTGGCGCCCTCGCTCCGCTCAGGCGCCAAACCACGTCTCGGGCCAATATAAGTTACATTCACCCCTTGTGTAACAATGTACTATTACATTTTAACAATATGAACCATGGCGACCCGGAATCGGGGCATGGCCGGCCCGCTAGTGTTCGCCCGCGGTCCCCTGTTTCAGCTTGTGGGTCTAAGGAAACACGAACATATTACGTGACCCGTTCAGGGGGGGGGGGGGGGGGGGGGAGAAGTTTTCAAAATACCATGCTTGGTCATATGGGGGGCAATTTTTTTATCACGTAATCAATATCCTCTAGGGAAATCTCGCGCTTTTCCGAGCTATAGCTCGAACTATAGCACGCTGCGCGCCATTTTTGAGTATACTCAAAAATAGCGCGCAGCGTTTCAAAAAAAAATTGAAAACCCTAATAATGAATTACAACATGACAACGAGAGGGGGAGGGGGGGTACCTAGCTATAGTATATGCCAAGCCATATACTACGGGTGGTCACCAAGGGGGGAGGGGGTATACAATTTTAAAAAATGGGTCATGTAGTATGGGTACGTTTCCTAAAGCGTCCGGGGTTAGAAGTAACTCACGGGCGTGTGTGTGTGTGTGCGTGTGCAGGGTGCCGCATGAAGATCCACGCGGAGCACGTGTCGGAGGGCGAGGGCGTGGCGGCCTGCAAGCTGCACGCGGACCGCGCGCGCGAGCTGCTGCTGCTGGCGCCCGGCGCCGCCGACCAGCGCCGCTGGGTGGCGCGGCTGGCGCGCCGCGTGCAGCGCCACGGCTACCGCGCACACCACCACACCAACCACGACCACACCAAGCTCTCGCCCAGGTATACAACACACCCTGCTGGCGCCCAGGTATACTCCACACCCTGCTGTCGCCCAGGTAACCACCACCACACCAAGCACTCGCCCAGGTATACTCCACACCCTGCTGGCGCCCAGGTATACTCCACACCCTGCTGTCGCCCACGTATACTCCACACCTTGCTGGCGCCCAGGTGTACTCCACACCCTGCTGGCGCCCAGGTATACTCCACACCCTGCTGTCGCCCAGGTAACCACCACCACACCAAGCACTCGCCCAGGTATACTCCACACCCTGCTGGCGCCCGGCGCCGCCGACCAGCGCCGCTGGGTGGCGCGGCTGGCGCGCCGCGTGCAGCGCCACGGCTACCGCGCACACCACCACACCAACCACGACCACACCAAGCTCTCGCCCAGGTATACAACACACCCTGCTGGCGCCCAGGTATACTCCACACCCTGCTGTCGCCCAGGTAACCACCACCACACCAAGCACTCGCCCAGGTATACTCCACACCCTGCTGGCGCCCAGGTATACTCCACACCCTGCTGTCGCCCACGTATACTCCACACCTTGCTGGCGCCCAGGTGTACTCCACACCCTGCTGGCGCCCAGGTATACTCCACACCCTGCTGTCGCCCAGGTAACCACCACCACACCAAGCACTCGCCCAGGTATACTCCACACCCTGCTGGCGCCCAGGTATACTCCACACCCTGCTGGCGCCCAGGTATACTCCACACCCTGCTGGCGCCCGGCGCCGCCGACCAGCGCCGCTGGGTGGCGCGGCTGGCGCGCCGCGTGCAGCGCCACGGCTACCGCGCGCACCACCACACCAACCACGACCACACCAAGCTCTCGCCCAGGTATACAACACACCCTGCTGGCGCCCAGGTATACTCCACACCCTGCTGGCGCCCAGGTATACTCCACACCCTGCTGTCGCCCAGGTAACCACCACCACACCAAGCACTCGCCCAGGTATACTCCACACCCTGCTGGCGCCCAGGTATACTCCACACCCTGCTGGCGCCCAGGTATACTCCACACCCTGCTGGCGCCCAGGTATACTCCACACCCTGCTGGCGCCCGGCGCCGCCGACCAGCGCCGCTGGGTGGCGCGGCTGGCGCGCCGCGTGCAGCGCCACGGCTACCGCGCGCACCACCACACCAACCACGACCACACCAAGCTCTCGCCCAGGTATACTCCACACCCTGCTGGCGCCCGGCGCCGCCGACCAGCGCCGCTGGGTGGCGCGGCTGGCGCGCCGCGTGCAGCGCCACGGCTACCGCGCGCACCACCACACCAACCACGACCACACCAAGCTCTCGCCCAGGTATACAACACACCCTGCTGGCGCCCAGGTATACTCCACACCCTGCTGGCGCCCGGCGCCGCCGACCAGCGCCGCTGGGTGGCGCGGCTGGCGCGCCGCGTGCAGCGCCACGGCTACCGCGCGCACCACCACACCAACCACGACCACACCAAGCTCTCGCCCAGGTATACAACACACCCTGCTGGCGCCCAGGTATACTCCACACCCTGCTGGCGCCCAGGTATACTCCACACCCTGCTGTCGCCCAGGTAACCACCACCACACCAAGCACTCGCCCAGGTATACTCCACACCCTGCTGGCGCCCAGGTATACTCCACACCCTGCTGGCGCCCAGGTATACTCCACACCCTGCTGGCGCCCGGCGCCGCCGACCAGCGCCGCTGGGTGGCGCGGCTGGCGCGCCGCGTGCAGCGCCACGGCTACCGCGCGCACCACCACACCAACCACGACCACACCAAGCTCTCGCCCAGGTATACAACACACCCTGCTGGCGCCCAGGTATACTCCACACCCTGCTGGCGCCCAGGTATACTCCACACCCTGCTGTCGCCCAGGTAACCACCACCACACCAAGCACTCGCCCAGGTATACTCCACACCCTGCTGGCGCCCAGGTATACTCCACACCCTGCTGGCGCCCAGGTATACTCCACACCCTGCTGGCGCCCGGCGCCGCCGACCAGCGCCGCTGGGTGGTGCGGCTGGCGCGCCGCGTGCAGCGCCACGGCTACCGCGCGCACCACCACACCAACCACGACCACACCAAGCTCTCGCCCAGGTATACAACACACCCTGCTGGCGCCCAGGTGTACTCCACACCCTGCTGGCGCCCAGGTATACTCCACACCCTGCTGTCGCCCAGGTAACCACCACCACACCAAGCACTCGCCCAGGTATACTCCACACCCTGCTGGCGCCCAGGTATACTCCACACCCTGCTGGCGCCCAGGTATACTCCACACCCTGCTGGCGCCCAGGTATACTCCACACCCTGCTGGCGCCCGGCGCCGCCGACCAGCGCCGCTGGGTGGCGCGGCTGGCGCGCCGCGTGCAGCGCCACGGCTACCGCGCGCACCACCACACCAACCACGACCACACCAAGCTCTCGCCCAGGTATACTCCACACCCTGCTGGCGCCCAGGTATACTCCACACCCTGCTGTCGCCCAGGTAACCACCACCACACCAAGCTCTCGCCCAGGTATACTCCACACCCTGCTGGCGCCCAGGTATACTCCACACCCTGCTGTCGCCCAGGTAACCACCACCACACCAAGCACTCGCCCAGGTATACTCCACACCCTGCTGGCGCCCAGGTATACTCCACACCCTGCTGGCGCCCAGGTATACTCCACACCCTGCTGGCGCCCAGGTATACTCCACACCCTGCTGTCGCCCACGTATACTCCACACCTTGCTGGCGCACAGGTGTACTCCACACCTTGCTGGCGCCCAGGTATACTCCACACCCTGCTGTCGCCCAGGTAACCACCACCACACCAAGCTCTCGCCCAGGTATACTCCACACCCTGCTGGCGCCCAGGTATACTCCACACCCTGCTGTCGCCCAGGTAACCACCACCACACCAAGCACTCGCCCAGGTATACTCCACACCCTGCTGGCGCCCAGGTATACTCCACACCCTGCTGTCGCCCAGGTAACCACCACCACACCAAGCTCTCGCCCAGGTATACTCCACACCCTGCTGGCGCCCAGGTATACTCCACACCCTGCTGTCGCCCAGGTAACCACCACCACACCAAGCACTCGCCCAGGTATACTCCACACCCTGCTGGCGCCCAGGTATACTCCACACCCTGCTGTCGCCCAGGTAACCACCACCACACCAAGCACTCGCCCAGGTATACTCCACACCCTGCTGGCGCCCAGGTATACTCCACACCCTGCTGTCGCCCAGGTAACCACCACCACACCAAGCACTCGCCCAGGTATACTCCACACCCTGCTGGCGCCCAGGTATACTCCACACCCTGCTGGCGCCCAGGTATACTCCACACCCTGCTGTCGCCCACGTATACTCCACACCTTGCTGGCGCACAGGTGTACTCCACACCTTGCTGGCGCCCAGGTATACTCCACACCCTGCTGTCGCCCAGGTAACCACCACCACACCAAGCTCTCGCCCAGGTATACTCCACACCCTGCTGGCGCCCAGGTATACTCCACACCCTGCTGGCGCCCAGGTATACTCCACACCCTGCTGTCGCCCAGGTAACCACCACCACACCAAGCTCTCGCCCAGGTATACAACACACCCTGCTGTCGCTCAAGTAACCACCACGCCCAGCTGTCGCCGTGGTAACCACCATAGGGACCACTTGTCAAAGCAACCACCACCACACCGAGCTCACGCCTTGATACCCGCCGCCCTTCATCCTCCCTACCCCACCCCGACAGCGCAATAACCGACCGTCGTTTAATCCGCAGGGACTCGATGCGGTCGAACCTGAAGTCAGCGTACATGAACGCGTCGCAGCGCAGCTCCACGCTGCCGGCCAACGCGTCGCTGCCGCGCCAGTGACCGCCAGGTACCCGCCGGTCCGCGCCCGCGCTTAGAACCTGTTATTTCTTATCGAGTTCGCTACGACGAGCCGACGACGACGACGGTCGATCGCTACAATATTTGAGCCTATTAACTTTGAATGTTTTATTCTTTGTCTGAACGTGAATCGCTTAGCTCATCGTGCGTTGATTTTATACTAACATTATTTTTGAACGTTTTAATTATATGCGGCCTGGAAAATGTAATCAGTATATAACGAAAGTTATATCAAGTTCTTGTCTCGTATTATCGGTATAATTGCTTGACGCGGCGGTAGTTGAATACCGGTATAATTCGGTGACACGGAAGAGACTCGGCGCGTGGAGCGCTCGATAGCATTTGATCTGGCATTTGACACTGTTGCAATTTGAATCTATTAGGTTGTTTCTCTACCCAAATTACGATCCAATAATTATGTAAATTAGCTAGTCTTAAATAAGATTTAAGTATTTTTTGTCCAAATTTTAATAAGATTTCGGCATGATTGCTGTGATAGTTATTGAAAATATTAATATGTTGTACTTATCGAAATATTCCGTCACTGTATATTATAAACAATGATTAATGAAACCTACGTAATTTCGAAAATTGTATGGGTGCTATGCCACGCATCAGCATTGCGGACTCAATAGCAGAATAACAATAAAACAAATCATGTAGGTACTGTTTTCTAAAATTAACCACTTAATTATTATACAGTTTTGGTACACTAGAATTGGTTCGTGTAAATATTAGTTACTTACTGGAGTTGATATTAATATGATTATTTTTATTTTTATTATATCGTGGATACGGTTATAATATGTTGCGTGCGGTGACCATGTGTGCCAGTGTTGAGCGGGACGATGGCGGCGCTGGACGCGTCTGAAGCGTCAGTCGGCCGAGCCATGGAATCATGCTTACTGTCATTCTTATTGCATTAATATTGCATTACCAAAAGTAATTGGTCGATAAAAGTGCTTGCATATAGGAGTCACACCAGTCATTAACAGTATACGGTGCGAGTTAATAATAATAATGGTGAAATTGTTTATTTTTGTACAACATATTAAACCAGTAGAGCATTTTTATTGTAATCTATTTTGTTACGTTTTATTTAGCAACAAATGTTTATGCCACCAGTTATAATAATACTATCCGTTAATATTTGAAATTGAAGAACAGCCGTGAAATATCAAGGATGAAAAAATGCATTTATGTATTTACAAAAGCCCTAAAAAAGATTACATATTACATAGCTAACCTCACGAATTATCTTGCGCTACTTGCACTATACTAAACCAGTACTAGTAGTTACGGTAATTGGATCTTACAGGAATTGACTTATTTTATGAGCTGTTTAAATGCCTAGATTATGTTAATTAAAGTGTAGCCAATGTTAATAAAACTAATTGACTCTGGGACCCTAACATTAGTCTAAGTACCTACAGATATAAGACAGTTCACGTCGCTTAAGTATTTTGCAAATTAACGAAGAAACCGTGCCATAGGTGTTTTTTTTTGTAGTAAAAGTCACAGATATTTGCTCAAATGAAATAGTTCTTCTAACAAAATTCCGCAATGTTACTTAAATATGTAAGATTCAGAAGGGGCTTCCTCGTAACCATGAAATAAATTTGCTATAGAATACGAAGTTGGTAACGTTTGCTTATTAATTTACGATATCTAAATTAATCGCCCGTTATGTTACCGATTTCTTTTGATGTGTGTATCAAAGAAATGATATCACTGAAGCAATAATTACGTGTCTTATGAAATATTGATGCAGCTTGGAGTGCCAAACTTTCTGTCCACTTCACTAAAACAGCAATAATGCCTCCAGTGTGGGGCGGTGTCTTAAAATTGTTAAATATATTGTTCGGCCTACTAATAGCATATAGTGTAACTTAAATATTCGAAAACACCAATCTTAGGGCCTTGTGACTGTGTACAATAAATGTCCTTTAGTTGTGATTATGAAGTACAAAAGAAGTTGGAGACTTCACAACTATTCATTTTTAATGTGACTCGACCATAAATAAATTGGTAAATTCGTGTTTTTGAAACTACTTATTCCTGTTGTACTCATAAAAGTATATTGTTAGAAAATTGTGAACATACTCGTGTGAGTTCAATGGGCGTTCAAGTCTATAATGTTCTGTGTTGAAGAACTTATTTAAGATTTTTGCTACTGATATACATAAATAAGTGACACGAACGGAATAGGCGATCGATCGCGTGATGTGTGAAGGCTCTGGCCAGCTGTGATATATAGACATGTCTACGTTGTACCCCAGTCGAATTAAACAGTACTCACCGCGTCACCGGTGGATTACATTTTCATAATAATATCGGATTTTTTAAATACAGGGGGACAAAAAAGACATTGTTGAAATAATAGTTATGTTTATATTGTAATAGGTTGTATATTATGAAATGCTACGGGGCCCGAGTGGGCGGGCGGGCGGTGTAGTTCGACTGGGGCGGCAACGCCCGTGGTGCTAGAAGGAAGCGGGCCACCGAAGCATCGTTGTTACTATTAGTTCTTGTTGAATATTATAAAACACCCTGTTTAATATTGCTCTACACATTGTTTACATTCCTGCAACAAACACTTATGTTGAGTTTTGTTTTCCTTAGGTTTATATTGACTCAAGTTTCTGTTCTGACGCATATCCAGTTATTGCTTGTTTTTTTATTTCTTTAGATGTAAGTACGAACAATCTCTTTATTCACTTTGACATGCGAACTTAAAATTTGATGAGTAAGTACTTAAGATTGAGGAATTGCAATTTGGTCATAGTATGTACGCTTATTTTTGAAATGCATATTATTATTTTATTACGGCAGCTTGCGCATTGTACGTGTTACTTCATTCCATATTGAATCATGAAAAGTGTTTTTTATTTAATGTGTTCGGTTTTTTTTTATTGCCAAAGAAATTGCAGAGTTATTAACGACAACAATTAAATATTATTTTTTGGATTCTAATAGCGCGCATTGTTCTTTCCACGCCTGTCATTAATAATATTCCATATGATAATAATAATATTGTTATTTACTAAGCATAATTAATTCTTATAACCTGATTTTATAACTAGACGCGACATTTTTAGGGAGTATTTTTCTCGAAAGCCGCGGCTCTGTAAACCGCCACAGCTATAGAAATACTCCCAAATTGTCTTATATAACAATAACTACTAATGTAAAATCATTATGTAAATTATTTATTATCGAATTACATCATTTATTGTAATGTTTTATTTATCTACTAAAATTGTAAGTTCCTAACTAGCTTTTTTCATTTGTAAAGAATTTTTCTCAAGTAGCTTTCGCTGATGTAGGTAATTCGGTATAACATGTCATTTAGTGATATTTTATAATATTGAATTATCATATTGACGAATTATCGGTTGGTATAATATAGTTGAATGATTGCCGTACGGCGGCGCCGCCCCGGCCGCCGCGGGCCGCGCCGCGCTGACACGCAATAACTAACACGACGTGCCTTAGCTACGGCTCACCCCATATCACGTAGGCATATACAATAATTATTATCTATCAATTATTTTAATGTAAATATGTTTTCAATTCAACCAATATTATATGGATTTTAAAACATTTGTACATTGTAAAGAATATTAATTTTTAAGGTAAAATTAATGCCTAGTTAGTAAGCGCTATTTCTAAAATAAACATAACATTTTAAAACATAGTTTTTTATTTGTTAATAACATTATTTATGTGTAATACATACACTTACAAATAGGTACAATTATTTTTGCAATACATGAAACATGAAAATCATATAATAAAATATTACCTAGACAATAAATAACATTTATTAAATGTGTAAAAGCGATATAAAATTAACATTTACAATATAATAATGTTAAACTAAACCTATTTTATTGGGGCTTTCATTTATTCATAACTCAACATCGTGTCAACGTGTGAATTGTTTGTAAATTGAACTTTATTACCTACTTTAGAATTAAAAGTTTAATAGAATGTGTCATTTAATCTGGATACATAAAATTCAATAAGTTACTTCTCAATGGAATTAGCATTCTAAACCTGCGGTATTCTGACTATACATAAATGCTTTGTTTGTCTATATGCATAAAAAAAATAATCGAATTCGATTAATTAATTATCCGAATCTAAATGTGATTACAATGATAAAATGGCTCTTAGGCCTGAGTGGATACGGTTCAGAATAGTCCGACTCCCTTCTTGAGGTCTTTCTGTTTCCAGCCGGGCAGCGTGCGGAACTCGCTGTAGGGCATGCTGAACGTCGCTACGAAGTCGTCGTGTGTTAGGTACAGCTGGAACGGAAACGACGCACTTCAACCAACCTTTGAATATATCAATGTATTCTATTACAAAATTTATATCTTGTTCTTTGTACATGTCCTGTGTGTTTGCTTCAGATTTTTCAACTTTAAATTTTCATTCTTTTTTTTCGCTTCACATTGGACAATCCCTCCAGTGCATACAGTATATCCGCCTCAATTGACATTGGCAGAATTGTCCAAAAGGAAAGAGCCGTAACAAAAAGAGTAATTCAATTTTTTTATTACACTTACCAAGTCCGTGCATACATCTGAAAACTGTCAAAAGCATCTTAAGCCTGTATTAATAAATCGATCTCAAGTCTGAGAGCGATCTTGGAAATGTCATCGTTCTTATGTCATACCAGTACAAAATCAAATGTCAAAAGCAAGCTCAAGATCGCTCTCAAACTTGAGATCGAATTATTAATCCGGGCCTTAGATTTGTAGGTCTGAGTTCATGGCGTACCTCTTTAGTGAGCGGGTCTACGTCGGGCGGCTGATGTTCCCTGGGCCCGCGCAGCACGCTGAGCGGGTACTTTTCGTACTGGTCGAAGCGGTTCGCGCTGTTGCCGGTCTGCAGCGCGCTGTTCCCACCCTGCACTATCGCCTTGCCTTCTAGCGCGCTTATTATAGCACTGAACGATTTGTGACCCTGGCGAAAAGAAAAATAAATAAAAAAGATATCGATAAATAAAAATTAACAACCTACAAGGACATTTTTGCCTATAACTTATTCTATAACTTGTTGGGATGACTTCGACATTGAAAAATGCCTTAGTACTGTCGATAAAAAACTATCAGGCCAGTATGGGTAGTATTTTATAAGGATATTTTACAGGTAAGCTCATGTTCAGTCATTGACACTAGCTTTTGTCCGCGACTTCGTCCGCGTGGATCTCGAAAAAGAAATTACATACAAACTTTCGTCCTCTATTTCACTCTTTCATAAGTTTTATTACCACGACAATAGGTAGCTTACTTCCTTTTCCAAGGTTCAATTTATATCTATACCATAAAACATCGAAATTGGTTCAGCGGTTTAGGCGTGAAAACGTGATAAGCAGACAGATAGAGAGTTGCTTTTACATTTATAACATTAGTTTGGATTTGGATTGGTACCATCAGGAGACGCACCTTCCACATATTTTGCTTCCAGTGCGGGAAGAAGCCGGTGAAGTGTGGCGGTTCCCGACCCTGGCTGATGGCTAGTATAGGCGTCTCAGGGTCGCGAGCTGCTGGATCTGTCAGGTTTGATACTTTAGTAATGAAAGTTTATGCTGTCTTGAGGGTTATTAAAACCCCACTCGGGTTAAAGCTTAGTATTTCAGTAAACGCTTCATAAACTATGTAGTTAGGAGTGTATTGAAGCCTGGGCATCCCCTGTTGCTGGTCGGACCCCATTGCCACCCCCTCCTCTCGCCCAGACACGTGCCTTATTGTTCTTAAGGCGAAAAAAAAAGATCAATGACCTTTGAGTGTACAGTAGGATAACCAAACTTATGGCCGGACCAACCGACCGTGTCGTTTACCTCGTCTCGTACAATTTAGGTAATCTTTTTTGTAGCGTAGTATAAAACAGGAGAAGAGGGAGGTACCCAAGGTAGTGAGGTAGGGTAGGTAGGACGGCGTTTTCGCCCATGTTTACTAAAAATGGGCCAACATACTCATTTAAGATTACATTCTCGTATCTTTCTGCGGTTAAAGCGCCATTTACTATGACTACTCCGGTGTGGCTTGCGGAAGGAATACCAGCCCACACATATGGCACTTTCTCTTCGATGCAAGCTTGGTTATAGCGCTCTGGTCCTCTGCAGACTCTTTGCCTCCCATTGTGCGTTTAAGCTTGTACCTCGAATCGTCCGAATACATTACCTTGTGCGAGGTAGGCGAGTGCGAGCGCGCGCGGGTCGTCCTTGGCGCGCGGGCAGCAGTGCGCGCCCAGCCACACGCACACGGCGCCGTGCGCGTCCACCACGCCCGCCATCTCCGGCGCCAGCTCGTACTGGCTGAACGACGCTATCTCCTCGACTGTGCGAACAATATCAACCAATTTATATATTTTATGAGTACAAATGGCATTTTGGGCTACCTATCAGTGTGTAGGCAAGTTTAACGTCATATAAATTGTACTAAACTGAGACAATGTTGCTAAGTGTGGCCTTGGTGTTAGCCCTTCGAAATGATAATCGACTGAACGAACATTGATGATAAAGTTAATAAAGTAATATTGTAAGTGATCTATAGCATCAAAGCACTGACATGAATAGTGCCCCGGCACGCCGAGCGACACGTAGAAGAGGCGCGGCGGCAGCGGGCGCCGCACCTCCTTCAGCGGCGACGGAACCAGCAGCTGGCGCCGCTCGCCCAGCGCCGCCCAGAACTCGGGCGGCTCCTTGCCTGCGGGGATACACTCGTATAGCCATTTAATTGTTAACCCTATGTGATGACCGGTCAGACAGTCACAGTAGGTTGGACTCACCTTGCATGACCAGCGTATGTTCGGCGGCGGCCATATTCTTGGCGACCTCGCGCTCGTCGCCGGTGGCGGTGGCGGCGCACCACACCCACACGCGGCCCGCCTCGCGCAGCACGTAGCACGCGCCCGCCCCTGCGCTCACCCCGCCCGCCCTCGCGTCCGCCCCGCCCGCCCCAGCAGCCGCCCCGCCCGCCCCAGCAGCCGCCCCGCCCGCCCCCGGAGCCGCCCCGCCCGCCGCCCGCACCTCCACGCCGCGCGCCTCCCGCGCGTACTGGCCCGACACGCGGATCAACACGCGGGACGGAATTAGCACGCGACGACCCGTAGCTGCCGGAGACATTATATTATAAGACATTTGCAGCTCGGTGATGAAGTGTGAGCTCATTGCTACAAGCTTGCAGGTTCTATCAGATCGCCGATATTGTTATTTCATTCGTCTTCTCCTTGTGTTATCCTTGTGGTATCCCTACAGAAATCAGACGGTGCTTCACGACGCTACGCAATGTTGTCGAAAGGATATTATAGAATTACAGGTACCTACCTACTACCTAGTTATGGGTAGTCGTAAGTATTAAAGTAATATTAATAGATAAATAAAAAATCAAGTAAGAATACTTACGGTCATAATCTGTTGCGCTGCCCGAATAAGTAATCATCCGTCCCTTGAATATTTGTAGGAAGTGAGCCGGCTCCTTTCCTTGGTATACCCAAGCCTATAATTACAATTAAACGTTTCAATAAATCCGTGAGCCTACCTCTATTATTCAATAAAGTAAATTTATTAAGTATAGTATTCATACCTGAACGGGAAGACGACCTAACTTGGTGTAGAGATCTTTGGCTTCTTTTGCACCCAAATTCCTCAGATCATTTGGCGAAGAGCCACCCTGTAAGAATAAAGGATTTGAAGCTGATATCCCACTGACACGCGGATGATCCACCAGATGATTGAATGGGTACTTTTACTCATGATTTGTATGTAAAGCGTTCAGGATAGAAGGAAAAATATCGAGTACCTATACCATGCCTATACTTTTTTAATAATTCGTATACAGTTCTTCTACAACGGTCAAGGAAAAGCGATACTAAAGCAAGTAGACAATTTTATATCATTAATTGTTTTCGCGTTGCGATAGGGGGCTAGACGGAAAAAATTAAGACCAAAAGTTGTAACGACACTTTTTGCTATAGTTGTAAGCCGTGCGGCGTGCGCGTGTTTCTCTGTCTGTCTCTCTCTCTCTCTTATAGAAAGCAAGCCAGTTTTATCGCTTCGCCTTCATTTTAACTCGCACATTTATACTATTTGCCGAAGTATAGTTCCCCAGGTTTATGATAGGCATTAGGTATGGAAAGTGTGTAAAGTGTCACCATCCAGTAGTAGAGCAGGGTCTGGTCGCCGGGCGGCGCGTGGTAGGTGTAGTGCACGATGCAGCAGTCCTGGTCGTAGAAGGCGGCGGCGCGCGCGCGCTCCAGCTCGGCCAGCCCGCCGCCGCGCCGCACGCGCCACACGCGCAGCGCGCCCGACCCGTCGTCCGGCAGCTGCGTCTGCACGGTGTCGGTTAACACTCTAGTGTCGGAGTTTACAGGTCGCGTTATGACATCCGAGATGTTTACCCAGGTGTTAACCGCCGAGATCTCCCTCAGTATTGGATACGTGATAATCGCATATAGTTTTTTTTTCTGAGTAGAGTCACAGTGAACGTCCACTACCGGGACTCGAACCCATGACTTTAGGAACACTACACACAAAAAAAGGCGCCCAAAATTTTTTTTCAGTCAAGAATAATTTTATTCTCAGAAATATTGTTTAATAACAAGTAAATATATGCTTGAACTGACAATAATGTCTTAGTTTAACAAAAACGTTTTTCTCTGCGTAAACCAATATTATTCTCGATAAATTTACTAGAATTAAAACAATTAGTGTCTCTTCGAGAATATATCAATCTTGACCAAATAATAAATTAGTTTTGGATATTAAAATTTATATGTCTTGATATGAAACAGCATTGTTTATATACAAGAACCATAATTAATTGGATCAAAACCTGTTACAATTTTCGTGAATCAAAACTCTTAATATGTTAGATGAAGATTTTTTGTTTTAGAATAAAACATTATATTCTTCCTTCAAAAAAGGTGTGATTCTCCTAAACTGTAAACGATGAATGCTTTCGCCCAAGAAAAATGTGTGTCGTATCAAGAATAATGGTTTTTATTTAAAATAGTAATATACTTGAATTAATTATATGAAATCAATTACAAACGAGAAAAAATGCTATTCAAATAAAAATAAAAATATTTGGATTATAACCTTATATTCTTGGCGTGAGAAAAGTGTGGTATCAAGTCAAGATAATAATTAATTTAAAACAAGATGCTCAATGAGCGTAAACAATAAATTTGAATATTTTGTGTTAGTAAATAATGGAGTTAAACGAAGACTCGTAGTGTTTGCAAAAAAGATGAACTAGCGTTTTGTTTAAAGAAAATATAATATTTATTTCAATAACATTTTTATTGAGATGAGTAAATGTAAGAATTGATCCAAGAAAACGAATAATTTATAACAAGATACTCCAATTAGTTCGTACAACACTTTTGTTGTTTTGTGAGAATGAGTTATTGCGTTCAGCTAAGAATATTTTTGTTTGCAAAGAAGATAAACCAGCGTTTTATATAAAGGAAATATAATATTCAGTTCTATAATATTTAATTGAGACGAATAAATCTGAGTATTGATGTAAGAAACTGAATAATTTGAAATAAGATACTCCGATGAGTTAGTACAATACTTTTGTAGTTTTGTGAGAATCAGTTATTGCGTCCACCTAAGATTTTTTTTTATTTCTATATGAGATGAACGAGCGTTTTGTTTAAAGAACTAATAATATTCAGTCTAATAAAAACAAATCTTGAGACGAATAGGTTTTACAACAAAGTTCGTTTCCCTGTTCTATTTGCATATTACATGCTAGGCATTTCATTTTTAAATAAAGCTTTAAAGCCTGCTTCTAATATATAAGACCACACAAAACAGAGTGTATTATAATGCACTTGACCGACAGTTAAAAACAATAGTTCAGTTTAAGCCGCCTTTGGGAGTTGCAATGATAGTGACGGAAATTTTTGCTTCGAAAAGCACAGCTACGGTGGTGCGTCGCGCAAACAGCCCGCCCACACCGACCGACCATGCCCAGGACGCGGGTTCAAACCCAACCGCAGGTAGAGATCTCAATGCAAAATATCAAACAAATATACGACGAGAATCCAATAGGCGACTGGGTCTTATGGGGCCACTCCACAAGATAGTAAGAGAGGCACCGATAATTTGAAAGACAAATGTATACCAAAAATAAAAGCAAGCACGACAAACACCTCCACTCACGAGAGACCCACCAAAAAAAATAAGACTCAAGTTCAAGAACTTTTTTCTTAATCTAATACTACAATATTCGTCAGTTAAGATTAACAATTATCAAGACAAGTGAATTGTATCATTGAAATAAAATGTAGAAAATATTGAATCAAGATAAATCCGTTTTAGTTTAAAACATCTACTTTCTCAAGTTAACAAATATTTTAAATCACTTCAAAACTCAGTATTCTCTGTAGGAGCCTCTTAATTTTTTAATCGAATAAAAAAATACTTCCATTTAATCACTATTATCTTAATTCAACAAAGGAAACATAAAATTTCAAGAAAATATTGTTTATGTTTGAAAATCCTCACTCTTGGTTTGAAAATAAAAATGAAATTGAAAATTTAAGTTATTTGTTTTTGTTCAAGAAAAATGCATGTCTTTGAACCCCGAGAAATGTATCGGTCTTGATTTCAAAAAGTATTCATTTCTCTAACCAATAGATATCTTACTCTTAATTCAAGCTAATTATTGTTAATCTAAGAATAAAATCCAAAACAAATATATGCTACATCCAAGAAAATATCGTTTTCCCCATATATGAATCAATATTATTCTTGACCAATAAATATTTACTTGGTTCAAGAATATATTTCTGTGTGTGTAGTCATTTCCATTGTGCTAATCAAAGGATGCACAATACTTTTTTGGTAATATGAGCGTAGGTTTTTTCAGTGTCTAAGATCTAAAACTGGAGCTGGGTAAAAGAATAATTTATGTTTTTTATTTTATCTTCCATAACAAATATATATGTATAACAACGACAGAATGCTGTGTGTCGGTTTACGCAAAGATAATTTGATAGAGCGGGGATAGAATGAGCATTCGCCAGCTTGATCTAAACCAAAATTCACGTTAGCCTTCGATGTCAATCTTTCCCACTGTTCACCTAGCCCAAATTCAGATAAGAATATGATTATAGTCCTAATCTGGTGCTCCCGAAAACTAGATTAAAGAAGTTGGTTTGGTTTTATTTATTTCAATGCTGAAAATCTACCACAGTCTATAAAATACAAACCTCAGCAGCGAGCCACGCATTAGACGCCAAGCTCACGGCATCCAGCTTGGTGGTAGCGGAGCGGGCGGCGTGCAGGCGGCTGTCCCGCCGCGCGTCACACCAGCGCCAGCCGTGGAACAGCGCCGCGAACTCCAGCGGCTCCCGCCCCGCGGCCGTCCACGACACCGGCAGCGCCGCGCGGCGGGCGCGGGCCAGGCCGCGCGCGGCGGCCAGCGCCCCCCGCGCGGCGCCGCCCGGGGCCCCGGGGCCCGTCCAGGCCCACACCCCGCGGCTCCCACTGTCCACTATGTATACGCCCTGTTCAAAGCAATATGGACACTGTTGGATCCTTAATTTTTTTATCATTTACATACTTTATGGCGATTTTTATATTTTTTTATAACCGCATTTATTTCGAAAATTGGTATTAGTCACAAGACTTGAATTTTGAGCCACATAAACCTACTAAGTACTTACCTAAATATACACAAACTCAATATGATGAATGAGGAAAATAGAGGAATAAACAAACGAGGCTCTCATGCATACATCAGTATTTTTATTATTACATTTACTTACATCATCAGCGAGGTCTTCTCTATACAAAGGTGCTCGCTTGATCTCCTCGAGCCTAGCAGCTGGGCGTTGCGACGGCACAGTTATCGGGGAGGTCCTCGGAGGCTGCGTGACTTTGTACAGCCTCGCGGGGCGCGGCGGGTCGGGGGGCGGGGCGGCGGGGCGCAGGGCGCGGGAGCGGAGTTCTAAGAAGGCGTCCAGCAGGGCGCGGTCAGCGGCCGGCAGGGTCTGCTCGTAGCCGTCGTGTGCGATCGCTATGCGACGCGACGTCACACCCTTATCGGACCCTCGAGCCATGCGGTACGCGATCTAGAAAGCAAATGAGCGTCCTCACCCCTGTATTCCTTGAAGGGGTAAGTTGTGCATCCAAATTGCGCCGATTTGTATTTAACATCAGGCACTTCGAATTGTAGTGACCTAGTGATAGTAGCAAACTTCACAGGCCTTGTGAAAGATTCCTCCTTCTGCTACCTACCTTCAGTGTACCTCCCAAAAATTTAAGTTTAGTTACGGCATTTGCGTTCAGCGCTTAGTAAGCTCTAAAATTATCTTGAATTATATGTGGAAAACCTTCCACAATTATCTTATAGTAGGTATTTTATATTATCTGATAGCAAAACTATTTATGTTATTTTAACTAGAACACCGATGAGGAAGTGTCGATATTTTTATACATTTACAGGAACCAATTAAAATTATTATGAATCGAGCTAATTAATTTTACAGTACTCGGGTGCTGTGGACCGTGGCCAAAGAATTTGTAAATTTTATTATTACAAATACTTTGACCGTGGCACTTTTTTGAGTACAAACTTTGGATTTATGTCGCGGCCTAGAGGCGGCAGATTTCAGAGGGCATATCACATTTTAATATCTAGGTAGATTTGGGATGGCCCTCAGTCCATTGTACAAGTCATTATACAGGCGTTGCTTAGTTGGAGAGTACCTATATTATTGGTGCTTGGCATAATTACAATTTATTTGATTATTACCAACCTTAGCTCCGAAGATTTTCTCGACTAGGTTGGCGGTCCTGCCGAGCCAGAGCACGAGTAGGGCGGCGGTGTCGAGCACGAAGACGCCGTCCGCGGCGAGCTGCGACCACGAGACCGGCTCCAGCTGGACCAGCACCGGCCGGCGCCCGCGCACGCGGTACAGCCGCGCGCCGCCGTTCAGGTTGGTGGTGCTGCTCCGAAGGATCCTGGCATAAGACAACAGAAGTGTGTCATCTAAAGAGCTGGAAATTCTGGGCTGAGTGTCGGGGGTTCCGGAGCTACCATGTCATAGACATTGTTTGCGCCCTAGACCTAGTGCTTTTCTTGATTTGACATACCTACCTACCAACTTATACTTAGGTCTTAAATCTGAGAACGATCTTGAGTACGATTTTGACTTGCCATTTTGTACTGGCATGATATAAGAATTACATTTCCAAGATCGCTCTCAGACTTGAGACCAATTCATTAATACGCGCCTTGGGTACTACAAAAATATAAATCATGCGATTAAGGTTATGTCAACAGTTGTGATTAATCAAAAAATAAATCTGTAACGATGCATTGGCTTTAGTCTGGGTTGCCTGCCTATCAGCCTACCTAATTAGTAAAATAGTTTTCTGGTTAAACCAACCTGATTCCATCTCTAAAGTATGAGAGCAGTCTCGGCGTCTCTTTGGTGGGCGCCTCGCGGTGCAGCGCGGCGGGCGCGGCGAGGTGCGCGGCGAGCTGCGCGGCCCGGCGCAGCGCCCGCGCCGCCGCCGCGCCGCTGCCCTGCCCGCCCTGCCCGCCCTGCCCGCCCTGCCCGCCCCACGAGTGGATGTGCCGCTCCGCGAACTCGCCATTGCCGTTCTCTTTTATTTCACGTCGCTGCTCGATAACATCTTTCATATTATATAGGTATTACAACTTACATGTATTTTGCATATTCCACTGCAACATAATCTGCATACATCGTGTAAATTACATTATAGCTTGCATATTAATATTGTGTAGGTACCTAGATTAGCGAAGAATGCTACCAAACTGTCTATGGATGATTAAAATTGAGACTGTCATCAGAGTAGTTGTTATGGGTTGTTATCAAGGCGGCTTGATTTTATATATTTTTTAAGATATTAAATAGTATAGTAGGTACTCACTATGACATCAGGCCCAGCCGGCTGTCCCGGCAGGGAGCAGGAGTACACCAGGTAAGCTTCCGTGTCATAGAACGTGCCGTAGTGTGGGCGAGGCAGAAGTTCTGTACTTGTTTCCTGTCCACCAGACAACAAATTTAATTCTTACCTACATGGCTTGTTTCACAATAATCTTCAGCTAAAGTTTATTCTTCAAATATGTTTTTTTATACTATGAATTATTGGAGTGACTTATTATTATACCTTTATTATATACCATTGGAAACTCTCATTTATTAAAATCACAGATTTGTTTCACAATTTTTCTTATCTACTAATTGGACAACAATGTGCAAACAACATAAGTAGGTAGGTATATTAAGTTATAATTAAAAAACAGAGTAATAATAAAGTAAACTCTGTAAAAGTTAAAACAATATTCCCGTTCATTAGAAGTTGATATCTTTGTAAGCACGTTATGGAAAGTGCCTTTTGTATAATTAGAATAAAATAGGTCATTAGAATTTACAACTCAAGTGTTCGCATCATCGTCTACACAATAACCTATCTCATAAAAGTTACTTAGACATCGTTTTATTGCGCACTACATGTTACCATAAAATTAGTTAGGTATAGCTGTAAAGGTTAACCACAAATAAGGCCCTACAACCATAAGATCTTCTACTTTGTGTATGAGGTACCTACCTATTCCAATACAAATTGCTTGGGTTATGTACGTAATGTATTTACGTGATTAAATGTAAAATAATAAACGGTGTTCTTAAAATTTGGGATAAATGGAGAGTGCGTCCTACTAGCAGTACTAGCCAAGCCTTTAAAGTCAGGTCATTGATCTCATACTGGCGCTAACACTCGCAAAATAAATATAAAATCATTGACCGATTTCTGCCTATTAATCTCTGCGAATAACTCGCTGTCTGCGCGGGCGAATCGACCGTTAGGTACCTACTGTCATAGAAAAAATAAACAATGAACAAACCAATCGATATATTTTCGTTACTGTATCGATGGAATGTTTCAATCCATTATACCTACATTAATGTTATGATTTAAATAGTGGCGTAAAATTGATCGATTTTGCTAAGCATAAGTATACCAAATGTGTCACGTTCTTCGAAGCGAAATAAGTTATTTCAATGTGCTGATTACTTTTTCAAGCATATTATGTCGAGTGAAAAATTAATTGTGCCCGGCCGGCGCGGGCGGCTCCGCTGAATGGAACGTTGGTGGCCATAGAGTGGTGTTTCGTGCATACAGATCAGCGTTGCCAGACGTCCCGATTTAGGCGGGACGTCCCGATTTTTAGATCAAAATTAAATGTCCCGCGCGGGACAGGCTCAGTCCGGTTTTCGGAGATAACTCGACCATGCAAGCAGTGTGCTTAGCATTTTTATTGAAATACATTTTCTATGGCTATTTTTGCTATTTATGGTCACGTAGACGTAACGTAACGTAACGTTTTAATTCAAATAAAAAGATAAATATTTAAAACTTCTGATTATATACGTTTTTTTTACTATGTCCCGCTTTCAACGAAAGAATCCTGCTGTTTTCACTCAAAAAGTTCAAAAATCCCGACTTGGCAAAAAAAAAACTGGCAACGCTGATACAGATGTACAATTAGTACAATTACCGCGCCATGCGCGTGCGCATCTCGCGGTGATGTTGTACGGCACAGCAATTGGATTAACCACGATTAAATTACACGCAATACCTATTTTGTTTTGATGTCTAAAGGCGCTTTCGACCATTTATCCGCATTATGTGCTTGTTCTTTCCGTGCATGATAAATCTGTCCCGGTTGATTTGAAGATTAATTTGATTTAATGTTCTTAAAGAACATCCAATCAACCAATAGACGAATCAGTGTTTTGTCGTGTAACTATGTAGACAAGTAGGTAAATAAAAATTATAATTAGGGTAATAGGTATAAGACAGTCATGAATGACTAAGTAGCTACTTTTTTGCTAAGCTAGGGTTTACTGAACCCCACGCAAAGAATTAAGTGTAATTAACGTAATATATTCACGATAAGTAACGTATAGCGATAGTATATCGTGTTGTATTGTTGCGGTTCGTTACCTCTCGGCTACATAATCGTACCTATTACATTTGAACCGTAACTTCTGTAACACCGCGCCGTATTATTTATTTCCTACCTACGTCAACCACCCATAAATTATCTTCTATGGAATTATTTAGATGAGAGATCGTCTTATACCTACTTATTGCTATGTTTTCAGGGGCTTATCTCATATTATAAATCGGCTAAACGATTAATCTGAATTGACCTTCCAAATAATCCTACTAATATTATAAATGAGAAAGTTTGTGAGTGTGGATGTATGTTTGTTACTTTTTCACGCAAAAACTACTGAACGGATTTGGATGAAATTTGGAACACAGATAGTTTATAACCTGGATTAACACATAGAATACTTTACTTATGGCTTCGCGGACGAAGTCGCGGGCAGTAACTAGTAAGTAAAAATATTGTTATAAATCCGTGATCGACGGGCCTGGTTGATTGGTGGCCACAAGTTGAAATGAGTTCTGTCGCGGTCTGGTGGCCGGGGCTCCTCGTCTGTGTAGCGGTACCGCCGGTGCCCAGATGTAAGCGTGACTCACTCCTGTCCGTGGTCAATATGGTTGTTACGCTGTGATACGTACCTAAGACGTGACGCGTGAGACGACTGTTTATTTAAATATTCTTACCCCAGAACAAAGGTTTTAGGTATATCAATTTTGATGCGAACAAAGTATGGTTAAGTATCGCTTATAGAGTAATTTAACGTGAACCTTAACTAATAATAAGACGAGATTGTTCCAAGTCCCACTAATGTAATGTATTAACAATCAGGAACTTCGGTACTTAAAAATAATCGATGTAAGTACTTATCGTAAATGAAGAACATTCCGTTAAAAATAAAATAAGTATTTTAAAAAGAACTGCGAATTGTACCTGAGTACCTAATATATTTTTATTTTGGTATTGGATCCGTGATAAAATGATAGAAAGGCATTTATTCATAGGTATTTCGTTTTTAAATTGGAGGTCGTAGCATTTAAGTATTATTTTTATATGCTTACCTAATAATAAATCTCTGCACTGCATGCAATATGCATTACTATGCAAGTCAGTGAGAATTTTGTTACCACATAAGTACCTACTAACAATATTTAAACATCGACTTTACATGGTGAATAGATTTCCTTTCCTTATTTTCATTTGATTTTTTATTCTATTCTTATCTGGGGTCTTGACTCTTGACAGACATATATTATATGGCTCAGTCTATCCCCTTTTCTTTTAAAACTCATAACCCAATGCCAACTCTATTTCTTCCACATAGCATTCTACTGAGGTATGCCCATGGATCTTACTAAGATTACGTATAAACGGGTGCTCATAGAATAGTAAAAGTACTTAGTAGAAGGACGAGCATTTAACGTTCAATATTCTTGAAAAGGCTTAGGCATTATTTTTTGTTCAGAAGAAATCGGGTCAATGTCTTGGCGGTCTTGTTATAGGCGTCAGCGATTGCCATGCGCTGTCAGCGATTGTTTTAGTTAACTGTCAGATTAAGATTAGTTTTTACAGCAGAATTGGTGTCACTATTTTTGTGGTAGCGTTAATTCTTTAGCGGGACTTTTTAGCTCTTGATATTACACACTTTATAAGAATACAATAAAAATATGTAGGTATGTTACTAAATTGATGTACATAATATGTCGGTAATATTGTACATTTGTTCCTGACGAGTAGTTTTTATTTTATTAAGAATTATTGTTCACTAGCTGTGCCCGCGACTTAGTCCGCGTGTAATTTAACTTAACAAACATTTCGGGATTATTCATCCCCTAATATTATCCCCTTGGGGGTAGAATTAATCAAAATCTTTCCAGTGGTTTAGGCTGTGCGTTGATAGATCACTATGTCAGTCAGTCAGTCAGTCACCTTTGAGTTATATATATTTAGATTCATCATGCATCAGTACAGAACATTAAACACTGACCGAATCCTTAGTAAAATAAGGAATATATAAAACAGAGATTATACCTATTAGAAGTGTAGACAACCCTGGTCATAGAGCAATTTCAATCTGTGTCAGCATTATCATCCGTTACGATGTACATAGTGTGAATGTCTCGCGGCCGGCAATTATTTATCTTTCCCAAGCAACCCAGTCAATTAATTTTACGGAGAAATTGTTCATATACCGGAAAACTGACGGAATAAAGCTTTTATTATTGACTTTAACTTGGTTAATGCCATGGAACGTGTTTCTGGGTTAATTTCAGCAATAAATTTATATTGGCTGGCTGTGCAAAGGTACACATCGCCATTACTTGGTAAAATCATGCTTATGCGTTCTTGATGTTGTTAGAGAAAGGAGAGGCTGTTATAAGGTCTTTATAAATTTTAGGATACTGGAATACTAGAAGGATGTTAAAAATGTTTAAGAATAGGTACCTACTTGTGATTGCTTGCTTATGCACAGATAAGAATTAAAATTATAATTTATCGAACCAATGGCGCTATAGGCCCATGCGATGTAAGCTGAATAACGAGGTTAAAACGTAAGCGGATTTTCAATATATACCTACACTAGCGGCCCGCCCCGGCTTCGCACGGGTACATTGCGGTTACATAATTCGAGTTTTAGTAAGGATCCCTAATTTTTTTTAAAATATATTATAGCCTATGTCACCCGGGGATAGTGTAGCTTCCCAACAGTGAAATAATTTTTCAAATCGGTTCAGTAGTTTCGGAGCCTATTCATTACAGTCAAACAAACAAAGTTTTCCTCTTTATAATATTAGTATGATTATTAGTATGAAGTATGATAATATGTTGATATTTGAAATAATATTACTTACTGGAAAGTAATGATTGGTTTACAATTGCAATACCATTGCTGTGGTCGATATTGGATTACGAGAAATTCAATTTTGTTATACAAAATGTGTCTGTGTGGAACAAGAAACAAGTCAGACCATTGTCCAACTTGAAGTCGTGTAGCTGAACTAGCAAAATGATGTCTTGCTGTTAGATGTGATGTCGCATAGCGCGCGTGCAACACGCGTGCTGCGCTGCGCACCGGACGTTGATAAACATGCATCTCGCCGCAATTTATCGCTTAATATGCTTTACCAACTGTATACTTTCTCCTGTCATTTTGTATTCAAGAAGATAATGCATCTAATAGTTTTTAATTGTGATGAAGTGTTTGGTCTTAGTTTGGTCAAACTGCATTTATGGGAGAGTTACATTTTCCATTGAATATAAATTATTTTTATATCTTTTTTCTTTGTTTTAGTAACTGACAATCTTAAATGCGTGTTTTATTCTACATATACTTATTATTTTATTCTTCTCCGAATTATAATTTCATGATCATTATTTGTAACACGCAATTTAGGCGTTAGAAGAGCAGTGACTGTGTAACGGGACGTTCTGAAACTGATACTTTAAGTAGATGCATTGATTGAATATAAAATTTTAATAACGTTATTTGAACTCAGTTGTACCTACCTCAGTTGTTACTTATAGTAAAGAAGACAATGGTCCGGATGCGCTACATTCGTCTGGTTATGTAAAAGGGGCGTTGGAAAAGGAGAACGCTTTGTCTGGGATCTTCAGAGATCAGTTTCGTGATTTCGTCATTTTAGAATTCAGTTCAACCGCGATTGTCTGCAGCTCTGACGTTTTCCCAGAAAACATTACTTCATTGACCTTTCACACGTTCCGCTAAGTTAGGGAAACGGTATAAAGTATTATTCGCATCGTTGTTTACACATCGTGTTATATAAAATGTAGGGCAAGCATTAGGTATGGTAACCACGACAATTATAGTTCTCTTGCTATGTCTGGATATGACTCATTCGTTGAGTGTGAGGTGAGGTTGAGTTTGATGTCAGTGTTAAGAAAAAAAAATTGTTTTTAAATATTTTATGTGAAAGTACATTATTTCCGGATTCATAATCAGCATTCGTAATTAAGAACACGAAAGGTACGTACATACTTCGCGATTAAACTTTCCTAGTAAAATAATAACTTTTGTCTTCGGCTGGGTGAAAGCGAGTCTCGTGTTATCGTGTACCAATCCCGTGGCGTGTCGGCATGTATCAATTGTAATTGCTATTATATGTGCAGGTTTTGCGTGATAGGTCAATTACGTTTCGGCGTTTCCTGGGGGAAAACGTGCTCCGAGACACATTCAGTGATATTTACCGACATAACGTAATCAAGGACGATTCTGGATACCCATCATGATGTTATAATCAAGGAAATTAGGTATAATATTTACCGTATACTGTCATTGCCATGTAAATCCGGGTTGGCCTTGTGCGTTATCACAGATTTCACATGACTTAAGAAAATCGGTTAGATTTCTGAGATTTGCAGGTAGCCTCAGTATGTTTTTCTCCAATAACACACACACACACAGACTTCAACAACTTTGTTGTAGAGATAAATAAAAATGATAAGCAGTAGCTAGAGGTACGTACTGTAATCCTCCAAATGAGGAAGGTGGTATGATCCCGCGGCACGGTGCGGAACGCTGCCTCCGCTGCGCGCGCGCCGCCGCACTCATCCTCCTGTGCACAATATAAAGAATCGTCATTACTTAATTAATATACTTACCTACTTGGTAAACAACTTCAAATAACACTAAGTTCTTATATTGGCGCGGAGGGCATACAGGTATTTTTTTCCATTCAGCGTAGAAAATAAATTTAAATTCATTGACCTGTATACCATGCCTACTATCATCAATTATTTAGGAAGCTACATATTAAGTATGTAACATTTTTTCCCCAAACACATCTGCCCATAAAGTTTTTTCTTAACTTATTTACTTAAATATGCAAAATTGGTTTGTAACGGTTTTAGACTATAATCTTCATTGTTTCCGAAAGCAATGTATCTCGTTTCACCACACAATAGAACGATCGAGATTAAACTCTTTCACAGACAGGCAATAAAACTAGGTTGGGCTGATTGCGGAGTAGGAGCGTCTCAAGGGCGGGGCACCACGGGGCGCGAGCGACTGGAGGACAATGATGGAGGATTGTAGGTCATCAGCACAATTCACTTGAGGGAGCGGCGCGGGCGACACATTAGAACTCTTAGTATTGTGGGGTAAAGTAATAAAGATATTCTAATAGAAATTAATTTGACTGTATCTAATCGTTGATAAATTTATTTTAGGGCAATATCATAGAGTTAGCATACCCACCTTTGGTAAGGAATTTATGGTACAAAGTTGGTATAGTAGGTCCAAAAATATTTTACCTACCTACCCCCCATATTACGTATCTATCTAGATACTTAGGTACTAGGGTACCTAATAAATTCACTGGTGACTTTTATACGGGAACCTATACAGATACAAAATACAAAGCATGTAAAATGCAGAACCAAAACAAAACAATAAATTAAATTAGTTAGGCACAGTTCATGCGTTCAGCCACAACGCGTTCAAACTAACACACGACAATGACACTTTCAATTTCACTGTTTGTATACAGAAATCACAGGATTGTTTACTTGATCAGCTCCGATTTCTAGGATGTGCATTTTCGTGTCGATAGTCAGGGTCGGACTAGTCCCATAACCGCGCGGCCCACGCGCAAGACCAGCTCGTCGAGGCGACCGCGACGCCCATGCACACCTCACAGACTAACCACCGTCGGACAACGGTCGGCTCGATCACAAAAAGAAAATTGTTTCACGCTTCTTGCGCTTACATGTTTTAGAACTCGGCGAATGAATTAGCCCGCGAAAGTCTGGGCGGCGACTTGCGTAAATTGATGCATGGCGTGGCCGTACCGATCGCGTTTTCATCTCGAGCCATCGGCAGCTCGTAATATCTCAATTAATAAGAGGAGATGAATTAGTGCGTAGGAACTGCCGCGTTTGGTTTTTCCGCAAAGTGTCACACATTTTCATAGAAATCGTTGGCCTGATTCGATCAGTCAGTGCCAGAGGATTCCTGTGGGGGTATGTGGAGTCGAAATTGGAAACGGATTCGGAAACTTTAAACGTCTTTATTCTTATCAAAGTTAAAATTTTATTAGCAAAAACATTTTAATAATATTAATCGTATGTGTCACGATTTCTAAAATTGAAATAAATTTTAAAATAACTTTAAAATACCCTCCTAGATTTTAATTAAACATCATTAAGAATTCCCTGAATAGGTAGGCAGAGACGCACTGCAGTGGACCAAAGTTGCGCCGGATGTATTTAGGTCGCAACTTTATAGGGGGGCGAGATTCGCACATGGAATCCGAAAATCCCAGAGATGCCAGCCGTGATTTGAGAATTTTGAACCTGCACCTATTGTATTTAAAAGCATTCATTCGACCACTAACCTATCATAGCAGGGATTATAATATGTTTACGCGCATCTTGGTGGGTAATTACGTAGATATGGATACTAAAGACAATTAGTGTGGAATTCAAATGCACCTGATATTCGTCCATCAACGGTAGGTAATTATTCAATTTGATCTCACTTTCTCATTTGAACAGTGGTGTTTACGGAATGTTCTGATCACTATCAATCACATCGCCCGTCGGACCGCCGCGGAGGCTGACTGGCCGCGGCCGGACAGTACGACGGAGTATGATGATGGGCCATGACGCGGGCTCGAGGTTTCTGCCACAGGAACCACGCTTGGACGCGGACTTTGTTCGTTCTGGCATTATTTCCACGTTCACTTTCGTTTTGTTATTTATGCACGCTCATTTTAACGTAGTGAGTATAGATAGGTACCCTCCGTAAACATAAAAATAGAATAATCTACTTAGATACCTATGGCCTACTTATAAGTACAGTCGTGTCCAAAGATGATTTTAATTACGAATCCAAAGCAAAAAATAAGTTATCACGTACATATAAATACATCTTAAAACATGAATATGAGATGTGGACTCCGTGGAAATGACCTCTTGCAAATTCCTTCCATCTAACTGTGGTATCTAAGCTGTTGACCCTTTTTATTTATTTTTATAAATATTGGTATTTTTTTGCACGGGCCGTGGTGTTGTGTATTATTATGGTACATTTTAAATGATGCACTGTAATCTTACTTAAGTAATATTGTAGGAATACTACACTGTTGTGCTAGATTCGCTTACCGTTAGGCCTGTGTTAAACCTATCTACAACACTAGGTACGAGCTGTGCTACATGCCTCGTCCGTGAATTGATTTGATACGGTCGAGTAGCTACCTACCTTACCCACAGTGGTGATTTAGAGTATAATAGGATTTATTAAGACAATTTTATTAAAATCTACGATACCCTTAGACCATTTATTTATCTATGGACTCGACTTACATGATCATTCCCCTCTGCCAAGGTATAAGAACAATAAGGTCTAACACGTTTATAAAAAGTGTTTATGGAATCGATTTAATCAAAGTCAGTATCGTTTTCGATGTGAAAGGTGCTCCATAAAAAATGCCAACCTGCGCTATAAACCATTGCAAGAAGAGGTCAAACACCTCTAATCTACAAAAAAACGGAGTAACGTTTCATATGTAAGTGTTTTTGGTGTAAATAATCCCTTATTTCTAACTAAAATAAATAAAATATAAAATGTCATAAAATTGAAAACATTATCGATTAAACAATCGAGTACGAAATAATTGAAAAGTGTAGTATGGTATCTCGAGTTCGCCATTTTGAATAGTGTTGCGGCAGTGATAAATTTATGATTGTGGATGTGTATCGATAAAATTATATTTTTTGGAGTTTTTATTATATTTTACTTTAAATTATATATAGTAAAAATATAATTACTTATTGTTATTTTTTTGCTTTGGGAAATCTGGAAAAATAGTGGACTATATTTCCAGATTTCCCAAAGACCCTCAATTAAAACCAAATGGGAAAAATCTTGCAATAGAAAGAGGGGTTGGGAACCTACTCGCACAAGTATTATTTGTTTAGTACACTTTGATTCGTCGCAATTCCAATGTTTTTCTAATAAACGACGAAAAAATAGTAGATAATGCCGTACCAATATTATTTTTTAGCTGATATTTTATGAGTATTTTATTTATACTTCTACTGACATGATTCTAAAAAAATATTTCACTGATATACACGTGAAGTATATAAGTGATGCAGTAGAAGTTTCACCTTGTAAGTATATTGTCGTAAAATCTTATTTTTTTATGTTTCATTACCACAGCGAGGGATTTTTTTAAAGTAATGCATAAACGATAAATCATCGTACTGTATAAGATACCATAATATACAAAATAAATCATATTTTGTATTAGATGAAGAAATGCACACGTCTATGCAATATTTTTGTGATGATGAGCAAGTAAAACTATCGATATATCTAATTAGAAATATCGATATTGGTTTCTCCCTATTGCACTTAGTGTCTTACACTCGTAAATTCTTGCATGTTGACGTATTTGACCGATTAGTGTGCGTAAAAGTTACTAGTGTTGAATATTTATTTAAGTGTGCATTCATAATGACACAATTTTTTTTTTGTAATTGTGCATCATTTCTTTGTAGTGGTTACCTCGTCCCCCCCAAAATCTGACAGATTTTTTTATTAGTAAAATGAAGCACGTCACGCCTCCTTTAGTTAACACCTCTCTGACGATACCTAATAATTGCTTACTTTATGAACACCTTTTTGGTAAAGTTCATAAATAAAATTTGATTTATGATCTGTCCGTTTCCCGTTATCTTTGAAGCGCGGGAAACAAATGACGGAAATTGTCATTTCAAATTCGTATTTGTAGTATTTCGAAATTATAATTTTAAAGGTAATCATGTACACAGATGATAATTCTGATAAAGAGAGCGAATTTGAGGATAGAAGCCCCGAGGATAGTCCGAACGTTACCAAGAAATCATTGTCAACCGTTGGCTTCCGAAATAATAGTGAAAATCAGCACGCGAGACCTCTCGCACTGAGGGCCACCCAGTCGTTCACCGGTGCTGTGGAAGAACTGAGGTTGTGTGGGAATTTTCAGAGAATGAATTTATGTAACAGAATGAACGTGATGTCAACACCGAAGATAGCCACTGTGTGTCCGTGCGGCTGCCTGCTGCGGCCGGCCACGACGGGCCCCTTCCGGACGCGAGAACAGAATACGCTAGCGCTCCACGTCGTCTCTCCAGAGGTGCTGAGCTATCACGGCTACTGTTTCGAAACCAAACAAATAGCTATGTTCTGGAAAAAAGACTGCAGAATGTTCCTATGGAAAGGAAAAGCCAAAATGAAGGATGTGATTCACGCGGACTCCCATAGAAAATGATTTTAGTGTATATTTATTGCATATTTTATAATAATTAAATTATATAAATGAAATTATTGTACTTAAGTGTATAAGCTATTTATTCCTTACATACAAAATAAATAGGAGCTATGGATTACAACAGAAATTAAAAATAATGCAACTATTTAAAACAGTTGGATCGCGCTATTAGGGAGCCATAACTTTTACTTTTGTTCACTGTAAGGTTTGGACTGTGTCTAATGGCTGCTTCTCTACGCCAGGCATGGTTGTTTCAACGACTTCTCCACACGAGAACCTTATATAATCGATGACCTCAACTTTATGTTGCTGTAACACCTCCTCGACTGTATATGAGGGGTCTAACAGGTACTCTTGGAAAATGAGGCAGGTTTCGTCGTCAGAATTCTTGGCCGGTTTGTCCTTGTCTTTGTCTCCGATTTTTCTAGGGGAACATCCGACAATATGTTGACAAAGCTGTCTGCCAACATCCTCGGTGTCATCGGCTTGTGTGTATGCGAGCAGTGCACCGTATTTTCCGGCGGAATAGTCGGTGACTGCGGCTGGCGCTGGGTGTGTGTACGCAGCGATTTTCACGTCTTTACTATTTGCTTTCCAGCATTCGGCGCGTCTGAGGACAGCATTCTCCCCAACAGATCCAATGAATAACGCAAGAACATCCGCCAGCTTCTTGCCATCTTCTATATGCAGACTCCCTAGTTGCTCACCATCTAATTCCATCTGAAAATTTCATAAGAAATCATTTTTTACTGTTACAATGCAGCAACCACATAACCAACCAAATAGATTAATGCATTACATTTTTATACTTTTAGTTTCAAATATAATTACTTCTGGATGCAGCCGATTTGTATTGTGTAACAAGTTTTCACCATAATAAATAATATAATCATAACTGTATAAAGTAGGTACTGAAAATGCTACTATACTTAGTACAATACTATATAGATATACCATACCTTTGTAATTGGCCCTTTAGCTTGCAAATGAGTGTGTGCAAACTTGAAGCATGCAATGGTGGCGTCTTCAATCATCTTCTGAAACTTGTCATTTTTTGAAACAAAGTCTGTCTCACAGTTGAGCTCTACCAAGGCACCATGGCTCTTGTCAAACTTGACTGCAACGAGTCCTTGGAGGGCTGCTCGGCCTGCCAGCTTGGTTGCCTTTGCCCAACCCATTGCTTGAGCCTGCTCATTCAGCCATGTCTCGGCCTGTAGGATATCAATTAAAATATTAAGAAAGAAAAACTTTATTGTGACTAGCAGATTGAATAAAATAATATAAAGGATATAACAATAATTAAAAAAATAATTACATATATTTATATATGTATATATATATATTACAGTAGGTACCTAGTAATTGCTATACGAGTATTTAAATCAGAGCTATAAATAACCTGTTTATTAAACTTTAGGTACATTGTTAAAATGAACAGGAACTGCATTCTTGTAATTTGCTTACTTTATTTATTTTTAAAAAGACCTTGTAGGTACAGTCTTTTCTGACACTCGAGCCAAAAATGGCAATGAACCATAACCCGTATTAAATAACCTTTACATCATCCAGTGCACAGATAACTTGTCAGAGCTTTAGGATGTCAAAAACAGTCATCTGCCTGTGCTTCAAACTTTCACCTGTAGCTCATCCATTTAAATCACAATATCATAACATAATGCATTATGCTTCCTTGGATAAAAACATTGTTACTCAATTTAATTATTTGTCATAGTCATAAATAACGGACCTAATAAAATACTTATTTATTAGGTAAGCTTTATATCATTCAACAGCTATATTAATTTGACTTCCATTAGTATGTGATTGTATTGTATGTATATTGGAATAACACCTGACCTTTTCAGCGTCATTGTTATGCATCTCTAATGCTTTCTTGCAATTGGCAATAGTGTATCCGGTCTTCTTTCTAAGTTTAGCAAGCAGGGAGGATTCCGCCGCTCTGCACACTGGGCCAGTATGTAGTCGCCGGACTAGTTGAAACAGCATCTGGAAGTTGTAATTATTTTTAAACAAGTGTTTTGATCAGATTAAGTGAATAAAGTAGCAAGTAGATTATTTAATTTAGGCATAGTTACTGTGCAGTGGTTAACATCAAATTAAAACATTTCCCAGCTATTATCATTATATAATTGAAATATATACAGATCAAAAGCAGTGTTTAGTATTCAATTGCACTCACAAATCAATATTCCATTATAAAGTTTGAAGCTGGTAATTATAAAAAGTGTTATTAACTCTCAGATTATTCTAAGAGCTTAACTGCGCACTGCAAAGAGAATACAATACGCGCATTGCGCAGTGAATGCGCGCGAGCCTACCGGGCGATATAGGTATGGAGCTATGACATCATCAGAGTAAGACAGAAATAATCCTTTATTACTTGCTCTAATGAAGGCCAAACATACTGTACATATATAGCATTTTTGTGTTTGGATTAGAATCTGATAACCTCGCTATTAGTAATGGCAATTACCTTAGAATAAAATTCAACTTTTAGCTTCATTCACCAATTTTATAACCTACAAAACATATTCGATTGAGTCGAGTGTGAATTATTAACAAAGAGAATACATACAACACTGAATTTTATGAGAGCAATATAACCTACTTTATAACAATAAAAGGCGGTTTAATAACATACCAATGAAAAAAAAGAAATTAACAAATGAAGATCGGCTTTGTTGTCATGGAGAAATTATTGATTTCTGACAGCAATGGTAACAATATTCTGAAGTCTGATAGACACTTGGCTGATAAAAGTTACATTTATTTAGTTGTGCAGTTGCAATATTCTGTTATTTTACACTGAATATGCAAAGTGATAATTTAAAATTGTGTGATACCTAACCTAGAAGTAAAACATTGTTTTACTTACCTTTTTGTGTCGGTCTATAAAAACAGGTAAATTATTTTTAAAACAATTCTTTTCTGGAATTATAATTGTTTCCTGGTGGGTATAAAGATGTTACGGTGTAATTTTATTCAAATTCAATTTTATTCATCCAGCCAGCTGAGTTTGACATACCTAGGCAATCTGTCAAAATTCGTTTAGTTATTCTTATTGCAAGCGTTGCACAAGCGAAGTAGGAACAAATGTTGTAGGTACCTACTTCCCATGCGAATCCTCGAAACTATAAATTTTCATGTTGAGAAACCTTTCTGAAAATGAAGTCGCATAGAAAAATATTCCCATGTTATAATAAAAAAATATAAGGCACTACACCTATTATAGGTACCTATCTTATAACCAAACGATACATAATAGTCAGAAGGTCTCACAGTAGGTATTCAATAATCTATATACATATACATATATACAAATAAATAAAATTGGAGTGTCTGTTTGTAATATCAAAATAACACCTTTTCACTAAGTGCATATCAAAGTATATACGACACCTATAGCAAAAGCGCGATTTAAAATTTTTTTGTCTGTCTGTCTGTCTTTCTGTCTGTCTGTCTGTCTGTCTGACTGTCTGTCTGTGTGTTTGTTCCGGGTAATCTCCGAAAAGGCTGGACCGATTTTGACGGGACTTTCACTGGCAGATAGCTGATGTTTTAAGGAGTAACTTAGGCTACTTTAATGTTAGAAAAATAATTAGGGTTCCGCGTAAAAAAATAAAACACATGAAATCAAAGAGTATCTCCGAAACGGCTGGACCGATTTTGACGGGACTTTCGCTGTTGTTATAAGCAGTAACTTAGGCTACTTTTGTTTTAGAAAACAACATTTAAAAAAATGGGTCCTGTCGCGCGGGCTCAGAACGCGGGAGCGGGCTTTTTTGTTAAGTTAAATTCCACGCGGATGAAGTCGCGGGCTTAGCTAGTTTAATAATATTTTTTAGGGTGGTGAAGATTTAGAGCAACTAAAAGGCATCCCGTGTTATCTATAAAAATAAATATAATTGGAGTGTTTTTTTGTAATATCAAAATAACACCTTTTCACTAAATTCATATGAAAGTATATACAAGACCTATAGCAAAAACGCGATTTAAAAATGTTTTGTCTGTATGTTTGTTCCGGGTAATCTCCGAAACGGCCGTACCGATTTTGACGGGACTTTTACTGGCAGATAGCTGATGTTATAAGGAGTAACTTAGGCTACTTTAATTTTAGAAAAACAATTAGGGTTCCACGTAAAGAAATAAAAACACATGAAATCAAAGAGTATCTCCGTAACGGCTGGACCGATTTTACGGGACTTTCACGAGTAGATAGCTGATGTTATAAACAGTAACTTAGGCTACTTTTATTTTAGAAAACACAAAAAAGGGTTCGATCGCGCGGGCTCAGAACGCGGGAGCGGGCTTTTTTGTTAAGTTTAATTCCAAGCGGACGTAGTCGCGGGTTCAGCTAGTTTATAATAAAAATAAAACTCGTGGTAAACACGAGTTTTGTAAATATTTTAAGTACTTTGTTGGTTGAAAACCTAGAAACGGGACGCTCATTAGAATATAATTTGGTCCTCCTTAAATAATATAATATAATTTGTCAGTAAAATATCCACCACTTTATTCCTAGGCAGGGGTAGAGGACATAGGTAGGGGTAGAGGATATAGGTAGGTATTCGTAGTTCCTCTAGCAAGAGGCCTTCATGTATAGTGATTTAAGTATCTAGTAAATATTATGGGTATTTATTACATTACACCAGCCTAAACGAGATTTAATAACCAAACGAGAAAATACCTACTCATAATATACTTAAACATATTTTCACAGAAAACAAAAATGCAGAGAAACAATAAGCCTAATCGGAAAAAAGGGCAGACTTCCCCTTCCACGTCCGATGTTAAGCTACCCAAAATTCCGAAGATTAAATTGCCTGATGATTTTCAAATTCGAACACGACCGTTATTTTCACTCCCAGAGGAACTCTTGAAGTTACCTCCTCCAACGTCAAAAGCTGCGAAAATACAAGCGGCGAAGAATGCTGGTGGTCGCCGGAAATCAAGCGGTACCAAACATTTTGATAAGTATTTACTTATTAGATAATTTTATCAGTAAGGTTTATTTATAAGTATACGTATCAAAGCCACGATATGATATTATCCTTTATAAAATCTGCTTATAAAACGGGATCATTATGGATAAACTATAATTATGTAGTATGCCCTCAGACTCGAGATCGGTTTATTAATACGGCCCATTAAAAAGAGTAACCATTGAGTTTCTTGCCGGATCTTCTCAGTGGAAGCAGCATTCCGAACCGGTGGTAGATTCTGACTATTCATAAATGCTTTGTTGGTTTACGTGAATAAAAACAATTTTGAGTTTGAGTTTAAATATGAACTAACTTTTAATCGTGCAACCCCTGGGCGCGAATTAAGTACATTATTAACCAGGATCACGCTACTGGTATCATGACATTATTTTTTTTTTTAATCTTCTTAGAAGAATTCTAGTAGGTACGAAGGTTATACTAAGTTTAGTTCACACAACTATTCCAGTGATGCAAAGTTACACAGCCATGCGGAAGGCTCGCGAGGAGTTCAGGCTTAAACTGGTGAACTTGATATGCCAGTCCGCACCCGGTGAGGACGCGGACGCTATACCTTCTGGAGAAGAAAAGAATAAGCTGCGTTATTATTACTATTTACGTTACGGAATAGACACTATACATGTGGCGCCTTTGGATAACAAAGTTATTTTGAGGTAAGGTTCGTTTGGTCTATGCCTATATCATTTTATCTGATTTGGCTATAACGAACGTCTCTTCAGTCGTGCAGGATTGACGTCCCATCGGACTATGAGAGCGAGATAAGGGAGAGTGCATCTGTGCTTGCGCATACACTTGAGCTCTAAAATATCTGCGAAGTTGGCTAGTTTTCGTTGGTCGAAATTAGGTCAGGAGGACAAACTTTTTTTCTACAGAGTCCACAATCTCATAACTCTAAAACTGAAGAAGTGGAAGGAAACACTCTTCACGTGCACCGATGAAATGCGAGAGGATTTCATGATGAGCATGAAGAAGGCCATTGTTGACTTTGTTCTCAAAGATCCTAATACGGTACCTATGCTCATTAAATGTGTGATTGGCTTATTATAATATTAGTTCTTCATTATAATTCATGATCTACAATAGGTAAGTACTGTATTAGTTCCTTGATTCACCATTATTTTAAATTATGAAACTTAGGAGGAATCTTTAGAAGAAGAAGACACTCCTTTGAAGCGTGAATTGGCCATGAAAGACGACGCTTGGAGGCTTCGGTACGCATACGCCCAGAAGTACCTTACAATTAACCTGCACAGTGTCAACCCTTGCATTGCGCAAGTGTTGCAGATATGGTGGAAGCAATTTAAGTAAGTCATTAATATAAATCAACAACTTATCTCAAAAAATTTAGTGTAAAGTTCAGCAATAGTTTGGTTATAAATAAAGCAGTTAAACGTTGCTTCTCATTAATCTATATACTATGGGTATTTTGTTTTCTCTAGTGACTTGAGGTTGATTAGTATGAAGGACATAATGACGACAAACGAGGCGTACGAGCTCCTAGACTTCTGCTTCGTCTGCAAGAGGCACATCGAAGCTGCCGGCAACGTGCTTACACATCAATGGGTTCCTACAATACAAGCTGTTTTCCTTCAGGTAGTATGCGAGATTTAATTTACATAAATGCCTTTATTGCGGAGATTCTGAAATCTGGCTACCTGTATGTTTCAGAGATCCACCGGTTTTGCGTCCTACAAAATAACCATCAAAATAATTTGCCTTAATATATGAATTGTATTTTTTAGGGCAATAGAAAGAAACTGATACCGGAACCTAAACAAGTGTCGAAAATGAGGCACTTTTATAATTGTTTGGCCTGTATTATGACCTATAATCTTCAATCGCTATGCTTGAAATCCATGAAGGAGTTTACTGAATACATTATGGATGTTGGGGTAAATTCTGTTGTGACAATTAATTAAGTAAATGCGACGATATTATTCAAATTACTTATGGTGAATTAATTGCAGGGTAATAATCAAGGCTTCATAATAAACTTAATATTCCAAAATGATGCGATAGAGTTCGAGCCAACATTTAAGCAGTTTAAGGACCAGCTATGCCTTTTATACGATTATCTGATAGACGCTTGCAGGCAGTCCCCGAGGTTGGAAACGATGTTGTATCAGGATTTTGTAAGTTATGCAAGAGCAACTCTTAAGGTAATTATATGTAAATACATAAACCTTAATTATTGAAGTAGGCTAATCATCCCTAAACATAATGATATTTTTATATTTTTTAGCCTATTATTGACATCAGTCTCGTTGAAATTTATAAAAAACAAGTTGCTGATTTGATAGCAGATCAAAGGATTGGTCCTGAGTTAAGGGTTCAAGACTTTGATGATTACGTTTGTTTACTGAACGGAGAAGTACGTAAATGAATAAAACTAAGCATATATTTCAATGCTTTAGAACTAAAGTTCCTCTCTATATAGCAGCTCTCATTATGTTACAGTCTAAAAACAAAGTAGAATCATTTATAAACGCTCGCCCAGAGAAAACCTTTGAAGAATATTGTGCAGAGTCTGTGAAATTCGTCGAGCTAGCGCGGGAGATCCCTTCACAGTTAGAAGGAACTATCGTAATCGGCGTATTTCAAATGCAGAGAGGAGAGCTGATTAATTCTTTGCGAGTAGCCGCAACAAGACTCGCCAATACACTGTTAAAGAGGATGACTGATGATTATCAAACGATGATCAAGAAGTGAGTAATGTAGAATTAATAATTTAAGTAAGTAATATATTGGGTTATGTTTATCAATCGGAATTTGTAGTTAAGTTGACGTATAAGCGGTATAAGCTATCCAGTATTTTCAAAATGGAACCAGTGTAAATTTATTTCAGCATTTACGACGAATACTCGAAAATCGCCAATACGCTGCTCACGCCGCCACCAGATACGGCAGCGCTCATGGAGCTCATCGCGTACGTCAAGAAGGTAATGTACTCCATTCTCACCGAGATGGAGGACAAGTTGCGCAACGTCATGAGATACATTATCTTCCTTGGAGATTACACTACCTTCACCCCATTGGAAATGAAGGCTAACAATCAGACATTTCATTGGTAAGTTATATCTTGTCTAAGTAAAAATATGGCATTATATAAATAAGGCTCATTGTCTGTGTTCTTTTAGGTATGCTCGTATGCCAGGTATCATAGAGGAATCGAAGGTAATATGTGACCAAAAGAAAATAGAGTATCAAGAATTTTTGAAGGTAAATGAAAATGGTTTTTGATTAATCTCTAATTAACGTAGTTTTGGAAGATATTACTTAAGGTTTTTTGATTATGTATCTAATTAGGTTCGGATTGCCAAGTTTATTGAAGATCTGGAAATTTATGAAACGCAATGTGATGAGCTACAGTATTGGGGAGAAATCTCTGAGCTGCCGAAATATGTAACGCGAGCACACATCCTGGATGAAAAGTAAGATTTTCTGCAAATATGATATCATCATGATAATGTCAAATAAACATTATATTTTTTATGATAAACAGATTATCAAATGCGCTTGTTAAGATCGATCAGTTTAACGATGAAGAATCATCTTTTGGTTGGGAATTATCACAGTATCCCAAGAGAAAAGCCGTATTTGACAGACTTGTGCCATACAAGAAGCTTTATGACGCAGGATACGATTTTCTAGGGAAGCACCACACTTGGATGAAATCCAGGGTTAGTAAAGACTGAAATAATCCTAAATGTTAAAAGAACTTTATCCCATAATAAATAATATTTTTTTTTAAGGTCGGCAGTTTTGACCCAGAAGACATAGAAGGTGATGTCAGCTATTACTACAAGATTGTGTATAAGCTGGAGAAATCTTTCCAGGAAGTTCCAGAAACACATCGTTTAGCTGTTTCCGTCCGGTACTTTTTCTGACATTATGATTTCATAATAAACAATTATTCTAAAATAGTTATCTTTGAATAATCTGTGAGTACCTTTATATCTTTTTATTTTAGAGAAAAAATGGACGATTTTAAGACAAATATGCCAATCATACAAACTTTGGGCAACCCTGGCATGAAGCTCAGACATTGGGAAAGGATTTCCGAGATTGTCGGTTTCCCTATCGTCGTAGATGAAGAACTTACCCTAGAGAAAGTGATCGACTTCAACCTGGTGGATTACATCGACAAATTTGAGAGCATATCCGAAGCTGCCACTAAGGAGAACAATCTCGAGAAGGCATTGGACAAGATGATGAAGGAATGGGCCGATCTGAGATTCGAAATCTTGCCTTACAAGTTAGTAACTGTTGTAACATTATTTGCTTATAATCAGGCATCTCAGGCCCATAGATATATATATACCTTTTATACTATAATACATATTTATAATAAAACTAACTATAACACTAAACTATTGGTGGTGCCGGCGGCAATCTCCCCTGAAAGCGCCTGAACACCACACCCTTCGGTATTAAGGTAACAAATGTACAATAGTCTAACAGTTAATGTACAGTCATTTATTTTCAGGGACACTGGAACCTATATTTTGTCGAGTGTCGATGATATACAGCTATTGCTGGATGACCACATTGTCAAAACGCAGACGATGAAGAATTCGCCTTATATCAAACCATTTGAGGAGATTATTTAGTAATGCTATTTGAAGTTTCTGTATAGGTCAAAAATGATAAGCAGGTATTAATTTAATTAATTATTTTTCAGTGACTGGGAAGGCAAACTAGTTCTCTTACAAGAAATATTAGACGAATGGTTAAAGGTACAAGCTACTTGGATGTACTTAGAACCTATATTCTCTTCTCCCGATATTCAACAACAAATACCTGAAGAAGGAAGGCGATTTAGTGCTGTTGATAAGGTACAAACAATATTATTACTCGACATATTATTTGACGTTAGAAAAATATAGGTAAATAAAAACTATATTCTCGTTTTAACAGATGTGGCGAGAGATAATGAAAGCTGCATTCGGCGAGCCGCGTGTACTTGACGTGATTACTATAGAAAAGATGTTGGATCGACTGAAGAAGTCTAACAACCTGCTGGAGATGGTGCAGCGCGGACTGAACGCGTATCTAGAGAAGAAGCGCCTCTACTTCCCGCGGTTCTTCTTCCTGTCTAATGACGAGCTTCTCGAAATCTTGTCGGAGACAAAGGATCCGATGCGGTAAATAAAACTAGCTTATCTAATTAAGTGAAGTTTGTGTTCAGCCATCATTAATGTATAACCATGTTAATTTACAGTGTGCAGCCTCATCTCAAGAAGTGTTTCGAAGGTATGGCAAGACTAACATTCACGGAAGATATGGTGGTGACCCACATGAGGTCATCAGAGGGCGAAATCGTATTACTGACCATGACCATCAATACAGCGGCCGCTAGAGGCCAGGTGAGTTCATGCCATAGGATACTGGATACAAAAACGATATAATACCGTAAAATCATAAATCTAGTCCACGTTATGAAATATGATTTTACAAATACAAATTATGTTACAGGTTGAGAAATGGCTCTTAGAATTAGAAAAGGCAATGAAGGCATCAGTCCACCATGCGGTGGCTCAATCCTACGACGCATATTCGAAACAACCACGTGAGAATTGGGTGCTAGTGTGGCCCGGTCAAGCTGTAAGTGTACTAAAATCAATTTTGTATCATATTCCTAAGATTTTATTTGTTTTATATGTTGCGTCTGGCACAGGTCCAGTGCATAGCGATGACGTTTTGGACGTCCGAAGTGACTGAGGCGATTCACATAAACATACCGGCTATGAGGAAGTATTGGGATAAATGCAATTTCCAGATATCGAAAATTGTTGACTTGGTTCGTGGTGAGCTAAGTCTGCAGAATAGGATCACTCTGGGCAAGTATAATGTCCTTTAGGATATTTTTTGCACTTTGGTCAAGGAGAGTTATTATTTGCTAGAGTAGCTAAGAATTTTAAGATAAATGGTTTTTACATTGTAGGAGCGTTAGTGGTGTTGGACGTACACGCCAGAGACGTGCTAATGTTGCTCATAGAGTGTAACGTGCAGCATGATAATGATTTCAACTGGCTCTCACAGATACGGTACTACTGGGAGGTACGTACTCATAAAGATAAAAATTAGTTTAAGATATTCTATTGGAGAAAACTTAAAGAAGTAAGAATCTATTTTTATTGTAGGAACAAGAGGAAGACATGAGCATGCAAATCGCAACGCGCATGATCAACTCGCAGCTAATGTACGGATACGAGTATCTCGGCAACACGGGCCGACTCGTCGTCACACCGCTCACTGACAGGTGCTTCAGAACGCTGTTTGGAGCACTGCATTTGAACTTAGGTGTGTAAGAAAGAAAGGGCTTGTTATGAATCAAAATTCAAATCAAATAATTATATTGTTACGTACACGTACTAGGGGTAGGTACAATTAATGCCGACTACGTGTATAAAGGGTTTATTCCGCTCTCCACAAACTTGACAAATACACAGTTCTACACTAGTTCACTAATACTAGTTACACACAACAAGCACTGTTCCAAATCACTTAGCAGACTCACAGTATTCCAATATTATCGCCTAGGTCACTGGTATATCACTCTTCGTTCGCTTACTTAAGTTCCGTACACTGTCGCTTCCAAGAAGTAACTAACTCGCTGCCCGTCGTCAACACCTTATATACGGAATAAAGATGCGAGCTGGTATTTTCCTGAACATTCTCGGTAGGTATGTACGTAATAATAATCGGAATCGAATGATCTCGAGACACATTGTCGGCTTCCCTTTGTATTCGTTCGCGAGTAGGTATTCGCCGGCCGTCGCGCCGATAACGCAAGGGCGTTCACATACCTACATACCTACAGTCTCGAACATTCAATTTTTAGAGATCCTTCGTAATTAATCGATGGAGTACATCTAGAATAAAAATGCGTTTTTGTATCAAGCTGATAAAATAAGGATCCTTCGAGATATTTGACCAAGTAGTTTCTAGGTCGCAACATTACCCCCCTCTTAGTCATGCTCGTCCCGAGCATCATTCGTTCCATGATACCGAGCCAATCTGTCCACATGGACTACCTTTGGCTTTCCTCGAAGTCCCTTCTTAATGCGATAGGTTACGTCGTTGATCCTCGTAATAACTGTATAAGGTCCTTCCCAGCGAGCCTGAAGTTTCGGGGACTTCCCTTTTCTGCGAAGAGGATTGTGGAGCCACACCAGTGTCCCTTCTTCAAAACCATTGGTGTTTGCATTTCGATCGTACCGGGTCTTCATCTTTATACTCGACTTCCAGTTGTATTCCCGTACCATTCGATGCACCTCGTCCAGTTGGTTTTGAAGGTCACTCACATAATCTGTAACGGGCTTGGGACTGTCGGGTGACGTGCCTGTTATCGCATCCACTGGGAGCCTCATTTCTCGACCAAAATTTACTTTAGCTAGAGTGTGACCCGTACTGTCATGTACTGCAGACCGATAGGACATCAGAAACAGCGGAATGTATTGGTCCCAGTCTCGCTGATGTTCGTCTACGACCTTGGCCAGGTGGTTTTCCAATGTCTGGTTAAACCTCTCGACCATTCCGTCTGACTGCGGATGCGCTGGAGTCGTACGAGTTTTATTCATTCCGAGTAACTTGCACATCTCTTGAAACAGCGCAGACTCGAAATTCCTTCCTTGATCAGAATGGATCTCCATAGGTACGCCATACCGACAGACTACTTCCTGGACCAATTTCTTCGCTACAGTGACTGCTTCCTGGTTGGGTGTTGCAAATACTTCCGGCCACTTAGTGAAGTAATCTTGCACTACTATGATGTATTTGTTCCCATCCTCAGTCATTGGAAACGGTCCAGCAACATCAATGGCGATGCGCTCCCATGGGGCTCCAACGTTGTACAACTTCAACTTTCCCCTGCTTCTTGTCTGCGGGCCTTTCACCGACGCACACGCAGTGCATCTGCGACACCAATCCTCGACGTCTTCTCGACAGCGCAGCCAATAAAACCGCTGTCGCACCTTGACCAAGGTTTTCTTGACTCCTAGGTGCCCACCAGAAACACCATCGTGAATATGCCGTAGAAGAGAGGCTACCTTACTCCGCGGCACTATCACTTGCATGGTGATTTCCTTACCGTCGTTAGATTCCCATTTCCTATACAGCACATCATCTACCAGAGCCAAACTGTCCCACTGGGCCCAATAACTTTTCGTAGTTGAGCTGTAGATGGACACATCGCTCCATTGGGGTCTGTTTCCGCTCTTTTTCCATTGCAGTATAGGTTGTAGGTCATTATCCTCCTCCTGCGCTTTCTTCATACTGGCTCCGGTCCATTCGTCGTCGATTCCGTGAGTCCCTATGAGCTTGACCTCTTCCCGGACTTCATTCCTTAGGCAATGTTTGCAGTCTTCGGCACACGGTCTCCGTGACAAAGCGTCAGCATTACCATGCCCTTTTCCACTGCGGTGTTCAATTACGAAGGAAAATTCCTGTAGTTGCTCGATCCATCGTGCTACTTGGCCCTCTGGGTTTTTAAATTGTAGTAACCATTGTAATGCAGCGTGATCTGTCCTTAGTGTAAACTCCCTTCCAATAAGATATTTGTTGAAATGTTGTAAGGTCTTCACCACAGCTAACAATTCACGGCGAGTAACACAGTAATTTCTCTCTGGCTTGGAAAGTGATTTACTGAAGTATGCTATTACAACGTTCCGATCTCCTTGTATTTGTGACAAAACACCACCTATTCCGGTGTTACTGGCGTCAGTATCCACGATGAATCTTCCTTCTCTCGTAGGGTAGCCTAATATTGGGGCCTCACACAATCGTTGTTTCAGCTCATTGAAAGCTTTCTCACATTCCGGGTCCCAAACGAAATCCCGTTTGTCTTCCGTCAGACGATGTAAAGGCTTCGCAATATCTGAAAAACTCTTGATAAAGCGTCTGTAGTATGCACATAGTCCAAGGAACGCTCGTACTTCTGTTTTGTTCTTTGGAGAAGGCCATTCTTGAACAGATTTTATCTTCTCCGGGTCGGTCTTAACTCCATCGGTTGAGATGACGTGTCCAAGATAACTGACCTCCTTTTTGAACAGAGCACACTTCTTAGGACTCAGTTTAAGATTGGCCTCACGGATCCGAGTGAAAACTTTTTCCAAGTTCTTCAGATTTTCCTCGAAGCTGCGGCCCATAACAATTACATCGTCAAGGTAGACCAGGCACACGTCCCCGAGTAAACCCACCATTACTCTCTCCATAAGGCGCTCAAATGTAGCCGGAGCATTACATAAGCCGAATGGCATAACGTTGAACTGCCACAATCCGTTCCCGATTCCTGTACTAAAGGCAGTCTTCTCCTTGTCCTCTGGGCTGAGCTCGACCTGCCAATAGCCACTTTTTAGATCGATGGTTGAGAACCACTTCATACCACTGAGCATATCCAGCGTGTCGTCAATTCGAGGCAAGGGGTAACTGTCTTTCTTCGTGACATTATTCAGCATTCGGTAATCCACGCAGAACCTTGTACTGCCATCCTTCTTCTTTACCAGCACCACGGGTGAAGACCATGGACTCGTAGAAGGTTCAATTATTCCGTTATCAGCCATGTCATTAATCATATCTGTCACCTCCTTTTCTCTTGCCCATGGTAATCTTCGGGGTCTTTGTTTAATAGGCCTGGCGTCGCCTGTATCGATCCGATGTTTGACGAGTCCAGTCTTCCCACAATTATTTCCGGTTGCGAAAATGTCTCTAAATTCTAGCAACAGCTTCTTGGCATGCTGTAGTTCCGATGCCGATAAATTTTCCTTAGAAGCTTCCAGAAGTTCCCAGATGTGATACTCTGCGATCTGCGTACCTTCCTGTTTATCTGGAGCGCTTAATTTTCTCAGGTACTGTACTTCCTCGCATTTTCCGACCACACTATTCTTCTTCAGCTGAACTTCTTCATTACTAAGGTTAAGGACTCTTACCCTAGTAATTCCGTTCGACATCAGTAGCGTCCTTGCTGTAATTAAACTCGGGTGATTGCCAGCATCTTCTACAATGAGACATCTTCCTTGCTCAGTCTTCGCAGGAAATTTAACTCTCACTAAGGTTTCTGATTTCGGAGCCAATGTGGTATCCCTCAAACAATAAAGGGTACACGGGCGGGATCCTCGTAAACAGATTTCTTGATCAGGAAACCTTAGGACTCCTTTGGCTACATCCAAAATACACTGTTGATTCTTCAAGAAATCCAGTCCCAAAATGCAATCATCAGTAATATTAGCAATCAACACTGACTGGGGATAGACTCGGTCGCCAATTCTTAACTTAATATCTGTTTCACCGAGGACGGAAACTGGCTGGCCAGTGGCTGTTTGCAGTTGGCATGACGGTGATCGCTTTTCCCACTTTATGGTGCGTTTCAGTAGTTCCGGCCTCACAATTGTACGCGATGCTCCAGTATCAACAGTTAAATTGCAAGTTTGGTTGTCTAAGGTGGCCTCGATGATCAAACTATTTCCATTGCAAACTTGAGTTATAGTGACTGTTGGGGCCTCAACATGACCAGCCAGCGCCCGCCCCGCGGCCCTGGCGACGTTTAGTTTAACGGGACACTTGGTTCCGCTTGGGTCTCGGACTCGTCCGCGACCTTTCTCTTCTTTGAAGGGCATTCCAAGCGAATATGTCCCTTACCACCACAGCCATAGCAAGTTGGGACAAACCGAGGCTTCCTTTCCTCTTTGACAACCTCCTTAACCTCTCTTACCTTATTTAATTTAGAGTCCTGCCGAACAGCCTCCACTTCGAGAGCATGTGCAAGCGCGTTCTTCAAAGTTTGATGGTGGCCCAGCCGTACAAAGGTCCTAACTTCCGTTTCTCTTATGCCATTGATGAAAGCATCCAGCAGAGTCTTCTCAATCATTTCTGGTGCCGACAGGTAAGCACGACGAACCAGCCTTTCCACTTCCTGTGCCCACTGTTGGAGACTTTCATTAGCCTTTTGTTTTCTTTCGTGGAGTTGCGCTCGATAAACATATTCCAGGTGTTTTTCACCGTAGCGTGTGTCCAGTGCATCCATCAGAGTCTCCAGCGTCTTTCCTTCGGGTGGCAGATTTTCCAGTACCATTAAAGCATCTCCCCGTAAGGCAAGCGCCAAGGCCGCAAAGGACTGCTCACTGCTCCAGGAATTTCCTATTGCAAGTATCTCAAACTGGTACTTGAAGGCTGTCCACGAGGAAGTACCATCAAAGCGCGGGAGATCGAGCTTTGTGGATGATGGTGAAGCTACTGAAATAGGTCCTTGAGTCTTCAGCTTCACCATTTCCTTATTCATTACCTCCAAGCGGCTTTCGAAGGTCTCAGTCTTCAGGGTTACCTCCTTATTAAGCACAACCAGGCGGTTTTCGAGGGTTCCAGTCTTCTGATTAACCTCCTCGTTCAGTACCTGCATGCGGTCTTCTAGTGTCTTTACTTTCTCACCCAGAATAGTGATTCCAGCGTCGATTTTACCCAAGACTGCTTCTTGATTAGCTTGGATCACTTGCTGATTAGCCTCCATTGCACGCATGTTCTCCATTATTTGTTTGAACTCCTGCTGGGTAGCCTCTTGGTTGGCCTGGATCATTCGCTCGCTGGCCTCTTGATTGGTTTTGAGCATTTGCTGCATAGACGCCAGCAACGCTGCCATGTTCAGTTCCGATGAGGTACCTGCTGATGCTGCCTCAGCTCCCGCCGAAACACCGGCGTCAACTTGACGCTCTTCTTCTTCACGGCTACGTTGACGTGCGGCATCCATCTCGACTTGACGTCTGGTTCGTGGAGTACGCCCTTCTTCGTCTCGTGGTAGTAACGGCATTCCGCTTCTGACACCAAATGTTACGTACACGTACTAGGGGTAGGTACAATTAATGCCGACTACGTGTATAAAGGGTTTATTCCGCTCTCCACAAACTTGACAAATACACAGTTCTACACTAGTTCACTAATACTAGTTACACACAACAAGCACTGTTCCAAATCACTTAGCAGACTTACAGTATTCCAATATTATCGCCTAGGTCACTGGTATATCACTCTTCGTTCGCTTACTTAAGTTCCGTACACTGTCGCTTCCAAGAAGTAACTAACTCGCTGCCCGTCGTCAACACCTTATATACGGAATAAAGATGCGAGCTGGTATTTTCCTGAACATTCTCGGTAGGTATGTACGTAATAATAATCGGAATCGAATGATCTCGAGACACATTGTCGGCTTCCCTTTGTATTCGTTCGCGAGTAGGTATTCGCCGGCCGTCGCGCCGATAACGCAAGGGCGTTCACATACCTACATACCTACAGTCTCGAACATTCAATTTTTAGAGATCCTTCGTAATTAATCGATGGAGTACATCTAGAATAAAAATGCGTTTTTGTATCAAGCTGATAAAATAAGGATCCTTCGAGATATTTGACCAAGTGGTTTCTAGGTCGCAACAATATACTATCTTTTGCCACAGGAGGTGCTCCCGAAGGCCCTGCAGGTACCGGAAAAACTGAAACGACTAAGGATTTAGCAAAGGCTGTAGCTAAACAATGCGTGGTATTTAATTGCTCCGACGGCCTCGACTATATTGCTCTAGGGAAATTCTTTAAGGTGAGATTGGAGTGTAGTGTAGCATAACGATGTCAGAATCAAAATTAAGGGTAATTAAAGCAACAATGCTACAGCGTTCTTTATGATATATAGGGCTTAGCCTCATGCGGCGCTTGGTCATGCTTCGACGAGTTCAACCGCATCGACCTGGAGGTGCTGTCCGTGGTGGCGCAGCAGATCCTCTCCATCCAGCGCGGGATCAACTCCGGTGCCACGGAACTGCTATTTGAGGGCACGCTGCTCCAGCTTGACAAGTCTTGTGCTGTCTTCATTACTATGAACCCTGGCTATGCTGGCCGATCGGAATTGCCAGATAATCTAAAGGTACGAAGGTTCATGTTAACTAACTTTGTTTAATACTTCCAAGTTTGAGTCCAATAATAATAATTAATGTAGGCGCTGTTCCGTTCGGTGGCCATGATGGTGCCGGACTACGTGCTGATCTCGGAGATAGAGTTGTACGCGTTCGGTTATCTGAACGCGAAGCCGCTCGCCGTCAAGATCGTCGCCACCTACAAGCTGTGCTCAGAGCAGCTCTCATCGCAAAGTCACTACGATTATGGTAAAAACCCCAAATTGTGCAAAATGATAATCGTACAATCCAATCATATACTTAAGCATAGTTATTGACATCAGGTATGCGAGCTGTGAAATCAGTGCTGCGTGCTGCCGGTGCACTCAAGTTGCGCTATCCTGACGAGGATGAAGACTTGATCTTATTGCGCTCTATTAAAGACGTTAATCTACCAAAGTTCCTCGAACATGACGTGCCATTGTTTATGGTTTGTATGTTCACTAAAGTCTTATGTAAAATAAATCAATTTAATCATCATCCCAATATTAAAAAGCTGTTATATATGTACAGGGTATTATTGGGGACTTGTTCCCTGGGCTTCCACTTCCGCTCGCTGGTTTGCCCCATCTAGTGACATGTCTTATAGAAGTATGTGTACCACTAAATTTGCAAGCGAATGACTTCTTTATTGAAAAGGTAATGGCAGATATTTGAAATACCTAGTTGAATTTCATGCATGTTATTATTTGACCGGTGAATATTGTAGAATGAATGTTGAAACATTTGAATGTTGTAGGTGCTCCAACTGTACGAGATGATTCTTGTACGACACGGCCTCATGTTGGTCGGTTATCCATTCTCTGGAAAGACCAAATGTTACCATGCGCTTGGACATGCTTTGGGATTAGTTTCCGAAAAGGTGAATATGATATAAAAATTCAAAACTTTGATGAGTATTCCTTTTCGACGTATTCATTAAAAATATTATTTCTAGGGCCTTATGGATGAAAACGCAGTGGAGTGGACTGTAATAAATCCTAAGTCGATTACAATGGGTCAGCTGTACGGTCAGTTTGATCCCGTCTCACACGAGTGGTCGGACGGCATCCTCGCTGTTAGCTACAGAGCTTTTGCTGTATCTACGAACGATAACAGGTAATATACCAATGCTTTTGACCTTTTTGGTTCATCTTTCATCGTCTAAAATCCCTAAATTTGTAAATGTAATAGAAAGTGGCTCGTGTTTGATGGTCCCGTGGATGCTATTTGGATTGAGAATTTGAACACTGTGCTGGACGACAACAAGAAGCTGTGTCTGATGAGCGGCGAGATCATTCAGTTAGCGCCCACCACTAACCTGATATTCGAGCCCATGGACTTGGAAGCTGCGTCGCCTGCTACCGTAAGTTCGGAAATTGTTCTACTGTGTGAACACATTACAGACTTAAGGTTAAAGCGTCGGTCGGGTTTATTGCAGTTTCTCTCAAGATGACGCTGTAGTCAACAGATTCTACTTATTTATTTTTTACGCAAAATTTGAGCATTTCTAAGCTATAATACTATTGTTTGCGATTAAGACTTATTATACTGCATAGACATATGCAATAATATCAACCTAAAATTATTCATAATCTAAGCGTTTTCCGTTAAAAAACTTCTGTCACTTTTTATTGTAATACATACACGCACACATTGACAAAAGGTGTATTTTAGCCACTAGCCACTAGAGGGCGTACTTTTATATTAATTGCGGCCTTTTTATTTTATAATAAATAGCGAAAATATTATATTTTTGCTATTGTAAAATACATTATTGTATGTGTATTCATCATTCTAAAAAACCGATAAAAATATACATCTGTTATAGAATAATTTTATTATCTGACTAGCTGTGCCCGCGACAGTCCGCGTGTAATTTAACTTAACAAAAATTTCGAGATTATTCATCTCCTATTTTATCTCCTTGGGGTAGAAGTAATCAAAATCCTTTCTTAGCGTATGCCTACGTCATAACATCTGCATGCCAAATTTCAGCCCGATCCGTCCAGTGGTTTGGGCTGTGTGTTGATAGATCAGTATGTCAGTCAGTCAGTCAGTTACCTTTGAGTTGTTATATATATCTAGATGTTACTAAATATAGTGAAAATATAATTGTAATACACTTGTTAGTGTATTCCACTTTTATAACATATGAGATACATTACTGAGAAATAGATGTGGTTTTCCATGTAAACATATTTTTATTTATAACAACAACAATAATACCAAGAAATCAACATAAAAATCGTGTCTCAATAAAAATTATAGGACCTAGAGTCCTATACAGAGTAGCGTTAGTAGTGTTTCCTACATTGAGACACTACGTGGCCTACTTTTTTGCAATATGTACACGACACCTTAGGCACACTATTTACACTAGACTACGAAAAGGCACTAGATGTAGCAGAGGCATCTCGGCGTTCTTCCTTCAGCAGGATCGATGCAACCGAGTCTGTAGATATCGAGGTGCCAGAATGCTCTATTGCCATCACCATTGGGCTGTAGCTGTCGTTAAGTCCTGCCAGCAATAATCACGCCAACAAGTTCATCTTCCAGGCCAGCTTGATTGGCAATCAGTTGTTGTTGCACATGCCGTATGTCATTCACATAGGCTTCTATGTTCGAGTACAATACAAGTTTAGTACCAAGCTATTTCTTCATAAGTTGTAAGCGTCGAGCAAGCCCGCTGTCAGCGTAGGCTTCCCGAAGTCGCTTCCATGTTTCCTTCGAAGTTTCAGCTGTCATAACGATGAGATATAGATGTTCGCTTAGACTCAAGTAAATCTTGGATCTTTGGCATCTTTGCGTTGAAAGTCGTCAACTTCCTTCGCAGGCTTCATGACGCAGTCCCATAGTTCCCTGTCGATCAAGTACATCTTCATGGCGAAGCTCCAAGTCGCGTAGTTGACGCTTCCGTTTAATTTTGCGAAGCTCAGCAGATTAATAAAACATATACGTAGGCCAGATAAGATATTTATGTAAAGCGTATTTTGACAGACTCTATGTAAAAACAAATGTCAATATAAATTACACGGAATTTAAAAACTAATTATAAACAGGCCAGTGCTTTGATGATTTCCGCCACGTAGGTTTCAACAACGGTTTAGATCTTCTAAGACATGCAGGTTTCCTCACGATGTTTTCCTACACCGTAAGCTAGTGATAATCATATAGAAATTATGAGTCACACATAGATTCAATAAAGAAATATCGCCAGACAAACATACCAACTGTATGGCTTGGACAATGGAAGGAAGTAAAAGTAAAAGGAAAAGGAAAAGGGAAAGGGAAAGGGAAAGGGAAAGGGAAAAGGAAAAGGAAAAGGAAAAGGAAAAGGAAAAGGAAAAGGAAAAGGAAAAGGAAAAGGAAAAGGAAAAGGAAAAGGAAAAGGAAAAGGAAAAGGAAAAGGAAAAGGAAAAGGAAATGGAAATGGAAAAGGAAAAGGAAAAGGAAAAGGAAATGGAAATGGAAATGTTACGGTACACATTTTTTGGTCTTAATTTTTTCCGTCTAGCCCCCTTTCGCAACGCGCGATAAGGAACTTCGTTCCAATATTTATTACGTACTTACCTAGTACCTGTGTACATATATAATGTAGTATCTATGGTTTGTATATACCAGGTTCGGTATTTATTTGGCAAATACAGTAAATTCTCATTTTTATGTACCTATACGGTAATCCTAAGCCAGCGGCAACACTATCCTACCCACAGATTTGGATTTACATAGATAACGCAAATGTACTTAGCGTGTCCGAAAACCCTCAACCCCGACCAAGTGTCAAGGTTTGTCGCCGATAACTTACAGTACAGTCCATCGCGACCACAGATATAAAAATATGAATATGAGCGAGATAATCACTCGAGAGAATCGTAGCGGGCAGAGGGGCATCTGCGGCATCGGTGTCTTTGAATCGTTTTGGATTTCCCGCCATCTGTGACGTCATAGTAAGTGTTAAAAATTTGGCACGCTTGGTTTCAATACAAATCGTGATACTTGCGTTATCTATGTAAATCTATATCTGTGATCGTACCTATAATACACTAAACGAAAAAAATATTTCCGACAACAAACGCTTTTATAATAGACATCCGACGTTGTCAAGTCGCCGCTCTCTACCAATTGGCAACGTCGCGTCTGCAACAACGTAGTACCTCGTGTGGCGAATTGACGACCGCTTGGCGCTGTAGTTTGAGCGTTGGCTGCTCGGCTCACTGCATCGGATGGTTGCGGGTTCGATTCCCGACAAAGGAAATTTTCTGAAACGGCCTTTTCGTAATTTGCCCAGGTCTGGGTGTCACTGGGATCGCCAGTTTAATGTATGGTAGCCATAGTACAAGCGTTGCTTAGTTTGGCACCATATAGTTGCTGAGTAAGTCTGGCGATATTTATTTATTTATCTGATACCTATCATGTCAGCGATACATTAATTTATTTATTAGACACTTTGTATTATGTCCGGAAAATATTAAAAACACTTAGCTCGTTACTTCATTTTTTTATTGAATGTTATTATTATGATAATAAAAGATGAAAACCCGGCTTCGCTCGGGTGAAATGTGACTCATTACAATTTTCGGCATGATGTGTTTACATCCAAACAAAGTTAATAGAAATACAAATACATCCGACAGAGAACCAAAGTTATCGACATAGCTCAAAGAATTAGCAAGCTGAAGTGGCAGTGGGCTGGCCATATCTCGCGAAGAACCGACAACCGCTGGGGTAAACGTGTTCTTGAGTGGAGACCTCGACTCGGCAAGCGTAGTGTAGGACACCCTCCGATCAGGTGGGATGTCGATCTGCGAAAGACTGCGGGCAGGTTCTGGATGCGGCAAGCTGAAGACAGGGCGCTATGGCGCTCATTAGGGGAGGCCTATGTCCAGCGGTGGACAAGCATAGGCTGATGATGATGAAAGTTAATCACTATGCAAAGCAAAACTAAATGAAATGAATACTCGTACGGAAACATCATGAACATTGAACACTGAATTTGTTTGTTCTGACAGCTCAATCAATAAATGCACTTCTTCTTTCTTTAAAAATATGGCCCACCAACTGAGAACACTGGCGCAGTCATCACTGACACTGACTGACATGCGTTCATAGAAAATATGGCGGTACTGTGCCGAATATTATAATTATAATATTGTTTATCACGACAATCCGAATTTTGCGGATATATGTTGTCGACTCGAAATCATTATTTTTTTATTCTGGTAACGTTTCAATCGAGTTTACCGTACCCCTTGACGGAATTATTAATATAGATGGCGCAATATAGGGATATACATATTTGCAATAATAATTTGGTCACCACCATCTGTCATTTCAACTAGTACACTATTAGCACGCAGTTTACTCAAAGTACAAATTTTATGTTAATAATGGCCTAATTTAGTCAGATGGCGCTGACAAATTCACACACACAGGCGTAAATTTTAACAAATTTTACGATCGATTTTAATTATGTTAATCTATTTTTAAATGCCTGAAATCATTCGATGCGAATACAATTATTTATTTAGAAGTGATAAAATCCATTGTTGCAAGGAAAAACTTTGTGTGTCTCGTATACATTCGGAATGAAATATGTATGGAGAACACGATCGCCCCATCGACCTTAATATCATTCACTGGTGTATTTCCTTTTCATAGGTATCCCGATGTGGTATGATTTACATGGAACCGAAGGGCCTTGGCTGGAAATGCTTGATAGACTCTTGGCTAAACAAGTTACCATCAACTTTACATACTGTCAACCGAAAACACATCCAAAATCTTTTTAATCGGTTTATGTCACCGTTACTCTGGCTTGTAGAATATTCTGGGAGAGTTAAGGTATACATACATTTTGTTTACGTCTTTATTAATACGCAAAGTTTATTGAATTGTTTGTGTTAATGTCATCGAATATTCTGGGTAGACCAAAAAATGGCTTTCAAGAAGGAAATCTCCATGTTTTTGATTTATTTTAAAGAATTTTTGTGGCTTTTACAGCAAATGTACGTGACATCCAGAAGTAATCTAGTTACAGCATGTATGAATCTGTTCGATACATTTATGGCCGACTTCCATGATGAGAAGTACCTCGAACAATTATCAGATCTTGACATCAGAGCACAGCTTGAGGTACCTTTACTTAATATGAGCTAGCAAATATTGTAGGTATATATTAATGTTGTTGCCTACTTTTTGGTTTTTTTTAGGGAGTTTTCTTTTTTTCTTGCATTTGGTCTATTGGAGCGACATTGGAAGGTGATAGCCGTCCGAAGTTCGACATGTTATTCAGAGGCCTTCTTGAAAAAGAATTTCCAGAAAAGGTAAATCTACTTTTTTTAAGAATAGATCTTCGGTAATTTTAATGGTTAACTTATTATGATACTTATGTTTTGTTTTTCTTTAGGTCATTGAAGTATTAGGTTACCCTAAAGAAATAGCTAAACCAGAGAAGCAGTATATATTTATTATACCAAAAGATGGATTAGTTTATGACTATAGATATATCAAAGAAGTAAGTATAGTATTAATGCATTTGAGCATATGATTCCGGGGGAAAAAAGACTATCTTAATTAAGAAGCTTTCTTGTAGGGTAAAGGTAAATGGAAACCATGGCAAGATGATGTCGTATCAGCACCGCCAATCAGCCGAGATACCCCGCCTAATCAAATTTTAGTGACAACATTGGACAGCGTGCGCTACCTAGCGCTCTTCCAACTCATGGTGACTCACCAAAAAGCTGTCATGATGGTCGGACCCACCGGCACTGGCAAATCATCGTACATTATTGTAAGGAATATTTTTTTGCAATAATGTGACTATTCCCGTTCTTATCACTAATGAAATGTGAACTTTTCAGGATTACTTAGTAAAAAGAGTGGATACAAAGGTATACAAAGCCTTGATTATGGCTTTTTCAGCGCAAACAAACTGTAACCAAACCCAAGATATAATTATGGGTAAATTAGACAAACGGAGAAAGGGTAAGAATCAACGTATATATCTGCACTTTTATGTGTTAACTTTGTACTGATGTTGTTGGATGTGAACCTCGTCCAGGTGTGTTCGGGCCGCCCATCGGCTGCTACTCGGTGGTGTTTGTGGACGACGTGAGCATGCCGCAAGCGGAGACTTACGGCGCGCAGCCGCCCATCGAGGTGTTGCGCCAGGGCATCGACCTCGGCCTCTGGTACGACCGCAAGACCAACTTGCCCATGCATCTCATTGATGTGCAGGTAAACCTGGGACCTCAACCTCATTTACTCTTCTAAATAATTTTATGTCATTCCATAATGTGTTTCAACTTAATCCAATTCTCAATTCTAATGGCCGTATATTGGATCTCTTTATTTCCAACAATTGTTGTACTGTGCTATCGCCTGATACAGCACTACTAAATGTAGATACTCACCACCCACCTTTCTATGCAGTTGCACCCATTCTTAGTGACAAAGAAATTATGCAACGTAAAAATAATGTGCGATTTAATTTCCATAAAGCAAATTATGTCGAAATAAATGCTTTTTTATGTTGTATCGACTGGCAACGACTCATCGGCAATGTAAGTGCAGAATGTGCGCTGAGCATTTTCTACGAAAAACTGTTTGCCTTGATTAAAGATTACACTCCAACAACCAGACCTAGATCTAAAAACTTTCCGCTGTGGCTTTCCACTAAAGCCATAAAATTGATTAAGCTTAAATCAGCAGCGTGGACTAAATGGAAGAAATTTAAACACTATTCTGATTAGCACATTTTTGCCTTGTATCGTGATCAGTTTAAAAACGAATGTGCTATGTGCTACCGTAAATATATAGACTCAGTTGAACACGGAATAAAAACTAATATGAAGTATTTTTGGTCCTACATAAAAAATCGTAAAGACAGCTCTGGCATTCCATCAACAATACTTCATAATAGTTTATCCTCAAATACCCCCGAGGGCGTATGTAATTTATTTTCTTCGTTTTTCCAATCTGCTTTTGAACCAACATCATTAGACCCCGAACACTATACTCCCCCTGATGCTCTCTCAGACAGCTGTACCATTATCAGTACACTCTATATTAGTCTAATTAGAATACGTCAAGAACTTTTAAGGCTCGATTCCACAAAGGGCCCTGGCTCTGACGGCTTACCCGCACTGTTTTTTAAGAATACTGCAGAGCAAATCTCCTTTCCACTATATATTATCTTCAATAAATGTCTACACGAAGGAGTGTACCCCAAAATCTGGAAACAGGCTAATATCATACCTGCCCACAAAAGTGGCCCCAGAAATGATGTGAAAAATTACCGCCCTATATCTATCCTCCCTGCACTGTCAAAGCTTTTTGAAAAACTCGTCCATAGTGAACTCTACCCTTATTTTCACAAAGTTATTATACCTCAACAACATGGGTTTGTGAAAAACAGATCCACAGACACCAATCTTTTAGTCTTTACCAACTTCCTCTTCGAGCACATGGATCGACGTATACAAGTCGATGCTATTTATACAGATTTTCGAAAAGCCTTTGATAGGGTTGATCACGCGATTCTTCTAAACAAAATTGCCTTTAATGGAATTCGAGGTAGTCTTCTACGATGGTTTGTTTCATACGTAACTAATCGGTGTCAAAGAGTGGTTGTCAACGGATATACCTCTCAGTATGTAACAGTTTCCTCTGGCGTACCACAGGGTTCCATTCTTGGCCCACTACTCTTTATTATTTTTATCAACGATATTAATAGTTGCATTAATAACTCCCAAATTCTTTTGTATGCCGATGACCTCAAAATTTATAAACCTATACGGAGTCCCATCGATTGTGTACTCTTACAGAGCGATTTGGATAGGTTCTCAGAATATTGTATCGCCAACAAGCTCTCTCTAAGCATACATAAATGCAACGCAATTAGTTTTACTAAAAACCACAAATTGTTTAAACAAGACTACCTATTGTGCGGTAAACATTTAAATAAAGTTGACTCAGTCCGAGACCTGGGGATACTCCTAGATGGTAAACTCCTACTGGATAAACATGTAGATAATATTGTAAACAAAGCTTATCAAATGTTCGGCTTTGTTATGCGCTCCTCAAAGGATTTCAGAAAATCAGCTTCCCTTCTCTATCGTTACTTTGCACTTGTAAGATCACAGCTAGAATATGCGAGTGCTGTATGGGACCCTTTCTACAAAAAATATAAAGAGCAAATAGAGATGGTACAAGTCAAGTTTCTAAAATCGATACACTATAAACGCTACCACTGCCGCATGTCATACGGCCCTCTCTTAGACACATATAAAATGATATCTCTCACTAATAGACGGATTCTGCTACAAACTATGGTTTTACATAAATTGTGTCACAACAAATTTGATTGCATTGATTTACATAATAAACTTTGTTTCTTTGTGCCAAGAACTGTTTATAAAAGACGGGTGCGCGATGGACAGTTGTTTGCTACGGGAGCATCTCGTACAAACTCGGGCCTTCGTGCACCTATTCATAGAATGTGTAAGATATTTAACCAAAAATTTCTTAATGTTGACATTTTTAACAGTAACTCTCTTCAATTTAAAAAGAATGTTAAAGAAATATTGGGAAACTCACTACTTTAACCTCATTTTTTGTTTTTTATTATTTTTCATGTGATTTTATTTCATAGTAAATTATAATGAAGCACGTCTCTGCTACACCTGCTTACCACCTGTCTATAGCTTATCTTTCTAGTAACATGAGGATAACGTAGTGGGTTGCACTTTTACTCATATATTATAATTTCCTACTGTTTGTTACAATGTACTGTGCAACTGTTTGTTATCCCTATATATAAATAAATAAATAAATAAATAAACAATATAGACTTGCTGAGCTCCAACCATGTCATAATAAAAAGAAATTTGGTGTTCATTGCTTTTTATCCAATGCAGTTTATGTGTGCAATGGGCAAACCGACTCCAGGCGCTAAACTGGTTACGCCGAGGTTTTCACGGCACTTCGCCTTTTTCTGTATCGACGAATTTGAAGATGATACCCTGCAGGTTATATTTAGCAGGATTATGTTATGGCATCTCGACACTAGGTAATTATATACCTACCGAGAATGTTTTTTCAAAAAGTGTTTAAGAGTATTTTTTCATAACAGTCTTATGGTTTTCAGAGGATTTTCGAAGGATTTTGACCCTTGCATCGACGAAATAGTTAACGGAACATTGGAAGTATACAAACAATGTCGCCTAAATTTATTGCCTACACCTTCCAAATCCCATTACACGTTCAATTTGCGAGACTTCTCCCGAGTCATTCTGGGGGTGCTACTGTCGGTACCGGAAGTGACTCCGGACTTGCAGTCGATGAAACGACTTTGGGTGCACGAGTGCTTGCGCGTGTTCTCGGACCGACTTGTCGAGGAGAAAGACCGTCAGTGGTTGGTCACTTGCCTGCGTGAGGCCACTGCCCTCCATCTCAACGATAACTTTGACGTGATGCTGTCACGACTGCTGGAAAACCCAAATGAAAAGGTTAGAGTCATGTTGTTTATATTTTTTATGCCTACAAAAGTGTTTTAGTGCAAAATGATAATTACTTATTTTTGTCAGATAACGGATCTCCATCTCCGGAATTTGATATACTGTGACTTTGCGAACCCGAAAGTGGATACCCGCTTCTATATGGAAACTGTCAACATGGAGCATCTGAATTCCACTGTTGATGCGTTCCTCGTTGAATTCAATAACATGTCAAAAAAACCTATGAACTTAGTGCTCTTCAGGTAATTGATCATCTCAAAGGATTCTTATTGTTTGTCCTACTCCAATAGTGATCTATATGGTTTGGCCTTTTATTTAGGTTTGCGATCGAGCACGTGTCGCGCATCTGCCGCGTGCTGACGCAGCCGCGCTCGCACGCGCTGCTGGTCGGGCTCGGCGGCTCCGGCCGCCAGTCGCTCACGCGCCTCGCCGCGCACATCAACGAGTACGACCTCTTCCAGGTGCGCTGACATACACTTGTCTCTAGTCTACGACCAAGCACAAGAATCATGAGGAATCGAATATTATACCAAAATTTTATGTACTCAGGTTGAGATGAGTCGAACGTACGGCAAGAATGAATGGCGTGAAGACTTGAAAACGCTGCTAAAGAAGTCGAGTACCCCAGATTTGCACATGGTTTTCTTATTCATCGAATCACAGGTAACTATTAGACCTATGACTATAAAAATACTTCGAGTTACTTGTGAGTGATTTAAATTGCTGGATTTAACAGATTAAAGAAGAAGGATTTCTCGAAGACGTGAACAATATGCTAAACTCTGGGGAAGTACCTAACATTTTCGGAGCCGATGAGAAAGCCGAGCTGTGTGAAAAGATGAGAGTGGTGTGTATCCGTTGTAAATCGCATAATAATAATATAATTGAAACTCGTCCTCGTGCTCGATTATAATGATTACTGGATGCAACAATACTACCAATAAGAATAGAACTTATTCTAATTATTTTTTTATTCTATACACCCTATTCATCATGTAGATCGATCGACAACGTGACAAGTCGCTGCAGACGGACGGCAGTCCGACAGCGCTTTACGCGTACTTCGTGTCGATAGTACGCGACCAGCTGCACATTGTGCTGGCCATGTCGCCCGCTGGCACATCACTGCGCACGCGCATCAGGAAATTCCCTTCACTTGTCAACTGCTGTACTATTGACTGGTTCCAGGTACCTACTACTGACTTTATTCGGTTGTGAGCTCAATATTACGGTTGTGACTATTTATTTTATTATTTTACAAGGAATGGCCACCGGATGCCCTGCTTGCTGTGGCAACACGTTTCTTAAAAGATGTAGAGCTAACGGATTTGGAGCGCGACACGGCTGTTAAGCTGTGCCAGGTGTTTCACACGGACACGCAGGAACTCACGCGCCAGTTCCTTCTCAGAATCAAAAGATTTAACTACGTCACGCCCACCGCTTACTTGGAGCTTATTAATATGTTCAAATCACTGCTGAACAAGAAAAGACTGTGAGTAACTTTATCCTGATGTTATGTTTACTATAAATGAATTTACAATAGCGGTATTACTACAAGTTTCTCAATACTGGATCAAAGAGTAGTCCTTACATCCTCCTATGTACTAAATGTAAATATTGACATTAATTTCAGGGAATTAACAACGGCAGAGAGACGCTATCTCACTGGTCTCGATCAGCTGGCTACTGCTGCTAAATCAGTCGCGGCGTTACAAAAGGCGTTAGAAGTGCTGCAACCCAAACTAGCGGCCGGTGCTGCGGCAGTCGCAGTTACCACTGCTAAAGTGGAAAAAGAGAAAGAAGGGGTTGCGTTAGTGGAAGCGGAGGTGTTGATGGACCAGGCGGCTGCTGAAACACAGGCATGTGAATCTTGAAAAACTATTAATGTATACAGAACTTCTTTATATATATTTTTACCGGTGTTAAATATTACCGTATAAGGCTGGATTTATTTTCAAAATATATTTATTTCTGTTTTCGAAAGAAACAAAAGGCCCTTATTAATAAACTGATATCAAGTCTAGAGCGATCTTGGAAATGTCATTCCAGTACTAATTATCATGTCAAAAGCGTATTTAAGATCGTCCTCAGACTTGAGATTAATTTATTAATTCGGCCCTAAATGCGACTTGTGTAGGCAGCAGAAGCCCAAGGCATAAAAGACGAGTGCGACGCGGACTTGGCGGAAGCCATGCCGATCCTGAACTCCGCGCTAGCGGCGCTCGACACACTCACCCCGCAGGACATCACCTTCATCAAGACCATGAAGAGTCCGCCCAGAGGCATCAAACTCGTTATGGAGGCTATCTGTATATTGAAGGTAACGTACTATGTACTGAAGCTGAAATAATTCCTGGTTTCTATCTAATCGCTCAGGTATTTAAACTACGAAGCATGTTTTTTTAATGAATATTATCCACAGAACTGATAATATTCTGCATTTTGCCTAGTTTTTGAAATTCAGGATGCTCTATATCCTATCATAATATTATACTTACTATGTTGCATAAAAATAACATCATCCATATAGTTACAGGCTTTGTATGCAATAGAAATGATTGGGCATGGAAAAAAACCTCTATATGACTGAGGAATAAATATGATGTTTGAAACTAATAGGCCTAGCTACTATGTTGTTATTCAGTTTTTCTATGTTTTATGCTAAAGGATGACCCGGTGAGTAAAGACTCGGCATGCTGCATGCTTTTTAGCGCATGACAATTTAAATCCCAAGATGCTATGATAAAAGTGTTCACTTTACATACAATTTCAGAAACGGATTGGCATTTGTTTTTTTTGGCATGTGACTTTCTGCATTTTTTATGCATATCACATAGTACGATAGTAGGTACATAAGCACGATAGTAGGTACATATTTCACAACATTAGTAATTAAAATTAACTGTGAAAGTGTTTTGGAGTATTTATTATTATTAGGTTTTGTGCCCTATGCCGCTCGGGCGGCATCTTGCTACTTCGACCATTTCTGATCTTTTGTAGCCAGCACTGAAGTGTTAAAGTTCACTGCCAAGACCTGAGGCCTTCAGGAACTTCCAAATGCTTTGAGCAGTGAGTGTTTGTATCTCCTCCGGATGCATGATGTGCCGCCCTAGGAAGATACTTCTGCAACGCATTAGTGAGCCGCACGAGCAGAGGATGTGCATTGCACTTTCCTCTGCTTCTTGGCAGAATCTGCACATTGTGCTGTCGCTCATCTTTAGGTTGAACAAATGTTTGTTTAGTTTGCAGTGCCCGGTGAGGATTCGAGTTACTGCGCATGTTTTGTACCGACTGAGCCCTAGGAGCTCTTTCGATGCTTTCTTGTTGTAGCCTTTAATCAGAGCTTTTGAGTGTTCTAGTCCTGGTATGGCCTTCCACCTCTCGACCGCCCTTGATAAGTATTGGGTATTAAGGATTGTGTAGGCTCGCTGTTTAGAGATGCCGCAGAACGGTTCAGGACCGATCTGCGGGTTGTCGGTTCCAGCTCTGGCTAGTTCGTCCGCCTTTTCATTGTTTTGGAGTAACTTTTATTCAAAATCTGTTTGTTCATTGTTTATAACTTCATAGTTAAATTGTCAATGTAAGATATGTTATAGGAGTCAAAGCCAGACAAAATTCCAAACCCGTCTGGCGTGGGTACCATCGAAGACTATTGGGGACCTTCTAAGAAACTTCTCAACGACATCAAGTTCCTGGAGTCGCTACAGAACTACGATAAAGATAATATCCCGCCTGCGGTGATGAAGAAACTGATGACCACCGTGATGCAGGATGATGGTTTCGTTCCGGAGAAGATCAGGGCTGTATCAGTCGCTGCTGAAGGTAAAAATATTATCCCAAATGATGAATAAGATATTGGTAATTGCAATCATTTTATTAAGAACCTTAACCATACAACAGGTATGTGCAAGTGGGTGATCGCAATGACGAAATACGACAAAGTAGCGAAAGTGGTAGCACCCAAGAAACAGAAGTTGGCTGCTGCACAAGCTGTTTACGACAAGGCTATGGCGGCTCTTGCCATTAAACAAGCTCAACTCAGGGAAGTTAGTATTATTGAGTTACTTAAGATAAGATAGACAATTTGAGGAATAAAATAATAGCGAACTAAGCAACATTGGAATCAATCGATAAAAAGATTCGGTATTTTAGGTACAATTGAAATTAAGAGATTTAGAAGACGCGTTAGCGGAACAGAATCGTCAGCAAAAGATGTTGGACGATGAGGTAATAGACTGCAGCAATAAGTTGAAGCGAGCTGAGATGCTTATTTCCGGCCTTGGCGGCGAAAAGACAAGATGGACGCTGATCGCTAAACAGTTGCGAGAGACTTATAATTCTCTTACTGGTACCAAAATTTCAAATTTAGGTAAATTTATGTATTTATGTTGACTTTACTTACTACTATTTACATTTTTATAATTTCAGGCGATATCTTAATAGCCGCAGGTATAATTGCATACCTTGGACCATTTACAGCAACTTTTAGAAATGAACAAGTATGAACTAATGTTATTTTTGTTTTGCTTCAAGCACCATCGATGAATTTATGAAACTAAGCAAAGCAATGTTTATTATTGTAGATAAAGACATGGGCTCAAGCGTGCCATGACTGCGGCATAGTGTGCACTCTCAACTACAGTCTGATCAAGTCGCTCGGCGAGCCCGTCACCATCCAGCAGTGGAACATTGACGGACTGCCCTCCGACGACTTCAGCGTTGAGAGCGCTATCGTCATCATGTGAGATAACGATTTTTGAAGTTATCCAATTCATATATTTTAGAGGGGTTTTCAATGATTTTTTATCAAATATAAATGTCTAATATACAGGACAGCTCGACGTTGGCCTCTAATGATTGATCCTCAAGGGCAGGCCAATCGTTGGATCAAGAATATGGAGAAGCCAAATAATTTGTGTATAGTGCGAATGACCCAGGCTGATTTGGGACGTGTGCTCGAAAACGCTGTGCAATTTGGTCAACCGGTACATATATTTTTGTTGAAACCATTAATCTACTATAAAGATAGCAAACATAAGCCATATTTTCTTGTCCTGTAGGTCTTATTGGAGAATGTTTTAGAAGAGTTGGACCCAATGCTAGAACCATTGCTTCAGCAGCAGACATTCCGACAGGGAGGTGCACTTTGCATTAAAATTGGGGATACTATCGTGGAGTACAGTAAAGATTTCAAGTAAGTATGTTATTTGAATTGTAATGGTAACAAAGATCATTCAGCAAGACCAATTTACTCTTAATTTATGTACTTTCTACAGATTATACATAAGCACAAAACTGGCCAACCCCCATTACCTGCCAGAAGTAGGTGTGCGAGTAACTTTAGTCAACTTCATGTTAGCCAAGGACGGTCTACAAGCGCAACTGTTAGCTCGTGTCGTCGCCCGAGAGAGACCCGACTTGCAACAAGCAAAGGCCGATCTAACTACGCAAGGAGCGGAGCATAGGCGACTTTTACAAGAGATCGAGAGAAAGATTCTGACTGTGCTTTCTACGTCTGAACATTTGTTGGAAGACGAAGAAGCTGTACAGGTAATATTAGATATTACACAGGAATAAAATATTAATATCATAAGGAGCCAAGGATTATCGGTCTGTTTAATTATTATTCAGATATTAAATTCTGCGAAAGATACATCAAATGAGATAAAAGAGAAACAAGAAGTGGCTACAAAGACGGAAATGGCAATCGACGTGGCTCGTGACGACTATGTGCCCATTGCTGTGCATTCCACAAACTTGTTCTTCCTTATTGGTTTGTTGTTCATCGCTCAGTACTTTCTTACAGCAGGCGCTATCAAAGTATGTTTTATAAAATAAAATACATTGTTTCAGCGTCCTTAGCGGCCATTGACCCTATGTACCAGTACTCACTGGGTTGGTTCGAGGGCCTGTTCACAGCGGCCATCGACAACACTGAGAAAGTGGAAGACATACCCGAGCGTCTTGGAATCCTACGCGCTTACTTCACCTACTCGCTGTATACAAACATATGTAGGAGCTTGTTTGAAAAGGTAGCAATGGGAGAGGGGCATATTATTGTTTTTTTTCCTCTAGTACATGTTGTAAATGTGCCCTTAGGCTAAGAACTCAAGACGCAGTAATAAAAAAAAATTAGATCCAAATTCCGACTAAACCAAATTTATTTATTTTTTATTTGTGCCGGGACTGAATGCGAAGAACCTGACTTGAATTTTCTTCGGTATTTTAGGACAAGATGGTATTCTCGCTCCTGCTGACAGTCACGATAATGGTAGCAGAAGGTGATTTAGAGCAGTCAGATGTGTTATTCCTATTCGGTGGTGCGCAGCCACGACATGTGCCGCACAATCCAGTGCATTTCCTCAGTCCGCAGGCTTGGTCTGAGTTCAATGGGTTTGTATGAAGACAATTTTATATATCAAATTCATTCAACATATGATAGGTGCCCCTTTTTAACAGATTTATATTCCTTAGGTTGAACGAATACGAAAAGTTCTCAGGCATCGTAGAACACTTCACTGCAAATATTCCCGAATGGGAGAAATTTTGTGATACACCCGATCCTCAAAATCAACCTTTGCCGGCCCCTTGGAACAGCAAGTATAACGCGTTCGAGGTTAGCTATCGAACATTTTATTTGCGTTTTTTTACATTTTGCCTGTACATGGTAAACTATATATTGTATTGAGTAAGAACCTTTATTTTTCTGCTTCACATGGCACATTTTTAGTTTTGTTTCTTCAACAGAAAATGCTGGTTCTGAGATGCATGCGTTTAGATATGATGGTGCCTGCAGTGCAGAATTTCGTCGAAGGTGAGTGAAGATTATTATTTTTGAAATATGTTTTCTGATTGTAATATCGACGATCTTTACAGCTCAAATGGGTCGCCAGTTCGTGGAGCCGCCGTTGTTCGACCTGCCTTCTTCGTACGCCGACTCACATTGTTGCATTCCACTGCTCTTTGTATTGACGCCCGGGTCGGACCCTATGGGAACTCTCCTTAAGTTTGCTGATGACCAGGTAATAATGCACAACATAACATTATGTTATCACTAAATTATATTTTTGTGAAGACTTAAAACTAGGAATAATAAATACATGTTTGTTGCACTTGTATCGATAATTATTTTTATTACAAGCAAAAATAGAGTGAAAAAATATTATTTTTAATGCAGGGCTTCGGATCATCACGTTTGTTCTCATTGTCATTGGGACAAGGGCAAGGTCCTATCGCAGTAAAACTGATAGAGGAAGGTGTTCGCAGCGGAACGTGGGTGGTGCTTCAGAATTGTCATTTAGCTAAGAGTTGGATGCCTATACTTGAGAAGGTACTTAAATTATTATGATTTAAACCTATGATTTGATGTTAAACGTTTTATTTGTATCCTGTTTCTTTATTATACAGATCTGCGAGGGTCTATCTCCAGATACTACACATCCAGATTTTAGACTTTGGTTGACGTCATACCCTGCAGATCATTTCCCAGTTTATGTGCTCCAGAATGGTGTTAAAATGACTAACGAACCACCGCAGGGTAAGCATGTTTTTTAAAATTTTATTCCACCTGAACAGAGTATTTAATTAAGTGTCCATTTTATAATGCTTATTTTGATTTTTGCTTTGCATTTTGTAGTAAATTTTCTGCCATAGGTTTGAGGGCAAACATAGCGCGCTCCTTTCAGAGCGATCCTATAAACGACCCGGAATGGTTCGAGGGCAACAAGCAGTCGGAAGTGTTCAAGAAGCTGTTGTTTGCGTTGTGTTTCTTCCACGCGGTGGTGCAGGAGCGGCGACAGTTCGGCCCGCTCGGCTGGAACATTCGGTACGAGTTCAACGAGACCGACCTCAAGATCAGCGTCACGCAGCTATACATGTTCCTCAATGAATACGACGTGAGATTCTACTAAGTCCTCAAGGAGTATAATAATTACCAAATAAGAGTAAAATGCAAAGGCACTAATATTTTTCTTATTTGTTTCAGGACGTTCAATTCGTAGCGCTTAGGTATCTGACCGGCGAATGTAACTACGGAGGTCGTGTAACGGACGACTGGGATCGTCGGTGCCTCAACACCATACTGTTCAAGTTTTATAACCCCCGTGCAATCCGCGAAGACAAGTATCCAATCGATCCCACAGGTCCGTCGTATCTTCCGTATTTGTTGAATAAATGTAACTTATGTTTTCTAGTTTATCCCATGAATGTGTGTTATCCAGGTGTATATCACATACCAACTCTGAAGGAGCACGGGGAGTTCATAGCGTTCTCTCGCTCGCTGCCGGTGGCGACACCTCCGGGCGTGTTCGGGTTCCACCCCAACGCCGACATCACTAAGCACTTCCGAGAGGCAGAGGAACTACTCAATACCGCCATATTAACACAGGTTCGACGAATACAAGTCTAATTTCATATTCGGAGTACCTAGACTATATTTTCCGTATCAAATATTTACAAATTTCATACGGAAGTATTTAAACGATTGTTTGATCCAGGTGGTAAAGTATCGATTATAGTATTTTAGAAACCATTTCCTTGGTAATTCTACAAATATCGCATACTGTCATCTAATAAGTAGGTACATGATAGGTGTAAATTTGTAATAGGATGTAAATAACTTAATAATCATGTTTTTATGTTTCATCCAACATTTGCCTCATTCAACTAGGATCGCATGGTAAGAAAATTTTGTTAGTAGCTAATAAATTAACTAACATCTACGTAATACTTTAACCATTAATTATTTTTTATGCTATAAGGACCTCCTGAAACAATACTTGGTAAGTAAATTAGGTATGGGTTACTGAGTTTCTGTGTGTTCTTGCTTTGTGATTTGGATAGCTTCGATTGTATGTGTGATATTATGTATGACTTTCATGCCGTTCAAGATAGCTAAGTATGAATTGCAAGACGTGATCTATTTCGTGTTTAGGATACAATGCATGCCGGAGGTGCAGGCGCCACACCGGAGCAGCAAGCGATGGCGATAGCAGAAGACATCTTAGCGCGACTGCCTGCGAAGATCCTGTCGGGGCCGTCTCACGAGGGCGACATCAGGCCCGCCGACATGACGCCCATGTCCATCGTCGTCATCCAGGAGGCGGCGCGCTACGAGCGCCTCGTCACCGTCGTCAGGTCCAGCTCCAGGGCCGTCATCGGCGCTGTGCAAGGTAGGGATTGTGTAACTAATTGTCAAAGATTCAGAGCGAACTCATAAATAAGTAAAACCTTGACCCTAGGTGTGAGCGTGCTGACGGACGTAACGGAGGAGGTGTTGACGAGCATGGTGCGTGGGCGCATCCCCGCGATGTGGGCCGGCAAGAGCTATCCCTCGCTCAAACCGCTCGCCGCCTACTTCAATGACCTGCTCGCCAGACTTGAGTTTCTACAAGTACTTAATCATAGTGATATTACCTGAAGTTGCTTATTTTTAATTGTGTTTAATTTACCTAAGCTTATTGAATTTTTGGAAATTTATTTTAAACTACAGAATGTTTGACAATGTATTTGATAGCAATGGCATCAGCACGGCCCGCCGACAGTGTTCTGGCTGTCGGGTTTCTACTTCCCGCAAGCGTTCCTCACGGCCGCGCAGCAGAGCTACGCGCGCAAGTACAAGATACCCATCGACCAGCTCGCCTTCCATTACGAGGTAAAGATATAGTTCGGACTTTGGAACATTTTAGAATCATTTTATTAAATGGAATATTTAAACGCAGGTCCAAAAGAACTTTGTAATAAACGAGGTGCCAGAAGAGGGAGTGTACATCTACGGTATTTTCATGGAGGGCGCCCGTTGGAATATGGACACCATGTGTATCGATGAATCCATCCCGAAGATACTATACGACGAGTTCCCACCGGTCAGTAAATAACTATTTTTGATTGAGGAGGCAGGTAACATTTTAATGGATGCAAAGAAACCTTTAAAATATAGGCTCACGTATGGCTATTAGTAAGACTTCGTCAATGATTCAATCTACTACATTAACGTGGCTCTCGAAACTATAGTCGAAATCACTACTATGTTAAAACGGTATTATATTAGTACATTGATATAAGGACCCCGAAGCAGTTACAATTAAGTACTTAGATCTAATTATAACGTTAAAGAAAAAAATAAATTGGTTGTTGTGGTCTGTGATCTTTCAGTAAACTTAGATCATTGAATATTGTCAGGTATGGTTGATACCGCTGAAGCGCGAGGACATCCCGACGGACGTGTTCTACAACTGCCCGCTGTACAAGACAGGCGAGCGGCGCGGCGTGCTGTCCACCACGGGCCACTCCACCAACTACATCCTGTTCATGCGCCTGCCCACCAAGGAGGAGCCCGACCACTGGATCATGCGGGGGGTGGCCCTGCTCACGCAACTGCCATTCTAAATTTAAAACATCCGGAAGCAGATCCCGGAAATGCATCCTCGGATGGTATTGACACAATATAGAAAGTGGTCTGAGATGCCTGAACGCAGGGTTGACTAGGGATAATGGTTGTTAAATCAGATAATGACGTCATGTTATAATATTTTTTAATCATGTTGTGTAATCATGAAACTTATTTATTAATGTAAATCATCACGTTGTAAATATAATTTTCATACTAACCTAATGTAGGTATTTACATTTATTCAACTTTGTCTAGTGGTCTCGATGCTAGTTTGTTGTGTATTCATTAATTTTGTGCCATTATTGCTTACTATTATTATGTTATGATTAGATGATTATGTTTTCTTTTAATTAAATATTTATTCTAAATAGTACCTATTTTTTATTTTCACGTAACATATTAAGGTTTCTACTGGTTTCTACACAGGGTTTATATCCGTTTATTGCACATAGAGTTTGTCATAAAATACAACCTTTTCTGGAATAAATCTCTAGTTCGTTTCAAAGTGTTTTTAAAAAATATGGAAGGCGCTGGCCATCAAGCTGTCAATAATTTAATTAAAAAATGATAAGCGTCAACGTCGATTTACAATTATAATGAAATAATTTATTTAATATATTTTTCACTAGGTGATAAACAAGTTATTTATTTCTTTAACGTTGTTTATGTATTAACTAAACATAGATATAAATAAAAAGTGATAGTATAACGTATACGTCTAACGTACAAAGGTAAGACACTCGCCGTATATCGACGTCATTATCCACTTTCATACCAGACTATACTATTTTCCGAACAAAAAGTGTTCATTTGATTGCATAAACATATTTCCAATAGACACAACGATGCAACCGAGTCAAAAGCCTGCAAAGAAGAAAACCCAACCGATGCCTTCTACATCCAGGGCTAAGATACCCAAAATACCAATCATTTCACCGCCTAACACCTTCAAGATCAGAACACGACCATTATTTTCTCTGCCCGAAGAAGTTTTGAAATTACCCGCTCGCGCTAGACCTACGAAGACGCAACAGCTTAAACCAGTACCTACACGGAAGAAATCTAATAGTAATGTTACAATTTGGAATTCTATGAATGGGCAAATATGATAATCATACCTATCTACAGGCATGGCGTTTAATTGAGTAGGTTCCTGCGGTAGTGGAGCGGTTCGGGTGGGGTGTGTGCAGTTAAGCGTTATGCCTATTGTTTAGTAGTAAAAATAGTACTTTCTGACATCTTGTACTGAATGTTCTAAAATAAGTTTTCACTAACTATTCCAGTGATGGCAAGCTTTACAGCTATGCGGAGAGCACGTGAGGAGTTCAGACAAAGGCTGGTGCACCTGATATACCAGTCATCGCCAGACGAGTACGGGGACACCATACCCTCAGGCGAAGATAAGAATTTGCTCCGTTACTACTACTACCTCCGTTACGGAATCGATAGCGTGCATGTAGCCCCTTTGGATGACAAAATAGTGATACGGCAAGTTATTGGAGCTTGTACTTAGTTGATAGTATGGCGCCGAATTTCGACTAGTACTTTTCTATGGATGCACTTAACGACCGGGGTAATACTCTCACAGAAGATCGCCGGCGTAAAGTAACTGGTATTATGGCTGTGTTTCTTACGATGAGTGAGAGAACCGGAAGCCCTACCCCCCTTTTTCTTTACCTCCCCCTGACCTATTCCCCTTCAAGATGGCAAGGTGCGAGTAATGCTTTTGGTATTGCAAGCACCTATAGGCTACTGTAACTGCTTAACATCAGGCGAGTCGTACGCTTGTTTGCCGATTTTGTTATACAGAGTGTGTTTTTAAAAATCCGAAATAATACTTCGAGGAATTGGATGAATTATTGATTTCGACTTTATGACCAACCTGTACATAAAATATCTTAACGTTAGGTAAAGAATTAAGTAGATAGATAATCTTTTGGTATCTATTGGTAATTTATGTGGTACCTTATTGTATTGATATTTCATAGAATTCATAGTCTTATACCAACAAAGTTGAAGAATTGGAAAGAGAACTTGGTGAGATGTACGGACGAGATGCGTGAGGATTTCATGATGAGCATGAAGAAGGCCATCGTGGATTGCGTTCTCAAGGATCCTAATACGGTTATTTACTATTCTGAAAGTCGTAACATAACACATGCAGTAGAAATCGCCTTTTTTCATCCGATGAAATGATTACCGCTTTCTCGTTTTAGGAAGAGTCATTAGATGAAGAAATTACTCCAACCAAGCAGGAGTTGGCTATGAAGGATGACGCTTGGAGGAATCGCTACGTTATTGCACATAAATTTATAAGCAAAAATTTGCATTGCGTCCATCCTTGCATTTCGGAGGTGTTGAAGATATGGTGGACGCGGTTTATGTATGGTCCTGTTGCTAATGTTAAACAAGATTGGATAGCAAACCATTACCCTCTTATTAATAAAAGTGGTATCGCGGGTGAATAGTGTTATACACCGAATTATCTATATCTGTTATCAGTAATTTAACATTCAAAATAAGAAGACAAAGCATGGTGTAACTGTACAACCGCCAACCCATGTTATTAATAAGGTGGTTAACGTCAAATTGTTGACTACAAGTTACGAATAAACTCAATATTTATTTACACCCACGAGAAGGATGATACTCAAGCAGGTTTAGTCAAGAATAGTTTGTCTACCAACAGAAACAGCACCAATATTGTTTTAAAACTTCAGCGTTACTTGGAATCATAGTGAACTACTTTTCTTAATTTTAGTGGCTTGCGTTTGATCAATGTTAAAGAGTTAATTGCGATGCATGAGGCGTCCTTACTGCAAGAATTTTCTTTCAATTGCAAGAAGTACATAGAAAGCGCAGGCTCAATTCTCCTGTCCGAATGGGTTTCGGGCATTAAACATATTTTTCTTCAGGTATTGTTTTGGTTCTTAGTACAGCTGGTAACTGAAAATATTCAAACATGAAGAATTGTGAGACAACATCATTTTCAGGGTCAGAAAAAGAGGCAACTGCCAAATCCGAAACAGACGCAGAAAGTAAAGCACTTCTATAATTGTTTGGCAAGTATTATGACGTACAATCTACAAACTTTATGTTTGAAATCACTGAAGGATTATTCCGACTATATCCTGGATGTTGGGGTAAGTGCCATAGCATAAAATTACACTATTATTCACGAAAAAGTTGTAGTAATTAAGAATATGTTATTGATAAGTACTGTAATGTTTTTGCAGGGAATGAATCAAGGTTTCGTAATTAACTGTGCATATCAAACTGATGGGGTGGAATTTGAGCCTACATTTAAAAGTTTTCGAGACCAGTTGTGTCTTTTGTATGATTGCATGATAGACGAATGCCGAAAGTTACCTCGCATAGAGACGCTGCTGTATCCAGATTTAATTATTTCTCAGAGATCTACATTCAGAGTTGGTATCATACCTTAATTTTTTTAATATTTGCTCTCCTGAAACAATGTAATTTTATGATGCTAATATATATTTACAGCCAGTCATTGATGATGACATCGTTGATTTATATAAGAAGCAAATAGCCGATTTAATTATACAGCAAAAAGTCGGACCTGAACAGCGAATTAGAGATTTTGACAATTACGTTTGTTTGCTTAATGGCGAGGTGAGCAGGTCTTATACACAAAACACTTTAGTTGTTAGAGAATACATACTGTATATGCAGTACGGGTTTTGCCTTTCAGTCTGTAAACCAAGTAGAGGAATTCGTGAATTCAGTTCCCGAGAAAACCTTTGAGGAATATGGTGCGGAGGCTATAAAATACGTGGAATTAGCTCGAGACATCCCCTCAAAATTGGAGGGGACGATCACTATTGGCATGTTTCAAATGCATAGGGGAGAGCTAATTAACTCCTTGCGAGGGGCTGCAACAAGACTCGCTAATATGCTGCTGAGAAGAATGACCGAAGATTACCAAAACACGGTCAAAGAGTTAGTAAATACATACCTACCAAATTTTAGTACACCAGTCAACATTTCGTGGTTAACACTCGCTAATATTTACACAGTGCGCAATAATTTAAAAACAGTCACGAGTTAATTTTGATCATGAAATAAATATGAAATAACCTAGTGTATATTATACCAAGACAATTTATTTTTGTTTTTGTCCTTGTCTACGTGCATCACGCAGAAATTAGATGATATTTTTATGAAACTTGGCATGGTGATAGTGTAAATTCTAGCGAACCTAAACATACTTCTTATCTTGGGAAACAAAGAAGTTCCCACGGAGTAGTCCAAACAAAGTATATGCTACCGTAGAGGCGGAAACAACTTGTAACAAATTTCGAACATCCATCGGTCACCTCATAAGATTTGACATATTTCCTGGCAGTATATATGACGAATATGCAGCGATATCAAACACACTATTAACTCATCCTGAAGACACCGCCGCACTGATGGGTCTGATCGAATATGTCAAGAAGGCGGAGACCATACTGATCACAGAGATGGAGGATAAGTTGCGGGACGTTATGAAATACATCGTGTTTCTAGGAGACTACACCGCGTTTACGCCGTTGGAGATGAAAGCAAACAATCAGACATATCACTGGTATAACACAATTCTATTTGCCTTTAAACCATTGCTCACAACTCGAAAATGTAAACTTTATTCAGACCTTATTGACAATTAATAAAATGTTTAGGTACGCTCGTTTGCCAGGAATAATTGAACAATCAAAGGTAATTTGTGAGGATAAAAAGACAGAGTATCAAAAGTTACTAAAGGTATGGATAAATTATAACAGACTAAAAAATTTACTGTATACCTGTGTTTGTGCTAAATTCATTAACTATCTGATATATTGTAGATTTGCATTAACAAATTCATTGAAAGTTTGGATGCATATGAAATACAAGCTAACGAAGTACAGTACTGGGGAGATATTGATCAGTTACCTAAATATGTATTGCGTTCACATCGCTTGGATGAAAAGTTAGTTATGCATTTTAATCTACTTATCGGCAACATTATTTTCGTACAATAAATATGCATTTTTTATAGATTGTCAATAGCATTAGCACAAATTGACCAATTTAACGAAGAAGAAACATCATTTGGGTGGGAGCTATCCCAGTATCCTAAGAGGAAGGCTATATACGATAAGCTTGTGCCATTCAAGAAGCTCTTTGATGCAGGATACGATTTTCTAAATAAACTTAATAATTGGATGACGTCAAAGGTACCCAACCGTTAATATGTTTGGTTAGGGTCTAATAAAGGGAATAAAATATTTAATTATATTTTTTAATTCAATATGGGGGCTGGTAATATTTTCAGGTTGGTAGTTTTGATCCCGAAGATATAGAAGGTGACGTGAGTTATTTTTATAAAATCGTGTACAAATTGGAGAAATCGTTTCAAGAGGTCCCTGATGCATTTCGCCTTGCATATTCTGTTAGGTATGTTTTTCTTATGCACTTTTCACATCTTAATAAACAAGTCAACTTGATATTGGCTGTTATTAAAGACGAGTACCTATTATAAGTAGAAAAGAAAACTTTTAGGGAAAGGATGGATGAATTCAAAACACACATGCCGATTATACAAACATTAGGCAATCCTGGCATGAAGCCCCGACATTGGGAGAAGATATCCGATATCATCGGCTTCCCAATCATCGTGGACGATAAGATGTCCTTAGAAAAAATAATTGACTTTAAACTTGATGCGTACATCGAGCAATTCGAGGGCATATCCGAGGCGGCCACTAAAGAGAACAATCTCGAGAAGGCGCTAGACAAGATGATGAGAGAATGGGCCGATCTTAGATTCGAAATATTATCGTACAGGTTAGTTTACACAGTTATGATAGGAATTAATCTGATTTAAAATCTAATAGTATTGTCGAATCCATTTGATGAAATATTTCATGCCCCAGTAACATGCTACTTTTCTAGACGGAGACATTTTAGGCAAAGTTCCATATAAATCAAACTTATTTTCAGAGATACTGGCACTTATATTTTATCGAGTGTCGACGAAATTCAATTATTGTTAGACGATCATATCGTGAAGACTCAGACTATGAAGAATTCTCCTTACATCAAGCCATTTGAAGATACTATTTTGTAAGTTAAATATTGGTAAATTTTAGAGAGAGGAATGACTCTGTGATAAAATCATTTATAATTATGATTCCAGTGATTGGGAGCACAAGTTAGTCCTCTTGCAAGATATTTTAGATGAATGGTTGAAAGTGCAAGCCACTTGGATGTATCTAGAACCTATCTTCTCCTCTCCTGATATACAACAACAAATTCCAGAAGAAGGCCGACGTTTCAGTGCTGTTGATAAGGCAATTACCTTACACATTCTTGTCTAAGCTAACTTATACTACTTGTTGTATAGAAGCTAACTTAGACAAGAATGTGTGATTCGATCAACAAGTTTGATGAACTATTTGCTCACTATAGGCAAAGTTAAGCAAATATTTTGATAGCGTACAATGGCTTTGGTTATAAAACAACACAAATGGTCTCCCTAGAATCATACAATTGAGATCTTAATAAAAAATGCAATCTAAGAAAATAATTATAAATTTAAGAAGAACGATTTTTATATTAGACGTGGCGTGAAATAATGAAAGCCGCATTCACTGAGCCTCGTGTACTAGACGTGATTACGATAGAGAAGATGTTGGATCGACTGAAGAAGTCTAACAATCTGTTGGAGATGGTGCAGCGCGGACTGAACGCGTATCTGGAGAAGAAGCGCCTCTACTTCCCGCGGTTCTTCTTCCTATCCAATGACGAGCTTCTCGAGATCTTATCCGAGACAAAAGATCCACTTCGGTACATAGAAATGCTTAATATATTCAATGCTTACACGGGACCATGACTTCTAGCATGGTCACTTTATCACCTTTTTTGGGTTTTAAATCTCGGACAGAAGGAATGAAATCGGGCTTAATGTTTTAGCACAAGCATATAGATACAGGTTTAATTACATCTTACAGTGTGCAACCTCATCTGAAAAAATGTTTCGAAGGCATCGCGAAGTTGACTTTCACTCCAGAGAAAGTGGTCACTCACATGAGATCTTCCGAAGGAGAGATTGTGCTGCTTACTATGACGATCGACACCGTGGAAGCAAAAGGACAAGTTAGACCTCTTACGTATTTTATTTTGTGAGGACTCATGCTGCTCTAGGAATTGATTCAGATGCTAAAACGCCAGGGCCTCAGTTCTATAATTATTTGATACAAATTAATTAAAAACATTAACAGGTTGAAAAATGGCTCTTGGAATTAGAAGGTGCTATGAAAGCATCCGTTCATCATGCAGTGGCACAGTCTTACGACGACTATTTGCAGCGACCGAGAGAAAACTGGGTGCTGGTTTGGCCTGGTCAAGCTGTGAGTATATAACTAAATCTAATCTTATTTCTAGGCACAAGAGGGTTTTATTTTATATACAATTTAATTAATATGTTATAGGTTCAATGTATAGCTATGACTTTCTGGACGTTAGAAGTGACGGATGCAATTCATATAAACATACCAGCAATGAGAAAATATTGGGACAAGTGTAACTATCAGATATCGAAAATTGTAGATTTGGTGCGTGGGGAGCTGAGTTTGCAGAATAGGATTACGTTGGGTAACGCAAAACTGTTTGATGTTGAATATGTTGTATGTTGGAGTTGAAATGTTGTTTGTCACTATTTAATCCCGTCGCCATTGTAGGAGCGTTAGTTGTATTGGACGTACACGCCAGAGACGTCCTAATGCTGCTGATAGAGTGTAACGTGCAACAGGATAACGATTTCAACTGGCTCTCGCAGATACGGTACTACTGGGAGGTAATAAATTGAATACCCATCAGTTTTCATGAATTTAATAATCATCAAAATAACACCTTTTCACTAAATGCATATGAAAGTACAACAGACACCTATAACAAAAACGCGATTTAAAAAAAAATTGTCTGTCTGTCTGTCTATCTGTCTGTCTGTCTGTCTGTGTGTTTGTTCCGGGTAATCTCCGAAACGGCTGGACCGATTTTGATGGGACTTTCACTGGCAGATAGCTGATGTTTTAAGGAGAAACTTAGGCTATTTTAATTTTAGATAATTAAATTTTTAAAAATGGGTCCTGTCGAGCGGGCTCAGAACGCGGGAGCGGGCTTTTTTGTTAAGTTAAATTCCACGTGGACGAAGTCGCGGGCTCAGCTAGTATTTTACTATATTTGTAGAGGCAAGAAGACCTTACAATGCAAATCGCAACACGCATGATCAACTCGCAGCTAATGTACGGATACGAGTATCTCGGCAACACGGGCCGACTCGTCGTCACACCGCTCACTGACAGGTGCTTTAGAACGCTGTTTGGAGCACTGCATTTGAACTTAGGTGATATGTTATGGCAATGGATCTTAATAACGCACTGTAAATCGAATCGTGGTTAACTTAATAGTTTTACCTTATCGTAGGTGGCGCCCCTGAAGGCCCCGCTGGTACCGGAAAAACAGAGACCACTAAAGATTTAGCAAAAGCAGTAGCTAAACAATGTGTGGTATTCAATTGCTCCGATGGCCTGGACTACCTGGCTCTTGGGAAGTTCTTTAAGGTAGGTATACAATTTTATTTTTCTAATTTAACGCAAAACTTTCACTAATAACAGTTAAATGCTAGCAGCCTTTTATGCAACTTGCGGTAGATATTTAACTAAAAGCTTTTTATAGGGCTTAGCTTCATGCGGCGCTTGGTCATGCTTCGACGAGTTCAACCGCATCGACCTGGAGGTCCTGTCCGTGGTGGCGCAGCAGATCCTCTCCATCCAGCGCGGGATCAACTCCGGTTCCACTAAGTTGCTGTTCGAAGGCACCATGCTGCAGCTAGACAAGTCGTGTGCTGTGTTTATTACCATGAATCCAGGATACGCCGGCCGATCCGAATTGCCTGATAATTTGAAGGTAGATAATTTCATTTTCAAGCCTAAATCTTAAATGTAATTAATTTCTAAAGCTTTTAGAATAGTTCTGAAAAGTTATGTTTTGCCGACTTTAAAACCATTTGCAGGCTCTCTTCCGTTCGGTGGCTATGATGGTGCCGGACTACGTGCTGATCTCCGAGATAGAGTTGTATGCGTTCGGTTATCTGAACGCGAAGCCGCTCGCCGTCAAGATCGTCGCCACCTACAAGCTGTGCTCAGAGCAGCTCTCGTCGCAAAGTCACTACGATTATGGTATGTTCACACAAATGGGTCAAGAAATGTTCTTAAAGTTTAAACATACTAAAATTTAATGGGATATTTTGAAGCTTTTGTAAGACTAACGAATATATAATAGGTATGCGAGCAGTAAAGTCTGTTTTACGCGCGGCCGGTGCACTCAAATTGCGCTATCCTGATGAAGATGAAGACCTTATCTTACTGCGCTCCATCAAAGACGTCAACCTGCCCAAGTTTCTTGAACATGATGTTCCATTGTTTATGGTTAGTACCAATCTCGTGGTAATAATACAATCAAATACTCAAAATATGTCAGGTTACAAAAAAATATAACATTTAAAGTTATAATGTTAAAACTAGTCAAGTAGTCAATAAATTGAACAATATGGCTAACGCAGTGTACTCAATAAATACTTAACACAAAGGGAAAGTACGTTAGTATAACAATTATAATATCATTAAACGCAGGGTATTATTGGAGACTTATTTCCTGGTCTTCCACTTCCACTGGCCGGTTTGCCGCACCTGGTGGCATGTCTCAAAGAAGTTTGTGTGCCGCTTAACTTACAAGCTAACGATTTCTTCATAGAAAAGGTAACGTCGAAATACGAATCTAGTTTACTGAGAATCTGCTTATATGTAACTAGCTGTGCCCACCGACTTCGTCCGCGTAGTATTTAACGTAACAAAAAATTCGGGATTATCGGGATAAAAAGTATCCTATATGTTAATCCCGGTTATAAACTATCTGTGTTCCAAATTTCATCCAAATCTGTTCAGTAGTTTTTGCGTGAAGGAGTAACAAACAAACATCCACACTCACAAACTTTCACATTTATAATATTAGTAGGATTTCAATGTAAAACTTCCTTACCAAAATTCTTATAGGTGCTTCAACTGTACGAGATGATCCTTGTGCGACATGGCCTCATGTTGGTCGGTTTTCCATTCTCTGGAAAGACCAAATGCTACCATGCGCTTGGACATGCTTTGGGATTAGTTTCCGAAAAGGTGAATATGAAAAAAACTTTAAAAACTTAAGTTACAAATTCCTCTCCTATGTATTCATTCCAAAAAAATATTATTTCTTGTAGGGCCTTATGGATGAAAACGCAGTGGAGTGGACTGTAATAAATCCCAAGTCGATTACAATGGGTCAGCTGTACGGTCAGTTTGATCCCGTCTCACACGAGTGGTCCGACGGCATCCTCGCTGTTAGCTACAGAGCTTTTGCTGTATCAACGAATGATAACAGGTTATATAACAATGCTGTAATAGATTGCGGTTTTCACAAAATTTGTAAATGCAAAAGAAACATCCCTAAATTTGTAAATGTTAAAGAAAGTGGCTCGTGTTCGATGGTCCGGTGGATGCTATTTGGATTGAGAATTTGAACACTGTGCTGGACGACAACAAGAAGCTGTGTCTGATGAGCGGCGAGATCATTCAGTTGGCGCCCACCACTAACCTGGTGTTCGAGCCCATGGACTTGGAAGCTGCGTCGCCTGCTACAGTTAGTGGCACAAACTTTCAATTGTTAGATATATAGACTATGTAAAAAATAATTTGGAAAGAATGTTCTAAAGTTTTACCATTTAAAATTATTTGTGATCCTACCTAGAAATAATCACAATACTCTTTATATTCCCTTTCCATTCAAGCATCTAATATTTTTGCATGAGTAGTCTAAGATACGTTCTAAGAAATATATACCCTCATGTGTTATTTATTAGAGATAATAAATAAATGATAGATAATATTCACATGAACACATTCTTGCTTAAAACAATAACTTCAAATAACAATTTTCAAATGATTCATTATTAAAATCAATTATGAAAGCAGGCAACCTTATCTACTTTTTCAATTCTGTTGGGTATATTCTTTTAACTAGTGTACGTTTGTTTTTTAAATAACCGGTGAGGGAAAGATTAAATAAATTTAATAAAAAATTTGACTATTTAATATTATTCGAGCGCAATTTAACCAGGCAACCTATTTTCAATGTGTTCATGTGAATATTATCTATCATTTATTTACTATCCTACTAATATTATAAATGTGAAAGTTTGTGAGTGTGGATGTATGTATGTATGTATGTATGTTTGTTACTCCTTCACGCAAAAACTACTGAACGGATTTGAATGAAATTTGGAACACAGATAGTTTATAACCGGGATTAACATATAGGATACTTTTTATCCCGATAATCCCGAAATTTTTGTTACGTTAAATACTACGCGGACGAAGTCCGTGGGCACAGCTAGTCACTAATAAATAACACATGAGGGAATATATTTCTTAGACCGGATCTTGTACTAGATTCAGTGTTCGATTGTTAGGTGTCCCGCTGCGGCATGATCTACATGGAGCCGAAGGGCCTCGGCTGGAAGTGTCTGCTGGACTCGTGGCTCAACACCTTGCCACCCTCCCTGAATAGTTTCAATCGCAATTTGGTCCTCAACCTGTTCTACAGGTTTACGTCTCCGCTGCTATGGCTTGTCGAGTATTCAGGAAAAACTAAGGTAGACTTCGATCAATTAATAAATTATTATTGTGTACATTGTTTCTCAGCAAAATGGTAGAACATCTTTATTGACCAAGGACATTTTTTTGCTCAATAAATATATTTGTTTTCTTACAGCAAATGTATGTTACGTCTCGCAGTAACCTTCTTATAGCATGCATGAATATATTTGATACTTTCATGGACGACTTCTACGATGACAAGTTTGTAGAGCAGATAACTGAGCTTGATATCCGAGCGCAGCTTGAGGTATACATGTGGTGTTAAACTAAATCATAATACTTAATGACTTTAAAAAAATAAGTTTAATACGTATTCCAATCAAATTATGTTTTCACTAGGGTGTCTTCTTCTTCTCATGTATTTGGTCGGTTGGTGCGACGTTAGAAGCCGACAGTCGTCCAAAATTCGATATGTTGTTCCATGCACTTCTTGAAAAAGAGTTTCCAGCAAAGGTACATATATTACATTAAATATCTTTACAAAATGTAATAGCGTTCTATAATTATAAATTGATTTTCTTCTCCAATTTAGGTTGCAAAAACCTTAGGATATCCGAAACAGATTGCGAAACCCGATAAACCGTACATATTTACGCCACCACGGGATGGACTTGTGTATGATTATCGATATATCAAAGAAGTATGTGTCCATTTGTTGCAATAATAATAATAATAAAATATATAAAAATAATCGTCAATTTACCATCATCACAATCTAATTTGTAGGGTAAAGGCAAATGGAAGCCATGGCAAGACGATGTAGTATCGGCACCACCTATCAGCAAGGACACTCCTCCAAACCAGATCCTAGTGACGACACTAGATAGCGTGCGGTACTTGGCGCTTTTTAGAATGATGGTAACACATCATAAACCCTGTATGATGGTTGGCCCCACCGGCACAGGGAAATCTTCGTACATTATTGTAAGTGATGGATTCCCTCTCACAAATGCATAATTTGTAGTGTATCACACAAAGCCGCTGTATCTTACAATTGCATTCTTCTAGGATTTCCTCGTAAAACGAGTAGACACAAAAGTGTACAAGGCTTTGATTATGGCTTTCTCAGCGCAAACTAACTGTAACCAAACCCAAGATATAATTATGGGTAAATTGGACAAACGGAGAAAGGGTAAGAATCAACGTATATATCTGCACTTTTATGTGTTAACTTTGTACTGATGTTGTTGGATGTGAACCTCGTCCAGGTGTGTTCGGGCCGCCCATCGGCTGCTACTCGGTGGTGTTTGTGGACGACGTGAGCATGCCGCAAGCGGAGACTTACGGCGCGCAGCCGCCCATCGAGGTGCTGCGCCAGGGCATCGACCTCGGCCTCTGGTACGACCGCAAGACCAACGTGCCCATGCATCTCATCGACGTAATGGTGAGTTGTTCACAAATGCCATATTTATTAGTTGTTCTTTTTTACTTTTACTTTTTACTTCGTTTTGATTACAGTTCATGTGTGCGATGGGCAAGCCGACTCCTGGTGCAAAGCTGATTACTCCAAGATTCTCACGACACTTTGCATTCTTCTGTATTGATGAGTTTGATGATGAAACACTTACTGTGATCTTCAGTAGGATTATGTTATGGCATCTTGACACCAGGTACATTATATGTAAAATACTTAAATTATCTTCTTACCAACATACTATTCGTAGTTACTAAAATGCTTGTATAGCAACAACATCTCACGTCATAGTTATAAGCATAATCATGTACTTCCAGAGGATTCTCCAAAGAGTTCGACCCCTGTATTGAACAAATAGTGCATGCAACCCTAGAGGTCTACAAGCAGTGTCGCTTGAACCTGCTGCCCACGCCTTCCAAGTCACATTACACATTTAATCTGCGAGACTTTTCTAGAGTGATACTGGTAATTACGCCAGTAATATTTACTTTCAAATAAAATTTCATACCACATTAAGGAATTTGATGCGAATCGAATTAGTAACTATCCTACTAATATTATAAATGCGAAAGTTTGTGAGTGTGGATGAATGTTTGTTACTCCTTCACGCAAAAACACCTGAACGGATTTTGATGAACTTTGGAACACAGATAGTTTATAACCAGGATTAACACAATTAATACTTTACTTAAGTCTACGCGGACGATGTCGCGGGCAGCAACTATTACTACATAATAATGTCTAGTAGGTGTCAGTTGGGCTATATTCATTCCTTATATAATTTCCAGGGAGTACTACTCTCAGTACCGGCAGTTACCCCGGACCTTCGGTCCATGAAACGTCTATGGGTCCACGAATGCCTGCGCGTGTTCGCCGATCGCTTGGTGGAGGACAAGGATCGTCAATGGCTGGTCACTTGCCTCCGCGCAGCCACCGCAAAGCATCTTAACGATAATTTTGATAAAATGCTCTCCAGGCTACTTGATGAAGATCCCAAGGGGAAGGTTAGAAAGATTGCATCAACGTTAGTAGTTAACTAAAGTTATAAAAACTGTATCCCGTCTCCGTATGAGACAGTGCTGAAGCTTTTTGCTATCTAAGTTACAATCCCTTTCTATTCGATGGAACAAGATGCATGCAAATCTTTTCCAACCCTCTTTGCCGTATTTTGGTTGTTTTGCTGGCGGTTAGTGGTACTTTGAATATGTTAATTATGTTTTTTTTACCAGATCACTGATTACCACCTGCGAAATTTGATCTATTGCGATTTTGCGAATCCTAAAGTTGACACGAGCTTCTACATGGAGACGACAAACATGGAGCATCTAAATAGTACAGTAGATGGTTTTCTCCTTGAGTTCAATAATATGTCAAAGAAACCGATGAACTTGGTGCTTTTCAGGTAAACTCAAAGATTCAATTTCGTTATTGACTTTTTTTCTAACATTTATAATTACGACTGCGGCCATAAAAGTAATTTATAAAACCTAGGTTTGCGATCGAGCACGTGTCGCGCATCTGCCGCGTGCTGACGCAGCCGCGCTCGCACGCGCTGCTGGTCGGGCTCGGCGGCTCCGGCCGCCAGTCGCTCACGCGCCTCGCCGCGCACATCAACGAGTACGACCTCTTCCAGGTGCGCTGACATACACTTCTCTCTTATTTGTATTTCAGTACTTCATATCACGCACACGTTTGTCGCGGTCGCCCTTAGACGCTATGCTAGCCAGACTCGGCGGTATATTTGGAATTGCAATACATGCATTATTTTAATTATTGGTTAATTTAATATGGGTTCTATTACTTACGTGCCCAGGTTGAAATGAGTAGAACATACGGCAAGACAGAGTGGCGAGAAGATTTAAAAACTTTGCTGAGAAAGTCAAGTACACCGGATTTGCATATGGTGTTCTTATTTGTTGAATCTCAGGTAAGTAAATTACTTTCTCCATTACTTTCTCATATTTCGAATAGCTATTATTTAACATCAAAACGGTACTGTAATCTTAATGTGTCTAACATAACAGATCAAAGAAGAAGGTTTCCTCGAGGATGTCAACAACATGCTGAACTCCGGAGAAGTTCCTAATATTTTCGGTTCTGATGAAAAAGCAGAATTGTGTGAAAAGATGCGAGTGGTAATTTCATATTTGTCGCTAATTAATATTTCCATTGAACATTCATAAGGAATGGTAGTTACTCAGCCTACTTTTTATCTATGATTCAGACGCAATGTACTCCGTTCTAGATCGATCGTCAACGCGACAAGTCTCTGCAGACGGACGGCACTCCGACGGCGCTTTACGCGTACTTCGTGTCGATAGTACGCGACCAGCTGCACATTGTGCTGGCCATGTCGCCCGCTGGCACGTCGCTGCGCACGCGCATCAGGAAATTCCCTTCACTGGTCAACTGCTGTACTATAGACTGGTTTCAAGTAATGATATAGTAGTATTTATGTGGAGTATAAATGTCGAGCGTGTCATGCTTTTGTGGCATTAATTTATTGAATCATTTATTAAACCAGGAATGGCCGCCAGATGCTCTATTAGCGGTAGCAACGCGTTTCCTCAAAGACATTGAGCTCACTGATTTGGAACGTGATACGGCCATCAAGCTGTGCCAGGTGTTCCACACGGACACGCAGGAACTCACTCGCCAGTTCCTGCTCAGGCTCAAGAGATTCAACTACGTCACGCCCACCGCTTACTTGGAGCTTATTAATATGTTCAAATCATTACTGAGCAGAAAACGCCAGTAAGTATAACCCATTGTACTGATAAGTATCTGTATAAATATTTCACATAGTTAAAATTATAATAACTTAATTATTATAGAGAATTACTGACGGGAGAGAAACGTTATCTCACGGGTCTGGATCAACTCGCGATAGCCGCTAAATCAGTTGCAGCTTTGCAGCAAGCGCTAGAAATTCTGCAGCCAAAACTTGCAGCAGGAGCCGCTGCGGTGGCAGAAACCACTGCCAAAGTAGAGAAAGAGAAAGAGGGGGTAGCGTTGGTCGAAGCTGAAGTTATGATTGATCAGACTGCAGCCGAGGAACAGGCGAGTGATATGAGCCAACAAACCGTTAACTTGCATTGCTATAATGATGTTTTATTGTTAGTATTTCGATCACAATCTATTTTCTGTTTGATTATCCCAGGCGGCAGAAGCCCAAGGCATAAAAGACGAGTGCGACGCGGACTTGGCGGAAGCTATGCCGATCCTGAACTCCGCACTAGCGGCGCTCGACACACTCACCCCGCCAGACATCACCTTTATCAAGACCATGAAGAGTCCACCCAGAGGAATCAGGCTCGTTATGGAGGCTATCTGTATACTGAAGGTTAGTTACTTGCATACAGCTATGCCATGATGTGTTCTAAACCAGTCAATGGTAAAATAGACTGAAATGGACATTAGACCCTTTTAAATTACTGTAGTAAGTCATTTAGGTTTTCTTTACATAGGACGTCAAGGCGGACAAAATTCCAAATCCGTCAGGAGTGGGCACAGTGGAAGACTACTGGGGACCGTCTAAGAAAATACTCAACGACATCAAGTTCCTCGAGTCGCTACAGAACTACGACAAAGACAATATTCCGCCTGCAGTAATGAAGAAGCTGATGACTACAGTGATGTTAGACGAAGGCTTTGTACCAGAAAAGATAAGGGCCGTGTCCGTTGCAGCTGAGGGTAAATAAAAAAGTGTATTAAAATGTGCCTGTTCTTCTGTTTGTAAATATATTAATACCGTATTTGTTGCAGGTATGTGCAAATGGGTAATTGCTATGACAAAGTATGACAAGGTGGCTAAAGTAGTAGCGCCGAAGAAACAGAGGCTTGCGGCTGCTCAAGCCGTGTATGACAAAGCTATGGCCGCCCTCGCCATCAAACAGGCACAGCTCAGAGAGGCAAGCACAAGATTTAAATTAGATATTTTAAAATTACATCACTAAAATACATAGTTTTACAAACGCGTAGGAATTATATTTAAAAATAACACTAAAATACACCTATTTTAATATAATCACAAATTGAGAACATAAATAAAATATGACGGTAGAAATTATTAAATTGTTAAAGTGAAACACAACTCGGGACGTCTTAATTGCTTGAGCGACGGCGATGTAATGAGAGCGATAACGTCTGCGGCAGCTCTTTTATAGGCTCGCGCACCGCCGGCCGTCGGGTGGCCCGCTCTGGGATGCGGATTACGGTAACACGGCCTCTCCTGACGGAGCAGCGTCCTCGCGTCCCCTTGTTGAAGGTTCAGGTTGCTCGATATCTTCATAATCATCGCAACCTGAAAATGTTACAATGTAAAGTTTGGTTTAATGTAGATGCTTGCTGAAAACACCGTTATATATATCAGTATGGGGTTTTATCTAAAACGTTCAGGCATTTACATGGGTCTTTTCCCGGTCACCCGAAGCTCAACGCCAAGCGGAGTCTGATACAGGACTTTTCCAAGTCACCCCAAAACCTTCAGGCATTTACATGGGTCTTTTCCCGGTCACCCGAAGCTCAACGCCAAGCGGAGTCTGATACAGGACTTTTCCGAGTCACCCCAAAACCTTCAGGCATTTACATGGGTTTTTTCCCGGTCACCCGAAGCTCAACGCCAAGCGGAGTCTGATACAGGACTTTTCCGAGTCACCCCAAAACCTTCACCAGTCATCCCGAAGCTCTATATCAATTTCAGAGACTTATACAGGTCTTTTCTGGGTCACTAACTACTGGGACCTATATAGGTCTGTTCCAAGTCACCCCAAAGCTCACGTCACTACGAAGACTAACATGGGTCTGTTCTCAGTCACCCCATACCCAGAGTTACAACAGAAACACAATACCAAGCACCCATACGAAAATAAAGAAACATTAAGAAAAGCTGTACCATAAAGGACTTACATCACTGTGGGCATAGGCTCTAAGTTCGCATACCACACAGACTTACATGACTGTAGGCATAGGCTCTTAGTTTGCATACCACACAGACTTCACCTCAGAGACATTTCAAAATAATAAAAATAGGGCCCTGTTACTTTTCCTCCATCGTGACTCGGCGTAGTGTCTGCGCATTTCTTCCACCGCTCTGCCTCGCCGCCCGTCGGGTGAGGTCAGCCAACGCGAACACGCGTCCACCCAGTTAAGGGTCTGCTGACTCGACTATGCGTCTACCCAACCAAGGGTCTGCCGATGCAACCATCAATAGGAACGTCCCGCAGTCCATCCTCTACATGAAATGGTTAGTGCTGTTGGTAACCCGTCGACCCGCCGCGACGCATGCGACCTTGCACAGCACTCTCGAAGGTGTCTGAGCAAGCATCCGGCATCCACTCTCCACGCTGTGGCGTGGTGGTGGTGAGTCCTGTTGCCGTACGACCCAGCGAGCAGTTCCAGCTCGCAGCAATGATGCGAGAGTACGCATACGACCTTGTTAGGACCACGCATGACTTTCTGGAACACAACTTATAAACACCATGGCACGGTTACACTATAAACTACTGTGGAAGGTGTACCAAAAATAAAATTGAACTTAAAAAGACGCGGATCAACGCCTTGGCATCCTGCATGTACATGGTGTACAGCAGGTGACAGTACTTAGAAAACGCAAACTATGTCTACGAAAAGATATTTCTCCAGAGCTCGGTCATACCTGACCATGTCCATCAGTCGTCCTAAATACTTTATTTAGGAAAGAGTAAAATCTATCAGAGTTGTTATCGTTTGACGTCGGTTTCAGGGAGAAGTAGACTCAGACTTGGGTTTCTTAGGACAATGTCGTTTCTTAGACCAAACTTGCCACGTGTATGGCACTTAATCCTGTCGTAAGACTTAGGTGCTACTCATATCAAACCGCAGATAGGACGATTCGCTTCCACGATGCATTCTGCGCACGTTGATGGCGCTTCGTGGAGCCCCTTTTCAAGATTGGTGCCAAAGGCGCGTGCTGTGTTGGTAGCCCGGCGCGTGATCTGCCCGGGTCGCCGTGATGACCAGTGACGCACATAGCGCCTGCGGTGTGTCTTGCACCGGAATAACAGGTGATGCCGACTGCGTCGGTGATGGCGACCGCTCGTGTCAGTGCAGTCAGTAGGCATGGCACATTTCATTGGTAGCTTGTTAAAATTCATATGAATTTGGTTTTCATTCTTCACATATGCTACTAACAGATATAGTAACAGTGAAGAATAATTTCAATGAAATCATAAAATTTTCACACGTCATCACGAGTCACGACCGCACCGCGTCGTGCCGGCCGGCCGAATGAAATTTCATACAGATCGCTGTGTCGAATCGACGTCACACGACGGTGAAGTATCTTGCTTACGTGAAGTACTTGCGCGCAGGCGCGTCACGGGGTGGCGGCCGCGGGCCGCGGGTTGTTAGAGTAGTAACGAATGAGTATAATAATCTTACTTAATAGCACGTGCGTAAAAAAGATAAACGCATTTCCGATGCTTCATGCTTTCTTTTGACTGAGTGAAATAGTTCGCCGCATGTACTTGCAAAATAATAAATAAAGGCCCTGTTGAGTTTGTTTCCATTTGACCTAAATTAATTTCCTATTATTATTTATTGGGATATAATAAAATGAAGGAAGTTTTAAGTAGGTATAAATAAAATGCACCACCACGCTTCCTTTTCCCGAAGGGACTGGCAGAGGTCTACTCTGCAATGCACCCATATTTTGTCGAAGGTATTTTGATTAGGTATTTAATTCAACATTTATCTACATACTATGTTTCAAAAGATATAGATAAATAGGTAAAGCTATATGTCTATCATTCCTAACTCTTTTTTTTTATTATCAGCTTATTTAAGTACTAATACTAATATTTATTAACATATTAACTAAAACTAATAATCATGCGTGCGCCACTTTTTAGCCGGATTCTATGTTTGGCAGATATTTGAATACATATTAGGTAATAGATAATCGATTAATGGAAATTTATTTTTATTTAAGAGAACAGGACATTTTAGGTACAATGGGAACAAACCCTAAAACTGACCTATGTCCTTGGTTATAGAAGTGCAATTCAAACCAAACCTTAATGTAAGGACATAACGCTTTAATTTCCTTGATGTCTTGTTTGTTGACGTTGCTTGCTACAAAATTATGCAATATTTATTATTATTATTTCCGAATTCCTATTCCACTTGTCGTTTTAATCTCGCGGAAGACACCTGTTTGCTTTAAATTTTCGCATTATTTAAAAAACTAGTGAGAAGGAATTATTTATTATTACTTTTATCAAGTATTCACAATGAATGCATCAATTTGGGCGCATTTCGATAAACTTCCAGATAACATTTCGGCAAGATGTATATTATGTAGAAAAGAATATTCGTTTAAGACTTCCATTACTAATTTAAAGAAGCATTTGCGCCATAAACATTTAAGTGCTTACCAAAACTTTTTAAGTGCAAACAATAGCGTTAGTGCTCTTACTGTAAATAATGTAAATAGTGATATTGCTAATAGGATATCCGTTGTCGAAGCATCCTCGACTTTTACGCCCGCTTCATCGTCGCAGCTTGAAGTTTATCCTCAAGTGATTCAAATTCAACCAACGGGGGGAAATCCTAATGTTCCTCTTCCTCCTACGGCTACAGCTACACGATTTCAAAAACCTAAACAACAGCAAAATCTAATAACTTCGTTCATCCCACGCAGATTAGATGCACAGCGTAAAAAGGTAATAGACAAACAATTATTAAAAATGATCACTCAGGATTACCAACCATTCTCACTTGTGGAAGACAATGGGTTTAGAAGTTTCGTTGCCGCGTTGAACCCAAGTTATGAGTTGCCGAATCGAAAATTAATATCTGGCACATTAATACCCGGATCATATAAGGAGTGCAAATCCCAAATTAAGGCAATAGTACATCAAGCGAAACATGTGTGTATCACAACAGACTGCTGGACATCTCTCCAAATGGACTCATATTTAGCTGTTACAGCTCATTTTCTAGTAGATTATGAACTTAAAACTGTCTTGCTGCATTGTGAGCATTTCAGTGGTTCTCATACTGCTAGTTCCTTATCTGAAGCCCTAAAAACAGTAGCTGCAGATTGGAATATTAGTGACAAAATCACGCTCGCTGTTTCCGATAATGCAATAAATATTACAAAAGCTATTGAAAAAACTGGGTGGCCATTCTTTGGATGTTTTCTGCATAAACTTAATTTAATTATTGAAAAAGCTATGGATGAGGTTAATTGTATTATAGAACGAGTTAAAAAGATTGTAGCCTACTTTAAAAAAAGCCACATTGCGACAGAAGCACTTATCAAGTACCAAATTGATTTTGAAAAACAACCGCAAGCTCTTCGGCTCATTCAGTCCGTTCCAACTCGCTGGAATTCGAGTTTTTATATGCTGCAAAGATTTGTCCAATTGCAAGGTGCTTTGCAAGCAGTAATACCCAATTTAAAAGTGGATTTACCAATAATTACCACTGAAATGTGGGACGCCATCAAAGAAATTTGCATGGTTTTACAGCCATTTGAAGAGGTAACGCGAATAATGGGTGGCACCAACTACCTCACGGGAAGTCTTGCAATTGTAATTATAGATGGGTTAAAGAATGTGATAGGTCTCATGAAGACGAAACCTATCTTCGGCATGTCCAAAACCTTTCTCGAAAAGTTGGAGGAAGGCTTGATTACCTATTTTCCAGCGAAAGACATAGAGGATAACATAATTCTAGGAGTATGCACGTTTCTTGATCCTAGGTTCAAAATTCATGCATTTTTAGATCATGAACCAGACATAGAGATACCTTCTCAAGAAAGCTGTGATCGCTCGAGACGTGCTTATCTGCTCAAAAATTATATTTTACAACTTATTATGAAAAAAATAGAATTAAAACGTCGTACAATTGAAAATAGAAGTACTACAGTAATGGCTCCGACAATACCACAGCAATCATCACCCTTCACCCATACAAACCCATCTACATCTAGAAGTGCAGGACTATGTACAGAATCAATTTCTATATTTGGTAAAATTGACAAAAATATAGCAGCCATTACGCCATCATCTAACGACGTACCTACCAAAGCTAAACACGAATTAGAAATGTATTTGAATGAAGATGTAGTGCAACGACAATCTTGTCCGCTGGAGTGGTGGAAAGAACATAGGTGTATTTACCCAAATTTGGCGGACATTTTCTGCGAATATTGTCACATTGTCGTGACATCAGTGCAATGCGAAAGAGTATTTTCCAGAGCAGGGAACATTTTAACTCAAAAACGGTCTCGGCTAAGCAGAAAACGAACAGCTGAACTGGTGTTCTTAAACAGCAATGAAAAATATTGTAAAATGTAAAAATGTTAAATAGGTATTTATTTTGTACATATTAGTTTTTGATATGAATGTGTATATGTAATATGTATAGTCACTTAGTTCAATTCAAGGCAAACAACAGCACGCGTCTTCGTGAAACGAACTTTGTATGTAACTTGTATATAAATTAAAAAACCAAAAAAATACAAAAAAACTAAATTAAAAATAACACTGTAAATTAAATCAATATACTTGGACATGCGATTTTTATTTATTAGCTAAGCTAGCCAGCACTGATGGTGGCGTCGTCCTCGTCGACGTATGCGTTATAGTTTTTGACGAGATGGCGCTGGAGTCATCAATTTCCTACATAAACATATTATTAATTTGTTACACAAACCTGAACCTTTATACATTGTTTGCGCACAATACTTATTATAACACTGCAATTATATTTGCATTATAATGCTAAACTAATTTCTTACAGGTTTTTTGTGTACCTACACATTGCCATAAAATGGTAGGTATTAATTTGAATATTAGAGGCACCTCAAGTTTGCGTAAAGATTTAATATACATAAATTGTTGCCTCCACCAGCGCCATTTCGTGAAAAATATTAACGCGCATGAACAATACTCAATAAATGAAGCTAAAAAATATCTATTGAATAAACTAAATATACTATTTCATAAAAAAAAAACAAAATAATTATTTGTTTGAGTAGGGACTCGAACATACGCCATCCGTATCTCACAGACGTCTTTAACCACCAGGTCATCTCGACTTAATTTTAGTTAGCAAAATTAACGACTATATGAATATTTATATTCCGTAAACTCGTTCATGTACCAACCATAGAACTAGTAGGGAAAATTCATTGTGGCAAAAAATCATTTGTTATGAATATTCACAGGCATGAACAGTGTGAAAAAAATTATAATATCATCATATGAAAATGAATTTAAAGTAGCAATCATTTCCATGCCTAGCAGTCAGAGAACATGCCTGGCGCCGACTTGGCCATACCAGCGGAGGTGTCCGCGGTGTTTCTCGTCGAAAGCATTGTGGTGGCGATGCCTGACGTGGGCCAAGCTTTCGCGAAGATGAGTTGCGATGTTCCAGCCGTTTTAGCGACCTGGTAAACTGATCGTCCTCCAACGCTGAAAGTACAACCAAGATCGTCTCTTTAGTGCTGCATAACGAATCATCTGGAGAAAGATATTTTTGTCTATGAAATTCACGTCGACACAACCGTAAAATAATATCCGCAATACACAACACAATTAGATAGCAGTCAACAGTTAGTCCACCCTCCATTCGGAATATAAATACCACGCGCACCTGTATTTACTCTCTTACACGCGCTGTAACACGTACCTCGTGTAATTTATCTTTATAGAATCCGTGGCACCAGAATAAAATGGTTCGACTCACCAGATTCAGCTTCATACATACTCTTGACCGTCATTGTCATCCAGATTCGTCCGCGTGCCGCTGACGATCTCACCGTCGATCCCCAATCGCGCGACGCTCGCTAGTAGTGCATGTAGTGACATAGCTCGCATGCCGCCGCGCCGCACACGCGCAGAAATTCCAACGCCCGGCGCCTGCCACGGCACCATATACTGCGCAGCAGCTTGCGTAGTTTTACCATAACTGCAGACTCGGAACTGTGACAGTCACGTCGATCTCGGACACGCAAGCCATCTCGCAAAGTACGACGTCTATCGTTCGAATTACTATCCAATCTGTCGTCACGAGACGTTCGAGAAGTATGATGAACTTGATTACGCGTATTACTTCTAAAAAGTTCTGTGGACTAGGCGTCCTCGTACGTCTCATTATCACCGTCTCAATCAGCAATTAAACACACCAAATAACAAAAATAAGTAAGCAGTAATTGTAAGCAAAACACAATTAAAATTCGAAAGTTAACGGTCTTGTTGTTGACATAAAATTTACAGACTTTTAGTGCAATTTTCGTTACTTTACAGTGGGTTTTTGAGTTTTTTTATCCCACTTCTGATTTTACAAACGCGTAGGAATTATATTTAAAAATAACACAAAAATACACCTATTTTAATATAATCACAAATTGAGAACATAAATAAAATATGACGGTAGAAATTATTAAATTGTTAAAGTGAAACACAACTCGGGACGTCTTAATTGCTTGAGCGACGGCGATGTAATGAGAGCGATAACGTCTGCGGCAGCTCTTTTATAGGCTCGCGCACCGCCGGCCGTCGGGTGGCCCGCTCTGGGATGCGGATTACGGTAACAATAGAATATGGTACTAACACTTTCGCTATAATAGATTCAATTGAAATTAAGAAAATTAGAAGACGCCTTAGCCGAGCAGAGTCGTCAGCAGAAGTTGTTGGACGACGAAGTGATGGACTGCAGTAACAAGTTGAAGCGAGCAGAGATGCTCATCTCTGGTTTGGGTGGCGAGAAAACCAGATGGACGCAGATAGCGAAAGATTTGCGTGCAACGTATAACACGCTGACAGGTAAAGATCGTTTAAAATAAAAATGCGCGCCCCTCCACCGAATGTGATTTTGTCAATTTGTAAGAGTAAGTACTTATTGTAACGCTTTATTTGTGTGCTTGCGGCGACTATACTGTAAACTTAGATCTTTCGGTGCAGTTAATTATCCACTAATGGAGTGGAGTGAACAGTTCAATCATTGTTATTGTGTGGCAGGAGCACGTGCTTTCTTTGATACAACACGTGCGCTCTGTCGCGGGTCACGTCAATTATGCACTAGTTGGGCAACAAATCTAGCTAATCGAGCAAACAAGTATCGTAGGCATACCGGTGACTGAATGTCCAATGACGGTGACCAATTTATGTGGATTGCGCATATACACGTACTTTGAATCAGAATGTAAAGACAATGGAGAGGCGTGCAATTTTAGTTTAGATTATCTCTATCTAGGTACATATCAATGTGTTTATCACGAAATCAAACCATTGTCCATAATCATTCTTCATATAATTTATGGTTGATTTCAGGCGATATTTTGATTGCTGCTGGCATCATTGCCTACTTAGGACCATTCACCGCTACCTTTAGATATGGACAGGTACTTTTTGCAAATATTATTTGATATATTTTCTGGTATAATATTTCATTTGTAGCAAAATGATTGATAATAGGTGATGAAATGGGCCCAAGCGTGCCATGACTGCGGCATAGTGTGCACGCTTAACTTCAGTCTGATCAAGTCGCTCGGCGAGCCCGTCACCATCCAGCAGTGGAACATTGACGGACTGCCCTCCGACGACTTCAGCGTTGAGAGCGCTATCATTATCATGTGAGATATATTTTGTGTACAATCTTATTATTTCATAGTTCTCAAATATACACATCCCGGAAGTTTCAGTACATGACGTTCTGTGCTTTTGTAAAAAAGTTAGAAACACATTTTATAATAACAAAGGTAATTTAAAAAAAAAAAATACTACTATAGCAATACGCAACATATTAACAATATACTATCGCAGATTTTTTGTCAGGTTAAAGGTTTTTAAAAGTGGGTATTAAAGTAAGTTTATTTTATTTATAAAACAGGACAGCGCGCCGTTGGCCTTTGATGATTGACCCACAAGGCCAAGCTAATCGCTGGATTAAAAATTTGGAGAAACCGAACAATCTTGCCATTGTACGAATGACACAAGCAGACTTGGGGCGTGTGCTCGAAAACGCTGTGCTGATGGGACAACCGGTAAAGTTAAATTAAACAATTCGTTAAATGAAATTACTTTGAAGCCTTGCTATTGTTTCGCTTGAACTTGAACACGTGGTTTTCAGGTACTACTAGAAAATGTTTCAGAAGAATTGGACCCTATGCTGGAGCCATTACTGCAGCAACAGACATTCCGTCAGGGTGGTGCCCTATGCATAAAAATTGGTGATACTATTGTGGAATACAACAAGGACTTCAAGTAAGTATCTATCTATGTAAATAAGTCTATTATGAAAGTACTTTGTTTGTCATATTTTTGTTTTCACAGATTGTACATAAGTACTAAACTGGCAAACCCTCATTATCTGCCCGAGGTTGGAGTGCGTGTTACATTGGTGAATTTTATGCTAGCCAAAGATGGGTTGGAAGCTCAACTCTTAGCCCGTGTCGTAGCTCGAGAAAGGCCAGATTTGCAGCAAGCTAAATCAGAGCTCACCACGCAAGGAGCGGAGCATAGAAGGCTTTTACAGGATATCGAAAAGAAGATTCTTAACGTGTTGTCAACTTCTGAACATTTGTTAGAAGATGAAGAAGCTGTACAGGTAAATATTGACTTATTACATAATATTCACTTATTTAAGGTTTCATAAAGTTTCAGTATTATTACTCCCATTTTCACAGATTTTGAACTCCGCCAAAGACACTTCAAATGAAATCAAAGAAAAACAAGAAGTCGCGATGGTCACCGAGCAAGCTATTGATGTGGCTCGTAATGATTACGTGCCGATTGCAATACATTCTACCAACTTGTTCTTCCTTATTGGTAATAAGCATAAACAATGAATCAATCCTAATATATCTGCAAGATGTGTAAACTTGTTTTCATTTCTGTATGTCACAGCATCTTTAGCGCAAATCGATCCGATGTACCAATACTCACTGGGCTGGTTTGAGGGCCTATTTACTGCGGCTATCGATAATACAGATAAAGTGGAAGATATTCCAGAGCGACTCGCTATACTTCGTGGCTACTTCACATACTCGTTGTATGCTAATATCTGCAGGAGTCTTTTCGAAAAGGTTAACATTCTTAGCTTGCTTTAACATTGAAATTCCTCTCATTATAGATAATTTAAAAAGCTTTTTTATATATTTTGAGGACAAGATGGTGTTCTCGCTTCTGTTGACTGTCACGATTCTTGTGGCAGAGGGTCATTTGGATCAGCATCACGTATTGTTCCTTATGGGCGGAGCTCAGCCAAGACATGTGCCACCAAATCCTGTTCATTTCCTCAGCCCGCAAGCCTGGACCGAGTTCAATGGGTTAGCACTAATCGTGAAGAATTATTTAACGTACAATTCAAATTAAAGGGGCATGGATTTATATGTAATTTTGCGCGATGTAAATTAAACTATTTGCATTGTTCTATTGTCTTCATTATGATTAAATGTGTAATTTTTAGCCTCGACGAATTGGAGAAATTCGAGGGTATACTTGCCCATTTTATGGCACATACTAGTGCCTGGGAGGATTATTGTAATACTTCAGACCCTCACAATCAACCGCTGCCAGCGCCGTGGAACAAAAAGCTCGACATGTTTGAGGTAACTAGAATGTGCGGCAGATATAGCGTATTTATGTGCAATTAAAGCCTATATTATTCAATTGATATCAAGTCTGAGAACGGTCTTGAGTACGCTTTTGTATTGTGGAATTGCTTTTCGTTCAACTGCTTTGTTGCTTCAGAAAATGATGGTATTGCGATGTATGCGCCTTGATATGATGGTGCCAGCAGTTCAACAATTTGTCGAAGGTAAATAGTAAACAATATCTGACTTGCTATTGAATATTTTAAGAAACGACGATATTATTAACTTTTTTTCTTATAATCTACTAGATCGAATGGGCCGGCAGTTTGTGGAGCCACCGTTATTTGACCTGCCCTCGTCATACGCTGACTCTCACTGTTGTATCCCTCTGCTATTTGTTTTGACGCCCGGCTCAGATCCTATGGGAACTTTACTAAAGTTTGCTGATGATCAGGTACATTGTTGAATAGTCTCGAGCATACATTTTGACTAGGAAAAGCTATATATTAATATTAATTTTACGTTCAGGGCTTAGGTGCTTCTCGACTGTTTTCTCTGTCATTGGGTCAAGGACAAGGCCCGATTGCTGTGAAACTGATCGACGAAGGCGTACGTTATGGCACGTGGGTGGTACTACAAAATTGCCATTTGGCTAAAAGTTGGATGCCGACGCTTGAAAAAGTATATTATTACTTATTAATTTCTTTATAAAATTGAGTTATCACAAATGATTCAGGGCATCTTATCATCACCTTGCCCTTATCCCACACTAGGTGGGGTCGGTGCAGCACGTTGTCTTCTTCCATTCGAGCCTATCATCCGTCATCTCTGCACTCACTCCCTTTTCGCTCATACCCTCTTCCACACAGTTCATCCACGTCTTTTTAGGACGTCCCCTACCCCGACTTCCACTCACTCTCATACCCATCGTCCTTTTGACCGCATGATCATCCTTCTCTGATTCAGGGCATCTAAAGAATATTTTTTTCTTAGATTTGTGAAGGACTGACCCCTGATAACACAAATCCAGACTTTAGGCTCTGGTTGACTTCATACCCTGCCGACCATTTTCCAGTGTATGTGCTACAAAATGGTGTCAAGATGACTAATGAACCTCCTCAAGGTAATTGCAATCATAATTAATTCGCGCCGGACAACCCATGGAAAGCAATATCTACTAGAGTAAATTTTGTTTTACTTTAATTGTATAGGTCTAAGGGCAAACATAGCGCGCTCCTATCAGAGCGACCCTATAAACGACCCGGAATGGTTCGAGGGCAACAAGCAGTCGGAAGTGTTCAAGAAGCTGTTGTTTGCGTTGTGTTTCTTCCACGCGGTGGTGCAGGAGCGGCGGCAGTTCGGCCCGCTCGGCTGGAACATTCGCTACGAGTTCAACGAGACCGATCTCAAGATCAGCGTCACGCAGCTATACATGTTCCTCAATGAATATGATGTTAGTATTTGACCACGAGTTCTAAGCATTTTCACTAGAGGCATCCATAAATTTTATTAAAATTTCCTTTCATTTTGCTACTTAGAGAATTAGTGATTCGATATTTTCAGGACGTCCAATTCGTAGCTTTACGCTACCTGACCGGGGAATGTAATTACGGAGGACGAGTCACAGATGACTGGGATCGCCGTTGCCTCAACACCATACTGTTTAAGTTTTACAATCCACTCACCATAGGTGACGAGAAGTATTCGCTGGATCCTACAGGTTTGATAAATCCCGATAACTACTCCCTATGGTAATTACGAAGTCCCAAATGACACATGTCAGTTAAGACACTAGTAAAGAAGCATGTCAATGGATACGTCACGATAACGATTATCAATTAACATTACAAACACATCGTAATCGAGTAAATTTTAAAGTATTTAATTAGAAAGCGTTGTAAAATTGAAACACCTGTTGGACTAGGTAACTATATGATATTTGTCGAAATAAAATAACATTTATTTTACCTAATATAAAAACTATCAAGTAAAAAATGAGTTGATTTTGTTCGTAAAACTATTATTGTTGTATTTTGTTATGTAATATGTATTGATTAAAGTTTTTAAAATACATAGTAAAATGACGTTGGCACCAAAACTGAATCATGCTAAGTTCCGTTCAATAGACATGTCATTTGGGACTTCGTATCTGAAATGGAATATAAGGTCTGAGAAGCACAAAATCTAAAAGTATGAGTAACTGTCTCCTTCGGCCAGGTGTGTACTACGTCCCGACTTTGAAAGAGCACTCGGATTTTATATCGTTTGCACGCTCGCTGCCGGTGGCGGCTCCTCCGGCCGTGTTCGGTTTCCACTCCAACGCTGACATTACTAAACACTTCCGAGAGGCAGAGGAGCTACTCAATACTGCCATACTAACACAGGTAAATCAAAATGTCTTATAATAATTTACCAAAATGTAGCCGAGAGAGGAGGACTACTGAACAAGTCAGGTCAAACACTCCACTCAAAGTACTCCAGTAGTTGGTGATGAAAACCTCCTTTTAGGATACAATGCATGCCGGAGGTGCAGGCGCCACACCGGAGCAGCAAGCGATGGCGATAGCAGAAGACATCTTAGCGCGACTGCCTGCCAAGATCCTGTCGGGGCCGTCGCACGAGGGCGACATCAGGCCCGCCGACATGACGCCCATGTCCATCGTCGTCATCCAGGAGGCCGCGCGCTACGAGCGCCTCGTCACCGTCGTCAGGTCCAGCTCCAGGGCCGTCATCGGCGCTGTGCAAGGTACGGGTTTTGTAACTAATTGTCAAAGATTCCGGCCAAACTCATAAATAAGTTAAACCTTGACCCTAGGTGTGAGCGTGCTGACGGACGTAACGGAGGAGGTGTTGACGAGCATGGTGCGTGGGCGCATCCCCGCGATGTGGGCCGGCAAGAGCTATCCCTCGCTCAAACCGCTCGCCGCCTACTTCAATGACCTGCTCGCCAGACTTGAGTTTCTACAAGTACTTAATCATAGTGATATTACCTGAAGTTGCTTATTTTGTTAATTGTGTTTAATTTAACTAAGCCTATTTAATTTTTTGACATTTATTTTAAACTACAGAATGTTTGACCATGTATTTGACAGCACTGGCATCAACACGGCCCACCGACAATGTTCTGGCTGTCGGGTTTCTACTTCCCGCAAGCGTTCCTCACGGCCGCGCAGCAGAGCTACGCGCGCAAGTACAAGATACCCATCGACCAGCTCGCCTTCCATTACGAGGTAAAGATATAGTTTGGACCTTTTGACTTTGTGAGGGACACTATTTCATGACACTACATTGTTGACGCTCTTATATTATTATTGTTTTCTTTGCTGCTTAGGTACAGAAAAAATTCGTGATAACCGAACTACCAGACGAGGGTGTGTACATCTACGGGCTCTTCATGGAGGGCGCTCGATGGAATATGGATGAGATGTACATCGACGAGTCGCACCCTAAGATACTTTACGATGACTTCCCACCGGTTAGCGCATTTTATAACCTTAACTTTGTTTTTTAACACGCCTCTCGGACAATGGATGGTTCGCCATGTGGTTGGCGAGACCTCCTTGGTCACGTACCAGAACTTGGATAATGTATGTCGAGGATACTGTGCGCTTTTATAGTTTACTGTTGGCCGTCACGACACGATATTATCGTGGACGGTATTATCGTCTGCGATGTATCGTGCCGTCGCTCACTCCCTACAATAGATAAATTCAGTCGCTATAATAGTCAAGCATTAAAGTCATTTGGTGTGAGGTTTTCTAACTTTCAAAACATCCCCTGGTAGGTATGGTTGATACCGCTGAAGCGCGAGGACATCCCGACGGACGTGTTCTACAACTGCCCGCTGTACAAGACGGGCGAGCGGCGCGGCGTGCTGTCCACCACGGGCCACTCCACCAACTACATCCTGTTCATGCGCCTGCCCACCAAGGAGGAGCCCGACCACTGGATCATGCGGGGGGTGGCCCTGCTCACGCAACTGCCCTTCTAAAGTCACTTTCAGATGTATCGTTAGCTTCCTAGCAGGTTCTTTCGAGAACTACAATGCGGGAGAGAAAGTTTAGCGAAGACCGCTGGAGTCAATTTGTGAGCTTGACTCGGAATTTCATTTCATAGTGTGACTTGACAAGCGTCATAGCCTCTTCTGTATTTCTGCCATATTACACCTTGTTTATTTAAGTTTTAATTGGGGCGGGAAAGGCCGGCGTAATTCTGTGCGAGTGTCAACATTAGGATGTCTCATTTAAATTCATATCACAGTCCAGATTGCTTTTCGCATATGTAGCATCATATTAACATATTTTTATTGGTAGAATGGTCCTTCTTACATAGTTTACTTTGAATATATATACCTCCGTTACTTATAATGGGTTCGAGCAGCGTATAAAAAGATTTAGTAATTTAATATAACGATGTCGTTATTAGCGCACTAAGATATCTTAATTGGAGAAAACTTATCACTTACCGATAGAACAGTTAATGCTTCAAACAAGCAGCAGAGGCCAGAAATTATTATTTTTAAACAAAACACGGGGTTCTTCCTTTCCAAAGTTTGTACTCAATATCCATAAAAAATAATGTCGTTAATATTAGCATTACGCAAACAACTAAGGAAAGAAGATCATTACAAGTTATTATGGAAAGAAGGGATGTACATATTCTGTTTTATATTAATTATTTACCTAATAACTTATTTAATCTAATTTAGCTACCTATACTTAATTTTCATTTCATTATCTATTTATTACTAAAGTCAATAAAAACATAAATGAAATATCGTTTTCTTTAATTAAACCTATAACTCACCCATAAACTCTTTAAGACACAAATAATAATTGCAAGTATATTGTCTCAAACACCTGATTATTCTCGAGATTTTCGTGTTGGGTGAAGTTAATGATGTGAATTTGGCAAAAAATAAGACCACCCGTTAGTCATATCGTCATTTTTTGCAACTGTTGTTCCTCACTAGAAAGCTACCAGTTGCCACGTTGATTTGTCGCGGACGCACGTAGCGCGATCCGTCGGGAAGCAATTTTAACTTTACATTACTTTAACATTTTTTACTCAAGAGCCCGGATTAGTGTCCGTTATTTCACGCAATGATGCCAGCCAAAGAAAAAGACGTTTGGAGCAGAATAATTTCTGTATACAGAGACTCCCCCGTTCTATGGGACATCACAAATAAGAATTACCTAAACCGTGGCATGAAAGAAAAGGGTTACCAAGTTCTATTAGGTATTTACAGAGAATGGGACGGAGAAGCCACAGTTGATCTGATCAAGAAAAAGATTAAGAATATGAGAACATGTTATGCGCGGGAATTGAAAAAGGTAAGGTATTTCAAAATGCTTTTAGTACATATATTGATTTGTGAAGTTTGCAAAATAATTTCATGTGTTAAATGAAAAAATGAAATGGTGTCTTTAATATAAGTCAACCAATTGTTACAGGTAAAATATTCACCAATGGGAGAGAGTTATATACCGACTCTGTGGTACTACGACATGTTAAGCTTTTTACAAAAAATCACCGAACGATCTTTTGATGGGCATCCACCTCTGAATGAAGTTTTTTGTGAGGTATAGTTTTCTTTTGGAAGTCAAGGAGTCGAGGCGGCGTCGCGGAATGAGTAATTTTGTTTCGTACGTTGCTGCTGGAATAAAATAAAGCAAAGCCACCCGCGCCTCGAATCTTATAAAACTCACCACGCCCGTGCCACGATGCTGCCACGACTCCGTCGCGACTCTCGAGCGAGACCCCTTGGATTCACTTCACATAGAAATAGGATTCCTTTTCTTCCTATAGGATTCGTATATACTATTCAGATTCGTATTCTTCATATAGGATTACAGTATTTGTAAGCCTAACAGTCGTTTCTACTAAATCGTAGGATTAACTTAAATGGTCAACAAGCAATTACAATGATTTTACAGGTAACTGACACAACTAGTGCTGCAATATACGAAACGACAGAACACTCGACGGATTCTGACGAACATAGCGAAACACACTCATCAAGAAAGAAGATGCGAATGAGCGTCCCGACAAAAGTAAAAAAAGTTTCCACGCAGCAACACTGGAACAGTAAAGAGGAAGATTGGGAAGTCCTGGGCAAGTCCATCGGTGTCCAATTAAAAGATCTCAACAAGCAACAATTGACTATTGTTAATAAATTAATATCAGACGCGATTTTTTATGCAAAATCCGGCAAACTGACAATGGACTCTACGATCAATTTCGGTAACCCTGGTCAGGGCCATCTTTCTGGACATGATCAGAATCTAGAAGGGGTGAAGTTTGAGTATAACTCGTGATGTTTCTCTAATATCTTAGTATGTATGATATGAATCGTGTTTAATAAATAAATTACCTCCTTATACTTACTCTTATTTTTTACTCCCTGTTTAACCAAATTAACAATACTATGCTCTCCAAATACGATTTATTTGGATCCTTTGAAGATACCGTTAAAAGATACTCCAACGTAGAATAGGATATAACAGAGGTTTCTCTTTAGTATACCTAACACTACTTAACCCAGATTTCGCTTTGTTCCTTTGTCTGGAGCGTTTCATACAGACGTAAGGATATAAAAATCGCTTTTCTTACATGTTCAAGCTATAAATTGGGCCAGAATGAAAATGGAAGTTTACTCCGAGTCACAGGGTCAATGTCATCGTTATCGTTCCGCGGTTTTATGTTCGGCAGAGGGGCCAAAACTCTATAGTTATGGCGCGACCATTACAAGAGCGGTGACTTTGCGAATTGGCGTATTACGTTGCCCTGTCATTTAGCACGAAAAAGCTCGCATCCCAGATACGGCATGTATTAAATAAGCGAGTAGTGGGAGAGAAGGGGGCCGGCGGGGCCGCCACCCGGCTTGTAGTACGGGAGGCACTCGGTCTGGCGCGGCGTCGCCCCGGCAACGCGAGATATTGATCTGCGCGCCCGCCGCGCAGCATCCCGCCCGCGCTCCGAGCCCCGCGCGCCCTTGATTCTGCCGCTCGACCGCTGCCACCACCGGCCCACCGTACGCCACCCCCGACAAATACTTATTACATTTCGCACTACATACTCCACGTAATCCGATGAAGAAATTTCGCTTATGCTTTATAATCATGTCGTTTCAAACACCGATATGCCGAAACATGTAACCCTGTTATAGGCCTTATGTTTTCTTGGCCCTATGTTTCTAATAAAATATGTTAATAAATAAGAATATTTTCTGTAATGTTCCCCAATCAAATATTCAGGTCCATTATTCGGCGGAAAAATGGTATGTACGTGGAGGTAAATCGTTCATCGGTACAACACCCCTCATTTTCCAACGAGGGTTAAAAAGAGCTCAGAGTAGATAGTGTGACAAGTCACCACAAAGTAATATATCGTTCTGGCGCCGTTAATGCGTCTTTTTACGGTGACAAATATAAATAAACAAATAAACCGCACTTATGTATTACAATTGTACTGTATTCAAGCATAGAACATAAGAAGAGACAGCGTGTAGCGAGTACACGGTACAGTAGCTTTATCAAAATGACCGTCATGCGTGCGAATACCGAACGTTGTTCGACGGGCGGAACATTGCGCAAGCATGCAGACAACCCTGCCTGGGTTTTGACTAATTTGAAATGGACTGATATAGGAATATTAGAGGATGTGACATATAATTTGTGAAAGGTTAATAAAGTCGAGTAGACTTTTCTGGAGGAGTATTCAATTCATAATAAAGATAATTATTATTTCTATGGAATATATACCTATCGTTTACGGCGCGGCGTAGATAAAGATAAGTACCTAGGTACTTAGTATGGTCTACGGCGTAGCGATGTTTGGCAGAAAAATCTTGTCGAATTATTTTGTGTTTATTCGACTCACCGCGAGTAACCACAATAACGAACGATACGAAAATAAGTGATTTTATATTTTACTGCGTTTTTAAGAATGTTATCTAGCACGAGAAACAATGCTCCGGTATTGCCATTCATGTTAAAGTACCCCAAAGGCTTCATAATTAGTATAGCAACCGTTATATTGAGTATGCTTACCCACTACAAGGAAATATGTTCATGGTTATATGAAAGCTAATTGATGTTCATGCGAGGCGCTGCATAGCTCACGTTCTCGGGAAGCCAGAGCAAAATCCGCTTAAATGGCATGCATAAGTACCTACCTACATCTCACATGCCTCGTAGGAATAAAATCTCGCTAAGCGCTCAATATTTTTGCTGACAACTTGTAACTTCTATAACCCTTAGAACACCAAATATGACCTCCGATTTTGCAGGTTTTAGGGAAAAAGGAAAAAAAAACGGAGACCTTGTTACCTTACAATCTTTTTGTCTGTCTGTCTATCCGAACGTCAAGAAACTTTTTTCTACGGAACGGGTAGAGTTATCAATTTGAAATTAATATAAAATGCTAAAGTCACTTGGTTATTAAAAAATGTCCAGTTGCTAAGTTATATATAATAAAATTATATGGTCATTTATGATACGTGTTTTGCTACGCTCACTAAACTCGCTCATTAAAATCGCACGATCAACGCTCACCCCAAAGCGCTGGTGTTGGAAAATATGAAATGTTGACGCTACTTCAAACAAATTCAACATTATGCTGATATCATCAATACACAAGAATTCAGGAAAGTATTTATTTCTGTCACCACCTTATCATTCGTCCCACCCCGCAGCCTCCCCAGACAGGTGCCGATGGAGCGCCCAGTTCATTGTAAGTGCCCCGTTGCTATGACGAGAGACACCGTCCAGGGAGCACCAGCGCTCCTATCAGGGGAGGCGCTATTGAATCCCATTGCTCATAAGTTAGGTTCACATAGACAAAGACTAATTGATCAGTTCTTAAACGGGTTGGCTCGCCAGGGGCAGTACCACACTCGCACGGAAAATTAGCGTATAGTAGTTATTATAGCTGTGTTTCGTACGGGAGTATCTGTTCCACTCCCCTGGAGGTCGGTAACGTCCGAACCATGACTTTGGTTTTGCAAGCATTTATATTGGCTACGGAAACTGCTTAACATCTGGCGCGTCGTATACTTGTTGCCGAATTTGGAATTTTAAAAAAAATTGAAGTTATGTGAATGAAAAAATGATATTATTTAATTGTAATACAAATTCGATTTTTTTATTTTAGGTTCTTCCTCTCTCTTGTTGGTCTGGTTCCTTAATGTGGTCTGCCAAGGTCATGCAAAATATTGTTTAGATTTTCAGTCTCAAAGTGTGCCCGGTAAATGCCAATAGGTCCGCTATTGCTGAAGTCCACGAGAGAAGACGGCTATTTTATCTTTTCATTATTTATTTATTATAAATACAAATTTAAATAAATAACTTATTCATAAATAATATATTAATAATTAATTATAAGGTATAATAAGTGATTTTCACAGTTCACAGTGGTGCCTGTCCTATACATTTGAATAATGAAGCGTGTCAGATCCACGCCACGCCGATACCGCCCTTTGTGGACACCTTTCAGCCTTTGTGCACGACCCCGCCTTCCAATCTTTCATAGGTACAGTCAGCAGCACAAGTATATAAGCTACTCAGGAGTAGTCCTAGATTATGTAACTACCTACCTTTTAAATTAAAACTAATTAAGTATATAAACGTTCCTTTACCGGGCGCCAGTACCAACTTTTCTCTACAATATTATTTTTCAGTAAAATATTCAACATTTCATTATATATATTTGGTAAACTGCAATAGGTTAATTGACGGTATCAAAATAGTGATGCGCTTAACTATTTGCCAATTTGTTCGTCAGAACAAAGAAACTATGGTCTATGTTCAGTACGAGAACACTTATATCGAATTAACCGTACTTTAGAGAGCGCTTGTAGATATTAAAAAGACAGCGTAGCAGGCATTATCTTATCACGGCAAGCGCTCGCTTCAACATTTTCAGCGCTGGCGCAAAAAAACCGAAAACAAAGTCCCACGGCGCGCTGTCTCTCAACGATGAGGATTTAATTAAAACGCAGCACTGGGCTTGGGCGATGTTGACCGAATCCGTTTTATATGAGAAAATACTTCATATTCATATGAACACGAAGTCAATGGAGATACAAGTGCTAATGTGGCTGTTATTGTTATAAAACGCCAACTACTGGTTTTTTCAAGTAAAAATAATATAATCACTACGTTATATCTCCAAGGTACGTGGCGCTATTTGCTTTTTACAAAAAAAATATTATTACTACTTATTATTACTTTACGTTTTCAACACTAACAAGCGTGTAAGTAATTATCGAAATTCAGTATGTACCGAAGTTCTTAGGTAGTGGGGAATTTTCTGTTTTCAGCAGAGGTCAACCGTGTTTGCGTAGCTTTCGGTTATACTTTGTGAAAGAAACTGACTGCGGCCGACCCTTCTAATTAAATGATAAACATTTTCATTCAAACATTCTGTCTGCTACAGCTTTGCCATTTTTTTACAGACGACCATTCCTTTGAAGTTCACTCGGTGGAATATTAAAACACATCATAATATTACAACCCCTATTAATTTCGCGCTGGCCCCCGAAGTTAGACTGTCTGATCCGATAAAAGCTCGGCGGACGGTGGGCTCGTATTTAAACGAGCTATTTTAGGTGGCTTGTAACTATAGCGCCGAGAACAGCGCACAGAGCCGGCCCAATCGCTTATTGGGATTGGAAGTAAAGCCTTTCGGTCGGCGGCCTTCCAATTTTGATGTTATGTAACTGAACCGAATTAACTCGCTGCGCGGCCGCCGCTGTTCCGCGCCGCCCGCCAGCCGTTAGTTCAAACAAGCGCTACACGATCCAATTTCGAATAAATATTGCTTTTTAACAGTGTAATAAGAGTTGTGGTTGGTCTGTTGTAATTAAAATGCTCGTTCAGCCTGAAAATCGGCTTTAAAATGTGGTTTTGGTCCGCTATTTCATATTGAAATTAATTGTACTTCAATTGGATTTGGTTACCAATTAACAGATGTATTTGAAGTGGTGTATGTTGACTACTTATATGACTGTGTATGTATGAATAACTTATGTGCTTTGATTATTGAAGAACATTATAAATCGTATATCCTATTAGTCAAGTTGGTATATAGTTTCTCATGTTTCAACTACAAATTACTGGTTACATTTCAATTACCTAGCTCATATTATTCTATGGTAGTTATAATAAAAAAAAACACGACCAAATTTAACGAAGCATTCATACCACTTCGCTGGTCTCAATCAGCATCCTGTGGTCCATAAGTATACCTACTTATACAAAATATACGAATACACTTAATTTAGTACTCACAAAATTAGAATCAAATATTTGCTACGTCAAATAATATTGAACGTTATTTTACGATACAATGAATCCACGAAAACTCTCTTTTATGTTGGCTGCTGTAATTCTCAAAGTCCCGGAGCTCACTGGGCCTGAAATACAGCAGATATAATAAGCCCACGACGAATGATATTATTTTTATGAAATACGAACAACCTACACAATATACACCTACATAATTTTGTATGTTTTAAATAGTTAAAGGACATGAGAGACTCGGTAATTTATAGTATATCTTATAAAATAAAATAAAATAAAATAAAAAGCCTTTATTTCTACAGTCCTTAAGGGTAATCTCATAAGTATGGTTAGAAAAAAAAAAAATAATTAACTAAATAATAATAAAAAAGTACGTTAATACTTAAATATTTTTTCTAAGCTAACGATACTGTAGTCGCCTTGACGGCGTAGGCCTCCCCTAAATCCCTCCACATATCTCTATTCCGTGCCTTCCTCATCCAGTCGGGTCCACAATTTTTGACAAAAACATCTCGCCATCTCTGTTTTGGTCTTCCCTGTTTTCTCTTTCCTTCTCGTGGGATCCACTCTGTGACCCGCTTTGCCCATCTAAAATTTTCCATCCTACATATATGGTCTTTGAGAAAGGAAGACGAAGAGAAACTAGCTGTGTGTCAGAGAAAGATGGAAAGAAGTATTTTAGGATTGAAGATTTCGGATAAAATAAGTAACAAGATCATAAGAGAAAGAACTAAAATAATGGATGTAAAAAAAGTGATCAGACAGACTAAATGGAACTGGGCGGGCCATATATATGTAGTATATCTTACTATCTCTAATATCATAAAAGCTAGTCAAACATTAGCGACTGTTGAAAATATAAAATGGGGCAGCTGGGGAAAAAAATCCATATAGTATGCTACGAATTTCTGAACAAAAGGTGTTCGTAATATTGAAATATCGTCATGAAAACTAACGCAATTCCGGAAAGACACCAGAGAGAGGACTGTGCCATCTAGAACTACCCGCACTAAAACATCGAACTACCCACAAAATTGACGGCCTTATTTATACCGTATATATTTCTAATAAATATCACAATTGGTAATTGGAGACATGTAAAGCAGCGTACGAACTGGGTGTTCACACACACAAACATTGTTTGCTTTTGCATCGTTTTCATACCGCAGCAGTTCCAAACTTGTTAATAATTCGCGAATGCGGTTGCCACTCTGCAAATTTTTCGAGTTGCATGGAAATGCAGACGCTATTTTTCTCTTTGATAACTACCTACTTATCAAATGCCTCGACCTCAGTGTGTTGCCCTTTCTAATTGGTTTCTAAAATATCTAAATGAATACCACTGATTACTATGATGTCGCAAAAAACTATTTCTATACTTATTGTTGTACAGTGTGAGTAGGTATGCACATCCCACTAAACTAGCTTGCTCATATTATTTTAAATACTTAAACCTGAGTGAGATTTGAGTATTATTAGTTGCTGTTCCTGAGAATGTACTCGTACACATTGATTTGTTCATTGAAAAGAGTAACCATTGAGTTTCTTGCCGGATCTTCTCAATGGAAGCAGCATTCCGAACCGGTGGTAGATTCTGACTATTCATAAATGATTTGTTGGGTTCCATGAATAAAAAAATAATTGAGTTTGAGTGTAATATAGAGTAGTCTTAATTAAGCAGTCTTAACTACTTACCTACTTCAAACTAATGACATGAATTTCAGGCGACTCTCTCTACTTTTATAACTCTACATAACATCTGTCAATAATTCGACGCACAATTCCATGTGCTGAACACTGCTAACACATTACTGTATAAACTTCTAACTCGAAAGTTATACCGACATCTGCGACGGACGCTTTCTAATTAGACCCGGTTTAAAAACGTACCGCGAGGCAAGTACTTGTACCCAACTTCTCTCACCTGGACCTTTGCTAGCGTTTTCAACTGTATTGATTTTAGAAATTACGTTTTTACTGTAATTGTTTTGTTACCTCTATCGAAAGTAGGGCCGGTAGGGCGTATGTTAATTCGTGGGCGCTGTACTTTACGTTGTATTTCTTATGTGTCTGCATTATTCATACATAAATAAGTAATGGACGACGGCGGTGCCGATTACCTGTGTGACGTATGCCCAATCGCGATTATGAGTGCATAGCATCAAAACATAGACAAAATTATGTAGGTACTAGCTGTGCCCACGGACTTCGTCCGCGTAGTATTTAACGTAACAAAAATTTCGGGATTATCGGGATAAAAGTATCCTATATGTTAATCCCGGTTATAAACTATCTGTGTTCCAAATTTCATTCAAATCCGTTCAGTAGTTTTTGCGTGAAGGAGTAACAAACATACATACATACATCCACATTCACAAACTTTCACATTTATAATATTAGTAGGATAGGATGACATAACAATAGGTAGGTAGGTAAGTACCTAACATCACCAAAACTTTTATCCATCATTTTTATAACAATACCCTCTGCTCAGAACATAGCATAATGCGTGCTCGTCATCCCATCGCTCAGCGTGTGAATCATTGTTTAATTGAGGGTTGCGGGGCGAAGGGGGGATGGTGGCCGCGGGTGTGCGGGCGGCGGGGAGCGGGGAGCGGGGGACGCATCGATCGTCTCGGGTAGCTATAGCAACGGCCCCGCGCGCCCCGCACACCCCTGCGCCCGATTCATTTGTAATCATTTGTTTCGCGGACATCGAATAATGGAAGTCGCCGAGGGCGCGATTTTGATGGATCACCGGCGGATAGGCAAACCCGTGGTGATACAATTGATAAGCGTTATGAAACTCATGTTAAAAAGATATTAAAATCTAATGAGTTTAAACATAGTTGTATACATATCATTTGCCAATAAATAAGCAAGTAGGTAGTAGGTATATTCCGCCTATAACAAAAAAACCGCCTACAATCAGGAGAACAATGGAGAGGAATCAAGAGCTCTGAACCCAAACCTTACCTAAGTAGTTGTTAGTACCCGTTGCTATTTTTCGATCTTTCGTAGGTGAAGGTACCTGTATAATTATCTATACTACAACAAATAAATAAAATTGGAGTGTCTGTTTGTAATATCAAAATAACACATTTTCACTAAATGCATATGAAAGTCATACGACACCTACAGTAAAAAAGCGATTTAAATTTTTTTTGTTTGTCTGTGTCTGTCTGTCTGTATGTTTGTTCCGGGTAATCTTCGAAACGGCTGGACCGATTTTGACGGGACTTTCACTGGTAGATAGCTGATGTTATAAGCAGTAACTTAGGCTAATCTTATTATAGAAAACAAAAAAAATAGTCCTGTAGCGCGGTCTCAGAACGCGGGTGCGGGCTTTTTTGTTAAGTAAAATTCCACGCGGACGAAGTCGCGGGCTCAGCTAGTACATATACAATTATGAAGGTATATAATAATTAACTTCCTTTAATAATTCTAAGTGACAATTTACATTATGAAGACATGGCACGATTATTTCTACATACGACATGTAAAGAAAAATAGAGCGTAAATATGCCTACTAGACAATGATGAAATTTGTATTGACAAATACATAGGTAACATGACATAATATGAAATTTCCAATAAAGACCATTCCCTTAGTGCCAATAAGTGCAATTATATCGTATATGCGGTCCCTTTTGCAACGGCCCCGACGCTAGGTAGCCGGTTGTGCTCGATGAAATTAAAATCAAGAGAGAACCGACAGCTCTCCTCAATTTTCAACAGCGTATTGGCCTGTGCAAAAGTCTTTCTGCTAGCGTTTTATTTTGTACACGCTTGATACTTTTTAACTTCACTTTGAGCCAAAGTGAAATCGTTTTTGTGCTTTATTTGTTATCGCGTTATAAAGAGCATGAAGGCAATGTATTCTAGAAAGTATAAGGTAATGAAACGATGACTGAAATATTTTGAGCCAATTAGCTTTGCCTTTCAAGTGGTAGTCGCCTCTAGAAATTGCAATGACTTTATGATAATGTTGTTGAATAAATATACTAAGTTCATGCAAGACAGTCTCTAAGTCAATACCTACAACGGTGAAGGAGTGACACGAAAATAGACAGTAGATGGTTTTATTAAAATAGTTCTAAATTTAATTTAAATTGACATTAAGGTTTTCAACACAGAATGAACCACTAATTGTATAAAATATCTATCCGCATATAAGTCCCGCATACTACTAATTTGCACTTAAAGATTATTTCCTTTTTCTTTCGCTTCTCAGTGAACGTGGTATTCTTAATGTGTTAAAGAATTTTTAATAATAATGTCTTATGATTACAAATCAAATCTTTGGTGTTAAATAATAGTTGAAACTGGCTGACTGATATATCACCAACGCACTGCCTAAACTGTTATAATAAGAAGCATGTCATTTTAACAGTAGGTGCCTTTTATACCATAGGCATCGATATTAAGGAGGAATTTTGGAAACATCCATCCCTAAGAGGATAAATCGAGGGATATAAGTTTGTATGTAAATTCCTTTCCAAGATCCACGCGAACGAAGCCGCAGGCGAGAGCTTGTCTATACTACTTACGAAAAAGTACACAAAACACATTGATATCTAGTCCGTGACCAACTAAAACAAGCCATAAAGCTAATGCAATAAAGGCTACTGAGCACGAAATAGTAACTAATCCAGCAACGCTGCAAACAAATGCTGAAAGCGTACTCGGAGTTGTTCTACATTACGAGTGAGTTGCATGATGTATGAGGGGTTGATTCAACCACCGAGTGTCGTGGTCAGCTCGCTGGCTCAAAGGAAATCTCATTTGGGACCTCATCCTCCCGCACGCCGGAGGGCGGGGTGGCTCGCCCGGACATCTATTAAAATTATTTCAGAAAACCCAACACTTGGGTACATCTCTCCCGCTCGCTCCAATTTATACCGTGTTTTATACTTCATAGCTCTTTTGTTGTTCGATATCGACGCCGTAATTGGAAAAGCCCTTTGAAGTGAGCTGTTTTTTAAAATACATTTTGCGTTTGCTTTCACCGTGAACATTTGATGTTAAATTGGATTAATTAAGTTGAGTACTTTGTACAACATTTGAATAACGGAAAATTGATGAATATGTTTACCTTGTCGCGTTTTATAAATGGAGAATGAATAACAATTTTTCGCATAGGTACGTGCCTATTTATATTATGAGCCTATATCATTTTGATTATACTTGAATTTTACTTGATTAATGTTTTATTAGGGCTTATTTATTTTCGTACAAAATATTCAACATATAGGTATAATGTAATTTAATAAGAGCGCAAAAATTTTACCAGTATATAATATAGAGCTACAAAATGTTTCAAATTACGAAGTAGAAGTAATTAGTTCTACACATCTCGTTCCATTTAAAATTACAATGTAGCATTCCCTTTGTACGCAGTACATAATTAACGAATATCGTAGCGCTGTTGCTACGGTTTGCTACGCCGTAGACGCGCGTAGCACTTGTAGATTCACGCCCAGTTGAACATTCGATTAATTCTGCTGAAATTAATGTCGCGAATGGAATATTTGGTATTCGTTTGTAATTCAGTGAACTGGCAGAACGGAATTAGTCTACTAATTGAATCCTCAAACGTATCAGAAGTAGTAGTAAATGTATCAGAATATTGATTATTGAATTGAAATATCGCCAGACTCACACCAACTGTATAGTCCTAATCTAAGCACAGCTTGTCCTATGGGTGCCGTTAAAAAAGGCCATTTCCGAAATTTTCCCCGGCGGGAATCGAACCCGCAACCACTATGTGCAGTGAGCCGAGCAGCCTACGCTCGAACCACTGCGCCAAGCGGTCGTCAAATTACTCTTACCTTTAGGTACCATCTATAAGAGGATACAAAACACTTGTTTCAAAATAATTTCTTTTTAAATGTACTCTTAACACAATGATTCTCACGCGTGAACACGCGTAGTATCGCCCGCGTCCCGCCTCGACACTTCCAATACTATATTACCATAAGCGTTACGTAAACGCGATGGCGAGAATCGAATTTCAGTCGCGTCATGGGTATTATGTGCCCTTTCGTTCTTTATATTGTTGCGAAAATTCTTCGGTAAAAAGAAAACGTACGACCACAGATCACATGTCAGGCAGCAGGCTGTACCTTGCGATATTGTATTTTCTATTACAAGGGCGTTCCTCCTTTCCTATAACCTTTTGAAGCCGACTTATATCTTTGTTTTGAATGAAATAAAAACTTTTTTTTTGCGATAATTTGCTGCATATTCTACTGATTTATTGGCTATAACTAAATATCACCATATTATGGTGGTTATACAGTTGGTGTGTACTGTATGGTGTACTGTAACTAAGAAACGCTTGTACTAACGCTGACGGGAATCAAACCCGCAATCATCCGCTGTAGTGAGCCGAACGGCCTACGCTGAAAACACTGCGCCAAGCGGTTGTCAAATACCTATTAAAATTTCTAGCAATAACAAACCACTAACATAGGTTAGTAGTAAGTACCTATATATATCTGTTGTTAATGCCGCAATCAAGCTATCCCCAGGCGCTACTCTCGCCCGGCGGCCCCCGCGTCCCCCTCGACCCATGCCCCCGCGCCCCGCGACCAGGGACCCATTAGAGCCTGTATCGAGCCGGGATCCACTCAATCACGGCAGACGTCCGTCAACTTTTGTCCGCAGCCGCCGGACGCTGCCGGGCTTAGCGATATGAATACCCGCCTAGCGACCCTCGCCGGCGGCACTGCCTTTGACTAATTTGCGATATTAAATATTTTGCGTATGCAGTGCTCGCCCCTAGGCATTAGGGCCCTTTATTACAAATGGAACTCGTAATAAAAAAGTTGCAAGAGCATTTTTGATGGTCATTCGAAAAGCTACCTTCTGGCTATTTGGTCTGACTTTTTCAGATTCAGATTTGACTTTATAGTATTTTTTTTATTATAAATAATCAATTCTGTAGACACTCGTTCGAGCTGGGGCTATCACGTTAGCTACTTAAAACGCAATCTCAGGTTCCATGGTGGTGGTATGGTATGGTTCAGAATTGCTTTTCTATTGCGTTTTAAGTAGCTAAAGTGATACGGGCCCTGCCCGATGTTAAGCAGTTACTAAGGTTGCCATTGGTATTGCAAAAAATGGTTATACTTAGATGTGTGTAATACCAAAGGCATTGCTCCTAGCTGCTCTCACGATGTCGTTGCTACGTTACGAAGACGTTACGGCGATCTTCTGTGACAAGGATGGTAGTGTCCCGCTTGAGACAACCTGCATATGAGCTGTAGTTAATTGGCAGCTTCACTCTACTACCGTTTAACTCGATTTAGGAGGATAACTCCTTAAAATCCTACTATATATATTAATATATATTAATATTATAAATGCGAAAGTTTGTGAGTGTGGATGTATGTTTGTTACTCTTTCACGCAAAATCTACTGAATGGATTTGGATGAAATTTGGAACACGGATAGTTTATAACCTGGATTAACACATGGAATACTTTACTTAAGTCTACGCGGAAGAAGTCGCGGGCAGCAACTAGTATTAAATAATCTGTAGATAGAGCTTATGCTCATTAAAAGTATAAAAAACATTACGCGACGACATTGGAAGCTATATTTTCATTGTTATGTATAAAGTTACAAGAAAGCATGGACTTCTATAATCACTGGAGAAACCAGAACCATGAAAAACAAACACTACATAGAATACTTAAGCAGCACTCAAACCGATCGTGGCATATAACATTATAAAACCGTAAGACAATACTGGAACTTTATCTGTTTTCGGATGGCTGGTCACGTTTCACCATAATAGCGGTGTTTACAAGCTCGCGAAAAAAAAAGCGGGATGGGTACAACCTTAGCTCGAAAGATTCGCGTATGTTGAAATCCAGCGATACTCATACTAAAATATTAATTATATCGTAAACACAATAGTATATACAGGAAGTTGTGCTATCATGTCTTAGGTATTTAAAACAATATAATCTATGAGACTGGACATCGTTATTTTAAAACATCTGATATTATGTTTTTAAATGTTCCAACATTTTTGTACTTAGTTAAAACTCATCCTATAAGTGCATGTTGCAAAAAGATTAAAACCTCCATCACATTTCGTAAAATGTTTTTGAGCATTGACGCGGTGGTTTCCGGCCGAGTAATTTTAACATTTCAGTGAATTTCTGCGGCGTGTCAGCACCAGAGACCGGCCCGCTCCGGCTGCTATATTATTAAGCTAAACGTCTCTATGAGGCCGCAACCTAAAGTAGAGCTGTGCGGTAAATTCATCGCTATGAAGAAAAGGCGTTGTTAATAAGCTACTCTACTTCTACTCTCTACTCTGGTTGACAGTTTTATATTATGTCTCATGATCTATTTTATTAATATACTAGCGGCCCGGCCCGGCTTCGCACGGGTAAATTACGGTTACATTGTTTTTAGTTTTAGTAAGGATCCCTAATTTTTTTTTAATATAGCCTATGCCATCTAGGGATAGTGTAACTTCCCAAAAGTGAAAGAATTTTTGGCCGATACCCTGGCCGATATGTCCCTGCATTTTCAATCTGTGATATCTTCGAAAATATTCATTTAAATTACATGCTGTAAAGGGCCATATTGATCTATATAAATTTTAAGGATTAATGCAGTATCGCTCAAAATCGGTTCGTGAATAAGCCATTATTTCTCGTATAAAGTAAACGATAAAAAATGGTTATTGTGGGTTATCCCTAAGAGATAGACATATATCATAGCAGACTTTTTTGTAGACCTTTTTAAAGTGTACAAAACTGTACTAGATTATTTTGATCTAACTCGTAGGGTTCAGCCAGCGTTTGCAATGTAAGCGCAAAAAATGAGTTTATTTACGACATCACATCGGAAACCTCTAAAAATATCAGTGTTTCTCTACTATATTATGCATGTATTATACATTCCTCTAAACATTCCTCTTGAATCACTCTATCTATCAAAAAAAACCGCATCAAAATCCGTTGCGTAGTTTTAAAGATCTAAGCATACATAGGGACATACAGACAGCGGGAACGACTTTGTTTTATAATATGTAGTGATAATAAATATAAACATTATAATAACACACAAACAAACATTAACACGCCGTATTTAGATTTTTTAAACCAATTTCATTCCTTTTTAATGGCCTATGTTAAATTCTACAAAATTATCCAGATAATATTTTTATGATCGATCGCTCGGATAGAAATTCGGTCTGTATTCCCAATGGGGCAAATTACGGATATGTTCTTTTAGTTATTTACCTTAGTCTGGGTACGGACTTGGATCAGTTCAGTCCAATGCACGCATGGTACAAATATTTCTTAGTTTAGGGCCGTAAAGTTGGTGTACTAGACTGTCGATATTTATTTATTAATCTCCCGCCACCGCTCTTCACAAAGCTTCCAGTTTCGCGTCAACACGATATGCCGTGGGTGACGCAATCAATGTAGCCAGGACGAAACCACTCTCAAACGATGCATAACACCAAATAGCTTTGATATTTCTGTCACTGACAATATTACATGGACGAGAACCACCCCAGTCCGAGCAAATGTTTGCGTTACACAGGGTCCTGCTGATAAGCAAATAGTAATTTAGAATGGATACAGCAAGCGTAATGCATGTTTTAATTTGTTCGAGTAAATATTTATCAATGGAGATGTAAACAGAACTTGTAGCAGACTTGTTACTAGCAGGTATAAGCGGTAAATTAAATGAAAAAACAAAATACAACAATTGCATCTTAAAAAAAAAAAGTTATTGTATCATGACCTTTTTAGCAATCACTACCTAGTACCCTCTATCCACTTATTAAGGTTTCATCTGGGACGCGGACTTAAGTTAAAAGAACATTTTTTTCATCAAACCTACCGAACCGCAATAAATAAGCTTGATTTAAGGATGATTAATCTACGTGATCCTATCGCTAATTGGACAGGATACCAATTTGAGGATGTCACCTGGCTAATTCCACGTCCTAGACAGACGTTAAGCTAGAAGCTCCTTTCACCCCACCTCCCGACGTTAGGACATGGTGGGAGCCACACTACCTACATGTTAATACATTGAAATTGAATGAATCGAGGATAAAAACTGTGGCAGAGCCAAGCTCTAATAATATATTATGTGCTAAATATCTACAGTCAATAATAATGTCAAAGCGTACCGTGTCTTACCCTGCTAGTCCGAATTACTTTATGTATTTCTGGGTAATCTCAAAAGGCAACACCCTGGAGTTATTATATTAACCCTTTGTAATTATTAATCAGATATGCAAATACCGATTAAAAATATTACAAAATGTAAAAAGGCAAGCCCTCTGAGTTTCTTGCCGGATCTTTTCAATCGAGGTCGGGTTCCGATCCGGTTGTAGATATAAGAAAAAAAAATGGCAACTTCTAAGTGCCCCTGTAGACCATTTTTGTTTTACCTATATTTAAAAAATCGTAATAAATTTGATTATTCCGGCTCCATCTCGCTTACTCTCACAGCTTTAACCCCACCCAGTCGAAATTACGCACTTAAAACGAGACTAATTCGATTGAGTTTGATGCAGGCACAGACAGAATTTATTATAAAGTAGCTCCGGTCGGAGTGCGTCGATATAAACTGTCCAATTAATTGCTATAATCCGATTAGGGTGCCCGGAGTACCTATTTCAGGTGGGGTGCCTTTGTCTGACCTTTGAAGAGCGGTTTTAATTTTCCTTGAAATATCTACTGTGTCCGCTTGGCGTAGCGGTCCGCGCGTAGGCCGCTCGGCTCACTGCACCGATTGGTTGCGAGTTTGATTCCTGTCAGGGTAAATTACGGAAATGGCCTTTTCGTCATTTTCCCTGGTCTAGGTGTCAGTGGGATGGCCCCCTGTCCATAGTACTAGTTGGTGTGTTCGTATGGCGATATTTATTTATTTATTTTAGTTATCTCCACGTAGGTTCTTCAATATTTAGCTTAGTTCAAAATTATTGAACTTAGTGTCTTACTGGTAAAACAAACGTCACGCAAAAGAAAAACATGACGGAACGTGTTAGTTTCGTAATAAAGAAAGAGGCCCTCGCGAATATATACGCCCAGAATATTTTATCTCAAAGTCCCGCTATAGCAATCCCAAATAATGAGCGGTAAACCTTATTCTAGCTGCTCCAGATGGTTCTCGCATCGAAAACATCAAAGAAAGAAAACCCTAAAGAAAAACTAGAATTTTCTTCGAATATGCTACATCGGTCTCTAATGACCGGGCAGACGGTCGAGGTCAGTCCTGGACCAAATTCTTTGTCCTCTCCGCCAGTGTTTTTTGACGTACCTAATTATTATTTTTAACGCGTAGTATGAGGGCGGGCGGGCGGTAGCCGGGCGTGGTGGGTGGAGGGTGGGATGAGGGAGTTAGTTATCGGCAGGGATGGCGCTGATTCCCTTTACAAGTTTTATTATAATTATTTTCAATACATACAATATGCTAATAGATAAAATAAAAACAGAAAGTCCTGGGTACGTTGATAGAAAATACGTTGTATTAATAATTTATTTAATGTTCATCGATTACAATTCGAGTTTAAATTATGGGAAGTAGCCCTTAAGTGAGCAAAATCTTGATAAAAGAAAATAAATTGTAAATTAATTCCACCAATTCATGTTTCGTGCAAAGTTTTTTTTCTATTTTGAGGGTTATTATATTCTAAAAGGTTTAAGGGGCAGCCCTACGTGCCCGTGATGTTGCGACACAGCAGCGGCGTATAGCTTTTGGCGTTTATCGGATGGGCACACGCATTTCACGGTCTACCACTCGGAGGCTGATCAAACAACCTTTATTAGATTGGCTGGAACCATTTACGGGGGGAACGTTTTATTGATGGACGCAAAGAACGCTGTTCGCGTGCATTTACCTAAAGGCTGTACAGTTGCAGCACATAAATTGCTTTTATAAGTGTACATTAAAATACTAAACCGTTTTTCAAAATATATTTGAAGATTAAAAAAATAATTTATTATGTTTCTAGAAGGGATGTTACAGTTGATTCAAATGGTAAATATTTGTCTTTTTCCTAAGTTAGAGTTGTTAAGTTTCCTAAACAGATTCAACAGATTCAGATTTGATAATCCACAGATCCTCGCAAAAGAACACCGATTCCGACCAAGGATGATACGTGAGGCCATTGAAATTAAAAAACATCCTAATTTCAATAGGGAAGATGGCTGGGTGCTACCACCAACTTGGGATCCAGTAATTAATATAATTAAATCCAAAACCAAGTGTACCATTGCAAGACCTCGAGACACTGTGAGCACTTTCTGCGTGGATCGGACCGCAAACAACAACTTAATATGAGGGTACCCAGTTACTAACTATGACATCAGGACGTCTAACACCTCAGTCCCCCCGTGACCATGGCTGCTGTAAAGCAGCCGAAACGTCGGGAACATAAATTAAATAAACGCGATAAAATCCGAAAAATAGTTTTATTTCAATGTGTAGTATTCGCGTAAATATAAGAAAACAATAAGTTTCCTAAAATTAAAAAGTACAGACAATGACTCCTTCCGAAAGCACAAAATAATAAAGGACACTTCTCATTTACCAACTCGTAAGTACAGAAGAAATAGAAATACATTGACTAACATCATGGCGCCTTAATGAATGCTAGAAATGACTGTACCTACCACAAATAAAAATCTTATAAGTGGTATGAATTGTTTTCTGATGGTTGGTAGCGGTAGTGATTTAAAAAGTCAGGTGTTAGAAATAAACCCATCAGATTGTTTTAGATACCTATACTCGTACAATAGATTCTGGTAGGTACATGCTCTTTCTTATTTAAGGCTAAAGCGCCCACCTAGCCCGCGAAGTTCAAATTTTTTGTGGTTTTTAGAAACTTTTCAAAATCTGACAATAATAAAAGGCACATTTTGTAATTGGCGACAAAGACCGTGTGCCGTGCATTTATTAATATATCCAACTTACTCTAAAACATTTCAAGAACGACAGCTATCCAGATAGTCTGGCATTTTTTGTATATTTAGTGATTAACTAGTATCATATCCACCGTGTTAATAGTTAGAGTAAAATAAATGTATTAATAAACGCACTGCATACTGTGTTTGTCGCAAATCACAAAATGTTGTGTTAAATGTTTTCAGATTTTGGATAAACTATAAAAATACTCGAAAATTTTGAAATTCGCCATGCAAAATATCTTGTCTTATTTGAATAAGACCTTATATAGAGGTTGGTACTGTAATGGTAACCCCTCATAAAATGTTTTTCTACCCACAATTAGACATAAAACAATTTGAGCAGACGGCCGCTACAGCTTTTTACAGCCCCTATCAACTTCCGCGTTTAATTCCCCCTGACCATTAATTACGGATTATACAAGGGCGCTCTACAGCCTATTCATTTTTTTCGCACGGGATTTGACCATCCCAACATAAAATGCTGTCAATTTTCCGGATATCAAACTTGTAAAAGTATTTTTCTGTTAAGGTGAAGCCTGACTAGCCCGCGAAATTCAAAATTTTCGAGTATTTTTATAGTTTATCCAAAATCTGAAAACATTTAAGACAACATTTTGTGATTTGCGACAAACACAGTATGCAGTGTATTTATTTTACTCTAAATATTATCACGGTGGATATGATACTAGTTAATCACTAAATATACAAAAATGGCCAGATAATCTGGATAGCTGTTATTCTTGAAATGGTTTAGAGTAAGTTGGATATATTAATAAATGCACTGCACACGGTCTTTGTCGCGAATTACAAAATGTGCCTTTTATTATTGTCAGATTTTGAAAAAATTCTTAAAAACTTCAAAAAAATTTAACTGCGCGGGCTAGATGGGCGCTTTAGCCTTAAAATGGATATACTCTATTGTAGCGCAATTCATAAAATAATAGTCAGAGAGAAAGTAATAAAGAAATAATGGTGCTAAATCTGTTGGCAATCAATCACGACTATACTAAATTTGACACAACTTAAAATATTGCCGCCTTGGTCTTGCATTATGATCATGAGAAGGAAGACAATACCTACATTTGTTAACTCAAATTTCGTCACAACATATTTATAACCGGTGTCTTTATTTGATACAAGATTGAGTAAGGAAGTTGACTAGCAAAAGAAACACCACCAATAGATTTATATTTCAACTTGTATGTTTCAATTTTTTTCCAGACTTATTCATTTAATAAACGAACTTAAACGAATTTGACTGCCATTGAAAGTGCTTTCCATTTAGACCTCATCTCTTTATCAAAACACGACCGACGTCTGTCAATAATCGGCTTATATCCTTCCCGCCGGTGCAGCGGGAACCTCGAGGGGTAGTTCCTACCCTTGCATAAAGTATTTAGTATTGAGGTTGACTATAGTTACTAAACCTGCTCAGGTTTGCAGGGTATACATTTAAAATTTGTTGATAGTATTAGTATTCTTTGTTCATTAGCGATTAATTTATTTAATTACATATAGTTTTTGGTGACTTTAAACATGTTGATATGAAGTAGGTATTGTAATCGTAACTTCACCATGTCAGAGGCTACCCAATGTAAGATTTACCGCTAAACAAGTTTTATAAGTAAGGAGGTACGTCTGTACCTCGTCACCATTTTCTGTGTACATAGGTACTATGGGCCATTTTTTTCAGGACGCAAGTTAATTATATACTGGTCACTTTTGACAGTTTTCTTATACTAAAACTGTCAAATCTGACGTATTCATTTACGCGATACGTCAGTTGTTGAGACTTACTGCGAGTCGAATCGAGCGACAGTCGTTAGTAGAGGTGGGCAGGTGGGCCCCAGGTACATGTCTAAAATTCTGATATGCTCAAATTGAAGTAGACACGCTACTTAATTATGGATTTCAAAATCTCGTTCTCTATCATATTCAAGCGAGGCTCTCCGCTCATTTATCAAGTACTCCCTCGCAAACAGCTTTTAATTTTGTAACAAGAATCTCATTACGGCGGCAGGGCTTGCAGGGGGTACCTGCGTTGTGACGCTCCCGGCTCGCCCGGGCCCGCGGGGGACTGCTGTATGCCCTTATTGTTGTACTCTTTACATTACGCTTTAACGAATAATATTGTTATAAGAAGCGAAGGCTTCAGAACACGCCTGAATGATGTTACCGTTAGTAAATTCTTAATAGTACAAGTTTGTAATTCTTATAACAACAGGTACAGAGTTTTCATTACATGGGATCATGTGTGAGAATACCAGTTGTGGTTTCACCGGGACTTTTTTATAAAAACATCTTACCACTGTTTTGGGCTAAGAGAACCTGATTGACAGCAATCTGTTTCTCTTGATATCTGTATATTTCTGTACCCGCTGCTTTATGGCATAAGATTTGGTATAACTAAACGAACTACCAGCTAGCTTCTTATCTCCAAACGTAGGTTCTGATCAAATGTATTTCATCCCACGCATATTACCTATAATTTACTTAAAAAAAGTACGTACAGTGTCCCTACAGCGCATAAACGAATACATTAATGTACCTATTCGTTTGAATAAACAGCAAATGTGCACTTCCTTTCATAAAAAGTCGTTTAATAAAGTTCGTATTAAAAAGTACTTATGTTCGTCGCCTGTAGCGATGTTTCTGTATTATTTTTGCTTTTATTTGCTCGCAGTATATTAGATTCCGGCTGTCGCCATGGCGACGAGCTCGCCCGGGCCCGGCCGCCCTGGGGAGCCGGCACGCGCACTAATTCACCTGTCTCGCACACACACAAGCTCCCACAGACAGACGCAGCCTCACCTGGCTGAAGCGCGACGTACACCGACAACATTACACGCTCGTATGCACGCGGCACTACCTTGCACATGAATAACACGTCCGATTAACAACTTTATTGCGTGAAATATAGAGTTCGATGTCAAAACCTCAATGCCTATCGGTCGCGTAGCTTTTCATTTTGGCATACAATATAGCAGAGTGACAGCGAGGCTGCGAGCTCCGCTGTCCCGGGCACTAGCCCGGGAAACACTCGTTAAACCCGTCCGCAGCCAACTGTAACTGCATCGGAAGCGAGGCAGTCATCTCACGGATTGCATCGGGCCCGCGTGGTCCGGGCTTTCTGCCGGTTTTCGACATTCGCTCGCCACTAGTTTCCGGTTTTCAGATCTGTAAATTCAATTCGAATGAGTTCACGATTCGTCGCGCGCCGTGTTGCGAGAGGCGGCGGAGACTTCAGGCGCAGGTTGGTGGAAACTTCCTTTGTACGGTCGACTTACTATGAACGCAGTTATCGGGAAATGTTAAGACGCTCGTTGCCAAACATTGGCAGTGCGCCAATACACTGTTACCTAAGGAATCAGAAGGGGTATTTGTGCAGCGATAGCGTGGATATTCGCTGAGAAAATAAGACTTAAAGCTGCGCTAAGTGCATCGATAAGTCGGAGCTCATAATTCAAGCTGAACGGTGAGAAATTGCCGAAATTTACATAACTTCTGAAGCTGTATCCGCGTATGTTTTAATATTGATATAAATGAAGTTATTTTATGCAATTAGTGAATGTTATAATTTGTTCACCTAGTTATCATATTTTAATTAAAGAACAGTATAATAACTTATTTAGAGCAAACATCAACAAGTAACAAATAGGCATCGTAATCTAAAGAGTTAATTAAAGTTGATATTTTAGTATTATTATAACTATAAGCTTATACTTTATTAAACATTAAATATAAATATTATTAACTATGTACTTAATAATGATTAATAATAAATGATTTTAAGGGCGACCATCATTAAGTAGCACTTAGGTACTCGTATCATAAGCTTTTGACGTAATCGTTAAAAACATTCAATAAAAATATTGATTTATAATTTATTAATATTTACAGTATAACAACTACTTATAAACGAACTTACAGTAAATTTAAATAAAAAATAAATAAACAAAATAAAATTATATGTACAAAAGTGCTTCCACATCGTCGTCGATACCAAAAGTGCCCAGGAGGCTGGCCGCATTTTTATAATTAAGTTAGATTTAAGATTATTATTATGTATTGATGACATAGGTACTACTACTATTTATTACTTCTACTTATTTTATTATGACACCTCATGTTGGTTTATTTGATAATATAAGAAAATAACGATACTGCTGGACGAATTATAAATGTGTACCTACTCTATTTTTCCATTAACTTATGAAATAATTTAATTTATAATTTTATAAACTTCATTATTTTTATAACGAATACCATTAGTGAAATTACAAATAACTTTATCTATAGCTATTATATTTCAGGTTTTCCTGCGTATTCCTCTTGCTCGTAGCGGGTCGTGGGACGTCATGCTGCTTGTAATCACTTTGGTATTAAATTATTAAAATAAATAATATCTCAAGCGTTTGTTTATCATTTACCACGATTCAACATCTTAGGAAAATGTGCAAACAATTAAGCATGAATGGCGCCTGTAGTGGCGATTACAGCAGGAGTTAGGCTTAATGGTCCCTTTTCAGTCCCCCTGCCATTCTGCACACCCCTCGGCTCAGTAACCAGTTTAGTGGTTATTCGCAAATAATTATTAATGATAATTTTTCACAAAATTTTGTAATAGCGTTATAATTTGCGTGTCTTCGGTTTTATTCATCGAATAAAATGGTTTTTCATTACTCATACTCTGAAAGTAGGTCTGAAGTTGCCTGAGGAGCGGGTTGAAAGTAATACTTTTCCGGCCCGGGAGAATCGCTTTCAACTGACAGCTGTCAAATTATATAAAAAAAACTAGCTCCATTTTCACATTTCTATGGAACCATGTTCAAACTTTTTCTACAGTCACTCAATTACAGCACGATGTAAAATTGAAATAACAAAAAGTTAAGTATTAATTAAAGAATATATATTTTTAAATGACTTAATTATAATTTAGTTTCAACAATTTCTTTAAAATAACACAGATTTGGCAAAATATTTAAAGATGAAAATGAAAAATAATGGCTAAATAATGAAGTTCTCCGGCCAACGAAAAAAAAAACAAAATAGGCGGCAATCCGATCTTTTTTTTTCGAATTGTAGAGTATTGTTTATACTTCCTTGTATTATTTCTTTAGCCAATTTCTGTTTTTATTTTTACTTTCCTTGTATTCGTAATGAAAAGCACAGTGTTTACCTCGGGTGAAAGACTTATTTTGTCCCTCGAACTATTAGCGCCCTCGCTACGCTCGGGCGCCAAACCCCGTCTCTGGACTAAGTAAGTCACTTTCACCACTGGTGTAACAATGTACTATTGAGGACATATCGATGGTATTAATATTATACTTAGGTAACAACAAAAGAACTTTCGTAAATTGTTAACAATATTCTACAATATTAATAATTAACTCTTTTAATGTGCCTATGACACCTGGGCACGGGCCTCCACTTAACGCGAGGGGGATTCAGGCCATAATCCATCACGCGGACCCAGTACAGGATTGCTGATTTCACACATGCGTTTCGAAAATTTGTTAGATTTTTTTAACGCATTGTTTCCTCATGATTTTTAGGGTTCCGTACCTCAAAAGCAAAAACGGAACCCTTATAGGATCGCTTTATTGTCCGTCTGTCTGCCTGTCGGTCAATACCCTTGTTCTCAAAAACGGATAGAGTTATCAAGTCGAAATTAATATCAAAAATCAAACGACATCAAAAATCATCCCTTAAAGGTGTAAAAAAAACCGGCTCCTAAGTCAACGCAATCAAAAGCCATTTACGTTACATATTCTGACGCTTTTCGCAAATTCACTCATCAAAACAAAGGAATCAACGCACAGCTCAAACCGCTGGTGTTAGAATCATGAAATTTTGACAATAGGGACCTTTTATACCGCAAATATCTACTAAGGAAAGATTTTGTGAAATTCCACCCTTAAGTGTATAAAATAGGGGATGAGTGTTTATGGGTAAAAAAAATCACAACTTAGAGCCATGAAAATTAGTATTAAGATTATTTAAAAATATGATTATCAGCGTTTAATAAAATTGCACCCCTAAGTGTGTGAAATAAGATAAAACCGTTTGTATTGGGTTCCGAATTTGTTTAAGCCGAAAATGTGGCTTTAGGTAAATCTTACTGTAAAAAATTGAAACACTGTGCCTAAAAATATGAAAAAATTAGGACACTATCACAGGACACGACATTGAAATTAAAATTATAATAGGGGAAATGGGTTCACTAAATCACGAGCTACAGCCGACCAAGTTAAAGCTATGTTAATTGAGTTAACTCCTCGTCATTTCTGAATAAACTCAATACTGAGATTCCAAAATCAACCGCAAATACAACTTTGTTTCTTGTATTTCACTAGATTGGAAGCCTTCATTGTGCATGTCCTGACGTGTACTTGTCCGGTTTATCATTTTCACTTAGATTTTTCTTAGAAGTGAGACATTTATTTGGCTATTAAAATAATGTAAACTCTTACTCAAAATTGTTTTTATTCATGTTAGCCAGCAAAGCATTTATGAATAGTCAGAACCTACCACCGGTACTTGTAGACAAATTATTTATTATTAAGTATTAAAAATAATATTTCAGTATTCGTCACAAAACTGGACAAACTTGTAACGCTTGTATGCTACGCCGCTACGACGTAGCATAACCGAGACGTACGTTCTAATGGTCTAGGTGTCACTGCGATCGCCACCAGTCCATTGTACGGTAGCCATAGTACCCGTTGCTTAGTTTGGGACCATACAGTTGGTGTGTTCGTGTGGCGATATAATTCTTCGTACGTTACATTTGCATTAGCATGTTTAACCCCCGACGAAAAAAGAGGGGTGTTATAAGTTTAACGTGTGTATTTGTGTATCTGTGTGGTCTGTCTGTGCCGATGAACCGATTTCAATTTTGTTTTTTTGTTAGGTATTCTGATCGAGAGTGTTCTTAGCAATGTTTCATGAATGATCGGTTCAGTCGTTTGAAAATTATCAGCTCTTTTATAGTTTCAAAAGAGGTCGTATCGGGGGTTTTCTAAATGTTCAATCTTAGTTATAAATAACACAGAAATTGCTGCCAAAACTTTTTACTAGTGGGCCACTCTTTTCATTGTTCTTACCTCTTGCTAAGCCGGTGTGACAGATTATAATAAATAAATAGACCGGTCATGTGCGTAGTGGACCACGCATAGTGTACCTAGGGTTTATTCTTCTTCGTTTCTTCACGAGAATGTGTTGGCTAAGATTTTTGGGTGGTTTAAAAAATAACCACAATGTAAACAAGATTTACAAGTATTGTTCTGACGGCATGGCAGTTGTGTGTTCATAAAAAAATCAGACTAAACCACCTAAAATATATTGACTGGCTAGAATCTTTGATTCTCAATGGTCGTAAAAATACACTGAAGTGAAAGTAACAAGTCGTTATTATTGCAGAGATTTCGGGATGTGCTCCGCCCTAGAACAATTTAACCAATCATCCTTGGCCCCGCCAGACAAAAAAATTGGGGTAAAAATCTTGAAAGCGTTAACTTTTGGTCTTTAAACACCTATAATTATATATTTTAGGAAGTAGTAGAATTTGAAGAAATAGGAATATTTGTTAAACAAGCTATAACAAATTTAATAAAAAAGAAAAGAAATTAACTTATGCCTAAAACATTATATGTATACATGTACATCGCAAAGACGTTTGCAAGTCAACAAAAGACAATACTATTAATGAAATCTGTAGGTATACCTATAGAGAAAAGAACATAGAAAATGTTGCCAGAATAAGCTTCCAACGATTATTTTATACGGAGACAAAACAAAAGCGTCGTCGATCACTAGATTCAATTACATCGTGTATGGAATTAAACGATAATACGGTCGCTGGCAAGTCTCGCATGGCCGTGTAACGGGCTGCGTCCCCGGGGCCTCCTCGTGCTGCCATTGTTGCTTCATTCTACATGCAAACACCCGTACTACAGTTTACATATTATAAGAACAAAGAGATGTGATAAAAGCTCAAAGTTGCTTCTAAAAAAGCCTAGGATTATATCTAATAAGATTTGTATAAAACGTTCGGTCCCTTTCGTTTCGAGCAAAGACACTTAATGAGATGAAAATCAGTCGCAATTTCTTTGTCACGAAAATTCAAGCTAACCAACTCTACGGTAGACTGGAGAGTCGAGCCCACGGGCTCAATAAGAATAACGGTGATAGAGACGTCCTAATGAAGAGCACTCAAAGGCATCGGTCCGGGGCTCCGAGCCCGGCCGCCCGGGCCCACATGGGCGATGCACCGAACAACCCTTAATTGAATAGCCGGGCCGGGGGCTAATCAGGGCTCAGCTGAGCGGTGCAGGCGGCGGCGGCGGGCGGCGGGCGGCGGGCGGCGGGGGTCGCGGGAGCCGGAGCCACGCGGGCTGGCCGCGCCCCCTGCGCGCGCCGCTCCGCCCCGGGAGCTCATTCAAGTAGCGAGCGCGCCCCGTGCCAGCCGCCACCCTCAGGTATGTCCATTTTGCTTTTGGTGTTTGCACGTACCGGTTGGCCGCGCGCGCTCCGCGAGTGTCGGACTGTCAGTCGTGCTGTGAGTGTTCCGTGCGGCGTGCGGCGGCGGCGGCGGGCCGTGCTTTGCCGAGGTACGTACGCATGCATCGAAGCCTGTGCCATCACGCGATATTTATGTGCTCGCTGCAGTTTCGTGACGCGACCAATTGTGTGCCCGTGTTCACCGATTATGGCGACGCGATAAGATTTAAAACTTTAAAATTTAATTTAGTCGCGAAAATTTCGGTTTAAAATTTTAATTTAAGTATTTCATGATAAAATTAAATAAACACTGACTGGATTTTAGTTTGATATAGGGTAACGTTTTCACGATTTTGAGACTTTGAATTAACCGGCTTCAGGAAATTAAAATCAAACGCAATCGCTTTCTGTGTCGCATGTCGTAAAAGATTCGCTTTATATGATTTTATAATTTCCACTGTTATAATAAATTTTAATGAAAATGCGTTCTGACTTTTCCGTCCAAAACATAAAATACTACGTGTTTCAACCACAAATAAATTATTTGGTGTTGATAGAAAAAAATACAATTTGCAATAATAATGATTGCAAACAACTGAGATTTAATTATTTCTAAGGATATTATCTATTATCTTGTTCCTTTTTCACTTCAATATTACCCAAATTAAATGTTATTTCTCGAGCATAATATTGCCAAAATATTTTCTTACTTTGCGATTTAAAAAAGACGCGACTTAATTTTCTTTGATCTATGTTGTGTAAATGTTGTGTGTTGTACTCTACTTTGATTCATTCCTTACTAATTCTGAAATCCATACTCCTTTATCCCATTTTTAGGTGGAAATTGCATCATTATATTCGTAAAGCAGAAAGTATTTCTCCCAAATCTGGAAACTGTTGCCTACTTTAAGTATTTCGTCAAAAAAGTCTTGTACCTTGCTAAAACATCTTTACGTTATGTTCTATATATAGATAAATTTACAAAATGCCGAGGCGTTACGATAGGAAATAGCTCTACATTTTGTTAAAGCATAATTAGCAAGGAAAACATAATGTGGCTCAAACATGTTTAACTAATGAGGTTTTTTATGCATAAAATACTCTTGTAATTTCATAGGTACATACATTTCTTTCATCATCTTTAAAGATTATTACTGCGACTCTTCGATGACTAGCATGAGATAGGTAGTTATTTTATGCAATTCAAATAGAGTACTTTTATGAATAGATATCTCGAATACATCCGCGTGTTACATAACACATCGCAATACGGTAATTTCTACATAGCCACGGCGTCATCTCGGGAGGGTACGAGATGCCTCTAACGGAGGGAGAGGACTTTCACTCGGCGCCGCCACTTCACCTTGTCGGCTGGCGCTGTGCCAGCCTCCTCCCAACCCTACCACCTCCCCCCCTATATCCGACCCACGACATAAAGCGTTTCATGTTAAGCTTTATACTGGTCTCACGATTTTATTATACTGCTCGTTTATATGTAGATTAGCTGTATATATGCTTATGAGGATAAAATGTCGTCGATAGATAATCTTGATAGGCCATTTTACTTCTAAAATTAATGTCCCGTTTCTGTTTAATACAATTTTGTACTGCATAACTCGATTTTTCGAAAAAAAAAAAGTTTAATAGTAACTAGCTTGTGATATAGTTATTATGTAAATCTAATAAAATTATGTACGTAGATACGATATACATACTTGGTTAGATATAGGTAAAGTCGATATTGCGCGTAGCTCGTAGCACGTAGCACGTAGCAGTGGCTACGGGTGCTGCGGCGTAGGCGCCCGCCCCGACGGGCGGCGGCGACGCGGCGGGCGCGAATCACCGGCCGTTACCGTCTGTTAAATAACGGTTAATTATCATAATACATTTTCGATATTAGCATTTATTAACATATCTAAAGAGTCAAAAGTGTAAAGATACCGACATTCAGAAAATCTATTGTTTTTTTTTTTAAATAGGTATGCAGATTTCTTTAAAATGTTTGTTTTTAAATGCTATAACAATTACAACTGGATTGGTAAGAAAATAAAAACAGCGTCCGACATTATCATTCCTAAAATGAGGAGGTAGTTATTAAAAAACAAAACTTCATTTAAATAATTCTTAAAAATAAACTACATAATATTATTTCGTATTTATTTAATGCTGATGTTACATGTGGTGTTTACGAACCGACGGATATTGGAAATACACAGTTATAAAACGTCGTTCTAAGTATTTTGTTGAAGTATCATTATAAGCATACAATCAATAGGATGTATAAAAATAAAATGACTTATCAGCTGACGTGTCCTAATTAAACTAAATTACATTGTCCCTTCATTATTCTAATAACAGAAGAAATTTTTGGTCGTATTTCAAAAGGCCGAACTGATAATTGCTGTTGTTACAATACAGGACTATTAACGGTCGCGTTGACCTTTACAATTTGTAAAGATACATTAGGTAGGTACAATTAAGCTATAAATAATATGTACCTAGGTATATGTACTGCAATGTATACTGCCTACTACGACTATATGTTGGATGTAATCGAACGATTTGAAAAAGAAAACAATTGATAATCTTTTTTAACAATAAGTAGAGTTACTATTTTGTAGATATTTCTGGTATTACGAATGTAGAATAGAATTAATAGAATAACACTTTTCTTAAGTAATTGGGAGTCAAAGTGTCAGACGAGCGATAAACAAATGTATTAAAATTACTAGTTATTTCAGTAATCATTTTAAAAGGGAAAATAACAATTTTACGTAAAAAAATATATTGTTCAATAATTATTAACTTTTTTATCTTTATGAAAAAGTATTTCTAAAAACCGGTTAAGAACTTAATCGCTTAAGTTATTATCAAATATTTCTGAAAACCGGTTCAGAACTGAATAGCTTAAGTTAAACATAAAACATATGCTCCGTTAACTAAATGCTTCAGCATTATAATCATGTTCGTTCACCCAGCTGATACGCGTACAACTCACATCGATCGATATTACCATAAACGCGGCTGTCACCGCGGCTCTTATCTCTTATCGCACTACGAACATGGTTAATAAGACTGTGATTAGATATACTTTGCACTTTTAGAGTTGTCAGTTTGAAGTCTGTGTACGTTCTATACAGATTTTTATATCCAAAATAATACCAAGCGAATGTATTCGTCGACTGCTTCAGTCTCACGGCACAGCTAAATAAATTATCATATTATTATTTTTTAAGAAGTACTTAAGTTTATCTTGTCTTATTACTTTTTCTTTTGAAATACTTATACGAACGTTAAGTCAAGATAGAGAGATTTTTAACAAAATAGAAAGAAAAAATAGGTTTTTTATTACGGCAACCTTCCTTATTTGTTTTAATTTAAAAGTAAAATAACTGCATAAATACGGCGGCCTCGTTAGCCATTATAGACGAACCATATTATACTTATCTAGCTTGTCTACAAAATAAAGGAGGCAACACGTTCCCACGGTCGGTAGTGTTCAGTAAAATCACGTACTTATTGAATAATAATCGATTTAAGAATAAACTTTTGTCCATCAATGTACTACATACGTACTAGCGCGTTCAGTGCCATAAGTTACTAGCCAATTTTTAAATCGGGTTTTTCTTCATTTTTTTAATATCCAATGTTTATCAAAGCAAATCGCAACAATGTGAGCAGCCGCCGCGCGCTCCCACCCTCGTGACGTCACCGGCGCACGCGCACGCTGCCCGCGACATGTGCGCCGTCCTATCAATTTGATCCGCGCCCGCACAGCTGCGTACAACGACCCCACGTATAAACCACCCCATATTTCGTATGATTAATCCAACGCGCTTTGTCTAGGATTAAAACTCTAGCATTATTCGCACGCGTAGCTCATCTGCATACTTAATAGAGTACATTAAAATGCATCCATTGTGAAGGGTTTTGCATACGGCTGGTTCGCAGTGGAGCGTGTAATCCGCCGGCCGGTTGTAAATGGATTGTAATTAATATTATAATTTGGAAATTATGCTCGATCTTTTAGTAAATACGAATAAAACTGGCAACAAAAACATAGATCTGTCACGATTGTGATTATGATTATTCCTTAATCATCGCTGATAACGTCTGAAATTAAAAAATTTCGAGTATTTTTATAGTATATCCAAAATCTGAAAACATTTATGACAATATTTTGTGATTTGCGACAAACGCAGTATGCAGTGCGTTTATTAATACATTTATTTCACTCTAAATATTATCACGGTGGATATGATACTAGTAAATCACTAAATATACAAAAAATGCCAGTATTTCTGGTTATCTGTCGTTCTTAAAATGTTTTAGAGTAAGTTGGATATATTAATAAATGCATTGCATACGGTCTTTGACGCCAATTACAAAATGTTGTCTTAAATGTTTTCAGATTTTGGATAAACTATAAAAATACTCGACAATTTTGAATTTCGCGGGCTAGATGGGCGCTTTAGCCTTAATTAGTTATTACGACTTACCTGGTAATGTAGTCAAACAACAGCAGAAGGTCTTTAAAGTATTTTTGTAGTTGTTCATTCACATAAGAGTTTGCACGGTAGCTAACACTGATCACTTGTTACTTATCGGCCCTACCTATTTCTTGACAATACAAACAATGGTTTATTTTAAATTGCTTCCATTCACGCAGTTCCATGTCTCACAGTTCATAATTATTATATAGTTTCACCGTAAATCAATATCCCATTGCCATCACATTTCGGAAAGCCTCGCTATTATTCCACACATTTTCTATATAGGGACTCATAAACGCCCATTAACGGCTCCGCAGATTAATAATAATCGCTGATACGACACGTTCACACAAGAATCGGCGACAAAGAGTCTCGCAATGCGAACAATCGAATAGGAACAAAAGAAGTCGTGAATCAAACAATCGATTCGTCGAATCCAAAAGTTATCGCGACAGCTGCGCGGGGTGCGACCGCGGCCGCGGTGGAACTTATGACAGGGCCCCATCTCCCACGGTACCCCTTACAATGCTCCCGTGTCCAAATTTCACTAATACTAGTTGTTAGAATAGTAAAGACCAGTCTTCGAAAGTGCTGGCAACTGGTTTGTTTAAAAATAAAATTAGAATAGATTTGAATTTAAATATAGAAGGAATGTTTTTGATGAAATAATATTTTTTTTTTATTTATAATGATAATGTTACTTGCGGGATGCCACGAAATAAATAAAGTTTTGATAAAGAAGTTTGCATTTGGTTTGAAGCAAAAAAAAATCTTACAGTTCAAAATTTCAAACGACGATGTTTTTTTTTTACCTCTGGCATGGAACCAAACAGAATCGGGTTTACTCTTACCCATTTATCGACAAAGATCAAACATAACAATTTCAGATTAACCCACACCAATGTCGCGCAATTTTCTACCCACATTATTTATTAAAAGCAACCTTTTCAGAAGAGCTTATTGCGATAAAGGAATTCCCCACACATGTTTATGAAATTAGCCGTCGTCAAAGGAACGAGTAAAGCACTGGTATTGAGTACTTGTCATTTTTAATAAATAAACGGCAGTTCTTTGCTACATTAACTAAACTACCCTCAAGTTATCGATTTTTTTCGAAAAAAGTTACTTAATTCAAATAATGTATGTACATATATAAAATTTATTGTTAAAAAAATAATTTTCGTCTTTTAAATTAATTAAACTCAAAACTCAACTCAAAATTGTTTTTATTCACGTAGGTAAGCCAACAAAGCATTTATGAATAGTCAGAATCTACCACCGGTTCGAAATGCTTCCACACTGAGAAGATCCGGCAAGAAACTCAATGGTTACTCTTTTCAATGAATTACAGATGGTGTACATTCTCAGGAACAGCATAAAATAATAATATGAGCAGGCAACACCATTATCACTAAATAACTAATAGCAAATAATAATCAAATCTCACTCAGATTTAGTAATGCAAATAAAATGAGAAAGCTAGTTTAGTGTGGTGGGCATACCTACTCATACTTACATCAAATTAAATGTTCCTTCCATGCTAAGTAAATGAATAGTATTCAACGACAATGTTGTTAAGAGGAGAGTGCATGACTTGAAAAGCGGCATCACTCTCCTCAACCATAATAGAGGGAAGAGGGTGACCCGCTCCACAAAGCCACCGCAAGCAAGGACATTAAAGTGAAAGGCCGTTATTTCAACTTACACACTAAAAGTTACCCAATTGACTGGGTGTTTTGAACATTGATGTGATATAGTTAAAAAAACCTAGTGACTTACTTAGTCTGCAATGCCTAGATTGTCCATGCTAGATGCAAACGATATTGGGCACGATAAAACCAGAAAAATCCCGCGATCATTACCATTACTTTCAAATATTAATCACTTCATCCGAAACTTCGAAATATACACCCCGCTTCGAAACCCCATATCGAATTGCCACCCAATAATGATCATACATCGCACCAATTTTTTAAATGGCAAATTCTATAGGACCCTTCATTGTGGACCGGACGACCTTAGCACACTTAGGAGTGTTTTTTTAAATAATAATAGCTAGGGTTGGGGACGAAGGGTTGCGTGTCGCGTGGCGTCCAGGACGTTGAACCTCCCGGGCGTATTTTTGAAATACGATCGAATTATAATCTCCTTAATGGAAGAAATGCAATTGATAAGTATGTAAGATATCGTTGAGGTCATTCTAGTGAGTGGGTGGTCTATTAAATTAATTTGGGCGGTAGGTACTTAATATATAATAATAATTTTAGCATTTTTGACGTCCCACTCCTGGGCACGGGCCTCCCCTCAACACGAGGGGGATTCAGGCCATAATCCACCACGCTGGTCCAGTGCGGGTTGGCAGCTTTCACATGTCTTTCGAAAATTTGTTAAATCTTCTAAGATATGCAGGTTTCCTCACGATGTTTTCCTTCACCGTAAGCAAGTGATAATCACATAGAAATTATGATTCGCACATAGATATCGAAAAATCCAGAGGTTCGAGCCGGGGTTTGAACCCGAGACCTGGTAGCATCACTGCTATTATGCCACTTAATACATACTAATGCATAGTTTAAATATTTTATACGGCTTAGGTAGATGAGTTATAGGGTTTTTAATGTTATAAAGACGGCAAACAAGCGCATGACCTGCCTGATGTTAAGCAGGTACCGTAGCCTATAGATGCTGGCAATGCCAATGGCATTGCTCCCACAAACGTTGCCGGGGGAGTGGGATAGAGAGAGGGCAAGAAAGGGGGGATGAGCTTTCGGCTCTCTCCCTCAACTGTAATAGCTCTGTACGCCTATCTTGAGAACTTGAAGTCCAGGAATCTTTAAGTTTCGATGAAAGTCAAATGTCTACTACAGATTGCTTGTTGTGTGGTAGTCATTATTTTTTGTACCGATAAATTTATTGCTGTTACTACCTACTGCTAATTTGAATACTATTCAGAGTTATTTGTAACAGCAAAACACATTCGGAATGAAAACTACAATTAATTATTTTTTTTAATACTTACCTACACATTTCATAAAATTTGAGAAGTGTTTTGGTAAATACGTTAGTACAGTAATTTGGTATCATATACCTATTTATTTCCCCGGTATTATCAATTCAGCGGTGTTAATGGAACATTCAACTTTAATAATGAAGTCTTTACGTCCCGTTTTGTCTACAATATGTAAATAGCGGGGCGCGACGGTGTAAAGTGGCGATTATAATGTCGCCATGTCATTGAACTAGGGCTGCTAGCTGTTTTCTACTATACAATTGAGTGCTCAATGAACCCATAATATAATTTTTTACATTCCGCAATCAAAACAAGAGAATGTAAAATAGGGAAGGGTAAGATGCAATATTTTGACAACGGCGACTGGTAAAAATTAAGCTGCTTTTTTCAACAGTGAAAACGGTTGTTGTTAATAATATTTTACCCAGAACTTGGCTTGACACGCTACCGCGTGTCTAGATCGCTGTAGCTAAAGTACTCCAATCCTAATGGACTCGTAATCCAACCATATATCCAGCTGGTTTTTACTTGCAAAGGTTTATTTATTCCTTATGTAACATTAGCATTCCGAGTGTATATTTAAAAACTTGTTTTCCATACATCGGCTGCTGGCAGCCCTGCTAGTAGAGGCGCTACCTAAGTGCGAGGAGGGCCGTCGAGAGGGAAGCCCCTCGCAGACGCTTCCGCTGACGTCATAAGTACCCACCTACCCCATTCGACACTTCATAGATCATTGTCCCTTATTTGTCTAGTTTTCACTGTTTGATGAAGTTTTAAATTTATTTGACATATTTTATTAATTCCATTGACGTTGGTAGGTACACAAACTAAACTAAACGTACTTATTGCCGTAAAATCAATAGTTGGCCATCGGCTATTGTTGTTAAATCTATCAACGAAATTCCCCCTTTTAAATATGGACTCCACTTCGGTTTATTTTAATTAGACATTAGCATTGCAAAAAATCAAAAACTAGACAGTAAGGTACCAAAAACCTTAAATAGATTTCGAACTGCTGGATCGAAATGATACGTAATTGTAGTATCTAAAAATGGGCATACAGTTAGTTATGAATAAAGTCCACGTATGGAGCAGGTGGTCCCCCTCTACCCCCCACTCTCCCCCGGCGGGCGGGGCGGGCAGGTGAACGCTCGTCCAGTGTTTACGTTCCTTCACCATGGTGAGTGCAACGCCATCACTCAGGGGGTCGGAGCGATCAATCACAACCTTTATTACGACCCTGTTTGTTGCCACGTGATCTGACAATTTTACGTTTTCGACGATTTGAAGTGGGCTTATTTCCAAGAGCTTTTATTATACATGTAATAAATCTGGCGATCGAGCGTTCCAACTGTTTGATGTTAAGCAGATACCGTAGCCTATAGATACTTGCAACACCAAAGGCATTGATCGCACGATATAGACTTGAAGTGTAGTGGGTAAGAGGGATGAGGGCTAGTCTTCCGACTCTCTCATTAATTGTACGGAATGTATAATAAGCAAAGATAATAAGTTCTTAACGCTAATCTTTTGTGAAGGGGGCGTACTACTCCAGACGAGCCAAATCGTATATGAGAGTCTAGGAGCTTGGCTCTACTACCGTAAGACTTATGTTAGCTTGGCACCTGGTACCTACTTAGTTTTTTACGACGGGTTTTCTTAGTTTACTTCGATTCTATCGACGGTTTAACTTGGAGTGGATAAGTTCGTCTATTTACCAATTATATACCAAAGACTATAAAACTTTATTTGACTCGATTTTGGATTCTTCATACCTTATTATTAATTCATTCAGTTGATAGTTCACTATGATATTTTGTTATCAAGAGCATATTGCTTCCTAAGATTCATATAAGCTTTCGCATTTACAACTAAAAGTGCGTGCAGTAAATGTACAATGGCGGGTGTATTTTATTTAAACATCCCAAAATCAGTTCAAGGGCAGTTCGGTGATTGATGTGGCAGGGTTGGCAGGCCGCGGCGGAGCCCGCGGTTGGCAGTGCCACTCCGCCCCGTGCCCGCTCGCGACAACCCTGCTGCTTCTTTTATTAGCTACCCTAATAGCTTACAGTCACATTAGGTAGAAAGCTTAAAAGAATGTACAATTCTATCTGATAGGTAGATTTTTTTGGGATTAAATTGCGTAAACCAAGCGTTACCAAGTTGCGGTATTAATATTGAATATCTACGGCCACTTTCTATAGATCTAAGTCTTGGAAAATTGTTAGATAACTAAGCAAACATGATCTATTATGACGACCAAGTTGTTGCAGTTTCGATTCCCGTCAGAGTAACAGAAATAGCATTTTCATATTTTACCCTGTTCTGGGTGTCACTGGGCTCACCCCTCAGTCTATTGTACGGCACAAGCAATCCTACGTTTGGGACCATACAGTATAGGGTGTAAGTCTGGCGATATTTATATTTATTATATATAGGTACCGTACAATGGGCGATCTGAAGATCGTTCCCAGTCCATGACAGACCATACCCTATCCAGACCGGAATAAATTATGAAAAGTAGGTATGTACTTATTCCAGTATTTTTCTTTGATAATATTAATTATTTTGGAAAGAGAACTTTAACACTTGTAGTATAAAACTTAAAATAAGTAACCAAACACTAGTATTTAGTAAACGGTACCGTGAACCACCGGTCCCGATGTTATCACGCACCGATCGATACGTGATTCACGGCGCGACGAGTGCAATTGTTGTACTACGATACAGCTAATTCAGAACTTTAGTAGCCTTCGTGTGGTGTGTCATTAGTTGTTCGATATTAACTGAGTTTGTGTCAACTGTACAAAATTATCGGCAGAGCTGTCTGAGGTATTGTGTGGTTACAAAGTTGGTGAGGTTAGTTAATTATAAGTTATTGTGCCTCCATGCTGTATTTCATTTCATCGAATCGAATCGCGAAAGATAGTCTATTTTATGATTTACTTAAGACAAAGATACACGCTTTAATTCTTATATTTGATTTAGATTTATAATTTACATAGACTTGAATGAATTTATTTGGACGCCTAAGCAAACATGTTAAAATCTTTTAATAAGTACACTCCTTAAATAAATAAAGCACTTCGTTCGCCTTTACCAACCCACTGCTCCTTATCCATATCTATATAATATCATTTCGTAATAACAACATAGTTCAACGCAACATAATCTATAGTCGATGTGCATTGTACACCGGTCAGAAACATTACATTGCACAGAATTCAATAACATCTAACTCAGAGGGGTCGCGCGCGTGTCGGGCCTCCCCTCTGGCCGGGACAAAGGGCCCGCCAGCTGCACCCCTGCGCCTATTGTCCCCACAACGCACCCCCGAATACCCTCAGCCTATACACCAGTGCTACTTAACTATGCACCTATCTGTTTCGCTCGGTGAAAACGAACCCTCGATACCGTTGTGTGCTAGTTTGAGAGACAACTCTCGCGTTTGGAGTCTGCGCACTTTTGGTACATTAACCTCGGCGTCATGTCATCCTTGGTCACCATTGTCGATCCTGGCTTACAAGAATATAAGTGGTGGGTGAGGGTAGCGGGCCTAGGCTTATAAACAAAATTAACTACCTATAAAATGGTTAGAAACCGCAATCTTAAAGATTTGAGCAATCTCAAGCATTTTCAGTAAAAGTACAAAGAATGATTGCGCCTGATCATAACCAGCGAGCAATGTTAATAATGCAGTCGATAGCTCACTTATAGATACTGTTAAGGTTTTGTCTTGATTGAACGTTTCTATGAAATGCTCATTTATTTATTCCTACCAATAATATTTTAAACATAGTGTTAAATAATATATAAAAGTAATTAATAACTAGTACAATGGTTTTACTTACGGTGAAGGAAAACATCGCGAGAGAACCTGCATGTCCTAAAAAATCTAAACAATTTTCGAAAGACTTGTCAAATCCACCAACCCATACTGGGCTAGCGCGGTGGAATACCTATCACCTGAATCCCCCTCGCTTTGAGGAGAGGCGGTACTTAGGTGTGGAAATTGGTAGAAATTCTTTAACATTACCGTTTAGTTCTATAACAAAGATCATAATGCTTTGTCGAATGTTTGGAATCATAAAAGGTGTGCTGGAACCTCGATGCCGTTGACAGCTAACATGGCAGCAACGGCGCCGGCTAATGGCTTGCTGACGTTAAATAATACAATACAGCCATTGTAGTATTAGCTTGGTAAATAGTGGGATAATTGATACATGGACATGTGAATTTCCTTTGATATTGTCTTCGTATTAGGTAGTGTTTGGAAGTAAGATTATTTTTTTCAAATTATATTCTTACTCAAATTCATTTCTAGGGCCTGTATTAATAAATCTATTTGAAGTCTAAGAGCGATCTTTGAAATGTCATTTCATTATAAAATGACATGTCAAAAGCGTACTCAAGATCGTTCTCAGAATTGAGCCCGATTTATTAATACGAACCTAGACATCATTATCATATTCACGTTTGCTCAATATTTGGGCCTCAGAAGCCGAAGGGTAAATATGGCATACCAGCTGTCCTCACCGACGTCGTCCGCGTAGTAATTAACGTAACAAAAAATTCAGGATTATCGGGATAAAAAGTATCCTTTATGTTAATCCCGGTTATAAACTATCTGTGTTCCAAATTTCATCCAAATTCGTTCAGTAGTTTTTGCGTGAAGGAGTAACAAACATACATCCACACTCACAAACTTTCACATTTATAATATTAGTAGGACTAAGCGGCCCACATCCTAGTAATCCCTCACGTGCCTCGTTATGTCCATGGGTGTTCAATGACCGCTGGTAAGTTCGGGTCAAGGGCAGAATCACGCAAAAACTAGGCAAATACTAAGAAATAAATTGTACTTGGGGAGTAAGGTAGGTCACGCTGCAAAACAAATGGATGATTGCGCGTTCAACGGGTTTTTATTAATAAATTAAACGCCTACTAAAAATTTATAGCAATACGCATAAACGCAGTTTTGTATGTGATTTTATTATGAAATAAATGTGTTATCCTAATTTCAAATCATTACTTTTAGCAAAAAACAGAGTCAATGAAATATTTTATTTTAAATATTAGGTTATAAGTTCGTCGCCTCTATCATGGAACTACGTGGAAACATTTGAAGGAGTCAAGAAGAACATAAGAAGACAGTCCACCTCCTCGCGTTCACTGCCGGAGCCATTATGTGTACTTTTAAATCATAAGGCACGCGGTGAATGCCAAGAGCGGACTCATGCAACGTTTCAGAAGATAGAAAATAGAAGAACTAAAGGCCAGAAGAACGGGAAGACTATGAAGATATAAACGTTATGTCTTATGAGTACTTAACCTACCTAAACCAATTGACCTGATCCTTTAAACTTCGTTCTTCGTCTTGTGTTCTACTGGGGGAAACAGAAAGGGTATACAATTTTTTTTGCAACATTACTTTGTAAATCTAAAACTGTCGGCTTTGTGGGACAGTTGAATTCTAAAGATTTTGTAGATTTATAAAACCTGTCAAACGCTGTATCCCTGTAAAATCAAGTTTCCTCCAATGCTGATAGTTTCAGAATAAAAAAATGAAGTTTTGAAAAAAAAGTATACCCTTTCTGTTTCAACCTGTATGTAAGGACTGTGTTAAGTGTGTATTATACGCGCGTATTTTATGCGCCAGTTTGTTGGTGCTCGCGTTTACTTTTACACAATTACCTAAAAATAAATATACACGTAGGTATCAGCACATTTGATACCTAAATGAATCGTGCGCATTTTCAGAGGCATCAGCTACTCGCATGTGGGTCAGTGTGCTTCATTGTTTAGCTGCTTGCACACTTGCATTACTCACACATTACGAATCAATTTACATATCACCTATATTCATATTGTACCTTTTGCAATGATGATCAAACACTAACATAGTCTAGGTTAAGATATTTATTATGTTAGAGTGTATTTTTCGTTAAGTCTCGTATTTAGGAAACAATTTTGGCATGCCTGTATGGAATAAAATGATTAAATATCTGTTTAGTATATATTATACTCGTATGTATGGTACTTTATAAGTTCGTATAATTACTAACTCCCCAAATGTTATTAAGTTGCAAAATGTTAATCCATTTATGTAAGATTGTTCATAATAATATGTCGTGTTTTAATAATTTTGAATGACGAAATGATATGCCAAGATTGTTTACAAAATATGACAAGTGCGGAATACTTAATTACTTAAGTGTGAACGTACTTTTGCTCGAGACACTGCATGTTTAACCGCATTAACTTAAATAAAAATACTTACTACCGTTAACCTTTGATTTTGTTTGCAGCTCGACTCCTAATGGTCACTTTTATACGTGGGGAAATCCTTATGGATACCCGCACGCCCCGGGAGGCGGTAAAACCTCACAGTGGATTCTCCCACCCTGTGATGGAGCCACGAGAATACTCTCGCACACATCCGAGACACTCCAAATGGCCACCTTTTTTACGTCAGAAAAACTTATCATGGCTCCCAGTGTACCACGTAAAAACTACTAAAAACAGACTGAGTATATGAATCTCCGACTTGTGAGTCGGACCATGACCTGGTGGAAGTTTCTGGGTGATGGAATCTGACCATGTTCCATCACTACACATGTCTGTGAACTACGAGACACAAAGGCATGCTTCCGCAGTCCAAATGGCCACTTCACTTAGCCCTAACCATAGAACCACATTTAAATCGGACTGTAATCGATGCTTACACAATAACACAAAATTAAAACGATTTCATAAAACCTGGGTGCACTAAAAAGCTAGAAATAACTTAAAAAAAAGATAAATTCGGTTCTCAATTTACAGAGTAATCGGTGAACATACATAAAAAATACATACTCACAGATGAACATATCCCTCCTCATTTTTTTGATGTCGGCTAAAAATACAAAACTTCTTAGCGGTGACGTGGTGCTGACTAATCGAATTATCCCTTGAACTGTCCTAGATACCGATTAAACATGACGTCAGACACACGCACACATTACGTCAACCCTTACAATAAAGTCCGAGTGACGTCATTGTCAAGTAAGCACCATTTGACGAGTCATCAGGGTTATACTTTGATTAAAGAGAGGAGTTATCATAGGATGTCAATCTGTGCATGATTAGTCCCATAATAATAGTGACTGTTGTAGTCTGATAGGAGCCAGGTTTTATTAAATTTACTCCTTCGCAATCAAACTGCTTCGTTGGTGTAGCCCAACCAACAACTCCTCACTGCGTCCGTCTGCCCCACTCCTTTTCAATACCTTTGGTATTACAAGCACCTATAGGTAACTGCTTAACATCAGGCACGACCCTGTAAAGGAAATATAATTAATAATAAGTAGCCTAAATCCGCTAAAAGCGAACCCAAAATGTCTACTTAAACGCTACTTAAATTCTATAAGATACCAAAAAGTAAATAAACATCAGGCAGCTCGAGAAGTCGTACATTATAGATAAGTTTAATTTAAAAACTATTTATTGATGATTAACTAGTTATTAAAATAGCATTTATTCTAGTCGTAAGTTGTGTCATTTGAAATGTATCGAAATATACCATTTATTTCTTATCAACAAAATTATGCAATATTAAGTTGATACCTTGCTATTACAATTTATTTGGTTGATACGCTAAATGTGACTATTTATTTAGTGACAATGGTGTTGCCTGCTCATATTTTTTTATTCTGTTCCTGAGAATGTACACCATCTTTAATCCATTGAAAAGAGTAACCATTGAGTTTCTTGCCGGATCTTCTCAGTGAAAGCAGCATTTCGAACCGGTGGTAGATTCTGACTATTCATAAATGCTTTGTTAGCTGACATGAAGAAAATAAATTTGAGTTTTTTTTTAATGGCATAGAGGTCATTATCGAATGCAAGATTTCACGATGCATATCATTATTGGCCACACACGTATTGTTTTCACAAATGTGTCCATTTATACATGGCAAGGTCGGTGTGATAGCGCAGTTATGAGACGACGTGTTTGCTAGACCTTAAGAGCTCGCCTTCAATGTCAGAGCATACTATATTAACTGTTGTTATAATAATAAATAATAAATATCGCCAGACGAACACACCAACTGTATGGTCCCAAACTATGCAAAGCTTGTACTATGGGTACCGTACAATGGACTGGGGGCGATCCCAGTGACACCCAGACCTGGCCAAATTACGAAAAGGCCATTTCCAAAATTTGCCCCGGCGGGAATCGAACCCGCAACCACCATGCAGTGAGCCGAGCGGCCTACGCTCGGACCACTGCGCCAAGCGGTCGTCGAAACAACGTCTGTTATACAGAAACAACATTTAATCGTGTTCAAAATACTCCGCAGGCTTGGGTTCTCTATTTATATATATAACTAGCTGTGCCCGCGACTTCGTCCGCGTGGAATTTAACTGACAAAGTTTCATACAAACTTTCATCCCCTATTTTATGTCCTTGGGGGTATAATTAATCAAAATCCTTTCTTAGCGGACGCCTACATCATAACATCTACCTGCATACCAAATTTCAGCCCGATCCGTCCAGTGGTTTGGGCTGTGCGTTGATAGATCTCTATGTCAGTCAATCAGTCAGTCAGTCAGTCAGTCACCTTTGAGTTATATATATTTAGATATAACTAAGTCAGTAAACATTAGCTTACGTCCCACCCGATGTTAAACAGTTACTGTGCAGATAGATACTTGCAATAACGAAGGCATAGCTCGCACGTTGCCTGAAGGAGATGTATAACGAGAGAAGGAAAGGGAGGGAGGGTTAGTCTTCCGGTGCTCTCACTCGTCGTACCAAACGCAGCTATAAAAGCTACTTTAAGCCAATCTTCTGTGAGAGGGTGGTTCTACCCAGTCGAGGCAGTCCATATATGAGCCACAGTCTATTGGCTACCGCTAGACACTACCATCGTCTACGCTACATGTTTTAAATTTGATCATCGACACGAAAAAGTCATAAAACACAATGGTAAACACTTTTTATGCATGTGGATAAGAAACAACCCCCTTCCAAGAACTAAGTGAACAAACTTTTTTTTTTACTCCCTATAGAAAAACAAGGCTCCGAAACTACTGAACCGATTTGAAAATTTCTTTCACTGTTGGGAAGCCACACTATCCCCGGGTGACATAGGCTATAATATATTTAAAAAAAATTAGGGATCCTTACTAAAACTCGAATAATGTAACCGCAATGTACCCGTGCGAAGCCGGGGCGGGCCGCTAGTTTTATATAAGTTGATACTTTCAAGCACCATAGTCCACATTAAATCATTTACTATTGAACTCTGTTACGTGACAGCAGTTTTTTACAGTGAACATTGGTGCGATAACAGAACCAAGTTTTTCGAAAATATTTGTAAAAAAATTGGACCACTATTGCGTTTTTCCGGTCATCAAAAATGTTATTTACGTAATACTTATATAGCTTCCTTTTAGTTACAAGATATATTATTGAACCGTTACGGTGTCTCTGCACAAAAAATGTAATAACAACAATTTCTTTGGACGAAAATTATAACGATTTTTTTTTGCGACGCTTAAATACAATAATTCTTTTTATATGTGATTAGAGTCTATGATTTTATTGGATTATTGCTATTTGGTATTACTCTTGCTGGCTTCACTTACTAGTTCCACGCGCTCCGTCTGCTTTATTATTTTCATCTGAGAACGGATTTCTCGTCGAAGAGTCCACGTATTAATGATAAATAATTTTAAGCTCAATCGGAGTTTGTGGTTCAGAAGTGTTTATTTTAAGATATAAAAAATCAATCATTGCAGTGATAGTCTACAGATCTTATCTGTGTACAGATTTTTATTACTATTTAATTCATTAACATCGGCGGCGGCGCCAATACATTTTATTCACAAAAACAAAACAAGCTAGAACTCGTTCACACACATAACACATAGAAGTAGAGTTATTTATTATAAATTTATCCTCCGTAGCAACGAACTTTGTGATAGATAATTAAATTTAATGAAGTATAGGTAAGTAGGCAGTTTGCATGAAATAATAATTACTTTCAGCTGAGTGTACCCAGTTTAAAATTGTACTGAAATGTAACTCGTACTTCAGCGTACTTGATTAAATTAATTTATAATGGCCGTAACATTAATTGTCTCCGTGCGAATTGTTTAAAAATAGGTGCGTCACGTTTGGCCATATTTTTAATAACCGTGAAATTAATTATCTGTGCAACATACGAGACCGGCCGTTTTGATTTTGCTGACACCAAAGAAATGACACAATGACAATCACAGGGTGCGTTAAGTAAAACAGTAAATTATATTAATATTAATGAAATTAAAATAATAGTAACTTTTTTGTGGTACAAACAAATTGGCTTACCTATAAGAACACACTCGTGTCGCCAATATACAATTGTACAAAAAATAAAGTTAAAGTTGCCAGCTGTGGCATATTAGGAACTTACTATTATCCTACTAATATTATAAATGTGAAAGCTTGTGAGTGTGGATGTATGTATGTATGTTTGTTACTCCTTCACGCAAAAACTACTGAACGGATTTGAATGAAATTTGGAACACAGATAGTTTATAACCGGGATTAACATATAGGATACTTTTTATCCCGATAATCCCGAAATTTTTGTTACGTCAAATACTACGCGGACGAAGTCCGTGGGCACAGCTAGTTATCTATATTTAAATGTTTTAAATCGATTTCCATTTGTTTAATTATTTATATCCTACTAATATTATAAATGCGAAAGTTTGTGAGTCTGGATGTATGTATGTATGTTGGTTACTCCTTCACGCAAAAACTACTGAACGGATTTGAATGAAATTTGGAACACAGATAGTTTATAACCGGGATTAACATATAGGATACTTTTTATCCCGATAATCCCGAAATTTTGTTACGTTACATACTACGCGGACGAAGTCCGTGGGCACAGCTAGTTTAGTATATTTTTATGTTAATTATATATTTATGTATTGAACAGTGTGGCCATGCAACTGAAGCATGAAATACTAAGTGCCACTCGACGATGCTGTCTTTGGATCACTAATATCGACTGATTGGCATTCGACTATTTATGAATCACTACTATAGCGAGTGAAGCGACCTTTCCTTATTTATAAAAAACGTTCCATATGGTCGACTAAGTGACTAAGTGACTAAAAGAGTGATGAATATGAATGTGGATGGATACAGTGCGAGAGGAAGGCCTAAGAAAAGATGGATGGATTGTATCAAGAGTGATATGAACGAGGTTGGAGTGGATGTGAGTATGACGGGAAAGCGCGATGAATGGAAGGAAAAGACATACTGCGCCGACCCCAGATAATGGGATAATGGTAAAGCAGATGATGATGGTCGACTAAGTCGGGTAACAAGCGCACGACCCGCCCGATGTTAAGCAGTTACCATAGCCTATAGATGCTTTCAAAAGCATTGCTCGCACCTTATCGAACTGAAGAAGACACTAATAATGGTGTTGCCAGCTCATATTATTATTTTATGCTGTTCCTGAGAATGTACACCATCCTACTAATATTATAAATGTGAAAGTTTGTAAGTGTGGATGTATGTATGTATATTTGTTACTCCTTCACGCAAAAACTACTGAACGGATTTGGATGAAATTTGGAACACAGATACTTTATAACCGGGATTAACATATAGGATACTTTTTATCCCGATAATCCCGAAATTTTTGTTACGTTAAATACTACGCGGACGACGTCGGGGGGCACAGCTAGTCTGTAATACATTGAAAAGAGTAACCATTGAGTTTCTTGCCGGATCTTCTCAGTGGAAGCAGCATTCCGAACCGGTGGTAGATTCTGACTATTCATAAATGCTTAGTTGGCTTACGTGAATAAAAACAATTTTGAGTTGAGTTTGAATTTTGAAGGGGGGTGGGACGGAGAAGGTGGGGACCGGAGGAGGGTTGGGCTTCAGGCTGTCTCACATTTGAAACGCAGCTATTACAGCTACCTTTCGCCGATCTTCTGTGAGAGGGTGGTACTACTCCCGTGGAGGTCCGTATATGAGCTGTAGTCAATGGTTACATTTGGCTCTAACATCGTTAAAATTTGATGGCCCTCTTGGATTATCTGATGGGATGTGAGTTTTTACGAATTATAAAATGTGTGGGGACACAGCTCAGTAATTTGCAGCTCTTTTGTGGCATCGCCCTAATGCAGCACTATCAGCCAGCCCCGTGTCGATTGGTCATAACATGGCAGAGATACGCCGGAGTCACGTACGGCACGTGACCGAAATCCGTCGGTTTTATCTGTCGCTCGGCGCTTGCGCAAGCGAGCCCGATGCGATGTGGGAGACCCTGGGCGGCTACTCATTGCTTTTCTACTATCGACAAATGGATATTTATTTTTATTACAGTATTAACATTTTGATTGTAACTAACACCCTTTTATATCAGTTAGTTGCGTTATATTGCGGAATGTATAATTAATTGAGCGTGACATTTTCTACACGTCAAGATCGCATTTTTTTCAGTGTAGAAAAATATGTAGGTGCCTACAATTGCTTGTTTGAACTATCGAAGCAAAAATGATTGTCTTTTGTTTGAACATATTGTTTCAACTTGGCCTCCAAGCAGACCTTACAGGACAGAGAATGAATTAATATATCAATAATCAAAATATATCCCAATATAATAGTCCAAATGAAGAGAGTAAAGCGGAGATATAAAATGTGTAAGTAATTTACTTAACATGAAGAACTAGGTTCTGTAAACAGAAAAAGGCGAAACTCAAATATTACCACAGAATAAATAGGCTATAACAATACTGTTAAATCGTTTTCGGATAAAGACAAAAAATGTTAGTTGTAAGCAGCTCTTTCAGCCTGCCTGTGTTCCAGCCGATGCGTGACGGCACTTTGAATACACTGTTTGGCCATGCTTCCTCAATTCTTTTTTAGCAACGTGCACAGGCAATCTATTGAACAAATTAAAAAATTGTAACTTTTATTCGCCGGCCGTATCTTCCAGTCACGGACAAAACTCGTTAAAACGTTTTCAGCTCTTCAGTGCTGTTTTAGATTGCGGTTATTTATTGCCAAATGACAGTGGCCATTACAAATGATAAAGTATTTAGCTAGCTAGGTTACTAGGTACGAATAGGCTGAGATGAAATGAAAGTAGGTAATCCAATCATTACCCATCGGTTAGAAACTCAATTTACTTGCGGGCAGAATACCTACTTTGTAGAAGACCATGTGAACTAAGGGCCTGTGCACACCACGGTTCTTAAACGCGCCGTCGACGCGCGTTTGTAGCGATACAGACGCGATACGCACGCGAGTCATATAAAATAGGATAGAAGCGTAGGATAAAAGCGTGCCGTCGACGCACGTTAAAACGCGCCTTTAGTTCACAAGGTCTTCTACAAAGTAGGTACTCTGCTCGCAACGCAGATTAAGTAACAAGAAAGTCGAAATGTGAGAGTGGGTTGGAAAATTGGATTTTCCCGTATCAGTAGCAAGTTTATGAAGCCAGAGTATTTGTTGCGCTGTAACTGAAAGTTGGGGAAACTCTCCTTGGAACTTACCAACCTTATTGCTCAACGTAGGTACCTACGAGGAGTTATTGCAAGGAGACCAGCGTGGGGGTAGTTCCCAAAGTTATGCAATATTCTATTGAAGCAGTTGAATGTTGAGGTAAAGTTAAATGCAAAGTTTGGCTGACCTTTTATTTACGGGGTTTCATATTTGTAGGAAAACCCGTTTGGAGATGAATATAATATTCTTATCAAATTATTTAATAACTGATTTCAAACTGAGAATTGATTTTAAAACTTACTCACTATAAAAATAACAAAGTATAAAGTAAAAGAAAATAATTACGGCATAGTAAAAAGAATGTTAGGTACCACCGACCTACGTTAAGATTTATACTTAATTATCATTACGCACTTAATTGACCTCTGAGGCTCTGACGTCATTATAGACTCAAACTCATGCATTCATTTTTACCGACTTCCAAAAAGGAGGAAGATCTATGTTCGTCTGTATGTATTTCTTTTTCATGAAGGTTTTATCCTCACTAATGGTTATTTGTTTCCAAATTTATCGGACTAGTTGTGGACTTGCGGTATGCATAGAAGATAGCGTGACGTCAGCGCAGCAACGACGCGGCGCGACGGCGGCGCGGCGCGGGCGGCGGAGCGGTGCAGTGCAGATGTATAGATCATAAAAATATTATCATTTTTGAGTAAAAAAAAACATTATACCTATAAATTCCATGCATACTCTGGCCAACGAGAAACGATACGAAATTAATTGATTTTAAAGTTTAATCTTCATTTTTTGACCATGAATTTATAGAATAACTGCCCAAATGCGCCTGAGACCTTCGGTGACCCACTTGAAATCGAAACGATTACCATTTTGTATCACTTTTCGTTGACCGTGGTATAGACGAACGGCCAACTAGATCATTTATATTTATCGAAATGTAAACTTGAACACTATTATATTATACTTAATACAAATAAACTTTCATATTTATTATTTGCCTTCCTCTTTTCATAAGATCATAAGAATAGAAGAGACTAAACCTGTAGGAGAGAGTCGGCTATCTCTATTTTTATAGTATGTTTAGAAGGGAACATTTTATTGATGATATGGAATACCCCTCTGGAAGTTAACCCCACATAGGCACTACACCCATGGAACTGTAGCTCTACCATATATAAGGTGTTTCAGAAGTCTGAAATAATAATGTGGGAACTCCTACAATCACTTATACCTGATACCTCCACACAAGAACCGGGCCACTCTTGCGATACTACAGACAACAACAAGGCAGTAAAACAGATGAGTGATTGATACCGCTATCTTATCAGCCGCTCTCACCAAAATGTATGGTGATAACAAGGTTCTTAGCAATGGAGTTGTCAATTTAATAGCAATAAGCACGCGTTTTGCGGGCACACGTTCCCGAATTCAAACCCCGGCGCGCACCTCTGGCTTTTATGAGTTTTTCTCAATCAAAATTTTGTGTGTATCTTGTGTGTATTTATTTAGTTTAATTAAGCTCTAATAAATATGATAGTCTCTTTAATTAACATAAAATACGTACATGGGAAATTATTTAACAAAGAACCAGCTTCGCGGTAACCATGATTTACAATAAAATCTGATACCTCCTAAGTATTAAATAAATAAATAATACTCTGATATGGAACATGCTAGTTTTATGTACTCAAAAATACAGTGGCTTACACTACGAGAATATATATGTGCTCCATCACTAAATGGTTATCATTTGAATTCACATGATACCAAAAGTACTTCGACGAGGAAAAGAGGAACAGTGACGTCATGAAGTCGGTTAGCAACGCCATCGTTATTTCCTCGAATATAAATAAATGCCAACACTAACTACTGATAGCGAATGGTTGGAACTGAGTGATAATCATTTTTAAGATATTTTGTTAAAGAAAAGGGGGGATTAAACCATACTTCACCACGCCGATCTAGTGCAGGTTGGTGGACGGTTCGTCAGAGCCTCGTTAGCTAGTCGGGAGGGTGACAACGTGAAAGGGAATAGGGGAGGCTTTGTCCAAGAGTGGGACAGTCCTAAAAGCTAATACAATTCAGAAGTTGATTTATGATTAAATGAAAAACGAATCATTTAGTACTATGCCACGGCCACGGCCAACCGGAAGCGAGACGAAAATTAAAAGATCATTTTATTTAATTACCTGTTTTTAACCTTCGGTTTAAAGATCTTTAATTCTTTTTAATATTATAGTCACTTATAGATTAAAGTTTATTACCATTTCGTATCGCTTCTCGTTGGTCGTGGTACAGTTGGATCAAGCCCCAGGCAACAGCTCGAATTTAAATTATGTAAAACATTATGGTAACGACTGTCATATTCATGCGTATAACTAAAAATAAAACAAACCTGTTAAAATTAATTATGCAATGCAATAAAAATAAAATGATTATCACCTCGGAAATAAATCGTTTTAATGATTATTATGATAATTCATAGCACTAATAATATAAAATTAAGTACCATACCTTTTCCCATTCAATGCATTAATATATATTAAAAACACGTTATTAGCGACATATACGAGTGTCTTCTTTCTTCTTCTTCTTCTTCTGCGGGCAGTTTCCACAAATCGACGACTGTTGCGCCTGTTTTGTGTGTTGGAGGGTGGTGAGCCGGTCACTCCAGCCATCCAAGCTCAGCCAGGAAGTTCCCCAGCTTCTTATATATACGAGTACGAGTATGTATGTTTCATATTAATGTAAACTTTATATATTATGCCACTGTCCCTTGAATGCACAAACCATTCCTCGAAGTTTAAGTTAGTTTCTACTCTCACGAGTGTCGATGTTTACATTTACTAATTAAAATGTAAACTATTTGTAAACATATTTTGCCAAAAATACCAAAACCGTGTCCATACAGTAATTTTAAAAAGTACCTATTTGAAACTTATTGATGCGGATTTCGCATGAACAGTAGGTACTGATTCGAATATTAAGTAGTTTCAAGGCGGCACAAAATCGCTCACGATCGGTAGAGCCAATAGGTAGAGTCGGTCTGGGGATGTGCGAGTGGACCCAACTTGCCTATTGCCATGCCGATTGGCACCTAGAGACCCAAGCTATCGCCTCTACCGATCTTGAGCCAAATCGTACTGTCTAGAGACTACTCTAGGGAGATGACTAGTAAGTTCATAATTACGAGGTTCTTTTTCCTTTGGGACCTTTTCTTCCTTATAATTTTTGTGTGTCTATGGTTCTAACAAATATTCCAAACCACAACTATAAACGATAAATACTTATCACATAGAGCGCCCTGTAGTTGACACGTATTCTCATTCATAATAATCAAGACTGCTTTCACTGACTTTAAGTGACTTTTAGCCAAACACACTTAAGTTACTTAACACTTAGTTTCAGAAAATGTAATAAGGTCAAAGGTCAATAAATACATACACATACCTAATGACCTACGTAGTCTAGTTATAATTTTAGGACGTTATTATACCTATAACGAATATTAAACTTATATGATACTAGTTGTGCCCCCCGACTTCGTCCGCGTAGTATTTAACGTAACAAAAATTTCGGGATTATCGGGATAAAAAGTATCCTATATGTTAATCCCGGTTATAAACTATCTGTGTTCCAAATTTCATCCAAATCCGTTCAGTAGTTTTTGCGTGAAGGAGTAACAAACATACATACATACATACATACATACATACATACATCCACACTCACAAACTTTCACATTTATAATATTAGTAGGAAGTAGGACTAGCTGTGCCCCCCGACTTCGTCCGCGTAGTATTTCACGTAACAAAAATTTCGGGATTATCGGGATAAAAAGTATCCTATATGTTAATCCCGGTTATAAACTATCTGTGTTCCAAATTTCATCCAAATCCGTTCAGTAGTTTTTGCGTGAAGGAGTAACATACATACATACATCCACACTCACAAACTTTCACATTTATAATATTAGTAGGATAAGTATTATGTAAACGACCCGTTTGCTTAAATTGCTTCTTAATATGGAGATAAATAAACCATTCAGAACTGAATTCTCTAGGAGATAGAACTTCAAGAATGTGTCATGCGTACTACTTAGTAATAAATAATAATAATTTAGCCCTATTGACGTCCCACTCCCGAGCAAGGGCCTCTCCTCACAACGAGGGGGATTCTGGGCGTAATCCACCACGCTGGCTCAGTGCGGGTTGGCGGATTTCACGTGTTTTTCGATAACTGTCAATTTTTTTTGGGGTTGTCCCACAAACGCAACGAGTGGACAGCAATGGATTCAATCCTTTTTTTACGTTCGAAAACCTTTTATGGGTTCCCTCACGCCTCGGGGGAGCCGAGAGGGGTATGTGGGAGTCCCTGCGCAGTATACCCACTAAAAACCAACGGTGTACCACCCTCCGCCATGCAGTGGGGCGCCACGGGTCCACTGAAATGCTCCGAGACGCCCCGGTGGACGGTGTGGTGTGGAGGATTGATCCTATGAGCCTGATCTTAAGCAGTTACCGTAGCCTATAGATTCTTGCAGATCTTGCAATACCAAAGGCGTTGGTCGCACAATGTCAACCTGAAGGGGATTATTGTTGCATTCTCTTGCCAAATTCCAAAATGTATAGATACAACGCTAATTGAAAGTCTTCGCATGATTCGTCCAATTTCAGACGCTCTCACTCGCGTGAACATTCACAATTTATTTCAATATCGAGTTTTCAAGACGTTGATGAGCGTAAACAGACATTTTATTTGGGAACTTATCGTTGTATGGAAACAAAGGATACTTGAAATTCGCTCGCACTTTAAATAACACTCTATCTGAAGCCAAAACGGGTTCATGAGATACCAGCACAGTTTACTCGTCGCCACATATTTAGAGCCACGCCAAAATAATACCTATTTATACGGTAATAGTGTCAGACATACTTTGCCCTATTTACCGGCCACGGGAGACCACTGACTGCTCGGGATGACTCACTAAACGTTGGCCACAATGTTGTCTTTGGGAATTTCTCCTTTGTGGCACGCACTAGTTTTGGCCGCCATTCAACTATGTGACGTCAAAACTGTATTGAATCTAATTACCGCTTTAAAAGGTGAAGATGGAAGTGTCGTAACTAAGAATGTCATCACTTTTATTAGTACTGATTGATATCAAAAGAAACTCGATTTCATTTTGGCGTTCGCAAGGTCAAGTTTGTTAGGTAAATGTCAAAATATTTATACTTAGTTTTTTGTGTAATTTTCTCTCATTGACTGACTACCTAGTGTTTATATGTGTATTTACTACGATTGATGTTTTCAATACACATTTGGGAGTGAATTAGTTGTGGAAACAAAGCGATAGATAGGTAGGTATATTAAACTGCTCATTAGCTAATCCACATTCAATAGGATCATTATGTATGTTTACGCTATCACGACACAGTAATAGTTACAGTTTGCGCTATTGTTAGCACTCGTACCTAATAATTCAATTTTGAGTACAATGACTCAGATACGGGACTTACGTCGAATGACGACGAACAAATAAATTCACTATTGACACCGGTGACGTATGTAAGTATCAAATAATAATTAACTACAAACGAGAATACATTTATAACAGGTTTCAAGATAAAACCAGGCTACCTCGTGAGTGTCACTCGGGCGGACAAAGGCAGGATCTAGGTAATTAGTCGTGGACAAAAATAGTCGTCGCAGTCGGGCCCTGGGCCAGGTGACGTCAGCGCGCCAGGGCCGGCGGCGGGGCAAGACGGGCCCCGCGCCAGTGTCGCGCGCGCCGCCAGCCCGGTCGCACGCCACCTACCGACCCGCCAGCTCCACCAGCCGCCTCCACCGTCTGCCGCCTGAGCGCCACTACCCCCCTCCCTCCCGGCTGCCTACGCGATCCTGACACCACACACACACTGGTGAGTACAGGCATTAATAACACACTGCGAACCCTTAACATTATCATACGTATATTGTGTTGAAAGCTATTGTCTAACTGCAACGATGCACCGCGATAACGTATCCGATGCAGATTTCACTTCGGGCCTATGAGCCACAGCCCACAGGGCTGCCGACTCAATTAAATGCGATGGTATCATTATTATTTTGATTCTATAGATATTATGTTTTAATTAATAGGACCTAGGTTATATTGGTACGGAGAAGCGAGTCAACCTTGGCGCATCGTGCAATGCAGCGGGGACCTTGCAAGTCACGCGTCAGAGTAACCTCGACTCACGCCGTACTCGCGCCGCTACTATGTTCTCCATCGATACTATCGCAATTTCTCGTTCCGTCGTTGGCGACGAGTGCCATTGCCGTTTGCGTAGCTTCGTAATACGGTCGCGTTAATATTGAAACAGCGATGTATTGGGTAGTACTAGATACGTTCGCGGTTTAAGACGACATCTTGGTAAGACAACATGTTGATAGACGCGGGTGAAGCTAACACAAACAGCTGACTGCTGACGACGTGTTTCTTTTTCTGACAAATAAAAAATATGACGCGGTCATTCAAGGACGGTCGGCCACTGACGAGAGGTATTTCCCGTTTCGAACCGCCAATGACATAGGAATGACGATCGAACGACATAATCAATCAGTAGGTATTCAGTATTTTATAAATTCTAGGTTTTTGTGGGTTACTAACGAGTGTTTGAGTCACATTGCGGTTTCAATACACGCGTACGCAAGGGGCCTCAATGTTTCCAGAGTTATCGCGTTGGAAAAACAGGCCATACCTAGTTTATCGCGTGTTGTTCGCTATCAGCCGGGCATTGCGACCTGCGTTGTGGTAAAGTACCGATATTCTTTGTGGACTACTCGTCAGCAACAACGCACAATTGTTTTACCAATTCTTTCGTTCCAATTAAACTATAAGTTTATATCATTACTTACTTATAGGAACAAGGCGATTACAAAAGTAAAGGTGGTTTCGAAATTGAAAGTGACTTTATTCCGTGAACCACTTTTCACGAAACTTGTCCTGCTTGATTTCCGGGGCCCAATTCGATAACCACAGATAACGGCAGCGCAGTCATTATTGTACAAAAAAAACAGATTACGAAGCATTTATTGTGAGATAAGATAAAATGATACGTAAATAAAGATGTCGTACCTTTCGAAAAGGTTACAATGGGACGTGTGGTTCGATAATGAATTCAATATGATCACACGAACTGCGCACGGACTGCGTACCTCAGATTTTCAATGATAATTATTTATTCAACGTTACCTTCTAGAACGTCTTTAGACATATTTTTTTCACCTCGAGTTGGCATTGATCGTGGTCCACAAAACCGGTAAGGCTGCGGTTACCCTTCGCCGAGCGCTCCGACATAGCCGAACACCGCGCCACCTTACACAAATAAACTCCACTTGAATATAATTTAATTATTTTAATTTTTGTTTGCCTACTAATAAATAATCTTATTATGTACTCTAATGAACTTCGCCCCCATTGTCGCTCTAAAATTTAATTTATATCGTTAATGACTCAGATTGTTATGACTATAATTTTACGTCAAACTGTTCTTGCAAATCGTAGATATCTTACGTTATCATCGAAAGTATGTTTAAGTGTTTGTTTGTTTATATTTCCAGAGGGCGATGGTCAGAAGGTACGAGAGAATGAGCGGACGCCAGTCCTGGAACGAAGACGACATGGCCCGAGCCGTCGCTGCCGTGGTGTCGGGTAAGATGGGGTATAAGCTGGCCGCGAGGACCTTCCACATACCCCGCTCAACCCTTCAAAGGCGCGCCAGCAAGATCCGCTACCTCCAGCCTGATGAACCGAAGCCCCTTATGGGGCACTACAGGAGAGTGTTCACAGACAGCCAAGAGAAAGACTTAGTTGGTTACATAAAGAGTATGGAGAAGTACTTCATGGGTGTCTCGAGACGCGATATTAGGGAACTGGCTTTCCAGTACGCCGAAGACAACAGTTTGAACCATCCGTTTGACGTGAACACGAGGATGGCCGGCGAGGACTGGGTCAGAAATTTCCTGAAGAGGAACCCAGAGCTTCTGGAAAAGTCCGACAGTGAGTTCGGCCTGGAACCCGTGAACTTCGATCAGTTCTACCACTTCATGTGTCAGCTGTCATGATGACCCGTCGTCGAGTAAGTTAAAACTAGTTGTAAGGTCAAGTTCGCACCCGAGAGAGCCTCATGATTAATGTATGATACGTGTGAGTTCAACCTGTGTATACTGTATATACGCACCTTTTGTAATCAGAATTTTAAATATATGTACAATAATTGCTCAACAAATAAGATTTTAAGGATAAGTAGAAAAAACTCAAGCCTCTCGGCAATTCGTACGCACAAGTTGGAGCATACATTCGCCAGAAAGTTTATAAGAATTTTTAAAAATGTTATACATATAATATAACGACAAAACTATTTAACGGAGAGGTTAATTCAACAGAGAGCCAAGCTCTTTAAATATGTTACCCTTGATATTTTGACCCTTCATTTTAATTCGGTTGAATATTTTGTTAATTCAGACCCGTAATTACTAGGGCATAAAGGTTATTCCCCTAGTCTTGTAACGGTTCTGTACTTATCTCATAGGTACTTACGAAGTCTATAGTTATGTGGTTTATAGTTTAAATTATGTTATTTAATGGTACTAAAATATAACTTGCTAAATTAAGGGCTGTGATAACAGAGAAAGGTGTATTTTTGTGAAACATATCTATTAAGGTGATGTATCTATTTACAAGGATGGTATATGATTATATGTATTTAACGTTATGGTATGATTTTACTGAACGCACGCGCAGGCTAGGTTTTGAATGGAACAATGTTCCGTAACGTTTAAATGACGGTGAGTTATTAAAGATTTTATAAATACACATACATTTTGTTCAAATTGAATGCCAAGCATAAATATAAGTGGAAAAATGTTGCTCAACACGCACCGCATTCAACGTCAAACATCTTGCATCGTTGCATGTTGTGGCTGTCTCCATCATTCCGCATGGAAAAAATGCGACAATTTCTAGCCAAAGTGAAAATGAAAAATAGCCATTTCTGCCATGCGAATTGTACAGATTATCCATTTTTAGGTTACTGAACATTTTATGCCCCAATGAATCTACGATCTTGGTAGAGATCGGTAAATAAATTCGAATATAATATTCGCCATACGACTGTTTGATTGGCGTCACTGCGTCTGCGCTAGTTTCAATGATGATACCTATAATAATGTATTATATAATATTGTGATAATGGAATGGGGACTGGTGATATTTGTGGGATTGGCTTCTTTAAATTTGTTTAAAAATTAACATACCTCCCAAAATTTATTGTAGACTTATTTTTCCAAAAACCCTATTGTAATTTTTGTAGTATCAACGAATCCCACTGTACCAAATTAGTTTATATTTTATGGTTACCTGATACAAGTGTTTGATCTCTTTAACTTAGTTCGAAATAGCGAAATGTTTATTATTTATTTAGGTCACGAAATATTAAATAATTGTTGGTTTTAAATAAATTTAATATTGGAAACAAATAATTTGTATGCCAGACTATGTTATTATTTTGAGATTTATTCGATATCATTAGGAATCAATAATTACTAAGTACTTAGTTAAATATTTATGTACGTGATTGCAAATTATTGAAATTTTAATAAATACCTTTTGATTCCGTTTTCATTTACCTTATTTAGTTATAATATAACATACTAGATCCATCTTTACTGCAAAACATAACAATGCATTAACCCGATCCCCCCTACATTATGAAAGTAGGTAAGTAATTGGAAGTCCTTAGCTAAATATCCTCCGATCCGGTGGTAGATTTACCCTCGCCACCTCTCCAGGCAGCGGCCCAAGCCGAGGTCGTGTCCCTTGTGGCGCCCGCGAGCTAGCTGCCCCCCTGCCCCTCTGGCTGGAGCGCACTCGCGCTCGCCCTCCGGGTGAAGTTGTTATGGCCACTCTGGCCAACAACATATAGTCCAGATCAAAAAAAAACCTTTGCTAAATACTAAAATAGAATAAGGCGCTTTCTGTATAAAATACACCACAATATATCTTGAACTTTGAATATACCTAACTTCGGAATTTATATATACTTTTGTATCTATAGTTAAAACAGGTCACTACATCTAACGCAGCCAGCGCAGCGAGCTGTCCCGGAAGCGTGGGGTCGCACTGAGAGCGGTAATAACAACCACTCAACTGAACACTTCCGATTGCTAGTAGCACACTGGAACCATACACTTTATTTAACCTACTATAATAATACGTAGTGCTTATGTATAAACAGGTCAAGAGTGTTGGAGATGTGGGGTCACAGTGGGACACAAACACTTTATAACTGCCCACTTTGTCTAAGAGCTTAATGGAAGCGCACAGTAAAAAGAGCCTACCAATAGTCAGTACAGTAAATTTAGGTTAGCAGTGAATGCAACAGGGAAAGAAAATACCTACCATGAGGAATTCAAAAATGTCTATGAAATTCTTGTCTAGAAAATTTACACCGACGACTTGGTTGGTTAGGGCGAAGATTCGAAGTGCTGTTATGGTTAAGATATATATCACCTTTTAAAATTGCAATCGTCATTAAAACCACACATTACTAGCCAGGAAATTATTGCTCTGAAATTTTCGACAGGTGCGGCACTAACGTATTTAATTCAATAAATTTAGTTTCTTCTTTTGTTACCTACCGGCCAAGTGTCTCATCAAACTCTCTTGTTGGTAAAATCATCGACTACCTATGCGATGAAAGCCATGTATTTTTAATAAGTGGTGTAAAGTGGATGTATTTATAAGTTGCGCGTTTGTAAGGCTCGGTCTTAGCAAAATGCTTTTCAGCAAGAACTCCGAACGAAAAAAACATCTAGCTGTTGCATAGACTTTCAAAAGACTTTTATATTAGAAAGCTTTCATTTAGTTTGTGCAAATGAAATTAACAGTCATTTGTATATCTATACTAGTAATGTTATATTGGGGCACAAAATTTTAAGTAAGTATATATTTAAGTTGTTTGTAGAAAGTAATCTCTGGACCTAATGATTCAATTCTAAAAATTATTCCACTGATAGAAAGCTCACCCTATAAATCCCTAGGAGCAGCGGGTAAATACCGGTATTCTATAAATCGAAGAAACGCCTTATCATATTGTTTCACGGACCTTACAATGCCGTATTGTAACAGTAGGAAATATGTGGAAATTTTTCGTAAAATAAAATTAGCACTTTGATTGAACCTTCTAACAAGTACAGCACGTTTGCGTCAATGCGTAGGTGGGTATCAACATATACTACTCAATACTGAAAAAAATTGTCGCAGGACAAAACCATAGATAATTTGAATTGCATCCACCTTGCATTTTATTCGCATGCTAAATTTAATGGCCGTAGATCTCATAGTTTCGGAGATTAATGGAATTTCCGTTTTTGGCCTTTTAGTCATGTAGATATTTCTGAAGGTCGTGTCGCTTGTCTGAATTTTAAAGTTCTATGAAACACAGCTAAGATTAAAAACTTAACGGAGAACTGAGAATGATGAATAGATCATGAACGTGCCCCCCACGAGTAATGCCTCGCCCGGCCGCCTAGCTCCGCCGTTTTTATTCGTTATAACGTGAGAAGAAAGCGTCGGCGCGGAGCATTTATCAAACGCTGTCAACACAACACGGGTTTTAAAGGAAATGGAAGCTCGCCCTGGTAATTTATTGTGAGATATTTTCCTAGAGAAAGATGTGAACACAACAATAATGGATTATGGATACTTATATCGATGATAGGATACTTGTTTCTAAATCCTTACTAATATTATGAATGCGAAAGTAACTCTGTCTGTATGTCGTGCATTCACAGCAGAACTACTGAACCGATTAAAATGAAATTTGGTACACAGATAGTCTAGAGCCTGAGAAAGGACATATGCTTCTTATTAATGCGAAAAAATGTTTGTAAGGGATTCAAAGGGGGCGGATCTAAAGTTGTATGGAAGTATCGTCATTTTTAGAGCTAGAAGCTTGAAACAAATTTTATAGGCTGTTGATACGATATAAATAAATATGACATTCAACGTTTGTAAAAATTTTAGTCTCAAGGGTGTAAAGTAATGAGCCTAAATAATTAAAAATGGTATCCAAAGACACTATTCCACGCGGATGAAGTCGCGGGCATAGCTAGTCGTACATATATATCATATCGTACGTACTACGGTGGTAGAGCCTATTGGCTACAGCTCTTAAACTGGCTCGGCCGGAGTATAGTATACCGTCTCTGAAGAAGATCAGCGTAAAGTGGCAAGCTATAATAGCTGCGTTTCAAACGATGGGTGAGGAGAGCTGGAAGCTACGTGCTAGCAATGCCATTGATATTGCAAGCTACGGTAACTGCTTAACATCAGGTGGGTCGCGGGCTTGTTTGCCGACATTGTTATAAGAAAAAAAACTGTGCCTGCTTAACTTTAACTACAAAAATTTAACTCTAGGTAGTATTTTGAAACACTCACTGTGTTATTACAAATAAGTTAAACACGACGATGACAAATCAAGAAAATCGCACGGCGAGTTTCTCGCATGCATGTTTCATATCTATTTATAAATGTCAGTATTAGACCATGGCGCAGTACCTACTACGGTCACTTATACCTAAGTCCGATTTGGCTCGATCGACATTTTGACCAAAGGAACGTGCCAAATTCCATTGCGATCCATTCCAAGATTTGGTTTTGAACCTTAACTATAAATCAATGTTTTAATATCTAACAAAGGTTAGGTTACCTAGTGGATAAAGTAGGCGTGACCATTAACTAAGTATATGTTGCTTTTGTCGTTACAACAATATCTTGCAAGTACGATAGTTAAGCAGTTACCAGAGCCTATAAACGCTAGCAATACCAAAATATTGCTAATACGTTGCTAACCTTAACCTTTACCTCTACGTTGTTCTTATGTGAGAACGGTATACCCAAGATAATGAAAAACCTAATTATCCGAGCAGACGAATTGAATTCGCCTCGTTTTATGAAAAAAAAAAATTATAAAAAAAAACCGCCTTCAAAAACCCTGTGTGCACTAAAAAGCTAGAAATAACTAGGGACCTTATAATTTCTTTCATATGGAGTCGATTAAAGATTTTTTCGAATCGGTTTATAAATGACGGAGTTATGAGGTAACAAACATTAAAAAAAAAAAAACAACATACACACGAATTGATAACCTCCTCCTTTTTGAAGTCGGTTGAAAAAAAACGCAATTTGTTCTAGGGTAGGAAAATTCTAAATGCAACCAATCTTAAATTACAAAGAGAAATTATAAAATTGATATTGCAAAGCTCGAGATTTTATATTTCACTGAGCTGAAATATTCAGCAGTCGATTGGATTTCCGCCGCGGCTGCGGTGTCAGAGCAACTGGAATTCTCACCAGTTCGATACCGCATCGGTATTAAAGGCAAAAAACTTTGGCACGTACCGAGCTTTATGTTGGAAAGTTCAGGAGTTAGGTACGACCCAACTGCGATGTTTTATCTCCTGGTGTACAGCTGATCCAAGTTGGGCGTGGTTATTTCGCTGCGATTATTTTCTCGCTTATGATAGAATTGGATTTCCTTGTCTGTCTTCTTAGCATCTGATCGCAATCACCGATATTTAGAGGTAGAGTCTACTAATGCCTGATCTGACCAAGCTCTAAAGAGCTTTTAACGAATAATGACCTTATGATTTTGTTTGTATCACTATCGTAGTACCACCTAGCCGTAATAGTGATATTTAAAAATAACTTAATAAAATAAAGCGACAGAAAACAAGATGGCCCAATATATAAAAATATCTAGGAATAGAAACGTCTCGATTCTCTAAGCTTGGAGAGCTCCCTAGGTTGTTTGCTTGAAAATTGTGAGGCAATCCAATTATATTGATGTTTGCGCCATCAAAGGAGTTGAAAGCGTACCACGGTTTGCCTCCGCGCCGACGAGGGCTCTACCTCGAGAGCACTGCCGACGGGAGCGAATAAAAACCGGGACTCGTTTTGCTCTATCAATGTTGCCGCTGTGATAATTTGGTACAAATTAATATTTTTCGAAGTCTTGCAATTCTTGCACGATTATTTTTACTATAATTATATATTTTTTTATAGTGTGAAACTATTATTATACTTATACTAAGACGTAATTTGTAGTGTAGGACTGGGACTCGAGATTTATTTATTAAAAACATTAACTATTATATTACTATTAATAAGTTTTGATGACTTGTCGCATCTGCGATGGCACTATGACTATAAGGACAGCTTCGAGTGTAGAAGGGGAATGATACCTGTTTAACAACCATTGTATGATAATCAGTAGGTAGTATAATCATTTAATTAAAATTACACGTATCTACTCGTTTTCATACAGTCGATGGTAGCACAATGCCCTTTTAAAACTAGATGAATAGTAGAAAGCTCTACCATCAAAGCGATTGCTTTGCAAATGGATGCTCTGAATGCCGTCGATATATTTGTATTTGTAAAACTCTCGAGGTAGGGAGATTTTTTTATATCACATAAATCATACATACATGTGTAGTTGGATCTAACAGATCATAAAGTACCGAACTAGGTAGTTGTAAAAAACAATTCCCAGATGGGAAATGGGAACCACAGGATACGGATTTAATAACTACGAAAATAATGTTATATAAAGTATGTTCTAACATGGTATAAATAAAGCATATCATTATTTTTAGTAGAGACATTCTCTACACATTCGATTTTTAATTTCAATTAATGCTACTTCTGCCGTTACATATATTACAATAAAGTTAAACACGTGATAAATAAGAGGCAAGTAAAATAAATGATGTTATATATATTTTATATTACCTTTAAGGGTTCTGAATCGTCATTAACATTTGCAATACGAATATGAAGCGGTAATATTCTAATGAAACGATGTAGAAGGCGCGCAATCCACTGAATTCAATTGAAATCACCGGGAGCGTGTACCATCAGACAGTAATTAGAACCGGTGAATGCCGGACTCGTTATGGTGGCGACATTTCATTATAATTGCGAATGGCGTTTGAGTACATGTAGCAAGTTTACAAATATTGCACTTAAAATACATGTAAACTTTTTTCGTAATACCTGTAGCTTAGATGAATTTGCATCTACGCATACAGTAGCAAATATTTTGTAAAAATTTATATGTGAGTAGGTTGCATCAAAGATAAGAGTCCAGATTATTTTGTTGTAGATTAACTTTGACTTTATAATTCATACAAAAATAAAAATTAACAGATGTGTGTATGATATGATATTAATTTCTTAAAATAACACATTTCGTTTATCGTTTATACAAATCCCTGTTATTTTACATCGTCATTTCTTAAGAATACATAGGTACTTTTCCTGAGGACTCTTTTCCTTATATCCCCTGTTTCGTGGGCACCCCTAAAGCGTCGCCCCTGACATATCGAAATATCATACAAGCTCACATCTGCGAAGCCTTGTCGCGAAATACAGTTTCCTTATTCAATTTCCGCGGCCTCTTCTGCTAGGATTACTGAAGACACAAAAGGCGCGCAATAATGGAACATGTAATCGTTGGCGTACAAACAACACGGTGACTGACGATTTACGCACGAAGAAAGGAGAACTCTACTATAATATCGATTAAGTCGAAAGTGAATTGCTTAGTATTAAACGTTTAACACATTATTGCGTACCAGTTCATCTACGCCCGGGCTCGATCGATTCTTTTGTTCGTTACTGCCTTTTGATCGAGCTGCCTTCCTGCCTCGCTCGCTGATTAATTTCAAACGTGTTTCACGATGACGTGCTGTGTGGAACGTGATGTTGGCATCAAAACATTTTTCTGAGGTAGATTAAAGAAAATGTTGGGAAATTTAGGGCATATTAATAAATAAATATCAAGTAAGAGAGTGGTCTTGAGTAGGTACGCTTTTGAAATTTTATTTTTCTGGTATGACATAAAAATAACATCTTAAGATCGCTCTCAGACTTAAAATCGATTTATTAATACGGACTTTAGGTTTTGAGTTCGAGAACTTTGTTAGAGAGCCCTTCACCCTTCAATAGATTTTCAATTTCGGTGTTATCGGAACACTAAAATTACTTTTTAAGATAAGTCGCCGAACTATCATAGCAAATTAAGTTCGGTTATGTAGAGTTGAAGCAATGTTAGAGTCATCTGCCACTACTGCAAAAGGCCATCATAAATTGGGACAAAAAGATATTATTCTACAAGAACGAGCAGTTCCTGGACTAAATAGACTAACTCTATATGTATTTTAAACTAGATATGGTCTTAGTAGATCGGGCTAGTGCCCGAATTTAACTAGTCTACACTAAAGTCAAATCAGGTCCCGGGGAAAACTAAATTATCCTGGAACTCGCCACAACAGTTAAATTCAAAGAATAATAGTGTAAGATCTTAAGTCTTCTAGTTTCATATTAAGCTCTTTGGGGCTCACTTCTGGCAGCTCTACGAATAGATTTTGATCAGAACTTCAGAATTTCTCCCCTTCACAGTTGTTTTGTAGGTCGCTGGGAAACTTCACATGTCTCAGGAACCTTGAATGATTAATCACTATTCTAAAACATGATTTATTCAAGCGAAAGTTTGTGAAGTTCAGAAGGAACGCCCAAGTTTACCTCCGCTATCTGTCTGTCAGTTCTGCTTTTCAAAACTCGGTTTGTTGGATGTGCTACCTAATTATTTCAGAAATTTCAAGCGTATGTATATAGTTTTGTAATGGAAAACGCTTTATTTTTTTCTATTGCAGCTCTGCATCACTCTACCGAGTAGAGCCAAGCATTTACATATTTTCCACAATATGTATTTATTATTTCTCGTAATGGTATCGGCTCAGTCCCCAGACTCCGTCTCCAAGCTTGCGTCATTGATAACGTCATGTTGTGGGACGTAAATAAAACAACAGATTTATTAGACTAGCTGACGTTATTAGATGATAGGCATCTATTTCAATTGCGATACAAAGTAGATACAGCACCTAGTTGGTAGTTAATAAAGGCTTAAATTTTTTTTCTAGATAGGAACAGAAAATGGCTTCACACGCTATTAAAAATAGCAATTATCTTTTGTTGCCAATGGTTAAAATTTTGACAGATTTTATGGTTAAGCATCAACAAATAATACAACAATACATATCGCATTCAAAAATGATGCATTTGCCTGCAATTATTTTTGTTCAACAGTAGGCGGTTTAAAAACCTTCCGCTTTTAATAATTTCAATTAAGTATACTTGTTTATAAACCGTTGTGGGATAACCATTCACCGAAATCTAACCCCTCTACATCCGAAGAACTATGCACATAAGTAGTAGGTAAAGCATAAAAAAATATTATAAACAAAACCGTGCCAAACACGGGAACCGGAAAAAAGGCAATTACCAAAAAATAAAAGCTGTCGTCAAAACAAACAAAGGCGCAAAGCGAAAAATATTTGAATTTGAATTCTATCATTGGATATTTAAATCCAGCAGCGGTTGGGGCGGGCGAGAAGTTTCCTCGGGCGAGGGCGGCAGGGCGGGCGGAGACGTGAGGGGTGCGGGGAACAGAGGGGGTGGCGGTAGTGGGGCGGAGAGCGGGGTAATTAGGCGGCCCGGCGGAGGCTGTATTGATCGGGCGGTATCCTAGCAACGCGGGAGATGGCACCGCGGCCTGCCCTCGCACCGGGCGCGCGTTTTGTTCGAGCCCGGCGTAGGTGAGATCGTTTTGATATAATCTCAGAGATTATTCAATTCGATTCAGCAGTGCACCTATTCGCGGTAGAGTTTAGGCTATTAGTTTCGGCGGAGGGTGTTTTATGCTTCCCAGTAATGGGAAATGATGACTTAATTTTATATTGTCCCATTCGATGGTGCTACCTAAACGTAGAGGTAGATAATTAAATACCAGCTTGATCATTAAACGTTACCGCCGGCGTCTAACCTTGCCCACAGACAGATGAACAAGTAAACAATTGGATAATCGACGATAAAGAGATTATATTATTTTATTACAACAACTAGCTGTGCCCGCGACTTCGTCCGCGTGTAATTTAACTTAACAAAAATTTCGGTATTATTCATCCCCTATTTTATCCCCTTGGGAGTTAAATTAATCAAAATCCTTTCTTAGCGGATGCCTACGTCATAACATCTACCTGCATGCCAAATTTCAGCCCGATCCGTCCAGTGGTTTGGGCTGTGCGTTGATAGATCACTATGTCAGTCAGTCAGTCAGTCAGTCAGTCAGTCAGTCAGTCAGTCAGTCAGTCGCCTTTGAGTTACATATATATAGATCATAAAAAACGTATATCAATACTATCAATGCATGCCAGAATATGTAGCCAAAAAGAGAGTATTCCCGTTGAAAAAATCAAATGATATTGTCTAATTTAAATACGATGAGAATAAGTTCGATAATTATTACCAGACACATATACGCTTGTATTACGTGATGTGTGTGGGGGCGACCTCTGCGCAACAAAATTTTGTATAATAATTTTCAAGCACATTCTTGAAATACCTACCCAGCTTCAAAGTACCCGTCGTATCGGTAATACGGAGGAGAAATTCCTGAAATATAGAAATTGGTATGACATGCCGGAATTTTCAGTAAAATGTAGTGTTGCATATTTCTTGGAAGCCCTCGTCCAGCGAAATGTAATAATGTGCACTAGAGAATGGTATGTAGAAGCTACAGTATTTTAGAACGTGCTTCTGTGCTACCAATCTGACTAAAATCCGACGGATACGGGCCTATTTGTATGTTAGAATCTACTTTTCAATTTCGTGTTCAGACGCATTTCTATGAAAAAAATAAAATATGATTTATATCCGCCTGGCGACCAAACTACAGGGCGACATGTTTTTTTACGTAATTTAGATTTCCTACGACTTAAAGTATTTTGCTGAATTCAATTTGTATCTGAATCGGATTTAGATCCGAGACTGTATCCCATGAGTCCACGGATGCATACGCATCTTGAACTCCCCTATCTCTATTGTGCAAGTGAAGTGCGCCACAAGAGGGCGCGACGCGAGCTCTGCTCATGAAAAATATTGCATTGAGAACGCTCTATTTTTGGACGCATGCAACATTGCGAAAAGCAATCGTAAACTCAGTTGGTATAGAAATATTTATCTCAGAGTAAGCTAAACTAGGTATCTTAGGTAAAGCGCACGTTCAATTAGAGAAATAGGTTTGCATTACGATATCTATCAAGATTTACCCAACACCAGAATTTTCAGAAATAAAACCATTTTTTTTATTCAAAATCTTATTATCTATTTATTAAAGTGAACTGTTCGTAGACCCGCCTACGCCGTAGCAGATCCTAGTTCGTAGCATTTCGAAGGGGGACTACTAGCAAGGGTATTAACAATTGACGGAAAGTTTCCGAAGTCGGAAATGACAGCCGCCATCCTTCTTATACAAATTAATTAGAAGCTGTCGTTTCCCCCCTAGTACAGCCAAACACGTGCCTACTTAGTTTCAAAGCTAGCTTTTTCAATTTAATTCATAGCCTATGGATTTACTGGATCAATTATGGATATTTAGTAAATATCTTACTAACATCAAATCGTAACAATAGATGATGAATTTCACTCTACAATTTTTTTCGTAAACATTATGGTATCAAATGCAACGATATGAGTATAATTTATACCAATTTTATCCCTAGTCACTAGTAAACCTCCAGATTCCTAGGACGGTGTGATGAGATTCGCAATTATGACAACAGACGGATGTTAATACAATTGCATTCTCCGCCGCGGCAGCGCTACGCTGCGCTAGCTTGTTCAGCTCACTTAAGTACGTTCATTTCGTCGTACAACGTTTGCGCAAGCCGAGGAATTCATTTCGTATTAACAAACAATAGTTCACGTACACGTACTGCTGTTGGTTCCTATGTTCGAAGGGATTTAATTTAGAAACAGGCAATAACAGCGTATCAAATATTTACAGGGTATATTATTAATGTTTGTTACTTATTTTATATGACAGGCAATATTAGAACATATTTGTTCCAACGTCTAGTACTGAAAGGAGATGTAGCTGTCGACTTAACCGGTTTTTGATTAAATTCGCATTCTGTTAAATAACATTTTAAGTTATTTGGATCGTGCTCTATCTGAAGCTATTAAGTTAATTTCATATTCGATTTAGTATCCCAATATTTTTTTGAAGGAATGTACTCGCTACCTATAGATATAGGTATAGGTATAGTGTATAGCTACCTACATAATCCATATATGGTAGTAGGTAGTATGTAGCTACGAAATAAAATTATCTGCAGCCAGCACTACATTTAAAATACCGAAACATAAACATACTACCGAAGATTACTTAGCGCTTATAATTTAATGGCGCCACTCTTGAGCATAACAATCGCGCGTCATCAGGGGGGTAACGCCGGGATATGCCCCGGGCAGATTTATGGGCATCCCGGGGCCGGCGCGGGAGATAGCGGTAAGATCCGCCGAAGTAGGGCACGTCGCGGCGACTAAAAAATTACCCCTTTACAATGCGATGCTGGGGAGGCGACCCATTGTACAGGTAGAGACGTAATCAGCTCTTTTAACAATCTCATCTATGGTGTACAGGTCTTAAAGATGGGAATAAGACCTGTGCGATGTAGCTACCTTTGACAGATAAATGCTTTAAGAAAATTCATTACGGACTTAATGCGATTGTGATACGGTTCTCGTAGCAAAGAAGAAAGAAACCATTTTAATTAAGTTACTCGATAGTCTTGCAATAAAACTTATTTAATTAAATTGAGATTTTAACACTAGCGTAAATCTTTTGTGATATACCTATGATAAAAATGGTTGCTTTTATTACAGTCAGACGAACATAGAGGTACATTTGTATTTCAAAATAATATTAAGCTGCCTTCTCATTAAGTAGAAGGAAAGGGGACATGGCACTTCGCTGTCTCTAAACTTAAGGTCCACATTTAGCTATTCTACGACCACTAAAGAGTTATTACTCGTTTTTACTGCTATCACTTAAACGTAGCATTCAGAGTCATGCAGTTATGCACAGTCAAATGGAGTAGGTAAACAGGTATCTTTCACAGAAATGCCTATTCAGCAGAACATCCTAGGATAATTGTAATTTAATCATTTATAATTAGTAGTATTTAGGTAGGTAGGTTGTAGGTTGTTATTAAGAGTGGAAATACATATTAATTCACCCACTATTTTCTAACATTAAAACTTAACCAGTTATGAGCTACCTGAACTCCGGTATGTAACCTAAAAAACCTTCTTTCTTCAAATAATAAACGACCACATTACTCTGACCCCCATAAATCCTCCTCGGCAGCGGTAACAGGAGTGTAACGCGCAAGAGAAAATATTCAATCAAGTTTATAGCGGCAATTCTTCGGGCGGCGGGCGGTTATCCCTCCAACGGGTTCAAGCGTCATTGGGCGAGCTGTAATGGCGACGAGGACGGCGAGTGGCTACCCACCACTCAAGCACAGGGCTCCTGGTGCTTGATTTAAGGGGACTCGGGTGGAAAAGGGCGATACTGTGTAAAAAGACTGAAGGAAAAACATTGGCATTGGAACTAGAAGTATGATTGATAGCGTTATGATGTTCTGTCGACCCTTTAAACATACCAATCAAATGATCACTAATAAACTCTAGAACAAGGTTTCTTAACCTAGGTTCCGCGAACCTGCGGGAATCCGCGGGATTTATGATTATTTCAATCAAAACATGGGAGGTTTTTTTCATTTTATTATTATTACGGGGTCACGATCAATGTCGAAACTTGTTGGGGTCTATCGTTGAAAGAGTATAGAGCTTAGATACCGAAATTAGCCAAATAAAATAAGTCTAAACTATGTCTCTGGTCTTCTCGATGGCATACCCTTGATAATGATCTACTTAGGAAGCTACTACTATCTTCTTGTTAAAGATTTCGCTACATGCTGTCGTTATTCATGAGGTAAAGTAAGATAGATAAGTTAGCGCAGGATCCTATATCCTAAATCCAACGCGATCAAGACGAATAGGCACTTCGGAACGCCCTCTCGTTTTCTTTACAACACCTAATATTTTACTTATACGTACAGCATTAGGTTGCTAGAGATAGTTTAAATTGGAAGACCAATATTCACGACGACTACTAATGGCTATATCACACCAGATAAACAGAACTTACAGTATCAAACTTTACTTCAGGATTATGAACTGGTGTAGCTGTAAAAATGGTTAGGTACTAGCGCAATCTGTCGTTCTCTTCTGATTAAGAGAATATGAAGCACTTCTTGCCGGGCTAGTTAATATACCTAAGTATATTTTCGTACAGAATATAGGATAAAATTACTAATTTACTGACTTCAATCTTCAATCCAGCCAGCTGTTTGAACCATACATTTAGAAAAAAGTAATAATAAGCAGATATGCCAATAAAAGCTTCTTGAGGTATGCTTTGAATTAAACATTAAAAATGTTGAATTGAAATATTGTAATATACTTAGATTGCTACTCATTTGCGTGTTTAACCCACGTTCCTTTTGCGTTTGACACCTTAAAAGAAATTAAAACGTTTTGCCCCGTGGGTACCGATCAAGAACTTTATACAGCTTCTTGGTACCGATACAAGTATAACGTACAGAATACAGATTTCTACGCAATAACTTTAAACTACCACTGAACTAATTAAGTACAAAAAAAGAGTTAGATTTTTTTAAATTAAATATTATATTTCCATGGTCTCTTTAGCTCGTTCACCTAAGGTATTTGCTTCTGCTAGTCGGCTCACCTCAATAGTTTGATATTTACAGTATACAATAAAAGACTTTGGTAAGATAGCCAGGATGGGTATCAAACAAAAATTAGGAATGCGTGCAGCCCCTCTAAACATTATCTATGGTCCGCATTAATAAATCGATCTCAAGTTTGACAGCGATCTAGGAAATGTCATTCTTGTAATGGAACACCTTGCCGGCGTCTTTGTTCCCGGTTGACCATAACCTGGATTTTTTCAAGTCGAGAGTGAACAGGTACTTTCTAGGCAAGTATGCACCACCGTAGACCACATAGTCACTTGCCATCAGGTGAGATTGTGGTACTTGCCTATATCGATAAAAAAAACAATACAAAATGAGATATCAAATGCGTACTCAAGACCTATCTCAGACTAGATATTGATTTATCAATACGGACATATAATAGTCAAACACAACATGTACAGAAAGAACTGCACACAAACTACGGCAAAATATAACATCCCAAAATAAGTAATTCATCAACCTTTGTAAAACACAGCTAGACATCATACCATAGGTACTATTGATTTTCTCTCCCAGCCATAGTCGTCCAATATAAATATTGCAGAAATCCCTATTCAAATATTAACTGTAGTATAACTCGCGTGGACCGCGCAGCGCGGTTCAAATGTAACCATGGGCAACCGCCGGCCGCCTGCAGCTCTGCCCGGGACCTGACCCCGCGTACAACAAAATATAACTACTAATTTGTACGATATAAGAGCTTAAATCGCCTGGCAAATGTTAAGGAAGGTTTTTGTAGGTGGATTGCATCCCGTGCCACCTGACTCCCGTTCTCCTCCCGGCAGGGGCCGGACCTCGCAACAGTTGTTTGTAGCGTGTCAATACACGCCTGTTTTTATAGCGTTAATTGAGTTCTGATCTAACTACGTAGCTATATAATAAAACCGCACCTACTTAATATTTTCAAATGATATCGATTAGCTAGGTACCCTTTTCGTAGGGAGGTGTTGATTTCTTAGGGAAGAATACCTACCTAAGTAAGTTCTCTTTTAGTTTCAGATATTTATTTGTTAAATCATATTACTTGGTCTGGGTGTCACTGGGATCGCCCGCAGTCCATTGCACGGTGCTCATAGTACAAGCGTTGCTTAGTTTGGGACCAAGCAGTTGGTATGTCAGCCTGGCGATATTTATATTTAATTATTTATTAAAAGGCCCATTCTAGATATAACTTTAATAACAACATGACAATGTTAACGGCTTCCTGTGTGATACATAATTTTACTACACATTGGGAACGCAAGTTGGTACAATTATTAACTCTTACCCTTATTTATCGGGGATAAATAAAGTTATCCGTCATCATTTAGGTATGACCCTTTATTGTCATGTATTTAAACTTAGATATTTCTGAGGTAATCACCTCCTTATTTCCTAAGATTTTTTGTATCTAGGATATTCCTCTAATTAGGTACCTTGCACCAATAGATTAAATTGCAATCAATATGAATTTTAATTGCGCGTAGTACGTAGACAGCCATACCTATATATATACAATATCTATACCCATCGTTGCAGGCACAGCTTTGCGAATCTGATACCCCTGCATCACCTCCCTACATCGTTTATACACTACCTACACCATTCGCTTTGTAGTCGTTAAATAAGTACACTCGTGCATATGACGGCAGCGTAATTACATCGAAACTAGACGCCAAAGGGTACTGCATCGTGCATAGATAGGTACGGTTGTATCCAACAGGATATTGGATTCATTGATTAATTAATGCCGCCCCGATGAGAGAGGTCCTTTTCGTGGCAGATGCAGAAGCGGACGTGCCTTTTGTACATTTTGTATTTACATTCTCTTTTACAGATCAAGTTCTTTTCGGACCAAGCATAGGTACTAAACGGTTCCGTAGCCATTCCGCCGCTTTTGAATAGTACGATACCCTAATAATAAACGTGATCTCGTCTCAGTCGTGGTCTCAGAGCGAGGTCCCTAGGAGAGCGAGGCCGTAAGCGATTGCCCACGTCGCCCACGCTGGCCACGCCTAACGCCACCTCTCGTTATAACATAGCCTTTATATAAGAATACTTTATTTATGACTGTTCCATGAATCTGGGGATCAAGTTTGCTAATTTCGTTGATATTTGAGCAATCTGAAAACCAATCGTAATAGAAAATAAAATGTTTAATTTTACGACGACGACGACTGGTTTACCGGTGGATAAAAAGTCAACAAAAATAGCAGACTTGGTCCCCTGAGCATCTGAAAACTCAGCTAATTTTAAAATACGCATGCAAAATAATATGTGGATACTGCGGATGCGTACATCTGTAACACCACTGATTAATACCACCTCTGTGTGAGACACAGCTCGAAATCGGACATTGACGGACGGGGGGTTGGCAGTTGGCACTAATTAAGGGATTTCGGAAATGGTTTCGTTTTGTTCGAGGGCTAAAGGGCAGCTTTGATTATTGAGTGGTTTGGTGCGTACCCAGATTTAATAGGAACATGTAGGTACGATGGTAATTCAATACGTATTGGGACGGATTAATTACGTTTGTAATTATCGCGAACATTAATACATACAAGTTCCGTTTGACATAGGTATTATTTTGGTATATGATTGGATTCATAAATATGATGAGTTGAGAACTGTTTACTGTTCTCTATTTTATGTATCGCGCTTGTAATACGGAGCGGGGGCAATCCCAGCGACACCCAGACCAGGGAAAATAACAAAGAACCATTTTCGAAATTTTCCTACCCTGCCGGGATTCGAACCTGACATTATGAATGAAGTTTTCAGCTTACAATGCGTAAAAATATCTATAACGCGTAAAGGAAACAAGCACCTGTTTTGTGTTTTCAAGAGGGAAAATTGTTTTGTTTTTCTTTTCATACCTAATCGTTTTATTGTAACTTACAATAGTTTCAATTTTATGAAAGAAACAGTACATATTATTACCCGCTTTAAACACTCAATTTTAGATTGTTACTTTCCACTCCATCCCATAAATTACCTAGGTACCTACCTACTCATAAAAATATACCAACATTTCCGTTATCTCCTGTTATGAAAATTTAACGCCTTTCAGCCTTTTGGACTGGTATCAAAATGCACAGCTATATATCATATTGTGGCTTGTAGGCATCGGCGTGTTTTACGAGCGGCCATATTTCACGAGGCGACATCCGCGCAATGGAGGTATACTGGATAAGTTACACCGACCCGCGGACGACACCGTCGGTAGATAGATCACTAGCCCACTATTGTGATTGTGACCATAGTCTACTGTACGTAAGTAGATAAGAATCATTGCATTGATAACGATTTGGTTATTGATACCGAAGGAACCAATAACGGATGACCTAACCATTGATGTGGACGCAAAAATATAGTAGGAATAGCAATTATGTCGGAGGCTTTCGGGCACCCTGACAGCTCCGTCACTAAATATTTTAGATTTATGTATTTAGAGGAGCTAATATTATAAGTAAACATACAACCATTGAGTAAGTACATACCTATGAACAGCACAGTAGAAGTTACAATCAAAAACAATTAGAATGAGAAATGTTTTGAACACAAAAACAAGGTCATGCTTTCAGAGAAAAAAAACCTAGAAATATAATGAATTCAAACATGAGATAAGCCGAAGCAAAAGTGTAAAATCCACGATATGTTAAATGGAGTGTTCATGTAAATTAGCCTCGAGGTATATTTCATTCGCTTGGCTGAGCGCCGAGGAAAACAATTGCTTCATCCCAGGCCATTACTTTTAAAGCCACACGTAACCTCCACGTAACATTATAAATAAAATTATACTACCTTACTGTATTAAAATACACTATTACGGCCACTTGTATAGCGGAGCTGTTCGGAAAAAGTATTCCGAGCTGCTGCCATTTCTTAATAATACAGGACAGGACTTCAACTTCAAGTACTCAAATTTTGTTATCTATCTGCAGTATCTAGTAAAATAGCTGTATTAGTTAAGTATGTTCTTAACATTATCTATGTCAAGCTAGATTCACAACTCACCATGTATAGGATAAACTGGATAGTTACGCGTGTAGAATATACGTATTTCTTGAACAGATAACAGGTATATCGCCATAAATGTTACTAATTTGTATGACAAGTGTAATATTGATTGAGGGCACTGGAATTCCCCAGATAGGCATGCCTGTGTCTTGTGAAAAAATAGGACATACCTAAGGAGTAACTTGAGGTAATCTATAGTAATTAGATTAGGTATTTATATAATTATACAGCGGAGATGGGACCTATTCAACATTTCTTATGCTACGTAAGGAATGCGAAAGCATCATTTGAATAATTCCGTGCGACTACGTGTTCACTGTGTCGAACGATAGGGATGAAGGTTTGGGCATGTTCAACTTACAACATAGTTTATGCTCAGCGTTTGCTCCCGACAAAGCTCTCATCCAACAAGGTATATCCTACACAACGCTATAGCAACAAAGCTCCGCATGTAACGCCGCTGAAAGTGGCATTAAAGGAAATAATTAACAACCTTGTTAGTCTTCGCTGCGAGCAATAAAGGGAGCCTGGCAAAGGAACGCCGAGCGAACAAAATAAAGCAAGACCGGCGCGCCGCGTCGGGCGTCGTCGTCTGGAACCTGTATAAATGCAGCACATTTCCAGCCGCCCACCTCTTTATTGCCTGCTCAAGCCGCGCTAGACAAAAGAACTAAAACTGCTCCTCAGGAATATTAATAAGAATTCATCTCGCACCTAAGAATCTCCAGCCCGCCCCCGTATTAAAATTCATAAAGCCACGATGCACGCTCCGCGGCAGAAAAGTCACGAATACCGATTTCGTTTTAAATGCAATTTACTTATTCATCGCTGAGTAATCCCGCAAAGAAATGTTTTAAGCTCACCCTGGGTAAACTGAGTTGTATGTACGGGTAGAGAAAGTTTGCGGGCGTTCTCTCCCTGGACGAACCGACTAACCGCGGCGGCCGGCGGGTGTCTAGGGACACTCGCGCCCCACATTTCGATGCCGCTCGCCTGCCGCTACTTGTAATGCAGGATCGTGCCACCAACTTATTTGGGTAATCGTAGGATTCATACGTTCTGAACTTATAGAACAGACCCATTTATTTTTAAATTTTCCCTTCACGCTGCTCCACGTTGAGCGTTACCAAAACGTCAATATATTGGCGTACCGATCCCAATTTAAATACTCCACATCACGTAAGCGATGTGAATCCAGATGAAAATAATGTAGACAAGCCCGCCGACGACGTCGTGAACGCACACGATTTGTGATGGCGTCACGCGGTCTGGCAAGATGGCGGCGCGCGCCCGTTGGAAATGTGGAATGTTCCACGTTCCATTATCCGCACGCCCTCTCTCGTTTTTCACTTTCCGCCGTCCTCGCACAGAAATTAAGTATAATCCGAGCAGCACACTCAATTGGTAGACTTCTTTTTAATATCGTCTCATAATTGGATATAAAAAAGGTAAAAAAGCTCTAAGAGTTTATTTAAGACGGCTCGTCCTGTTAGTAGCGGTGAAGTAACATAAAACCATTAATAAGCCTCTTACCCTATCCGTCTAAGTCAACATCGGTGGTCTCGGAGATGCGGCAGGGAGGCTGGGCGGCCGGGGCTGGGAGGGACTCCGGGCGCGTTGCCGGGGCGACGCACGGGGGCACGGACCCGAATTTTATCGATTCGGGTACAGACAGCAGCCCGGCGAGCTTTCGCCTACACTAACACGATTCAACGCCCGTGTTTGCAGATCTCAGAGGTTTATAAGGGCTTTGACATTAGGAAAACACGTACGCGCTCTTTGTGTATCTATCTATTTGGGCCATACTACCTACCCACCTACCGAAAAAGCTTCTGTATTTCCTTATTCATGCTTTGAACGATAACGAATTAAGTTTAATAAATATTTTGCTCTAGAATGGTTCGTTTATGTAACATCACCTGCCTAGGCGTATATTGTCAATTGATAACATTTCATCTTCTTTAACTCACAAAGGACCTACAAAATTCTGTGCAGATATTCAACTAAGCTATACTACTTACTAGCTCGTAAAATATAATTTTCTTTGATTTCGATAAATCTTACCTACTAAATAATTATTCATACTAAGTAGGTACATTTGTGCCTTTCGCGCCTACGTAAGTATTTCAAAACTACCTAATTGTGTGATTATAAGTAACTGTTGCAACGATGAGACCAAGAGACTAATAAAAAAGTTGGAAAATTTAAGAAAGGTAATCTCTTAGAAATAATTTACTTTATTTCCAAACCGGCATAGGACAAAAGCTCACACGATCTAGTAATTACTTGCGCAAGAAAACATAAATGTCGTAAACCCACCAGCTATAGCTATAGCCGAAATAAAACGACGCGATTGAAGCACGCAATCCGTTCCACCCTAAACAACAATTTGGCAAAAATGGGAGCAGTAGTTACTTGCCAGCAAAACAAGACTCCCGAAACGATTTTTGAGTGAGGATAAAAAGGGTAGTGGGGCTCCAAAGGGTTCCAAACGCGAGATATGAACTAGTGCACCCTTCCCGCCGCCACCCCTATCAATTGTTACCAGTTGCGCATATTTTTACCCGCAAAACAAACCCGCTGGGAGCCGTGAGACCGCGCCACGTTTCGAGCTGGATCTCATGAGAATATTCGCTCTTTTTATCTTATATAAGCGATGGTAGGTATTTTCTGTGGAATAAGTTTGGGTTATCCTACTAATATTATAAATGTGAAAGTTTGTGAGTGTGGATGTATGTATGTATGTATGTTTGTTACTCCTTCACGCAAAAACTACTGAACGGATTTGAATGAAATTTGGAACACAGATAATTTATAACCGGGATTAACATATAGGATACTTTTTATCCCGATAATCCCGATTTTGTTACGTTAAATACTACGCGGACGAAGTCCGTGGGCACAGCTAGTATAAATATAAATAAATATCGCCAGACTGACCCACCAACTGCATGGCCCCAAACTAAGCAAAGCAAGCGTTGCTTAGTTTGGGGTTTAGTAAAAGTACCTACTATGGGTGCCGTACAATGGAATGGGCGATCCCAGTGACACCCAGACCCGGGCAAATTACGATAAGGCCATTTCCGAAATTTTCCTCGGCGGAAATCGAACCCGCAACCACCATGTGCAGTGAGCCGAGCGGCCTACCGGTAGTCAATTAGGATTAGAACTTACTAAGAAATCGCATTGTTATTGTTTTAAACTTCTCTAGAACTGGTAGTGTACATTTCAAAGGAGTCGTTATACTCGTAGGTACAGTAGGAGCTTAGATAAATCAACCACGAATTTATGTCAGTAGATTTTTCGCAATTGGAACCTGGCATTGGGCCAAGAATGCCATGCAAGAAGGACTCGCCTTGTTAGAATTAGCTGACACAGTAACATTAATTATTCAGAGTTAGGTAGGTACTTATCACCTACGTCTTGAGACTTTTTTGTTTATGCTCTTGAGAAAACAATTAAGTGGTTACATATCATCAAATCACGAAACTCATAATCTTCAAATTTACAACAAAGGTAACATCTGGGACTAAGGGATTCGCCAAAAAATTCAAAAATAGTAGGTACTTATAGAAATAAGAAATCTAATGGCGGTAATCCTACGACAGGCAAACAATAATAAAAAATGGGGTCGACCGAAAACGAGATAAAAAAATCTGTTTTTCCAGTCTGTTTCCGTAGGCGGAATTCACAAAAAGTATCGCAGGGTCCGATTAACACAGTATCCTTGAAGATGTCGCTCGCAAAAAGGGGCATAAGGGGACAAAAGGCCCTGAAACATTTCTCATTGAGGCGAAGGGCGGCGAGCGGTCGTGGGGCGGGCCCCAGCGCCCGCCCGCCCGCGCCTGCCGCCCGCGCTACGTGCGCTCCAGCTGCGGTGTCCATAATTTATGTTTTCGAGCGGACCACGCAAAATAAACGAGCGCCAGTAACAAGAGGAAATGGAAAAGTAACCTACGTCTTTGTAAAGAAATATTAACACGCCCGTTTTTTCGTAGGTAGGTAGGTATAAGTATTACACGTGACCGGAAGTAAGATTAAATTTATATACGTTGTCAGTATGGCCACGGTTGGCAAATATTTGTTTGCATAATCTTAATTTCAATAAATCAACGCGAATTGTCAGACAAAACCTGATGCATACAAAAAATATGTTAATTAAAAAGCTTGGTTAAAACATTACATTACATTACAAACCCCTTTTTCATTACTCATACTCTGAAAGTAGTTCTGAAGTTGCCTGAGAAGCGGGTTGAAAGTAATACTTTTCAGGCCCGGGAGTTTCACTTTCAACTGACAGCTGTCAAATTATTAAAAAAAAAACTAGTTCCATTTTCACATTTCTATGGAACCATGTTCAAACTTTTTCTACAGTCACTCAATTACAGCACGATGTAAAATTGAAATAACATAAAGTTAAGTATTAATTCAAGAATATATATTTTTAAATGACTTAATTATAATTTAGTTTTAACAATTTCTTTAAAATGACATAGATTTGGGCAAAATATTTAAAGATGAAAATGAAAAATAATGGCTAAATAATGATGTTGGCCGGCCAACGAAAAAAAAAACAAAATAGGCGGCAATCCGATTTTTTTTTTTCGAGTTGTAGTGTATTGTTTATACTTCCTTGTACTATTTCTTTAGCCAATTCCTGTTTTTATTTTTATTTTCCTTGTATTCGTAATGAAAAGCACAGTGTTTACCTCGGGTGAAAGGCTTATTATGTCCCTCGAACTATTAGCGCCCTCGCTACGCTCGGGCGCCAAACCCCGTCTCGGGACAAAATAAGTAACTTTCACCACTCATGTAACAATGTACTATTTTACATGTTGAAATGATTAAATTATAATAAAATTCGAAAATAGTGCCTTATAAATCAATAATAGTAAATTTAACATTGTTAAATAATAAAAAGAAACTTTGATAGTTTTCAAAACTATAGTCACCCTACACAATCGTCCGCCGACCAAATTCTGTAGATCACCTTACGCCTACGCGGTATAAAATATAAAGGGATGCTGCGAAGCCTAAGCAACAGATATTGACGTCTATTGATAACTTGACGAGCAGGCACCTATCTAGAATAGAATACCTTCGGCTTTCTTCTACGTATTATAACATCGCAACACTGAAATTTTATTTTTTCAATATATTTTCTCTGTTCTGTTTATTCAAGTTTATTCTTACCTAGGATACCAGAGCTCAAGTCAACAAAAATGCATATATTATAATTTTTATTTCTTGTAAGTACTGTACTCCTGCATTTGCTTGTAACTTTTCTGTGCTAATAAATAAATTTATATTAATTTTTATAGTAAGTCCACTCCACTCCAGGCCCAAGAAAAGCAGGATGGATTGTATCAAGAGTATAGAAATAAGGTGTATATGAGATAGGAACGAGGTTGGAGTGGATGTGAGTATGACAGCGCGATGAATGGAAGGAAAATACATACTGCGCCGACCACAGATAATGGGAATAGGTAAGGCAGATGAGATGAAGTCCACTCCATAATATGGTAATCATAGTCGACTAAACCAGTATTTTTTTAATCTATATGACAGACAATATGGGAATATGGTTCCCGAGATACTCATAAGAATTGTTGACTGCGTTGTAGACTGGCCTCGTGTCCCTTTGGCGCCCTCCAGACGTTCTTTAGAACACAAATAATCAATAATATTGACGGTCCAGTCCAGCATCAATGTTCACGCAAAATAAATTGGTACCCAAAACAATGATATAAGGTTTGATGATGGAGGCAAGGGTTTCAATGTTCAAGATAATTCACCTATCCGTAAAGATTTTAACTCTAGGAAACAGGCTTATACGAGTATTATATCTTATTTTAGTGCCAATAAGGATAAGTAATAATCTGTGGTAATAAATAATAAAAAGTCGTCATGTCAAGTCTTTTATTAAAATTATTTAAATGGTAGGTCACAAACATGTTTTTAAATCTATCCTTGTAATTAATTCTTAAACAGTATTGTCATTATTTAAAATTTGTTTCAATTGAATTATTGTTGTTAATTAAAATAATGTGGCCAGTATACTGGCAATTCATTTTTATAACATTGGGCGAAAATACGATGAGTGAATTATGGGTTAAAATCTGCTTTCACTTTCGGGCAATTCTAGGGTAGTTGAGCCAAGCTTTAGCCAATTAACTAGAGCTGACATATGTGTCGCAGCCAACTAGCTTATTCCGCCGTTCAATCAACAGCCTAGCCACTTTACTAAACAGCGCTGTTCAACTAGCGGCCTTAATGATATTCAGCCATTTGATCAAACAGCTAGGCAAATTACTTGGATCCATGACGTTTAATTACTTGCCTAGCCTGTTCATTTCAATTTAGTTCCACTTTCTGCCACCTAGTGCCGATAATCACCAATCTGTCAATATGGCGTCGGCAAAAAACAACTTTGATGGAATAATTTTATATTAGATATTTTACGAGATTGTTTAGATCCACCGAACCTACTTGCCGGGTGGGATTTCTGTGGGGTCATAAAAAAAAATCCTAACCTAAAACCTATCCGGGTCGCTCTGCTTGGGTAGTATTTTGAAAATATTTCGTATTACTTAAATGTCAACCAGTTGCCTAAGCATTAGGCAGCCACTTTATTAAATGTTGTAACAGACGATGCGGCTGAATATAATTTAGGCCGCTAGTTGAACGGCGCTGTTTAGTAAAGTGGCTAGGTTGTTGATTGAACGGCGAATTAAGCTAGTTGGCTGCGACATATGGACTGGCATGACCGGGGTAGTACCACCCTCTCACAGAATCTCTGCGAAAAGTACATGTACCTATTTATTAAAGCTTTGTGCGGTTTGTACGGCGAGTGAGAGGGACAGAAGACCATCCCCCTCTTCCCCTCCCTCTATCCCACTCTCCTTCAAGTCGGCAAAATGCGAGCAGCAATGCCAATGGTATTGCATCTATATTTATTATTTTAGCCCTTTTTGACGTCCCACTCCTGGACACGGACCTCCCCTCAACACGAGGGGGATTCAGGCCATAATCCACCACGCTGGCCCAGTGCAGTTTGGCGGATTTCACATGTCTTTCGAAAATTGGTTAAATCTTCTAAGACATGCAGGTATCATCACGATGTTTTCCTTCACCGTAAGCAAGTGATAATCTTACTATAGAAATTATGATTCGCACATAGATTTAGAAAAATCTAGAGGTTCGAGCCGGGGTTTGAACCCGAGACCTGGTAGCCCGCAAGACGCGAGCTTAACCAATCGGCTATCACTGCTCTCCGGCTATCATTGCATCTATACACTCCAGTAACTACTTAACATTAGGTGGCAAATAAAATAATAAATAGAGGCCTAGTCGTGTGTGAGTTGTGACTCGTATTGAGAATAAATATTTTAAACATTATTTTTGAGCACAATGAATCCCTCATTTGCATTGGGTGAAACATTCATAATCGTATGTATCATAACAACATGTTTGTATGAATGTATCGTGCAATGCAATAGGGTTAGAATCCGCATCCATTTGGTGTCACTGTTTATATCATCCAAGATTATTTAAAAATTAAAACAATAGGTTGAAACAGAAAGGGTATACTTTTTTTTCAAAACATAACTTTTTAATTCTTAAGCAATCAGCTTTGGAGGAAACTTGAAGACAAAAGGTGTTATAGGGATACAGCTGTTGACAGATATTCATAAGTCTACAAAACCTTTAGTACTTCAACTGTCCCACATAGCCGATAGTTTCAGATTTACAAAGTTTTAAAGAAATAGTATACCCTTTCTGTTTCACCTAGTATAATGATGACTCACTAAACATTCTTGATAATTAGTTACTGATTAAACTCAGGCACAGCTTTCTTCAAAACCCGGCCTAAAAACGTGAACTCCTGCTCTATAGCCGCGTGGAACCACAACTTGTTGTCTGCGTCTCTGTAGTCCACGGCACCTATCTGAAGGTAAGTGTACGGCGCGAAGGCCAAATGATTTCGAATACTCAGTTTTGAGTCCACGTCAGGCATCAGAGACCCAAGCTGGCTCACCAACTGGGGGTGTAGTTTGTCAAACACCAGCCCCGACTTTCTGGAGCTCAACGCCTTTTCAGTGCATAAACAATTGACTAAATCAGATGTGTAGGACGCTAGCGTTGGCGTTAGTTTCATTTGGAGATCTTCTTCATTTGGTTGCTTGTTCATTGACTTCATTTGTCGGAATATTTTCTTGTACCTAAAAATAAATAAGAATAGGTATTAAAACTTATTGTTTTGTTGGACGCCTAACACGCGCGCGAAGACAACACTTTGTAGCGCATTATGTTGATCATGTTGCACTCTTTCTTAATGCGAAAGAGACAATGAGAGAGAATGAGACAAAATCTATTTAATCGAATCTCAAATCTTGACTTATTTAAACTGCCTGTGTTGGCAAGGCCGCATGTATGCTTGAAATTTTAGAAGAAAAACAAGTTTGCAACTTAAATCGTTATCTAATTATCTTATATTGTCATTTGAAAGGCGGATCGGGAAAGATCCTTCTTCCAAGGAATTCACAGATATGCACTATAGTGCACCCAAATTCCGCCAATGGTGTTCTGTCCCAATTTAATGGAGGGCAATAAAAAATAACAGCAAAAGTATCATCCTTGATGACCGCTTGGCGCCGTGCCTCGAGTGTAGGCTGCTCGGCTCACTACATCGGGTGGTTGCGGGTTCCATTCCCGTCAGGGCCAATTTCGGAAATAGCCTTTTCGTAATTTGCCCTGATCTGGGTGTCGCTGCTTTCGCCCCCAGTCCATTGTACGGTACCCATAGAACAACCGTTGCTTACTTTGGGACCATACAGTTGGTGTGTTCGTGTGGCGATATTTATAATTATTTATTTATTCATATCAATTTATCAATGAAAGTACTCACAATATCATCAAGACTGTCGTCTTCTCTATGAGTGCGGCGGAGACCGCCAGCAGCGGCAGGCTCAGCGCCAGCGCCGGCAGCTCGGCCGGCGCCGCGCCCCCCGCGCCCCCCGCGCCCCGCGCCGCCGCCCAGCACACGCCCTCCGCCGCCCACACGCTGCTGTACAGCACCCGCATGTCCTCTGCCGGGAAAGAAGATAGAAAAGTCACACCGGGCTTACGGACGCGGCCGTTCGGACCAAGTACCCACGGCATTTAACACCACAGTATTGGACGATGTCCAGTCGAGAATACTTGTTAATTGAATGAAATAAAAAAATGACCCTTTCCATGTCCCACTCCTGGGCACTGGCCTCCCCTCACTACGAGGGGGATTCAGGCCATACTCCAAAAAAAACAACTTACCGGGATCAACTTGTAGCGCTTTGTTGCACGTATCCTTGATAGATGCCGCCACTTTGGGCAGCAGCAAGGAGTAGCTTGAAGGCGACGGCTGCATGCCCATGAAGTGTAGGGTACTCTTTGAGCTAGAATACACCTGGCAAATATACAAATGAATAAAAACTTTATCGATGGTGTTGCGTGACCCAGTTTCAGAGTGATATTAATAATCATTTTTTGTAAGATTGATGGCGTCAATAACCTAGTGCTTAGAGGGGCCGCCCTCGTAGCCGATAGGTTCCGGGTTCGATCCCCATCCTGGCTATTAAACTATTGAAGTGGGCCCACTCTTAACACAAGCATTAGCTTAGCTGGACGGGAATACTAGTAATGTGATAAAATCACATTGCAAGTAATCTTGCTTCTAAACAAGATAATTGCATCACTAGTCAGGGGTATACGGCGGCTTCCATCCTTCTTCTAAATCATTTGTAAGAAGGATGGAAGCTGTCGTATTCGACATCGGAAACTTTCTGTCAACTGTGAATACCCCAACATTACACGGTACCTTCTAAACGACTGAGAACCTCAAACCGCGTTTCAAAATATTTTTTCCTGTACATTCATCTCCAAACCGCACACTAAAGCTCGATCGATGGGTAGGGACCCTAGCGGTCGGCTCTTCTGATCGTGAGCCGTCCGGAGACTACTTAAAAACAGACTCAAAATTTGTGAATAGTCAGAATCTACCACCGGTACGGAATGTTGCTTCCACTGAGAAGATCCGTCAAGAAACACAATGGTTACTCTTTTCAATGAATAAAAGATGGTGTACATCCTCAGGAACAGCAACAGAATATGAGCAGGCAACACCATTGTCACTAAATAGGTAGATAATAATCAAATCTCACTCAGATTTAGGTATTTAAATAATATGAGAAAGCTAGTTTAGTGGGGTGTGCATACCTTCTCACACTTTACATCAAATTAAACGTTTACAAACCAAAATAATAATGAATAAAACAGAGGTGGATAAGAAGATATATGCTTCTTTGGTGTGATGCCTTCCGTGCTAAATAATGAATAGGGTTAAGATTAAGAGGAAAGTGAGTGGACCAATCCCCGCAAGCAGCGCCCGCGCACGAGCATGACTTGAAAAGCGGCATCACTCTCCTCAACCATAATAGAGGGCAGAGGGGAAACGACTCGCAGACTCACCAAGTTGTCGTAAATGTTGGTCAAGCTCTTCAGTATCGCGCACTGTTGCATCGGCTGCGCGCGCTGGTATATCTTCCCGAGCGTCTCCACTATGTACGTCACGTGGTCGGGACAGTCCACGCTCAACCACTCCACTAGCTCCAGGATCTATTTATTAAAACATTTTTTTAAATAAATAATAATAATAAATATCGCCAGTCTGTAACACCAACCAAACGAAGCAACGATTGTACTATGGGTACCGTACAATAGACCTACGATCGAAGCTCTGCGCCAGGCGGTCGTCACTGTATTTATTAAAGAGTTTCTTTTGACAGTTGTTTAACAGACTTTTAGGGGAAGAGCCAAAGTACAAACAGAATAATAACTACTAGAAATGCCATCGCACTTGTGTACGGAAAATTAACAACTGTGCTTAGCAGGTTTCCAAGTCTGGTATGATGGTATGGTAATGAATCGATCTCTAGTCTGAGAGCGAACTTGTTATTTTGTACCGGTGTAATATAACAAAGAACAACTATTCCTCACAAAGCTATCTTGCTTGCACACTTCGGATCGATTTATTACTACCGGCCTAAGAGGACTTTAACCATTTTTTTTTTTCGTGGGAAAACCCTTTATGGGTCCCCTTCCGCACCGGGGGAGGCGGGAGGGGTATGTGGGAGTCCGGCAGTCGGCCGTATACCCACTAAAAACCCACGGTGTACCAGCTTCCATCTTTGCGTGGGGCGCCCGTGATCGCGGTAGCAAACTAGCCGAGAAAGAGGACTTTAACCAACGCTAACCCACTCTCAGTCAGTTACCCACTAACCTTAGACTATCCTCAGCTGAAAGCAAGCACAGAGAGTCGGAGAAAGAATAGTACATTATTACATGAGTGGTGAAAGTGACTTATTTTCCCCGAGACGGGGTTTGGCGCTAATAGTTCGAGGGACAAAATAAGTCTTTCACCCGAGGTAAACACTGTGCTTTTCATTACGAATACAAGGAAAGTAAAAATAAAAACAGGAATTGGCTAAAGAAATAATACAAGGAAGTATGAACAACACACTACAACTCGAAAAAAAAAATGATCGGATTGCCGCCTATTTTGTTTTTTTTGTCGTTGGCCGGCCAACTTCATTATTTAGCCATTATTTTTCATTTTCATCTTTAAATATTTTGCCCAAATCTATGTTATTTTAAAGAAATTGTTGAAACTAAATTATAATTAAGTCATAAAAATATATATTCTTTAATTAATACTTAACTTTATGTTATTTCAATTTTACATCGTGCTGTAATTGAGTGACTGTAGAAAAAGTTTGAACATGGTTCCATAGAAATGTGAAAATGGAACTAGTTTTTTTTTATAATTTGACAGCTGTCAGTTTAAAGCGATTCTCCCGGGCCGGAAAAGTATTACTTTCAAGAGTATGAGTAATGAAATATTATTTTTCACGGTAGCTATTAATAAAAAATGCATGCGTGTCCCTTCTAAGACTTTATTATACTTATCTCTTATTTGACTTAAGTGAGACTTTAGCGGAAAAGGGAAAAATCTTCCAGCCAGGCGGGTGTTATGCCTGGCGGGGACGCTGCCATGCCCCGGTGGTTGCCCCGAGAACAACCACCGGGGCATAGCGGCCTCCCTCTTCTATATATAGTCACAATGCTTGCGAGTCTTAATATCATGATTCAGTTTTTCTATCAAGTATCCGTACATTGTATTGAGGCGCTGCATTTAGCGCCATCTGTCCGTTTCTGTCGGCGTCGTGTATGTGCGGTCGCCACAAAACCTTACCTCTGCGAAGTAATCCATCTCGTTCCAGAAGGGCAGGTACTGCGCCAGGAACCTGGTGATGACGGGCACGCCCTGCAGGAGGGTGTGCTGCAGCACTGCCAGCCGCCGCAGCAGGTCCTGTTTCTCAGGCTGACTATGCGCCGATATTTCCAGAAAACCTAGCAACGGGAGAACGATCGCTTGTTTCACGTTTTTCATGTGATTCAGATAATTTGACTTTGGTGTCAAAGGTTACATGGAAAAGTTGCAGCTTTCCATTTGTTTAAGGATTTTTTCTAGCTACCATATTTATCTATGAAGTCTCCTAAATTGTTTGGGAACGGATAAAAATGAGGTGCTTACATTTCACTCAGGATTGTTAAAGCGGGTGAGAATGAATATACTAGTATCGCGATCCAAAAGGTTTTAAAAATATAATATTACTGAAATTCCCCTCAATGACATTCACGCTCAGACCGGCCGGATCGGTAGGCTGAGCGGGCTCTATAGGGCGATGGTCCACTCTATTAGAAATTAATTGATAGTGCGTTCTGCGCGCATGAAGTAACTTACAATTGTTGAGCAGGCGGTAGAGGTCGTGCGCGAGGAAGGCGTGCTCGGCCTGGTGCGCGAGCGCGAGCAGCGCCAGGCCGCCCGCGTTGCGCAGCAGCGCGCGCAGCCGCGCCGGCCGCGCCGCGCCCTGCACCAGCGCCGCCGGTCTGACACACACCTGCCGTGATATCTAGGGCTCCGCGCGGGAGAGCCCGGGGGCGAACACCCCGCCCACCCAAAACCCGAGCCAAGCAAATTATCCCTAGACGTTTTCAGCTCACCAAATAGCCAACGTCAACGAAGGCGTCAATAGCCTAGTGGTTTGAGAGGTTCCGGGTTCTATTCCCATCCTGGCCATAAAACTATTGACGTGAGCCCACTCCTAACACAAGCATTAGCGTACCTGGAGGGGCTATAATACGGCGGGAATACTAGTACTGTGATAAACTCGCATTGCTACTAAAAAAGATAAGAAAAAAAAATGCCAAACTGGGAACGGGTGGAGTAATCTCTCACTTCGCTTCTATTTATGGTACTACATTTAAGAATCATCGCGAGGTCGGAGGGAGACTGTCAGGCCTGTGGTGTATCAATATCACCCCCCGCAACGTTACGCCACCCTGATGGCAAGAAAATCCTGGATGCCATTGTGAAGAAATTCCCTAAATCTGGCCAGACCCGCAAACACTGGTGGAATGAGCCGAGTGGCTTGCATCTAAAAGCGCCATGGCACTACACACTCAACGAAAAGGCCCATCAGTAGTAGAAATTGAATCTATGGGTAGTCATCGATGTAGGGTCCTCTTATGATGACGGCGAACGTAATATAACTTAATATGCAAAACGGTTGTAATGGCCTAGGTAGGGCCTGAGTCACTAGACACTATCAACAATATCGCTTGTAGAAGCCTAAGACTGAGCATCTACTTGGATTGTTTGTGACCACTGATTACAGATGTCATTCATGTACTCACTCTGAGAAATCGAAACAATTGTTCTGTTTTTCTTTGTCGGCATACTGTTTGGAGCCAATATTGAGGAACTCCATATTCGGCACCAATGGCTCCGCCTTCCTGTTTTTTCCAACCTCCTAGAAACATTTCAACATTTTACCAATATTATACTTTAGTCAACTTGATCTTGAGATTATTTTAAATATATAAAACAAACTCAAATTTTGTACTCACAGAGTTGATAGGATTGTTCCAAAACAAATGACGATTTTGTTTGTTTGTAATGTTTCTGCGCTCCTGCAATCATCAGAAACATGTCAGAATAGTACATTGTTACACAAGGGGTGAATGTAACAAACAAACAAGTGAAACAAACAAATACCTAACGGACAAAATAAGACTTTCACCCGAGGTAAATACTGCGCTTTTCATTATGAATACAAGAAAAGTAAAAATAAAATCAAAAATTGGCTAAAAAAATAATACAAGGAAGTATGAACAATACTCTACAACTCGAAAAAACAAATGAAGATCGGATTGCCGCCTATTTTGTTTTTTTAAAATTGGCCGGCCAACTTCTTTATTTAGCCATTATTTTTCATTTAATCTTTAAATATTTTGCCCAAATCTATGTTGTTTGAAAAAGTTGGAACACGGTTCCATAGAAACGTGAAAATGAAATTAGTTTTTTTAATAATTTGACAGCTGTCAGTTGAAAGCGATTCTCCCTAGGGCGGAAAAGTATTACTTTCAACCCGCTCCTCAGGCAACTTCAGACCTACTTTCCGAGTATGAGTAATGAAAATACATTTATACGGTAGTACAGCTAAGCTGTAGACAATGGATAGCAGCTCATATCCGGTTTGGCTCGACCAGGGTCCGGGTAGTACCACACACTCACATAAGATTGGCTTAAAGTAGCTATAATAACTGCGTTTTGTGAGAGCCGGAAGTCCAACCCCGCCCCCCTTCCCCTTCCTCTATCCCAATCCTCACTCCCCTTCAAGTCAAAGTGCAAGCATCAAGAGGTTACAGCTTAACATCAGAAGCATTATACGCCAGACTTTGTAATATAAAAAGATATCCAAATATTGGCAGAATACTAAAAGAGTATTGAAATGTTTTGGTCCTATTTCGCTGTTTGGACTTCATTATCTGTCAACTGCTTAGTTGCTGCTTAGCTTTAAAATTTGAATTGGGTTTAAGTTTACATGCTGTGACCTATTTCAATTACCATCTTATTGAGCAACCTAAGCAACCTGGTAGGTTCTTTGAAAATCATAATCTCACAAATTACACAGCTAAGTACTAAAAATAATTGAATGACATTTTCTGCTCACCTGGTTTCGTTTAAATCGAGCCAATAGATCAGGATTCAGCTTCTTGAAAGCTGTGTGTATGGAGATGGCCGGCACATCTTCCGGGACACACTCTGGCTTGTAGGACTTGAACAGCCCCAGAAGAACTTGCAGCTGTCTGTACATATTCTAGAAAATAATTAAAAATACGGTTAAAATTAAGCCAACTCATACATTACTGCAGAGATTCCTCAAGACTTGAACTGAGCTACACCAAAAAGTTATGACATATTTGGAACATATTTCACCTTTATTCAAAGGGCTTAAGGTTTAATTTATTATGTTTACCTTTTTAGCCTCCCTCTTCTTGGTGTAGTCAATTAGCTCAAGCACCCGTCTTCTGGTGACATCTATGGGCTTGGTCAATGTGTATACAAGTTTCATGGCGTGAGGAGTCTGGAAGGTAAAGGAAATATATGTCATATGAACTAAGGATACATAGTTCTATACAAAAAGTATTTAATGTATTCAATGCTTCTCACAATCTTGGCCCGATGTAGGCCAATAACAAGTCCCTACGTTGGCTACTTGATATATTATAATAAATATCGCCAGACTGACACACAAACTGCATGGTCCCAAACTAAGCAATGCTTGTACTATGAGTACCGTACAATAGACTGGGGGCGATCCCAGGGACACCCAGACCAGGGCAAATTACGAAAAGGCCATATCCGAAATTTGCCCCAGCAGGAATCGAACCCGCAACCACCATGTGCAGTGAGCTGAGCGGCCTAAGCTGGGACCACTGCGTTCAATGTATATGTAGTACTTAATAAAATCTCACCAATATTGGCCAGTTAATGCTGGCCTCATAAGCCAGCATATGTAAGCAACTTGCTATAGCTATTTTAGTATATGTGTACATACATACCAAACTTTCATATGTCAAACTTATGTAGAATATATCATATCCATAGTCCAATAGTGTCATATCAACACAGTTGCATTCCATAGCAGCTGTAAATAAAATATTTTTACAATACAAGTTATGATCTACAATCGATGTTGGTTGGAATCAGTATTCTGTAACCTCTCCTAGCTTGTCCTGAGACAAAGGCCTCCTCCAGAGTCCCAAATAAACCTATGTCATCCTAGTGTTTCGCTTGTATAAAAAAATAATGTAGTTTTGGTATTCCTCTATATATTCTCCCATTCTTCTTACTTCACATTAACCTATTATGTGCCGTATATTTTCAATTACATTATCAATTTCTATCAAACATTCAGGGTCTTTCTGTGTTCTCACATTCAATGTTGCTATGTATAACCTGTTTCTTCTCATCTTAAATTTTTAATTTAGTTTAAAAAATTAACGCATAAAGGTCTACATATTGTTTTCTTATATTTACGCGAATACTACACATTGAAATAAAACTATTTTACGGAACTATTTTAATAAACGGGATAAAATCCGTAAAATAGTTTTATTTCAATGCATAAAGGTCTGCTTAAAATTGAGCCAGTCAAGTATAAAGTGAATGATAAGTATAAATTAGTGTACAGGCGTCACTGGCAGTTTTTTTGTTCTATTACTTAATTTATACATGGATATTCTGAATTTAAGCATAGCCTCAGTGTATAAATATAAGACATTCAATGTAGTAGTACTTTTCCTTCCCCCTAAAGAGTATTAAGGAGGTGTAGTGGAAGGAAACATAAATGTCAGAAAGAAAAACTTTAGCTATGTTATTTTTACCAATTTACCTGTAAGCCAGTCTAGTAAAAATCCCAATCTGGCAAAACTAGACGGATCATCATAGTTGGAGAGTATCCAACACAATGCGTACTCCACAGTACGCTCCTCGACATTATCCTGGGGCACCAAACAACTTCCTAAACTCACCCATTTTGTTATAGCTAAAACCAAAACAATAATAACATGTCTAGTAAATATTCTTAATAAATTTACTGGTAAAAGCTTTGATTCACATACAGAATAACTTACGTAAAGATAAGTTCAACCAAACTTTGAACAAAGTATGAAAATCTTTGTAATCCAGACCGAGCACATCGACTGAGTACGCTAATTCGTTGATCTTGTTCTGAAATAAATCTTTGTCGAAGCCTTTCTTCAATGTTTTTATATAGTCAATGATTTCATCTACGTCCGCCATCTCATAATATTATTATATTCACCGAATTTATAACACAAAAGTACACAGAGGCTCTGAGGTATACCGTATGAAAACAAATAACTCTTTCAAATTTAAAAAATTTCGTTCGTTGTGGTTGCTCTCTCTGTTGACTCTGTTGACAGAAAAGTTGTTTGACTCATTCTATTATATTCTCTTTGGTTTGACTGACTGACACCACAGAATAAAAATACTACTCCATAGAGAGAGCATAGAGAACCGGCAAAAATATTTAAAATTCTTGGTTTTACCATTATATCCACAGCGGCCATTGGTCAACGTTGGTCAAGAAGATCATGTTGCTGTCGCCTTTGTTTGGAAAAAATATTGGCCAACTTATAAAAAGGATGGAACTGTGGATGCAACCACAGACTTTAAAATACAAACATATTTAGCTATTTACAAAGGCAGTTTATAATAATGAGTATAATATTTTAATAATAACAATTAGCTTTGGTTGCAGGCAGCACTCATAATAGTATTTATGTGATGAAATACTTGAATACTTATACTGTGATGATAAAGGTAAATAAATTACTTGAACAAAACTAACTTTGTAAACATAATGAATTTGTCTATGGTACAGCCAAAATTGTTTCCATAGTTCAAATTTTCCCAAATTATGGGTAGATATAGATAACTAAAATCAATTACTAGGTATTATATTAAGGTGAAGGCGCCTGTCTAGCCCGCGAAATTCATAAATTTTCGAGTATTTTTATAGTTTATCCAAAATCTGAAAACATTTAACACAACATTTTGTGATTTGCGACAAACACAGTATGCAGTACGTTTATTAATACACATATTTTACTTTAAATATTATCACGGTGGATATAATAATAATAATTATATAATTATTATTATTATATCCACTGTGATAATTATCACGTGAAATATTATCACGGTGGATATGATACTAGTTAATCACTAAATATACAAAAATTGCCAGATTATCTAAATAGCTGTCGTTCTTGAAATGTTTTAGAGTAAGTTGGATATATTAATAAATGCACTGCACACGGTCTTTGTCGCGAATTACAAAATGTGCCTTTTATTAATTTAATTATTTGTCAGATTTTGAAAAATTTCTAAAAAACCTCAAAATATTTGAACTTCGCGCGCTATATGGGCGCTTTAGCCTTAATAGTATTGCATTCCAATGTAGTGGTAACGGCGTAACGCTGAAACGGTATAGTTAAATTATCGCTTAATCTTGAAAGTGGTTCCCTTAAAAGATTACAAGACCTATCCAAGCCATCATATCGAACTAATCTATAGTATTAAATAGATTAACAAAATTTACATTATTATAATTATTACCATTTTTATCCTCACAAAAGTGGCAGGTGGATTCATGAATTTCAAATGGTACCCCTAGATTGCATAGACAAGACGCCTTATGCTTTCTTTCACTTCTTATTTGAAGTGTCAAACTGAACGAATACGAAATGTCGTTTGAAGTAAACAGTATGGGTATTTGCCAATGAGTATTTTATAAAATGGTTAAAATCATATAATCAAGAGTTCATTTTCAGTGTTCCATTAAAACTGTTGAAAATGTGGCCCATGCTCCTCAACATGACGCGGGACGAATGTCGCCTTACACTCCGTAGACTCGGTATATATTTTAGTCTTGTAGATGGCTTTCATTTTCCCTCCTATGGTTTTCTTAAATTATACCCAACGCCTCGAAGCTAATTCGTTAACAATCGGGTTCCAGATACGTTTAATAAAATGTGAGTTATTCATTTGTTTGTAGAATTGGAAGCCTACTCGAATATGATCAGTGTGTTTAGAGCACAGGGAGCATTAGAAGACAACAGAAAAAAGCTACTGGAGGAACTGCGCGCCGTTTTGCATATAAGCCACGATCGGCACAGCGCCGAGGCGCGCCGCGTGTCTAATGACGAGCTATTGGCTACAATTGCTGAGCAGTAAGTAGATATTTCATATTTTTAGTGTAGGGTTGTTGATTTATTTTTAAACACTGTTGCTCAAACTTAAAGATGGCTGAGAGTGACTGAAAGTCTAAGGAATTATCATATTTGATTATTTTGCAACCATTTCTAATAGTTTGTATACATTATTTTCTTACAATATTGTTTTAAAACTTAATATTTTTTTTTACTTCTTACAATGTAATCTTTTGTTCTATTCTGTATCTGTGCCATATTCAGAGGATTGGCTTAACTATATGAATTAAATTTAGCATTTTAAAAGCATATTAGTGTGGTTTTAGTGTAGTCTAATGTAATAAAAAGTTTTTTCTTAATGTTTTTTTTGACAGATAACCTATGATGTCAGATTGTAACTTGTTCCTCAATAAAAACTTTTTATATATATTTATTTATAATAAATTATTTATGACTCTTATGTTATAAATTGTTGCATATGTTCATATTATGGAATATTTTTGAAATAAAATGTAGTCAAAACCAAAAACCACACCAAATACGTCTACATATTTTTAATAATTTGTCACTTAAGGTGATATCGAAAATGATTAACTTTATTTATATATTTTTCTAATTTATCCCATTCATGCATAGGTTATCAGGACCAAACACAGGGTTAGGATGGATCTGTGAAGGCCGCAGACTGATACCCTTGATGCCCCGAGGAATAGCTCAGACAGTGTACACTGAGATTGCGGATAAGGCAGCTGAAGCTGCTGCAACTGAGAACAAGGAAATTCAGAAGCGGCTGGAGGAAAAACTCATAGCACCAAAGTCCAATGAAGAAGAGATGCCAGATTCTGAGGGGCTTACGGCAGAGGGGGCTCTGCCATCAAGTGAGCTCAAGGAGGAAATTCATTACCCCCCTGTTGCCATGGAAGATCAGACTACAAAAGTGAGTTTAGCAAAATATTCTAATCAGCTTTATTTTTTCAAATTAAGTAATAGCAGACTTCCTCACGCTAATGCACCTGAATCCAATGAGAATGTGTGATTTTAAAATGGTTTTCCACAATGTGACCCATTGAACTACACAATGGGCCTGGGCACACCACGTTTTTTAAACGCGCCGTCTGACGCCTTTTTATCTTACAAACGTCTAAAGTCTAAAAGTCGTCAGCATTCGTCTGACAAACTTAAAATATGGTGTGCATAGGCCCTTAAATGACAAATAACAACTTATAACAAATAATGATTTTCAATGTTGCTGTCTTAAGGAAAATATGTTTTTATGATAGATCAAATTAAAAAATGGATTATGTTTACCATTAAAAAAAAACCTTTTTATAAACTTTGTTTGAGCATAATGAGATAGAAAAAAAACTATTATTTCTGTTTTATTAGCTATGGGAGACTGAACTAATGGGTCGTAAAAGGAAATTTCCGGAAGGCGGCGCTTTACCCGACGACGCGATCACTCCCATCAAGAACATGAGGAACATCCCCGCTAACACCAACCAGAAACATCTAAACCTGTCGCAGCTATACTCAAAGTTTTCGCAACCAGCCACAAGTAAGTGTTTTGGAAAATCTAACAAAAAATATAATGTTACGTTTTTATTTAAGTAACTAACTTTTATTGAATGCAGCATTCAACCACTAGTCAAGTCAAAGAGGATGTCTGGGATAGGTTGCAGGTTCGAATCCTACCACCTACACAGTCTTAGGCCCATATTAATTGATCTCAAGTCTGATACTGATCTTAAGTATGCTTTTGACATGTTATTTTGTACTGGGATGATGTTAGGATGACAATTTGAAGATCGGTCTCAGACTAGAGATCGATTTATTAATAGGGCCTTCAGATTAGGTGTATTATATGTAACAACTGCTAGTAATGTTAAAATACAGGCTGTTTCAAAATTCCGAAATAATATCTAGGTTTGGATGAGTAACGGCCATAGAACTAAGTTGTTGAAAGTTTTGATCGGAATTTGAATTAAATTTGGAAAAAATATATTTCGCGCCCATAAAAAAAACCAAGCACTATTCAAAATGTTTACCAACCTTTTCTTGAATAGGTATTCGTGCGACAATATTCAGCTATGTCAATGTTTAATTCATTACAATATTCATAAGATCATCACATAATTCTGTACAGGTAAACCATCGGGCCAATCAAAACATTCATATAATCAAGTAAGCAAAGTGTCAACTAGTAAACCGAGTCAAACGCACGCACCGCGCGGTGCGCCGCACAGAGGCAGGGGGGCCAAGGCTAAGAACGCACAAGCCAAATTACAAGGGAAAAAGTCCCAGGAAATACCGATGTCGCCCAACAAGCAGTACAACCCTACGTCGATGCAGCTAGAGTACTCGGGCCCTCCGAACACCTTCCAAGCCAGCTACGCTCAGTCAATACTGGGCAATAAAACAAAACCCGATTACATGGACGATATAAAAGCCAATGTGCTATCTTCTCCTGGTATGGTGACGGATTCGCCTACGATGCAGCTACTGACTCAGCCGGCGACGGTGCCGCACGAGCTCGAAGTGTCCGAGAACGCGCACCCCGACGACCCCAGCACGCTACAAGCTCAAAGCACGCCCGCCAGCAAACACACCCAGCAAACAATGTCCGGCAAGGCGTGCCAGCTCATATTAAAGAAACGCGGCGAAATGATTTCCGATAAAAAAGTACAAATGTCAGAACTGAAAATTTTACAAAAACCTTCGGAGGGTATAAAGCTCTTGTCCAATAGACAAGTCGTGGTAGCGCCCAGTTCAGCGCAGAAAGCGCTCAAAACGCCCGGCAAACTGGTAACGACTAAAGTCATCGGATCGACACCGAAATCTCGCAATCCCCACACGCCTCTCATGACAGAAAAGATGATAGTTGTCTCGAAACCATCGCCGGAAAACAAACAGTTGTCCAATCCTAAAGTTATAATAACGTCTGCCGTCAGCACGCACATCAGGGACGGCACCCCGACCAGTACAACCAGCATATCAAACAAATTGACTGAAACACTCACTCCCAAAGGTATCCCTGCGACAGATTTAAAAGTATCAGCTAAGGCCCTAGTGTTAAATCCAAAATCTGGGCAAAAAATGGTCGTCGTGCCGGCAAAGGCCCGAACGAAACAGGGCAACGAAGCGCAAATACCGCTTATACATTTCAAGGGCATACCTACAGCTATGAAACTGGTGCCGGTCAGTTCCCAGACGCAGATCGCTAAATCGACAACTGTGACTGTCGTATCTAAGCCGACCGCGGTCAGCTCCCTTCCTTCGAACGCCAAAATAGTCGGCGTGGAGCCCATCAAAACCGCCAATTTAGCAGACATCGTCCCCGTCAAAGGTTTAACGCCCGTAACGACGCCCAAAATTTCCAATCCTATAGTCCGACCCTCAAGCGCTAAAGGTAGCGTCATTGTAGTGCAGAAAGGTACCGCTATAAGTAAGGCATTAACGTTCGCTAAGCATAGCAACGACATGTCCAAAGTGATAATGGGCAAAAACGTTAATCAATTACTACAAGCCTCAAAATCTGAACAAGATGTGAACAAGTGTTCGGGGAACGTCATCGTTTTAGAATTGAACAACGAACAGACGGGCCGCACTACAACCATGTCGGAAATATTAGACAGCCGCGTGACTAACGCCCCGCGTGCTTCAGACGAGGTGAAAAATATAGCTCACATCACACCTGACACACCAGTGCTCTTTGACAATCCAATAACAGAGGAGACATGTCATACAAGCAGCTTAGACTCCACCGTTGAGAGTATAGGAGAAATGGTGCCTATGGAGGAATCAGGGTTGCCCTTGACGGAGAAAGATGAGAGCAAAGCGAACTACAGTAAGGACTCCGAGGGAGCTAAGGACTCGTCGAGCGTCACTGACTGGGAGATGGAACTGGACACCGTCTCCAGGAAGGGAAAGGACGACGACAAACTGAATTCGTTGCACTTAGATCTGGGCATGTCCAGCGACAGCGACGGCGAGTACATACCCTCCAGCCATAAATCAAAAAGCAAACACTCGCCCCAGGAAAGCTTGCAGCGGGCGACACCTAGCGGTAAATTACCTTTTTGACCTTTATTTAATTTTCTGTTAAATCTTACGATTAACTGATAAGAAAACCTAAATATTTGTTCAGGTGTGGCCAGCGAAGTGTACAGCAGTTCGAGCGCAATGTCCCTCGCGACGCGAACGCTGCTCAGCCAACTGCAAGACGACGGGTCGTCGAGCAACGACTCGTCTTTCGCTCTTAGGACTAAAATCGAGAAGCTAAAAGAGCACGAGCCTAAACTGGACAAGACCGAGTCGGAAGCGCTATCCAAGGCGAAAGAGAAACTTTCCGAGAAAGTCGCCGAAGCGAAATCACAGCAGAAGAGAATAGATATTTATAGCACGGCGATTAGCACTTCTGATATCAACTTGGACTCATTCTCGTATTTAGACGAGGGAATGATGGCGGGAGACGACGTGTTCACGAGCGAGGAGGCGAAAACGCGCGAGGCGAGGCGAGTGGACGCGCTCGACGACCAACTTAGCCGGTTACTCGGAGAGCACTCCGCCAACTCGACTGACTCACAAACTGTAAGTGAAAGTATGCCTTTAAATAAATAATGAGCAATAAACTAGGTTTAATGAACGAGTAGAAGGTGGAAGATATCTTTAATAAAATGTAATATGAAATTAGAATAAGCGCGGACATGTAATGTGAAGTGTAAAGTGGCGACGTGGAAGGTCTCCAGTGTGGCGGGATCGTTGTGCTGTTTTGTTTGTTCTGTTAAAATATACAATTTTTGAAAGGTGTTTGTGTACTATCTGTATCACACGTTTCCCTTAAGGTTAAAGCGTCGGTCGGGTTTATTGCAGTTTCTCTCAAGATGACGCTGTAGTCAACAGATTCTACTTATTTATTTTTTACGCAAAATTTGAGCATTTCTAAGCTATAATACTATTGTTTGCGATTAAGACTTATTATACTGCATAGACATATGCAATAATATCAACCTAAAATTATTCATAATCTAAGCGTTTTCCGTTAAAAAACTTCTGTCACTTTTTATTGTAATACATACACGCACACATTGACAAAAGGTGTATTTTAGCCACTAGCCACTAGAGGGCGTACTTTTATATTAATTGCGGCCTTTTTATTTTATAATAAATAGCGAAAATATTATATTTTTGCTATTGTAAAATACATTATTGTATGTGTATTCATCATTCTAAAAAAACGATAAAAATATACATCTGTTATAGAATAATTTTATTATCTGACTAGCTGTGCCCGCGACAGTCCGCGTGTAATTTAACTTAACAAAAATTTCGAGATTATTCATCCCCTATTTTATCTCCTTGGGGTAGAAGTAATCAAAATCCTTTCTTAGCGTATGCCTACGTCATAACATCTGCATGCCAAATTTCAGCCCGATCCGTCCTGTGGTTTGGGCTGTGTGTTGATAGATCAGTATGTCAGTCAGTCAGTCAGTCAGTCAGTCACCTTTGAGTTGTTATATATATCTAGATGTTACTAAATATAGTGAAAATATAATTGTAATACACTTGTTAGTGTATTCCACTTTTATAACATATGAGATACATTACTGAGAAATAGATGTGGTTTTCCATGTAAACATATTTTTATTTATAACAACAACAATAATTACAAGAAATCAACATAAAAATCGTGTCTCAATAAAAATTATAGGACCTAGAGTCCTATACAGAGTAGCGTTAGTAGTGTTTCCTACATTGAGACACTACGTGGCCTACTTTTTTGCAATATGTACACGACACCTTAGGCACACTATTTACACTAGACTACGAAAAGGCACTAGATGTAGCAGTAGCAGAGGCATCTCGGCGTTCTTCCTTCAGCAGGATCGATGCAACCGAGTCTGTAGATATCGAGGTGCCGGAATGCTCTATTGCCATCACCATTGGGCTGTAGCTGTCGTTAAGTCCTGCCAGCATAATCACGCCAACAAGTTCATCTTCCAGGCCAGCTTGATTGGCAATCAGTTGTTGTTGCACATGCCGTATGTCATTCACATAGGCTTCTATGTTCGAGTACAATACAAGTTTAGTACCAAGCTATTTCTTCATAAGTTGTAAGCGTCGAGCAAGCCCGCTGTCAGCGTAGGCTTCCCGAAGTCGCTTCCATGTTTCCTTCGAAGTTTCAGCTGTCATAACGATGAGATATAGATGTTCGCTTAGACTCAAGCAAATCTTGGATCTTTGGCATCTTTGCGTTGAAAGTCGTCAACTTCCTCCGCAGGCTTCATGACGCAGTCCCATAGTTCCCTGTCGATCAAGTACATCTTCATGGCGAAGGTCCAAGTCGCGTAGTTGACGCTTCCGTTTAATTTTGCGAAGCTCAGCAGATTAATAAAACATATACGTAGGCCAGATAAGATATTTATGTAAAGCGTATTTTGACAGACTCTATGTAAAAACAAATGTCAATATAAATTACACGGAATTTAAAAACTAATTATAAACAGGCCAGTGCTTTGATGATTTCCACCACGTAGGTTTCAACAACGGTTTAGATCTTCTAAGACATGCAGGTTTCCTCACGATGTTTTCCTACACCGTAAGCTAGTGATAATCATATAGAAATTATGAGTCACACATAGATTCGACACGAAAAATCCAGATGTGCGAGCCGGGGTTTGAACCCAATACCTGGTGCGTTAAGCAATCGGCCATCACAGCTTCAGCTCAATCAAAATAATACTAATAAATAAAGAAATATCGCCAGACAAACATACCAACTGTATGGCTTGGACAATGGAAGGAAGTAAAAGTAAAAGGAAAAGGAAAAGGGAAAGGGAAAGGGAAAGGGAAAGGGAAAGGGAAAAGGAAAAGGAAAAGGAAAAGGAAAAGGAATGGAAAAGGAAAAGGAAAAGGAAAAGGAAAAGGAAAAGGAAAAGGAAAAGGAAATGGAAATGTTACGGTACACATTTTTTGGTCTTAATTTTTTCCGTCTAGCCCCCTTTCGCAACGCGCGATAAGGAACTTCGTTCCAATATTTATTACGTACTTACCTAGTACCTGTGTACATATATAATGTAGTATCTATGGTTTGTATATACCAGGTTCGGTATTTATTTGGCAAATACAGTAAATTCTCATTTTTATGTACCTATACGGTAATCCTAAGCCAGCGGCAACACTATCCTACCCACAGATTTGGATTTACATAGATAACGCAAATGTACTTAGCGTGTCCGAAAACCCTCAACCCCGACCAAGTGTCAAGGTTTGTCGCCGATAACTTACAGTACAGTCCATCGCGACCACAGATATAAAAATATGAATATGAGCGAGATAATCACTCGAGAGAATCGTAGCGGGCAGAGGGGCATCTGCGGCATCGGTGTCTTTGAATCGTTTTGGATTTCCCGCCATCTGTGACGTCATAGTAAGTGTTAAAAATTTGGCACGCTTGGTTTCAATACAAATCGTGATACTTGCGTTATCTATGTAAATCTATATCTGTGATCGTACCTATAATACACTAAACGAAAAAAATATTTCCGGCAACAAACGCTTTTATAATAGACATCCGACGTTGTCAAGTCGCCGCTCTCTACCAATTGGCAACGTCGCGTCTGCAACAACGTAGTACCTCGTGTGGCGAATTGACGACCGCTTGGCGCTGTAGTTTGAGCGTTGGCCGCTCGGCTCACTGCATCGGATGGTTGCGGGTTCGATTCCCGACAAAGGAAATTTTCTGAAACGGCTTTTCGTAATTTGCCCAGGTCTGGGTGTCACTGGGATCGCCAGTTTAATGTATAGTAGCCATAGTACAAGCGTTGCTTAGTTTGGCACCATATAGTTGCTGAGTAAGTCTGGCGATATTTATTTATTTATCTGATACCTATCATGTCAGCGATACATTAATTTATTTATTAGACACTTTGTATTATGTCCGGAAAATATTAAAAACACTTAGCTCGTTACTTCATTTTTTTATTGAATGTTATTATTATGATAATAAAAGATGAAAACCCGGCTTCGCTCGGGTGAAATGTGACTCATTACAATTTTCGGCATGATGTGTTTACATCCAAACAAAGTTAATAGAAATACAAATACATCCGACAGAGAACCAAAGTTATCGACATAGCTCAAAGAATTAGCAAGCTGAAGTGGCAGTGGGCTGGCCATATCTCGCGAAGAACCGACAACCGCTGGGGTAAACGTGTTCTTGAGTGGAGACCTCGACTCGGCAAGCGTAGTGTAGGACACCCTCCGATCAGGTGGGATGACGATCTGCGAAAGACTGCGGGCAGATTCTGGATGCGGCAAGCTGAAGACAGGGCGCTATGGCGCTCATTAGGGGAGGCCTATGTCCAGCAGTGGACAAGCATAGGCTGATGATGATGAAAGTTAATCACTATGCAAAGCAAAACTAAATGAAATGAATACTCGTACGGAAACATCATGAACATTGAACACTGAATTTGTTTGTTCTGACAGCTCAATCAATAAATGCACTTCTTCTTTCTTTAAAAATATGGCCCACCAACTGAGAACACTGGCGCAGTCATCACTGACACTGACTGACATGCGTTCATAGAAAATATGGCGGTACTGTGCCGAATATTATAATTATAATATTGTTTATCACGACAATCCGAATTTTGCGGATATATGTTGTCGACTCGAAATCATTATTTTTTTATTCTGGTAACGTTTCAATCGAGTTTACCGTACCCCTTGACGGAATTATTAATATAGATGGCGCAATATAGGGATATACATATTTGCAATAATAATTTGGTCACCACCATCTGTCATTTCAACTAGTACACTATTAGCACGCAGTTTACTCAAAGTACAAATTTTATGTTAATAATGGCCTAATTTAGTCAGATGGCGCTGACAAATTCACACACACAGGCGTAAATTTTAACAAATTTTACGATCGATTTTAATTATGTTAATCTATTTTTAAATGCCTGAAATCATTCGATGCGAATACAATTATTTATTTAGAAGTGATAAAATCCATTGTTGCAAGGAAAAACTTTGTGTGTCTCGTATACATTCGGAATGAAATATGTATGGAGAACACGATCGCCCCATCGACCTTAATAATAAAGAGGCTAACAGATTTAACAGCTTAGAATTTTGGAGGCAAATGGTTTTTCGTATCATATAGGTAAATCCAATTCAGTAATAAACATTCTGTTCTGTTCAAACTAAAATATGGTCCACTTTAAAATATCACAGAACACTTGTTGTGCATATACATTATGCTTTAGTGAGTTTCGTAACATCTGGGGAACTATTAATAACACTTGTACAAATTACTTAAGGTGCACTTCCAATAAGATGGATATAATATGTATTGAAAAAACTACTTACAATACAAGTGATAACAATTAAAATATACAATTTCTAATTAAATAATACCCTACTTACTTAAATCATGTACATACTCACGTAAGATACATACATAATTAAATAGGTATACAGTACTTACTATAGTATAACATTTTATTATTTTTGGATCAAGATAAGTAAGCAAAAACACTCATTTGTGCTTATTTAACGATACAAATAGTTTAAAAATCTCGTTTTATAAAATCATACATTGTGTGATCTGTGTGAGCCCAATAAATAAGTAATTTTATTTATAATTTAATTCAGGTTAATTTGCAATAAAATAGTTTGCATGAAGTAGTTATATATCTACCTATTATTTATACGCACAACATTTTAGATATTATTTAGTAATATACGAGTAATTATGTTTTTTTATATAGTTTAATACTTGCCAATTAATAGGGCTCATTCATAATCCAGCGGAAAGACGAACAGAGCGGGAGCTGCCCTATTCTTTGTATAGCTTTGTCGCACTCTGCTCGTCATTCATTCACATGATAATGAAGATAACGAATGGATCGGATAATTAGTGACTATAAAGGCACCTTCTGATTCACGTATTTTTTTATCACAGCTTCACCTACTAACTTTAAAGCTATCCTTGTTGTTGTTTATTTTAATTCTGTGTTCATTAGTACCAATAGAGGGTTTATTATATTATTTATATCCTGTATATAAAAGCGCCTGACATGTATTATATCTGTTTATCTATCACTTATATGATTAAGTTGAGCGGGAATTACACAAGTTCATCCCAGGCGCCAGTTCACTATAACCATAGTCTGAAAATCTCATCTAAGTCTATTTACCATCATTGTATTCTTCAAGGACATATGTCCATTATACAACAGAGCAGGTGTCGGGTTAATATTCAGAACCCAACGGGAGTAGGCCAGGTTACTAGACGGCGAGACCACACTTTTTAGGATGGATATGGTTTTCGGATGAACACAAAAAAAAGGGAAGTTCTGATGGGAACCAAAGTTATAGTTCATTCATTCACTGTATCCGTATCGTTGACAATCGTCTGATACTCTGTTGCGATCGCTCGTGAACACGAATCATACGCAGATTCATATGCGGTGCGGGCGCCGCCGGTCCGGTACGGTTTGTTCAGTGCAACAAGTGAGTGTTAAGCACTGGCTTACGATAACCGTACGACTATGCGTATCGTCTCATTGATTTACCAGCAGCGCCTCTTGTGGATTGTTAGGGCGATGTCTTGCTAGTCGTATTTTTATCTAAAACAAATTCTCTGCTAAATATGAGCGCTTGAGTGTTATTATATTATCAAAGTAGTGAATTAAAATGCAATACACTACCATACATTTCCATAAAACAACCCAGTTACCATTGATAAAAATAATTATGAGCGAATTTGGTATCATTTTTGGGCTTAGAAAAGTTACTAGACACATCGAAATGGAGGGTTCGATTACGGTGAATATAGCTTAGATATAACAGGTTGTACTGCGGTGGTGCTATGTTAATTAATGCTTTAATTTAATGGTGATCATTTTCATCAATTAACACTAACATGTGAAATATCCCCGTTAACCCCTTCTCACATAACACTACTCAAAATAAACCAGAGGTATAGCGTAGTTTGGTCGGTATTAGAATGGCGTTATCATAGTCTAGTAAATCATACAGCCGTCCAACGAAAGCTCGAGTAGCCAAAAACCATAAGTAACATTACATGGTCACACTACTAGAGTCGATGGATGACTGTATGATTTTCTACACTGTGACGATATAGGGTCAGCACAGACGGACGGAGTGGTGGAGAAGCGACTAAATGTTGTAACAATCTAAATTCAACTTAATTATCTTCTGCATACGATTGTAATTGGTACAGCGAAGGATGTCTTTCTTCCAAATCCTCCTATTATTTCTTTCTATTCAATTCGTGCGGGTGCCAAGACAATTTAACTTTACCCCGGGACTCGTCCAGGGTCGAACCTAGGCGTCATCATTATCGATCCTGGTTTACACGAGTTACAGTGGTGAGAGTGTGTAGTGGGACTAGGCCCAATAAAAAAAGGTACAGCGAAGGAGGCTCAAAGCGCGGTCGAGGCGAGCTGTTTCTCTACTAATTTCAGTCGTATGCTGATGAGAATTAGGTTGAATTTGGATTGTTACTACATTTATTCGCTTCGCCGCAACTATGTCCTCGCTGAAATAAAGTTCGGGTACACTGGCCTTAATTCTGTTAGGACACAAACACTATCGACGATAATTACAATGTATCGCCGTCTCTCTCATAATCGTAATATACTAGGTGAAACAAAAAGGGTATACTATTTTTTCTGCAACTTTACTTTGTACATCTCAAACTATCGGCTTTGTGGGACAGTTGAAGTACTAAAGGTTTTGTAGACTTGTGAAGTCTGTTAACGGCTGTATTCCTATAACACCTTTTGTTGTTCAAGATTCCTCCAAAGCTGATAGGTTTAGAATTACAAAGTTAAGTTTTGAAAAAAAAAGTATACCCTTTATGTTTCACCGTGTATGACCAGGAAGGTAATATATTTTTTCAGTTGTATCTTTAGTAAGTACTGCGTAACATAATTAGATACACAATGTCGACGCGTGTATGATAAATGGTACATATTTCTTGCTTTAAAAGGAATGTGAATACTTATCACATTCATAAGAAATAGTGCCATGTGTTACTCTGACTTTGTACATAATAAAAATAATATTTTTATTGAAAAATATATCATTGACGACCGTCAACTAATAGTAGAATGTATTAGTATATTTTTTATTATAATAATGAAAAGCATTTCGGATGTCATCTGTACATCCTACTGATAAAACTGATTATTATTTAGTGGAATGCTATAGGTTTAGGCCGGTTGTACATGTGGATGCAGGTGAATATGCTTAAGATTGTCGCCACGATGCAATAAAGTCGTGATCAAAATGTGTTCCCATTATTTATAAGGTGTCCTTAAAGGATCTAAATGTAATATAAAAATCTTGTTAATTTTTTTTTAAACGCAATGTTAACGATTGACCTGCATCGAGTTTTTTTTTAGAACCATAGAGTAAGATGTTCATTTGTTTTTGTCAGCTGTAAATATTTTGCGTAGTAATAGTGCCGTGTTAGAATCAAAAAATGTTGATACAATTTTCTGTGTTTTTTCGCAAGTTTATTTGATCTACTTATTTTAACGAATAAAATTTAAATCATAATGATCTTGTATGTTGTTTTTTTTGGAACGTCTCAAAAACATAATATAAATTGAAAACTTTATCCGAATTCTAGAGACAATAATTAAAGACTTTGTATAATAAACTTACTTTTTAATACTATAATAATAACATTGTTATACATAACATTAACAATAATAATAAAAAAGAAAAGAATCACAATCTCGATACACGCAAACGGGACTTCAGTTACTAGACTTCAGTAATTACTTCGACGGAGTGTCATGCATCACCATAGTAGTCTGTTCCCCAGCCAAAAAAAATATTATTTATTTATACATCGATTGATTCTCAAACTGTACATATTATTTACTTGTTCGCCTAAACTCGACGTGAAAGTATTTAAGGTTGATTTAATTTGTCGTTAAGAATGTCACAAATAAATACAATATTCTTCCAGTACTTACAATGGGTGATTGATTGCATAATGTATCTAATGTCTACGGGTGTAAGGTCGGTATTCGATATGGCGTTTAGGCAGTAACCTTGTGGATGGCCTCGGCGACGTAGTCGACGTTCTTTGAAGAGATGCCAGCGACCGAGATGCGGCCGTCCTTAGTCAGGTAGACGTGGAATTCCTTGGTAATACGCTCCACCTGGAAACAGATATTTTTGTTTATTTCTCAACATTGAAAAATGAAAAGTCATAACATGCTCATGTTTTTTCATAATACGCCCACAAATTCCTCGTGTGCTTTTATGAAGTACGCGTCGTTCAGTCAGTAGGCACAGAAGACACCCACTAACTACATTTTGCCGAAAAAAAAAATCGACATCCCAAAAATAATTTAGGTTCAGACAAGTACAAGTGGGTGGGTACATCTAAATACTCGAGTGATTAGAATATTGGACCGACCTCCTGCGCGTGGTGCCTGGTTAGAATAACACCATTTCCGATCTCTCTGTGGATGTCGTTAAAGGCGATGATAAAAGAGAATAGTGCGTCAGCAAAAAGCGGTCCATAAAATAGTAACATTGGACTGTCCAAAACTGGATCAATCGTTCTAATGTTCAGACTTATTTTTTATGAGCGAATCCATTTTCTAAAGCCGGAACCAGCGACATTAAAATTACCGTAGACTAGACGGGTTACCATAATAAATAACGTTCAAAATGGTCCCGAAACACCTGTCAATAAGGAAAAATGCGTGCTACGAAAAGGTAATAATGAAATCATTAAAATAGTGATACTAACGAATAAATAAATAAATATGTGATTCCTTGAATGATGGAAAACTTTCTTGCGTAATATGTGCAGAATCTTATAACATTATGCTGTAATTTATCGTCGGTGACGCGAGACAGCTCGGGTGAACCAAGAGACCCACTTTTTAATTTTTCACACTCAGACCCATATGACCTATCTAATTATTTTTCTGTCTTTAATCCAAGTTCTGAACCTATGAGTATAATGTTCGAACCTATTTTTTGTGTGATCCACTTTATTAATGTGCTACAAGCAATATTCGACCACCTCGAACGTCTCGCGACTACCGTGGTTAACAACGGCGTATGAATACTAGCTGCCGACCGCGGCTCCACCCGCGTGACATCGATAAAATAAAAGCCTAAGTTACTCCTTATAACATCAGCTATCTGCCTGTCAAAGTCCCATCAAAATCGGTCCAGCCGTTTCGGAGATTTTCCGAAAAATTGTTTTATATTATAACTATCGTATATACTTTTATATGCATTTACTAAAAAGCTATTACATATTTTGATATAACAAACAGACACTAAATTTTATTAATTTGTATGTATACAGGTTGAAACAGAAAGGTCATATGTACTTTTTTTCAAACTTAACTATGTAAATCTAAAACAATCGACTTTGTGCGACAGTTGAAGTACTAAAGGTTTTGTGGACTTATGATATGTGTCAACAGCTGTATCCCTGTGTACCTTTTGTTTTTCAAGTTTCCTCCAAAGCTGATAGTTTTGGTATTGCAAAGTTAAGTGTTGAAAAAAAAGTATGCGTTTTCTCTTTCAACCTGCAGATGTAGGTAGTGTAGACCGACCTGTTCGGGCTTGAGTCCGGTGAAGCAGAACATGCCGATCTGGTCGGTGATGTGTTGCCAGGGGCGCGGGTTGCCGGCGCCCTCGATGCCGGCGCGCAGCTTCTGCCGCATCGTGATGATGCGGTCGGCCATCAGCTTCACGTCACACAGCCTGGTGTCACACCATACGAGTATATTATACTAGGTGATACAAAAAGGGTATACTATTTTTTTTGCAACTTAACTTTGTAAATCTCAAACTATCGGCTTTGTGGGGCAGTTGAAGTACTAAAGGTTTTGTAGACTTGTGAAATCGGTCAACAGCTGTATCCCTGTAACACCTTTTGTTTTTCAAGTTCCCTCCAAAGCTGATGGTTTTAGAATTACAAAGTTAAGTTTTGAAAAAAAAAGTATACCCATTATGTGTCACCTTGTATACCAACGTCGCGTCGGTAAACAGGCGTACGACCCGCCCGATGTTGAGCAGTTACCGGTAGCCTATATATGTAAGTCTACTACCGGATTGGAATGGGACCTCGACCGAGAAGATCCGGCAAGAAACTCAAAAGGCTTGTCTTTTTAATATTTTTTTATCGCTAGTTACTGACTTGAAGGCGAGTGTGAATTGGGTTAGAGACGGGTAAGGAGGCCGGATTGCTGGGCTGGCTAGCCCAGCTGGCCCGTCTGGCTCAAGTGGACGGGCACCCTTAAATATTATATTTTAATGTAGGTTAACAAAGTAGATACAATACCATATTAACCTAAGAATCAAGTGCACGATCTAAATCTGCCGAATATAATCATGGATTTCTATGTAAAAATCCAAGATTATAATTTCTATACTAGCGACCCGCCCCAGCTTCGTACGGGTGCATTAAATTATCAGTGTTTCTCTACTATACTTTGCATGTATTATACATATACACCTTCCTCTTTAATAACTGTATCTATTAAAAAAACCGCATCATAATCCGTTGCGTAGTTTTAAAGATCTAAGCATAAATAGGGACAGACAGACAGCGGGAAGCGACTTTTTTTATACTATGTAGTGATTATCACTATTATTGAAGTCAGGTTTTATTTTACGTTACATAGTTGTAGCGTTTCCCTCACCATTCCTTCTTGAGTTCGGGCGTGTTGAGTATCTCCTGCACGATGCGCGCGCCGTGCAGCGGCGGGTTGGAGTACATGGTGCGGACCATGATCTTCACTTGCGACATCATCTTGGCGGCAGACTGCTCGTCGCCGCACAGGAACGTCAGCGCGCCAGCACGCTCGCCGTACAGACCTGCGAGTATAACCTCAAACTCAATACTCAAACGCAAAATTGTTTTTATTCATGTAATCCAACAAAGTATTTATGAATAGTCAGAATCTACCACCGGTTCCGAATGCTGCTTCCGCTGAGAAGATCCGGCAAGAAACTCAATGGTTACTCTTTTCAATGAATAAAAGATGGTGTACATTCTCAGGAACAGCAACAGAATATGAGCAGGCAACAACCAACCAACAACCCTTGTTTTAACCCTCCGCACGCATCTACGCGAGACATCATTGATTTGCTCTTGTACCTACGATTGCGGCATACCAGTGGTTAATAACGAACGATATTGCGTGGCGCCTTAGCCTTAGTAAATCCTTAAGGTGATGTACCTTAATTTATAAAAGTGACCATAGTCGTTTTATGACTCAAAAGGGGGGGGGGGAGGTATTCACAGTCAACGGAAAGTTTCCGTGGCGGAAATGACGGCTTCCATCCTTCTTCTAATTCTTTGTAAAAAGGTCCCCCTAGGTCGGTGTAAGGCCAACAGAACTATCCTATTAAATATTTAAAGACACTAAATATCCGGATTCATTCACAATACATTTGCATTAAATGTTAAAGTGCTTAAGATACCGGCCTTGATCAAATATCAGTGTTCGTTGGACAAGTCCAGTTTTTATTGCTCGATAATTCTAACGACTGAACCACCATTATGTACTATCAATGTGGTAAATATTCGCTTATCACACACAAGTAGTACTATTCGTATTACTTATATAACGTTAAGACCAAGCCCAGGCGAATTGGTCAGAAGCGTTATAAATAGAAATACGTTTTAAAGATTATATCACCTTTCACCCTTGGCCTACATGTACTAGGTACACACGCCGAGTACTCAAACAGTACCTAAGTACTAAAATTACAGCCAAAATATATTTAAAAAAAAATTATTTAAAAAAACGGACTTAAAAACACGTGAGTACGCTAAAAATAACTAGGAAGCTAATAATTTCTGTCATATGAAGTCACCTTCAATACCAATAAGGCTGACTGTCCACTTGGCTGTGCTATGAAGCGGGCCCACCTACTTCGACCAATAGCATCGCTTCAGTTACCCAAAATTCCCCAGAAATTTGAGTAGCGTATAAGAGGGCGAAAAATACAAAGCAGAACTTCTTTTAAATAGTATATGGTGTATATTCCAGTCTATCCGCATCCTACAAAAGACTTGAAAATATTGTTCTTTATTGTGCACACCTCACTAACCTAGCTTTCTTATTTTATTTAAATACCTAAATCTGAGTGAGCTTTGAAAACTATTTACTTATTTAGTGACAATAGTGTTGCCTGCTCACATTCTGTTCCTGAGAATGTACACCATGTTTTATTCATTGAAAAGTGTAACCATTGAGTTTTTGTCGGATCTTCTCAGTGAAAGCAGCATCCCGAACCAGTAGTAGATTCTGACTATTCATAAATGCTTTGTTGGTTTGCATGAATAAAAAAACAAGTTACAGTTTGAGTTTGATTTTAAGCCAAAATCACACTGAAAGAATGAACATAATCCATGAACTAGTAATATAATAAAATATTCACTATAGTTTGTCATTGACGTAATAATAAAAAAAACTTGATAAGATAATAAAGTCAGTAAACAGCTTGTGTCAACATCCAATGAAATATCACAATATGGATAGTTTCAAAATGAAAACATGATGTATTATTACATGCAGATTGGCAATCTTGTGACACGTATTACGTAAAATCATTAGTGAGACAAGATTCATTAGCGGGGTATTTTCCTGCGGATAACACTTTGCCAGTCTACTGCACTCCAAATATCATATCTGTGACGTATCTAGTTATTTTTTACACTTGTATCAATATACATGATGTAATACAGTACAGTAAGCGCCTATATCTATAAAGATAACGATAACCCTGTCACAGTTGATCGGCGTAGAGTTGCTATTAATAGTTTTTTTTCGTACGATGACTGAGGGAGCCAGAAGCCTAAACCCCCCTAAACCCCTTCCGCTGTCCCAATCCCTATCAATTGGAGGGTACAACATCAGGCGTATCTTAAGTTTTTGTTTGGCGAATTGTCTTTAAAAATATACTTTCTAATAATGATTTCTTAATATATATTTCGGCTTACTTTTAGTGTTACTACACGCACGGGCACGGGTCCCTTCTCAATTCGAGGGGGATTCAGGCCATAATTCACCACGCTGGCCCAGAGCTGGTGTGGGTTTTTCATGTCTTAAAAAAAGTGGTTCGATTTTTTGAGACATGCTGGTTTCGTCACGATGTTTTCCTTCTCCGTAAGCAAGTAATAAAAATATTGAAATTGTGATTCGCACATAGATTTCGAAAAACCCAGAGGTGCAAGCCGGGGTTTGAACCCAGGGCCTTGCGCCCTCAAGACGAGTGCTTAACCAATCGGCTATCACTTCTTCATAAGAATAAGATAAGTGGTCCGAACCTCCTAAAGATATCCCCCCGGTCATATAATATGTAATTGAAAGGAAACATTACATACCCATGTTCTTAGCGAAACTCTGTGCGAGCATGACCTGGTGGCCCTCTTTGACAAAGTAGCGCACGGCGAAGGCGTCGTTGTCCACGTTGCCGGTGGCGAAGCCCTGATACGCCATGTCGAAGAATGGCAGCAGCTTCCTCTCCTTGATCACCTGTTGAAAAAATCGCAAGGATACAGCAATGGTCCAACAATGTAAACGATGGCAATTAAAAATAAATATAATGTATAAATTCATGTCCACTGAACTTCCTGCTGAGTCTTCTTAGCCAAGCATGCGTTCCGATCCGGTTGTAGATTTACAGAAACAATGTATAACATATTTTTTTATGTGCTGTAAGACCTAGACAAAATAAACGATTTGACTTTGACTAAACTGATTGTATTGCTATTCCTCTCATAGTTGTAACGTATGATAAAGATGGATATAGTGTTAGATGTCTCAAATTACTTTAAGTCATGAGTTGACGACATCATCATTGTGTGGTGGGTAACACAAAACATGTAGTTCCGCTATTTTCTTTTGACATAAAATAGAGTCAATAAATATGTTTTGTATGAATGTTTTGTTCCGGTGCACAATGTTCTATATTTGGTAACTTACCGCGGACAGTTGTTCCCAGTCGCTGGGCTTAGGGTCGACGCCGGTAGGGTTATGTGCGCACGCATGCAGCATGATGATAGAACCCGCTGGGATTTTCTGCGAATGGAACGAAGGCTTAGAAAATCTTACCAATTTTCGAAACACATGTGGATCCGCCAGACCACACTGGATCCCAGCGTATGGCCTGAATCCCCTCGTATTGAGGGTAAACCTGTGCCCAGAAGTAGGAAATCAAAATACAAAATTATTATAAACTTTTTTTTGGCCATCCATGGTGTCTTACAAGTGGCTTCTGTGTCGCAGTCTTATTCCTGTAAAAATCTGTCTATACAGTTTTTGTTTCCCACTTTGCACTGGAGTGAAGTGAATAATTGTTTCCATTTTATATTATGAGTAATTAAATTGTTACGGGTTATAAACCAATAAGGATTTATTGGAGCCCTGTATCCTAGCTTAAAGAAGTGACAGTGTTGGAAGTGTGTTGTAGACTAAGTAAGATCCCATTAAACATGTTGTTCTTGTAGCAGATAAGTTATGTCCCATTATTAAAAAAATACGATTTAAACCAAGGGGGTTGCCTGAAGGACTAATATTCATTCTGACATTCGACCTCATTGTTCATCGGAACGCAAGATAAACCCTCAACGGCGAGGTCTCGGCTCAGTTTTATATCAATGTAGCTCACTTGAAGTTGTTATGCAATTAACACTTATGAGAAAAAATTGGTTCAGAAAACTGCATTTTCTGGCATGGCAACCTCTTGTAGTATTGTTTTGACCCTGTGACCCAAATAGTCCAAACGAAACCAAAAATAGTTGCCATGTGAAATAGTTTGCACGAAATATATTCGGTAAATATAACGGTAGATATATTTCAAGAGCTGTTGTGTTTATAAAACTGTAAGATACATGTGCGTGGGGAGACTGACGTAAAACGATTTTCGATAAGTATAGTATAGATAGTGGTATTATTCACAAACTACTCGCATGAGTATCTATCACTCGATAACTACGTGTCCTGACCGTGGTCTCAGCCCTATCTTATCCATCTATCTTTACTTTTATTAATCTGTAAATGAGCTGTGTACGAACATCAAGCAAAAACTTCTTGATTTATTTCAACGGGGTTTACTATTATATAAGACTAGTTGCTGCCCACAACTTCGTCCACGTAGACTTAAGAAAAGTATTCTATATGTTAATCTAGGTTATAAACTATCCGTGTTCCAAATTTCATCCAAAGCCGTTTAGTAGTTTTTGCGTGAAAGAGTAACAAACATACATCCACTCTCACAAACTTTCGCATTTATAATATTAGTAGGACTTAAAGAAAGGGTTGGTACATATAATCACGCTATAACTGTAATTTTGGCCCTTCACATGGCGTATTCGCACGAATATTGGCGTAATTCGGCCAATACAAAACAAACCTACTTACATGCGTGTTAAGGGTTATTTGATTAGTTATGATAACACGATTAGGGTTGGACTTGGCTTGCAGCAAGCCATATTCTAAATAAAATATACAAAGTTAAACGTGTCATAAACCACTTAGTATTATCTCGGTATCTCAAGCGTAGTTTCGGGAAAAAGCAAGCTCTTTATATTATCAGCAAAAGGTACCTATTTGTCTCATACACATCAAGTTATATCTGATAAGTAATTTAAAATTGTATATCCTACTAATATTATAAATGCGCCTACTATATCAATACATAATATAAAACAAAGCCGCTTCCCGCTGTCTCTATGTCCCTATGTATGCTTAGATCTTTAAAACTACACAACAGATTTTGATATGGTTTTTTTTAATAGAGTGATTCAAGAGGAAGGTTTTTATGTATAATACTTGCATAATATAATAGAGAAACACTCATAAAAAATACCCCTGCGAAGCCGGGGCGGGTCCCTAGTATACAAGGTGAAACATAAAGGGTATACAATTTTTTCTGCAACTTAACTTTGTAAATCTATAACTATTAGCTTTGGAGGAAACTTGAAATACAAAAGGTGTTACAGGGATACAGTTGTTAACAGATTTCATAAGTCTACAAAACCTTTAGTACTTCAACTCTCCCACAAAGCCGATAGTTTTAGATTTACAAAGTTAAGTTGCATAAAAATTAGTATACCCTTTATGTTTCACCTAGTATAATATTATAAATGCGAATGTTTGTGAGTGTGGATATATGTTTGTTACTCTTTCACGCAAAAACTACTGAACGGACTCGGATGAAATTTGGGACACAGATAGTTTATAACCTGGATTAACACATAGAATACTTGACTTAAGTCTACGCGGACGAAGTCGCGGGCAGTAACTAATTATACATATTCCTACCAAACAGTGCCTTACCGTGACCTTGAACATGAACATTTACGACGCATTGAGACATTGATTAAAAAAGTAATTTCCACATATCAACACATACATAACGTTCTTTAACCTCTAAACCGACATTCATGCAATATTTTAAAGGGTATCCGTAAATTCTGGATTAAGATTATATATTTTTATCACTGTAACTAGATTAAGCGGATTGGATATTTTCTGGATTTTTTGTCTTTTCGTTTGATTGTGCGCGCAACATACAAAAAATACTGCACGGATCTTGATATGGTTTTCACAGATTAGTTGCTTGGGGTCCAACTTCAAATCTAAGCCATATTTAATGTTTTTCCGGTACCACAAATACAGCTTGGTCTCTACGTAATAATAGCCACCCTACACTAAGGAAGGTCATTTAAAATCGTCAATTTATTAAGTCCACGCCGACAATGTCGCAGGTAGAGGCTTGTTATAGATATTTATCTAGGAAGAGACATTTCTTCATACAGCAATCTCCTGCACGTAACACAGAAAAGTAAGCTCAAACGTCCAGTATTTAAGGTGGCAAATTAAAAGACGCTACAGCAGATGTGGCGGCCATGTCTTTTAACAGTTTCTGTGATCGCTCAACTTGCACTGATCTCGCAATACAACATTTTACATTTACGAACGAGCCGAATAATTAAGTCCGCTAACGACTGCTTCTAGACTAAAGAAAGTTGAGTAGGGTCGAGAATCTGTCGGCACGGATGGGTGAGTGGTTAGTGGACTAGGGAAATCTGTCATAAATTTATGTATTGCGATTTGCGAGTCGATTGCAAGTCGAGCGTTATTGGAACGGTTAACAGAATTGGCCCCCTGGCTGGAAAAGATAAGAAACTACTGTTGGGCCCCACCCAACGATTATAAAAGGTAAGTTTGTTATCTATGCACACTTATTATGTGCTTATTGTTGTCGCCGATAAAATGATGATGACTAAACATGACATTATAAAATATTATCAACATAGTAATAAGGATGCTTCAATTACACCGTATCAGAATATAAAACTATTTGTTCCACTTTGATCTGTTAAGCTGGTCCTCTGATAATTTAGTCTGCTGTTTAAGGTGAAGGCGCCTGTCTAGCCCGCGAAATTCAAAATTTTCCAGTATTTTTATAGTTTATCCAAAATCTGTAAATATTCAAGACAACATTTTGTGATTTGCGGCAAACACAGTATGCAGTGCGTTTATTAATACATTTATTTTACTCTAAATATTATCACGGTGGATATGATACTAGTTAATCACTAAATATACAAAAATTGCCAGATTATCTGGATAGCTGTCGTTCTTGAAATGTTTTAGAGTAAGTTGGATATATTAATAAATGCACTGCACACTATCTTTGTCGCGAATTACAAAATGTGCCTTTTATTATTGTCCGATTTTGAAAAATTTCTAATAAACCTCAAAAAATTTGAACTTCGCGGGCTCGATGGGCGCTTTAGCCTTAACGGAGATTATACGGTGTTAAAGCTATTGACTGCTGGTCCACGGTAGTACCATCCTGTCACAGAAGATCCGCGTAAAGTAGCTGTTAAAGTTGCATTTTGTACGATGAGTGAGAGAGCCGGAAGACCCTCCCCTTTCCCCGCCCTCTCTCCTACTCCCTCTACTTCAGGTCGCCAACGTACGAGCCATGCCTTTGGTATTGTCAGCATGTGCACTACGTTACGTTAACTACTTAACATCAGGGCCCTAACCACGCTAGCTACTCAAATCGTAATAGAAAAGCAAACGCTCGCGATTACGTTTCAAACGCTCCGCTTTTGACGTTTTGCTGACACGAGCTTCACGATTTCTCCTGACATTGATATGGTATAGTGTCAGCAAAGATTTGAGTAGCTAGCGTGGTTAGGGCCCACGTCGTAAACTTGTTTACCGACTAAAATTCTATAAAAAAAATACAAAAGAATGAATTCATCACATGTTGTCAGACCATCAAATAACTTGGCAGATATCCAACCGTTAGTACCTCACTCGAGATAATGCATATAATTTTACGTTATACTCACACAGATATCCTCAAGGGCGCCCTGGAGGTCGAAGCCGTTGGTCTTCGGGTCGAAGTAGCGGTACTTCTTGTGGGGGAGGTTCAGGGTGTTGCAGATTTGAGGGTGGTTGCCCCACGTGGGCGTGGGCAACCAGATCTCCTTGGCCTGGGCGTAGTGTTTCGTGATGAACTCGAGCCCGAGACGGAGGGCGCCAGTTCCGGATAATGTCTAGAGGACATAATACAATCCCTAAATATTGGATATATTTAACAAATGATATGACACAATTGGTCCAGTCTACGAAACATTCATAAAACGCTAGACAAACGCCAATACTGATTGGTCCTTAAACTAATCACAGCATCTATTAGGCCACCCCAATAAAACCTTCACCAACGCAAAGTTCAATTTCGAACTTTGCCCCAACAGAATAGAACTCAGAATCACCCAGTAGTGTTCAGAGCCTAGACTGGGCTGTTATCACATTAGTACTGATTCTGCAACCTTTAGTAGTTATAAGGGGATGAGTTAATAACTACCCGAAATTTACCTGCATTTTCTACCATAAATGTTAGGATCATAAGGCTGAAAATCCAATGGGAATGAGACAAAAGAATTATAAGATCTAACTCAAAATCTATGAGCTTTCCATTACCAAACTTTTATGCTAATTGGCAAGTTACCAGTTCTTTTCCATGTTTTCTAGGATTATTATGATGGAGAAAGAGATAGGAGATACAGAAGAATACAGGATAGATAGGGATGTTTAGCTCTTTCGTGGACTTACCTGAACAGTGCAGTTGGACTTGTTCTTTAGTACTGGGCTGTCCTCGCCAAAGGCCAGCTTGGCGACAGCATCAGTGTAGGAGGCTTCGCCACCGATCGGGGCATACTCGTGGTTCAAACATTTATTGTAAATGATCTCTTCGGCCTGTTCAAGGTATAATAGACATTATGTATTTAATTCGCCTAATGAAACTAGATCAGTTTCCTCTGTATTTATAAAACTGTTCAACAAACATGTAGACTAACAATTAACAAAATGAGATAATGTTAAGATTAGTAATTTAAACCAGTGTTTACTTGTTCCTGCAATGCTACATCAAGATCAATTACTTCAAAATTGGAGAATTCATTTGGTAACTGCACTCAAAAATAACCTTTATCACAAAAATAATAATAATATTATTATTATTATGTGTTATGGGATATTAATGTCTGCTTATGCATTTACTAAGGAATACACATTCATTTTCAATTAGGTATTATAAAATTACTATATTTTTTTGGGTTAAAAAGCATCATAATATCCTGCTTGCTCACCTTCCTGACAGAGGGCAGCACAAAAGGCTTGCCCTCATCATCTCTGTAGGCACCAACACCGAGGTTGACTTTCTTGGAGTTTGTGTCCTTTTTGTAAGCCTCAGTGATGCCGAGGATCACATCAGGAGGGCCCATTTGCACATTGCTCCACCAGGTGCTAGGTGAATTAGATAGTAATGTAGCCAACTCTAAATTGTATACACACTACAATAACATTAGAGAAATAACAGACACAAGGGGTTTATAACAAAAATTTAATGGAAGTAAAATTAAAATATAAATTGTTAACGGATTGTTATTTCAATATTTTTCACTATATATACCAATGGCTTTAAATTATATTTTATCATAATATAAATATAAAATAAATAAATGATGAATATTTTATAAAAAAATTATAGCAAATTTGGACATAGTTTTGCAAAATGGAACCAACCCAAACACACTTCTGCAAACTGAAACCAACCTAGAACCACTAACAGAAGGTTGGTTTTAGTCTACAACAGTGCATGTGGGTTGATATCCATTTATTAATGCCTATGGTTTATTAAATTATTAGGTAACCTATATGATATTAAAATATCAGGTAACAAGATTCTGATAGGATTTTTATGTGATCAGCCAAAAGGAATCTTCAAAAGAAAAGCCAAATAACTCACTTTTTAATTGAAATAACATGTTATATATGCGGTACCTGCACACTAATTTAACCTCTACACTTTATAAGTATGTACTAATAGTCTCCAATTAACACATGTAATATTAAATGTACCATGCAATAAACCATGGGAGTAGGTACATATGAAGCTCACTATCCCAGGACAAGCAACTAGTGACAATTCACAGAAATACCATTTATATAGCACTACAAAAATATACCTACTTACATAAAATGAAATGAAATAGGGAAAAAACATTTAATTTCAAAGTATTTAAACACGTATTACGTAAATAACCAAATTCAGCCGGCAATTTACTTACCTGTTTGCTCGGATCGCGCTGTTCGTGATAATTTCCACATTATTGTTTTTCAACACTTGAACAGTCAACTTTTTTATCGCTTGAGACATCTTTGTTACCTTCTGTCCGTCACAAGCGGTGTCTAATCAACGATTATTTTATTAATAATTTATATTATTCTACGCTATGCTACGATGTTCTACAGCGACAAATGTGCGGATTTTTAGGGATGCCTAAGCGAAATCTAAAATTCCTTTAGCGATTTTTTTTTTGTTCATACATACATAAATACTATTCGTTAAATTTAAAGAAAAAATACATTTATTTTATAATTTATGTACGCATTTAGCGGCACATAAGTACATATTCTCCCGTAGAGTAGTTAGTGTAGAGCACTCTTTATATTATTGTAATTCACAATTGGTATAAATTGGCCTATTTTACATAGCACACGTTTAGACAAACGTAGTGAATATATTCACTTTGGTCTAGATTAGACTGACGAAATATTTAGACCTCAACATTGAGTTGCCTCTAATTTGTACCGCAAGTAACAGTCAATAGGTAAAAATATTATATTATTGGTAATTACAAGGTTTTATATAATTCTTATTATATTCATAGGTACTTTAAACAGAACATAAGGGATATTTCTCCACGACTAATGGGACTCTTTGATAAGCTGGCAACATTCTGAGTGGAACCTCATAATTTGTGTGGGCTATCACCACCAATGTCATGGAAGGTCACAGGCAAGGAGGTTGGCAATAGTCCGAGAGCTAGCGCTTGTCACGGATTGACACAACATTTACACTGACATGACGGAATTATTAAAGTTATAAAATTGTTTCAAAAATACTTTGTTTCTGTGGAAAATGTACAATAATTTGGCAGCGAATATTTATTTATGCGTATAATGGAATGGACTGCGCTTTTCTCAAGGATAATATTCTTATATTTTGATATTACAAACAGACACTCCAATTTTATTTATTTGTATAGACTAGTATTACTGTTATACTGTTCGAAATTTTACCATAATTAATTTAAATTAAAAACGTTATTAAGGTTTTATTGCCACGGACTATTTGATACAGGCACGCACGCAGATGCACTATGGAAGTCCCGTCCTCCAAAAACGGTCACCGTTTGTCAGTCAGCCAGTCAGTCGGGGTGTGTGTCAATTCATGGTAGTGTGTGTAATGTTTTATTTATTGATCTTAATGTATTTCTAAGTATTATAATATAAACATATTAGCATTCTGCACTCTTTCTCTATATAAACTATAAGTGTGCCAAATTTCATACTCCTCCGACTGCGCAATTTTCGTATTAACGCTGTTGAAAATTTTTGCTTCACGAATTAATAAATAGACAATAATTTATTACACGAATGAAGTTGAATGTCATATTAGATATCAGATCTATGAGAAAAAACATAAGACGAGGCATCTTGACATCATGACATATTATCTCTGTCCACAAGCGAGCGTAGAAAAAATCCTACTAATATTATAAATGTGAAAGTTTGTGAGTGTGGATGTATGTATGTATGTTTATTACTCCTTCACGCAAAAACTACTGAACGGATTTGGATGAAATTTGGAAAACAGATAGTTTATAACCGGGATTAACATATAGGGTACTTTTTATCCCGATAATCCCGAAATTTTTGTTACGTTAACGCGGACGAAGTCGGCGGGCACAGCTAGTGAAATATATCGGTGGACCATCAAAGTACCTAGTGTTTTTTTTTAAGACTGTGAGGAGCACTTATTATATTTAATAACTAGCTGTGCCCAGCGACTTCGTCCGCGTAGTATTTAACTTCACAAAAATTTCAGGATTATCGGGTTAAAAAGTATCCTATGTGTTAATCCCGGTTATAAACTATCTGTGTTCCAAATTTCATCCAAATCCGTTCAGCAGTTTTTGCCTGAAAGAGTAACAACTCACAAACTTTCGCATTTGTAATGTTAGTAGGATTACATTTTTTATTATGATTTTTTTGAGAAAAGCGATATTTTTTACTTTACAACTAAAATATTTATCAGTTCTGCGTTTCCCATGCGTTTCCGAAGTTCGGTGTTTACCGTTCGCCAGCCAACTGTCTCCAAATGTCAAAATTATTATGACGTTTCCCTTTTTCGCTGAAAGAAAAGCAGGAACACTGTCGTAAATCGTGTTTATTTTGTGATATTACTGCTGTTACCACCTGAAATATGGCTGCTGAAATCAAGCCTGCGCCAAGAACGCCCAACGATAGGTTTTCTACAACGAAGAAACCAGCTTTATTGAGCAAACTCGAGGGTTGTACCGACGATGTAAATGCGGCAGTCGTTATACCTGGCGAGGACGGAGTAATTAGCGTTTGTGATGATAAGTAAGCACTCTGACTCATTATTCGCCTATTGTTTGATTACAATGTACAAATATCTGCTTTGTGAGCCGAAAATCACTCTATTGCGTACCCTCTTACAACAATCAATGGATTCGAAATCACCCCCAATCAAATAAGTTTTACCTTGCTTTGTCTCTAATAATGCAGAACATGCAGTGATACCCTATGGGTTCGAGTATAAATATTTAAAACAAATTGTAATTAAAACCTCAGGTGACTGTTTCGGTACAAACTCCCAAGTTATTGTGTTCTGGTTGCTACAAAACAGCTGGAATTATGTTAGTTTAATGTTTAGTGGATACTTAAGAATACTAAAAGTTTGTAATTAAATCATGGAAATGTATCAAACCTTACAATGATTGTTTCTCAAAAACTTTGCAATGTTATTTAGTCATAAACACAAAGTAGGTAATATAAAATTTCAATTATTTTAGAACTGTTAGAGTATGGCTGAAACGCGACTCGGGTCAGTATTGGCCATCCATATGCCAGTACATGCCGTCAGGTTGCACTTCAATGTTCTACACCCCGGAGACCAGACAGCTGTTCATTGGCCAAGAGAATGGCACAGTGTCGGAGTTTACGCTGGCATCGGACTGCAATAGGATAAACCCTGTAAGTATTTTCTTTTTTCATGCTGTTGAATTATTCACATACCTGCTTAAATATTTGTTTTTATCTTATAGCCTTGTATAATCAGTTCACTTCTTGAAGACATATTATGAAATTTCAAATTGGCCCATTTGCCAGTGCTCATAAGAGTGACAGCACACATTTTCATTAAATTAACTAAGTATATTTGACCTGAATTTGGTAGAACTTTATAGAATGCTGTGATTGAATGTTATATTATTTCTGAATCAAATAATCATGGTTTTATATTTCCTTTTCCTTATTAAATTAATTTATTCTGTATGTAGTTGTATACCTAATAGATATAAGCCTTTTAACATTTTAGGGAAATAAGATCAATGATTGACATTATAACACAGGAGACTTCTTAAAAATTTGTCATAGAGGAAGTCAGAAAATTATTCAAATGCACAACTCATGTTCATCAGCATGAGCTCACAAGTCTTCCAAGACCTACCCTAAAGACCTATCAATAGCATGGTTAGGATTGTGGCAATTTTTCATTTGTATCTGCTGGTGTCTATGTAGTAAAATTACGACGTTAGAACCAGAGTGATCTAGGGCAACAGTATGTTCTGAAACGCGTTAAGCATTGCTGTTAGAAATCTATGGGGTTTTTATTATTATTTCTTAGTTACATTAAATTTCCATGAGTTCTGTTAATTATGCCATTCTGTAATAAACTCTTTATTGGTAAAAATTACACTTAGATTACTCTAGTTCCAACGTCGTCAAATGTGCTGTCTTCTAGCTTGTAGTTTCCATACATGAACCTTTTACATTGTCATATAATTCTATAGGCACGGGAGTACCTTGCGCACACGGCTCGCGTGACGGCCGTCGCGTTCTCCCTGAGCTGCGAGTGGATGCTCTCGGTGAGTCGAGACAAACTCTTCTCATACCACTGCAGCGAGACCGGCCGCAGGATTGGCGGGTACTCCTTCGAGGCATGGTGCACTTCATTGCAGTATCCTTTTTATCTTATAACTAGCGGCCCGCCGCGGCTTCGCACGGGTACATTGCGGTTACATTATTCGAGTTTTAGTAAGGATCCCTAATTTTTTTGAAAATATATTATAGCCTATGTCACCCGGGGATAGTGTAGCTTCCCAACAGTGAAATAATTTTTTAAATCGGTTCAGTAGTTTCGGAGCCTATTCATTACAATCAAACAAAAAAAGTTTTCCTCTTTATAATATTAGTATGATAAACTTGAAATCAACCTTTTTTAAAAAATATAATTTATATTAAACTTTTGACTATATGGACAAATTCCATGAAAACTTACAGTTTCAATAGAGGTAAGACTATGTTGTCTATGCTTTGTCTATCCCTAAATTATAGAACCTGCTTTCTCTTCAATCTGGTGACCTTTTAGGTGTATCCTGAATTTCCGCAGGTAGAGGATTAGGGTGACAACTAAAAATATGCAGAAATTAATACCCGTAGTATACGGGTCTTGTCAATGATTGTTCAATATGCCACAAGGTTTTTTAATTCGCTAAATAGGTACTATGAACATATTAAGTTAATTTCTATTTGAGAATATAAATGTACTATTTCTTTTCATCTACGTATTTCATGCTGTAATATTAATTAGATGTTAGTTAAATGCATTTAAATAATATGCACCAAACAATCATTCAGTTAGCAAACACACCCTACATCATTGTCATAATTAGGATTAAATTGCCGAATAATAATGTAGATAGTAGTATATTATTATCTGGCGCAAACTGTATTTCCTGAACGGGCCGCGTTAGATTCGACTCGCAGTCCAAGTACGCGTTTGTGGGCGATTACAGCGGGCTGATAACTATGCTGAAGCTTGATAACAATGGCGCCACGCTGGTCACCACGTTGAAGGGTCATACTGGGTAAGGAGGGTTTTAGTGTATACCTATACACCTACTGACTTCCTAAGTAAATAAGTTTTGTGCTAATTGAATAAGAGTTAAATTATATGCCAGAAATGTGCCCTTTGCTCAGAATTCTTATGGCTACCTTTTATGAACTGTGAAATAGAGAGATTATGTATCTCCCTGTATGAATAGAATATAAATCATATAGAAGATGATTTTCATAAATTGTAGTGTATAACAATATAGAAAATCATGCTAGCTATCAGCTAGCATGATACATTTGAGCTAGCATGCGCGCCCAGTCAAGACTTTTGTCACAGATTAGTTGCATCGAGTCGCTGTCCCGCTTTCTTAATGCATGAGTGAATGAGACAAAATAAATTTCGTTAAAGTGACTCATCATGTTAAATAGTTATGCAGAGTGGATCTAACCACCCACACTTCTGCAAACGGAAAGCAACCTTCGACCACTGGTACTAGGATTCCATATCCAATTATTACAGGAACTTTTAAATATTATTCTGAATATTCCAGTTCTGTGAGGGTGTTGAACTGGGCTCCGATCCCGCAGCTGCTGTTCAGCGGCTCGTTCGACCAGACGATTATAGTGTGGGACATCGGCGGGCAGAAGGGCACAGCGTATGAACTACAAGGCCACAGGTAATATTATTATTTTTAGGCCCAATTCACAGCGGGATGGTAACGGCGGCACGCACGGCACGCACTTTCATTATGAAATAATTATGTATAAACTTTATTTACATATTTCTAAGTTCAGTGCCGCTTGATAAGATTGCGGTTAGGCTCCCGGCTCTCTCCCTCCTTGTACGAAACGCGGCTCTTAACAGTTACTTTATATAAAAAAGCACGCGTCATGCGGGCACCAGGTCCTGGGTTCAAACCCCGGCTCGCCCCTCTGTGTCAACCTAACTAAAATGTAATTCTAACAATGATCTTACTCGTACAATTTAACTGACAGCATTTAAATTAACTTTGACGATAACTATAAGGAAACATTCCTACCACAATTAATACGTCCGTTTATTCATTGAAAAGAGTAAGCATTGAGTTTCTTGCCAGACCTTCTCAGTGGAAGCGGCATTCCGAACCGGTGTTAGATTCTGAATATTCATAAATGCTGTGTTGGCTTACATGAATAAAAACAATTTTGAGGTCTTTTTTGTCCGTCGTGTCCGAAAGTCAAGCACAGAGTGACTCGCTGGTTGTTTAACGCGCTGTTTTACACTCTTACACTCGGTCCGATTAGGTGGGTAGGATTATTACATATTTAACAATATATACATAGTACGTGAAACATAAAGTGTAGGTATACTATTTTTTTTGCAACTTTGTAAATCTCAAACTATCGGCTTTGTGGGACAGTTGAAGTACTAAAGGTTTTGTAGACTTGTGAAATCGGTCAACAGCTGTATTCCTATAACACCTTTTGTTTTTCAAGTTCCCTCCAAAGCTGATGGTTTTAGAATTACCAAGTTTCAGTCATTATGTTTCACCTTGTATATTATAATGTAGCAACAAAGTGACGGGGCTGTGGTACGTGGGCGGGTGCGAGCGGCTGGTGTCGGCGGGCGAGGACGGCGCGCTGGGCGTGTGGGAGATGGGCGTGCGGCGCCGCGAGACGCCCGCCTGGCGCGAGGCCGACCTGTGCCAGGCCTGCCGCGCGCCCTTCATATGGAACGTGCGCGCCATGATGGAGAAGAAGCAGCTGGGTGAGGACCCCGCCGCCTTCATCTATACCAGCCTTGTTAAACTATATGACTTTATAACATGCTACTTTTTGTCTCCCGCTTTGCACCGGAGGGAAGTGGTTTTCTTCCTCCTATTATTTGTTTCGATTAAATTCGTACCAAGACAATTTAAGTTTTCCCCGCGACTCGTCTTTAGAGGTCACCATGGTCGATCCTCGTTTACAGGAGTACTGTGGTGGTAGTGTGTGGAAGAACCGGTCTAAATTAAAAAAAAAATGCTACTTTATATCCTACGTTATATATTAGGCCTAGTCAAAGTCATTCATAAATAAATATCGCCAGGCTGACACACCAACTGTGTGGTCCCAAACTAAGCAATGCTATGGGCTCCGTATAAAAGGCTGGGGGCGATTCCAGTGACACCCAGACCAGGGCAAATTACGAAAAGGGCTTTTCCGAAATTTGCGCCGGCGGGAATCGAACCCGCAACCACCATGAGCAGTGAGCCGAGCGGCCTACGCTCGAACCACTGCGCCAAGCGGTCGTACATTGATGTATAAATTAAACTTGTTAAAATATTTGACACGGGCTAAATACGTAAAGCGATGTCAAACAACAGCAAACAAAACTGTTGGTGTATGAAAAAAAGCAACGGGTAGGGGTGTGGAATATTTATTCATACTAATGGGGACGTGTAAAAAAAAAGAAAAAAAAATGGGGCAACTGGAGGAGGCCTATATCCGAAAGGGGCCATGATATGAAATACCTACATTTTATTTTTCCTTTTTTATTCTTTTATATATACATATATATATATATATTATCTTTGTCATGGAAATAAAAAGGCTTATTATTATTATTATTAACTAGCTGTGCCCACGGACTTCGTCCGTGTAGTATTTAACGTAACAAAAATTTCGGGATTATCGGGATAAAAAGTATCCTATATGTTAATCCCGGTTATAAACTATCTGTGTTCCAAATTTCATTCAAATCCGTTCAGTAGTTTTTGCGTGAAGGAGTAACAAAAATACATACATACATCCACACTCACAAACTTTCACATTTATAATATTAGTAGGGCCGTGTCATGAAGAAGGTTGTAAAACAGTGTTGTATGTGACGTGCCCGCGTGCAGGTCTCCGGCAGCACCACTGCCGCTGGTGCGGCGCGGCGGTGTGCGCGGCGTGCTCGCCGCACCGCCTGCCGCTGCCCGTCATGGGCTTCGAGTTCCCGCAGCGCGTGTGCAGCGCCTGCTACGACACGCTGCGCCACGAGCCGTGAGTGCACACCACTAGCGAACGTACCCATACTACTACGTCACCCGTTCAGGGGGGAGGGAAGTCGGGAGGGACGTCTTCAAAATACTACGCTTGGTTACAGGGGCAGGGGGTCTTAGGTTGTGTCATGTAGTCAATATCCTCTAGGAAAATCTCGCGCTTTTTCGAGCCATATTCTAATACCGCGCGCAGCGTTTGCGACAAATTGATTAAAAACTGTATTTATGAATTACTACGTGAAAACCGGTGAGGAGGGAGTCTTGGCATATACCGCGGGTGGTCACCAAGGAGGGTTGAGGGGGGTAAATATTGTAAAAATGGATAGGTTCGCTTACACGCAGCATACGAACGATTGCATCCAAACATTTGATAGAATTGCAGAGTTATTTTATAAGGGTTCCGTATTATTGAAAAGAGACAAATGTCTACGGAATCCTATAGTATGCGTGGTCCGACACGCACTTGGCCGGTTTTTGGATGTATCATCCGTTACATTGATTTTGTTCGTATAAAATGTAGACTATGTCACCCGGATCATAATAACGATCGATTGACACCTCATTCATCTAATTCGACCGGTATACTAGACGCTACTGTGGAACATAAAAATGAAACAAACATAACGTAATCATTCCTTTTGACTTTGCCGCAGTCGGGTGAAAATACAACTTTGATTCAGTTCGGTTATGGTGACGATGATACAATAAGTCCCCACGTTACAGGCGCGAGTCTCTCGCTTCGTTCCACGATTTGAAGCACGCGGTGACGTCACTGTACGTGGACGAGGCGACGGGGCGCATGTGCACGGCGGGCAAGGACCGCGTCATCAAGGTGTGGGACGCGGCCGCGCTGCTGGCGCCCTCCCCGCCCGCCCAGCTCGCCCCGCCCGCGCCGCCCGCCCAGCTCGCCCCGCCCGCGCCGCCCGCCCAGCCCGCGCCGCCCTCCGCCGACCACTAGCCGCCGCCGCTACTAACTCGGTACGCTCGCTAATATCTAATACACACCGTGCTCCGTCACTGGCGAAACATGGTCACCTATTTCTGATGTTGTCCTCCGAAAAAGTCTAAACAATAATGTAAATTGTCAACATTATACGTCTGTATTTGAATAACGTTATATATTCACGCCAATTCTACGTTTACAGTTCGGCCGCCGAGTAAACTATGCCGGGTGTAATGGGTATCGTAACGAAAACTGATACCATGATTGTGTACCCCAGAGTTTTAATTTTCGTCCATATTTTCATCAATTATAATAAAAAAAATATAGAAAAACAATATAAAAAAGATTTAGGCATTCAATCATTTTAGATTCATCATTTTACACGTTTTATGTCTTAAATAGTAATTACTGATTTATTTATTTAAAATCACGTAAAGATTTGTATATTATGATAAGATCAAATTAAAAAGCTAAAAACTGCTACGTAAAATTCCTACCCTGGGGGTCCATAATCTGCTGTCGTTACGATGCCCCTAACTACACCATGTATTTTGAATTTTATTTCGCGTCAGTAATATTACGATCGTACGAATAAATAAGTATGATCAAACACAACTTGCGAGGAACGCAGGATCTCGGTCTCTGAACTGGAAACTTAATTCGATACAAAATATTGAGTCGCAATGTGTAGACAACAAAATCGGCGTGAATATTGAGTTTTTGAATTATGGCTTATGGAAGAGACGTCATAAGGTTCATATTGTCAAAACAAAATGAGAGAGATTGTTCTCGTTCCTTCATATGAATTATGAAAGGGAGCGACGGTCAGTGTGAGCAAGAGCGACAGAAACATCTTTATGGCTTCAGAACATCGGACATGCCATACTTGGATACTAGTGTAGTTTGTAAATTTCATGAAGTCGCTTGAATTATTGCAAATTGACCCATATGCCAGTTCCATAAGAGTCACAGTACGCATCATCGTTAAATGAACGAACTATAACATCTATAGATTATTGCCAGCGTCAAACCAACCATCTTGAGGTAGCATAAAACACAAATTACAACAGAACAATAAAATACAAATTCGTATGGGTTGTTCGCCAACATTAATGTAAAAGCTGGCGAGTAATATTGATACTCCGCCATTGCTTTTAATTTTTATGTTAATGCTTGTGATGTTATTTTAATATTATTACTGGTATCTTTTTTTAAAGGGATATATAGTTGCTTGCGTCGGACAGATATCTGCATCTCATTTCCACTCGTAAACAAGCCGTAAGATAGAGCGAGATGCGAGGTAAAAGTATGACCGGCACTATTTCTCTCTTACAGTTCCAGTAAGTAAGAGTGGGATGCATATATTGCACGCATCAGAATATCCCTCAGTCCCAGTACTCAGCGTTATTAATTTACTAATATATTTCTTGTTTACGGTCCAACGAATGCATCGTACTTGCGTATTAAGACTGATTCCCTTCAGAGAGCGTAGATGTACGAGTATCAATGTAGATGAGTAGATAGTGCGTGTTATGGATATAACTAAACTAAACAACTTGAGATGTAGATCTTAATATTATATCTATGTATTTAATTATTGTTTGTGGTGTAAAGTGATTGTTCATTTAAAGATACAATTTTAAACTTATTTCAATTAGGGATAAGTATAGAGACTTTTACGGCTACTCCACCATTGGGCACATAGTGTCTGCTTTGGTCACAGATATAGATTTACATAGATAACGCAAGTATCACAATTTATATTGAAACCAAGCGTGCCAAATTTTTAACACCTACTGTGACGTCACAGTTGACGGACATCCAAACCGATTCAAATACACCGATGCCGCCGATGACCTTCCGCCCGCTACGATTCTCTCGAGTGATTATCTCGCTCATACTCATATTTTTATATCTGTAAGTTATCGGCAACCAACCTCGACGCTTGGTCGGGGTTTTCGGACACGCTAAGTACATACATTTGCGTTATCTATGTAAAGCTATATCTGTGGCTTTGGTCATATTTAGGGTTCACATTCTCTTTGGTCGGATGTCGATCCTGTATTACAGGAGTAACAGAGGAGGTAGAGTGTTGCTGGCCTTTCAAGTGTTCTTTGATCTATGGAGACCCTTGTTTACTTTCTTCTCAGTGGTTGAGGCTATGGAGCATTATGCCAATATTGTGTCAATCATTTTATATCACGTTTTGTTTAAAATGTTATATCAATGTTATTTCATTATATTGTCATTTAGGCGAAAGTTGCCTGTGACTGTGAATTTAATAGTTGTGTTCATTATACAGTTATGGCTGAAAGCATTGGGCGGTATTAGGCACATCGCTAATTTATTAACACCGACGGCGACGCTGAATATAATTATTAAACATCTACGTTGCCCCTTTAGTTTTAGTGGTACCTATAAAACTAAACTAAACTAATTGTACCAGTCGGCAATGTTATTAATTATGTCAAAGACGTGGCTCCAAAAGTGCCACAGTAATGCTTTTATGCCTTTTCTTAACATAAAAGCTGTCAGTTGATACGCTAGTTCAATAAGTTGCGAAGGTGCTAGTTTGCCAAGGAACTTTAAGCTCTTTCTCTCTCTACATAAGACGCAGAGTGATGTCAACCATGTGCGCTATTGGACTAATGCTCAAACGAAATCACCCATTATCTTTTAGTTTGTTTGTTGGTAATTGGTAAACAATTAAATTGAAAAGATATTTAATTAAGCCCAAGTTCGTATAACAACAGCATAAGGTACTCTCTTGTTGATATAATACAATTTTATTGTAACTCCTACCTGCTACTTTTGGCAGTCACTCGCGCTTGAGTCAAAGGAATGAGGCCATACCTTAGTACGCTTAATTGGTATAATGAGATAGTATTGCCCTTTGGTAAAAGCTTGGTAAAAGCTTAACGTTATATTTTTCATCAAGAGTCATTATATGTTATTAATTATAGATTTAAATTGATGGTAATTGTTTTGATGATCAAAATTAATTATTTAAATCAAGTTTCAAAAACATGGCCAGCTAATTATATTTTGGCGAGTAAAGTTCAATGTATTTTTTGTATTAAAATAATGTCGTCATTACGTTAGTTTGTTTTTTTTTACGTTTATTAAGATTATTATGGTTATTGGATTGTTTATTATTCAAATAGCAGTGCTACATTTCATTGAAGATTGATTGGTGATCTCTTGTATTTTGAAATTATAAATATTTAAAATTACTTCTTAACAAAAAATATTTATATAATATTTGATATAACGTCGTGTCGTCTTATTAATTGCAATCTAAATTAATATTTAACTTTTCATATTTTCATTATTCTGTCTGATTCATATAAAGAGTTAATTAATATTAAGTATTTTTATAAATTAAGGAAGGCGGAAATACATTTACAAGAGGAATGCTTATTTGTTTCTATTTAAATAATTATACTTATTACTGAATTCGACAATAATATTGTAAACATTCCGAATGTTTTAATTCACGGACTAAATAGATATTTGCACTGTCACGTTAATAACAAATTATTTAATTAGATATTTAAAAGGACATGGGTGCTTTAGAACTTTGATTTTGTAGGAATTTGAACCTTACATACAAGAAAATATAATAGTATTTTCTCTGCAATTATATGTTTAATTTTCGGGAAGAAAACCATGTTCCTATACTAAATACCAGCCCCATCTCATTCTATAAAATAATGCTGAATCGGAAATTGCACCTCCATAATTTTTCTATCACTTTTATTTGCTAGTTTTGCTACCAAACTCGCGGCAACAGTGATGGCGCTTCTCGAGTCGTGATACATTGCATGGCTATCAAGTTACGTAAATATTGTTAGCCACCTTCAAACGGAACAAAACAATATTTTATCAGGTCTTGTTGTAGCGACAAAGCAAGTTGAATTGTACTTTGTGTCGTTGATATTAAGTTAGAATTTACGTTGTCAATATTTCCGTCATTTGATACGCGTATAAGGCTTCAAAACTGCCATCACACATTGCAGCAAGTAGAACACATATAGATTACATTCATAACGCAAGTATCACGATTTGTATTGAAACCAAGCGTGCCGAATTTTTAACATCTACTGTGACGTCACTAGTGACGGGAAATCCAAACCGCTTCAAAGACACCGATGCCGCCGATGCCCCTCCGCCCGCTACGATTCCCTCGAGTGATAATCACGCTCATACTCATATTTTTATATCTGTAGTCGCGAGGACTGTAAGTTATCGGCGACCAACCTCGACGCTTGGTCGGGGTTTTCGGACACGCTATGTACATACATTTGCGTTATCTATGTAAATCTATATCTGTGGAGTAGAACATAAGAATACGCTGTCCTCGTGCGTTGATTGGCCGCGCCCGTTCATTTTATACCAAAACCATTGTGGGTATTCTGTTTACATTTACAATGTTAAACTTGACATTTTCGGCGTGGACCAATTGGATAATGTAATTAAAATCCATGTATAATTAGATAATCTGTCGTAAATTGTCCGACAAAGGTCGTGTTTACAATCGTAGTAATAAATTGTATGCAGTTTCGAATGCGCTGATGTTATGCCTCAGTGAGACGGTGTGTTGACTGGCCATAAATCATTTCGGCAATAAAGTCTAATATTATTACTGCCAATAAACAAACAACTGCCATTTTGCATGTCTAGAGGGCCATTCATTTGTGACGCAACAGTTTAGGATTTTCTTACAGAACAAATGTTAAGGTGAAGGCGCCTGTCTATCCCGCGAAATTCGAATGTTTCGATTATTTTTATAGTTTATCCAAAATCTGAAAACATTTAAGACAACATTTTGTGATTTGCGACAAACACAGTATGCAGTGCGTTTATTAATAAATTTATTTTACTCTAAATATTATCACGGTGGATATGATACTAGTAAATCACTAAATATACAAAAATTGCCAGATTATCTGGATAGCTGTCGTTCTTGAAATGTTTTAGAGTAAGTTGGATATATTAATAAATGCACTGCACACTATCTTTGTCGCGAATTACAAAATGTGCCTTTTACTATTGTCAGATTTTGAAAAAAATCTAAAAAACCTCAAAAAATTTGAACTTCGCGGGCTAGATGGGCGCTTTAGCCTTAAGAAGATTGATGCCATTACAATCTGAAACTAATAATATAAATTTGGTATCACTCGTAACTGGTTATGTGATGCAAGACTGCATACAATTTTACAATTTGAAATGAGGAAGTGAAATAAATTGAGAAGTAATTCTATTTGATCAAAAACCTTTAAGTAATTGAGTGTTGTATAATATTGTATAAACATTAGAGCTAAATAAAAAATATACGAAGTTTAAATATATGGAATATTTATTGAATGCATAAATTATATGAAATTTATTTAGATACTCCTGCTTTATATCTGGTATATAACATATTCATTGCCAAACTATTTAGATGATTGTCTATAGACTTAAACAAAACTGCACCTTATGTAGAAAAAAGAAAACATGTTATTATTTATCATTAAATACCTTAGTTGTAAATTTGTATTGTATAATGGTATTTGTAACTGTAATAGAAGTGAATTGCTTAATATTGAGTAGTAAATATAAATACATGTTGTATTACAAATACTTTCATGATGCAATATGCTTGTCCTTACATTTTAATTTCAATTCACAGTTGAATCTTTATAATATAATTTATTCCTTACATTTACATTAATTTAAGGTCAGCAAATTATTATCTATACATTAATATAAATAAATAAATTAACTATTCTTTTATGTCGTTAAAAGAGATTTTATTTTTCTATTCACTGAGCTTACTATTTCATTTGTAAATTAATACTGTAAGATATAGTCAACGTGTAACTACTAGAAGTATCTTAGGTCGCTTAAAAGTTTCTATGCCAATAAAATATAAGAATGAATCGTGTATTATTGTAACATGGAGGTAGATGTAGTTCGGTCTATGAGTCACTGTCACCGCGGGATCTGGGAACCGCCTCACGTTCCAGATGCACATCACAGCCTCAAATGATCAGGTACGTCGTGTCGCTCTGCAGGCGCTCGTCCTCGCGTGGAGCGAGCCCCGAGGGCCCGAGGGCTCGAGTGGGTCCGCGCGCCGCCCCGCCGGCTCAGCCGGGGCAGGCGGCCTGCCCGCGCGCCGCGCACACCTGCCCGCTGAACATCTGCCCCGGCGGGCAGCTCAGGTAGGTCCGCGCGCCGCCCCGCCGGCTCAGCCGGGGCAGGCGGCCTGCCCGCGCGCCGCGCACACCTGCCCGCTGAACATCTGCCCCGGCGGGCAGCTCAGGTAGGTCCGCGCGCCGCCCCGCCGGCTCAGCCGGGGCAGGCGGCCTGCCCGCGCGCCGCGCACACCTGCCCGCTGAACATCTGCCCCGGCGGGCAGCTCAGGTAGGTCCGCGCGCCGCCCCGCCGGCTCAGCCGGGGCAGGCGGCCTGCCCGCGCGCCGCGCACACCTGCCCGCTGAACATCTGCCCCGGCGGGCAGCTCAGGTAGGTCCGCGCGCCGCCCCGCCGGCTCAGCCGGGGCAGGCGGCCTGCCCGCGCGCCGCGCACACCTGCCCGCTGAACATCTGCCCCGGCGGGCAGCTCAGGTAGGTCCGCGCGCCGCCCCGCCGGCTCAGCCGGGGCAGGCGGCCTGCCCGCGCGCCGCGCACACCTGCCCGCTGAACATCTGCCCCGGCGGGCAGCTCAGGTAGGTCCGCGCGCCGCCCCGCCGGCTCAGCCGGGGCAGGCGGCCTGCCCGCGCGCCGCGCACACCTGCCCGTTGAACATCTGCCCCGGCGGGCAGCTCAGGTAGGTCCGCGCGCCGCCCCGCCGGCTCAGCCGGGGCAGGCGGCCTGCCCGCGCGCCGCGCACACCTGCCCGTTGAACATCTGCCCCGGCGGGCAGCTCAGGTAGGTCCGCGCGCCGCCCCGCCGGCTCAGCCGGGGCAGGCGGCCTGCCCGCGCGCCGCGCACACCTGCCCGTTGAACATCTGCCCCGGCGGGCAGCTCAGGTAGGTCCGCGCGCCCGACACGCAGAAGTAGTACCGCGCGCACTCCGTGCCGCGCTGCACGTAGAACCCGTCGCGCTCGCACCCGCCCTCCGCCTCGCCGGCCCCGCGAGCCGGCGACCCGCACTCGTGCCGAGACCGCTTCACGCAGGTCCGCCCGTCGAATATCTTCCCGCCGAGGCACGATAGTGTGGCGAGGCGGTCCCCACCCTCGCAGTAAAAGTATCTGGAAAGAGAGCCGGCGTGAATCTTCCGCGAAGATCCAAACATTTGGATGAATTATGAAGGATGAAGGAAATAAAGTATACCTCCGGCATCCGGTCTCGGTTTCCGCGTGATAGCCGTCGGAGAGCCCCTCGCACGAGTAGTCCTCGCGCGGGCAGAGGCCGGGCCGCGCCGGCGCGCACGCCTCGCCGTCGAACACGCGGCCCGCGGCGCACGCGTAGATCGCCTTCTCGCCGCGCACGCACTGGTAGTACCCGCGGCAGCCGCTGTCCGCCGCGCGGTACCGCCCGTCCGCGCGCCCGTAGCACGACTCCCGCTCCAGGCTCGGGCACAGGTGGCGCTCGGCCGGGGAGCACTGCACGCCGTCGAACGCTCGCCCCGGTGGGCACGCCAGCGCCGTGCGCAGCCGACCCTCGCAGTGGAAGTAGCGCGTGCAGTTCCAGGCCAAGTCCTGGTACGTGCCGCTGGGCAGTCCTTCGCACTCTGCGGACGGCACCGGACCCTCGCAGAAAAACGTCGACTTCAGGACGCATGCCGCGCCGTCGAAGACGAGACCCGGCCCGCACGAGCCGCGCTCCGCGACCCGCTCCCGCCGACACCGGAACCACGACGCGCAATCGCGCCAGTCGCGATGCAGCCCGTCGCGGCGGTTGAAGCACGGTCCCAGCGCCGGCGCCGGGCACGCGGTTTGCGCTTCCGGCTCGCATTTCCCGTCCGCGAACAACATCCCCGGCTCGCACACGCCGCGGCTGATCACCCGGTGCGCCTCGCAAACGAAATACTCCCGGCAGCCGGCCGTGCGGTCCGCGTAAGCCCCGTCGGGCGCGTGCAGGCACAGCGACGAGCAAGCCTCGTCGGAGCAGAAGTCCGCGTCGCCGGCGGGCAGCGGCGCGGCGGCGGCGCGCGGCGGCGGGCACGGGGCCGCGCATGCCGCGCCGCACGACGCCGCGGCGCGCAGCTCGCCGCCGCGGCACCGCAGCACGCGGCGGCAGTCGTGCGACGCGTCCGGGTAGTCCCCGTCGGGCAGGCCGGCGCACACCGGCTCGAAGCACGTGCCGGCGCCGCGCGCGCACGCCTGCCGGTCCAGGTCGAACCAGGCGCCCGCGGGGCACGCGTGGTCCGCCGCCGTGCCGTTCTCGCAGCGGTAGTAGTGGCGGCAGGCGGTCCCGGGCGTCGCGTACGCGAGCGTGTCCGCGGGCGCGCACTCGCGCCGCACGCACGGCCGCCGCGCGCGCGGGATGCACGCGCCCTCCGCCTCGCTGAACACGCGCCCGCTGGGGCAGGAGTACCGGCCGACGACGGCCCCGCCGCCGCAGCGCACGTATTCCCTGCAGTCCCTGTCATAGTCCGCGTGGAGGCCGTCCCTGCGGCACTCGTAGTCGTCGCCGTCTGTAAAGAGAGTGACGACGTGAGTTCCGTGAATTTCGTGCAGTTCGTTCCTCTGAAACGAGATGCACGAGAGGGAACGATTCGAGTGGACCGGGGCGTCGTGAGTCATCTCGATAGTTCACACAGCCTTCAAACTCGCGACTCTGATTAGATAAATCCGCGAGCGGTGTTTATTCGCAACTAGCGTACTCACGGACGAGTTGCGCGAAGGCGCAGAGCGCGGCGAGCGCGGAGTAGGAGGCGGGCGCTCGCGCAGACATGTCGGCTGCGACTGGCGGCGCGCGGCGCGCGGCCCTCGCGAGGCGCTAGGGTTCCTTGACATTCGCACGCCCGCCGTAACTCGATCCCTGCGGTGGCCCGGATGCAGCCTCCGAGTTAGGAATCTAGACACGCCTTGTTTGTCGAACGCCCGATGCTCGAGTGAAAATGACCGGCAATAAAGCTCGTTGGCCGTGAACTTTATCTTCTTATGTAACTATAATGAGAAATGTTCGATGAATGAATCGAATTACCGCAAACTGAGGAAGCGTTATATCTAGACTGTTTCTCGATTCCTAGGATATGTTTTACGACATGGACATGGAGGACACGTTTTTGTCATTAATAATGTTATGACCGATTTCACTGTGACCTAAAACACCCACACGAATCAAAATGTCAATTCTAGATTTACTGTATGTGTTCGACGCCGGGCTTCTACTGCTCAACCTCTCCTAATGTTTTGTTACGTTTCGTCTCGTCTGGTCTCCCACTTATCTGTTACATCGCTCAATTGCTATTCAGCCGTTGTACCCGTGGGAAACTCTTACAAAAAACATGTACAAAAAAACTAAGATCGTGTCGAAATATATAAATACTTAGTACCGAGCCGGAATCTCTGAGAATCCGTATAGGCATACGAATGAGATGCAATGGATAAACAAACAACATTGTTTACGTAGGTACTAGTCTACCTGCGTTAGGGAAAATTGCAGAGACCGCATAAGTATCTATTAGCAATAATAATAATCTTCGATTTTACTACGTCGTTGCTCCACGATCTTAGTTTTACACTTTGTTGCCGTTTAAGAGCAGAGACTTCCAAGGTTTTATTATAGGTAATCGTGCAACTGGATGATCATCGGAATCCAGACGATCCAGACCATACTTAGAGCAAGATTAACAGCCGAGATTAAGATTAACGCGTAACATTAAGGTAATGGAACTATGAAGTATGTGCGGAATGTGAACTGAGGTGAGACTCGACGAGGCGTCCTCAGCGGGGGGCGGCATTCCTCTCAGCGTGTTCTACACGTAGGCACATCAGAGAATCCGCGATTGTCGTCGCTCTATTATAAATTATATTAGGTAGTACCTACATAGAAACGAAATGGCTCTCGTTAGTGAAATTGAAAAGAGAAAATTACTTTCAGCAACTTTCAGCTTTTTATGGGTTATCTATACAAATAAATAAAATTGGAGTGTCTGTTTGTAATATCAAAATAACACCTTTTCACTAAATGCATATGAAAGTACATACGACACCTATGCAAAAACGCGAATTAATTTTTTTTTGTCTGTCTGTCTATCTGTGTGTTTGTTCCAGGTAATCTCCGAAACGGCATGACCGATTTTGACGGGACTCACTGGCAGATAGCTGATGTTATAAGGAGTAACTTAGGCTACTTTAATTTCAGAAAAACAATTAGGGTTCCGCGTAAAAAAAAAACACATGAAATCAAAGAGTATCTCTGAAACGGCTGGACCGATTTTCACGGGACTTTCACGGGTAGATAGCTGATGTTATAAGCAGTAACTTGATTACTTTTATTTAAGAAAAACAAAATGAAAAAAATTGTCGTGCCGCGCGGGCTCAGAACGCGGGAGCGGGCGTTTTTGTTAAGTTAAATTCCACGCGGACAAAGTCGCGGGCTCAGCTAGTTATAAATAAAAATAAATATCGCCAGACTGACACACCAACTGTATGGTCCCAAACTAAGCAAAGCTTGTACTATGGGTACCGTACAATGGACTGGGGGCGATCCAAGTGACACCCAGACCTGGGCAAATTACGAAAGGGTCATTTCCGTAATTTGCCCCGTTGGGAATCGAACCCGCAACCACCATGTGCAGTAAGCCGAGCGGCCTACGGTCGAACCACTGCGCCAAGCGGTCGTCAACAACGCTTGATGTTGAACAATTACCGTAATAGCCTATAGACGCTTGCAATACTAAATGCATTGCTCGCATGCTGCCGACTTGGGGAGAGTGGTACAGAGGTAGGAGTTAGGCTTCCGGCTAGAGAGTTCTGGCTCATCGTACGAAACCACCTCTTGCAAATAAATTCAATCTACCTACTTCATATATGCAGTAGGTATACCATTCTTAATCATCAGGCTCTTTCTTCGTTATTAAGTACTAGCTGTGCCCCCCGACTTCGTCCGCGTAGTATTTAACGTAACAAAAAAATCTGGATTATCGGGATAAAAAGTATCCTATATGTTAATCCCGGTTATAAACTATCTGTGTTCCAAATTTCATCCAAATCCGTTTAGTAGTTTTTGCGTGAAGGAGTGACAAACATACATCCACACACACAAACTTTCACATTTATAATATTATATATATATATATATATAGTAGGATTTATTTACGACGAACCAATACTTGCAAAGAAATTCAATCTACCTTCCTCATATATGCAGTAGCTAACATACCTACTGCATTATATTCTTAATCATCAGGCTCTTTCTTTCTTATTAAGTACTAGCTAAGCCCGCGACTTCGTCCGCGTGGAATTTAACTTAACAAAAATTTAATTTTATATAGCCTGCATCTCAAAATCCTTTCTTAGGGGATGTCTACGTCATAGTAGCTTAATTCATGCAAAGTCTCAGCCCGATCGGTTTAAAATTTACAAAGTTTCATCCCCTATTTTAACCCCCTGGGGGTGGAATTAATCAAAATCCTTTCTTAGGGGATGTCTACGTCATAGTAGCTTTATGCATGCAAAGTCTCAGCCCGCTCGGTTTAAAATTGACAGTTTCATACAAACTTTCATCCCCTATTTTATCCCCTTGGGGGTAGAATTAATAAAAATCCTTTCTTAGCGGATGCCTACGTCATAACATCCACCTGCATGCCAAATTTCAGGCCGATCCGTCCAGTGGTTTGGGCTGTGCGTTGATAGATCACTATATCAGTCAGTCACCTTTGAGTTTTATATATATAGATTTTTACCATTCACTGATTACTGTACAGATACTGCACCGTTCTATTAGTTTGTCTCCGCAGTTATAAGTTGATAATGAAATGCAAACTGCCTTATGATTTAATAGTAAGTTGGCAATGGTTTGAAGGTCATTTGGACCAAAGCCAGCTCGGAGGACTTAGCACGTGATAACAGGAACCAAGCAATGTAAGGTCTTATTTTAATTAGTGTACGATATTTTGTATGCCGCCTTAGCTAATGCCAAAGATTATGTTGGTATCTACCCCATAAAAATAAATATGATGGTAAAAAATCTTCTCGCACCTCTGGGTTTTTCGAAGTCTATGCGCGAAATGGTCTAAGTTTGCTTAGGATGAAGAAAAACATCGTAAGAAAACCTGCATGAGAAAATCCAACCAGTCTTCGAAATACATGTGAAATCCATCAACCCGCACTGGGTTAGCGTGGTGGATTATGGCATGACCTAAATCCCTCTCGTATTTTATTCAGGGTAGGCTCTTGTCCAGGAGTGGAGTGCTAAAAGGGGCAAATTATTATTTTTATGATTTTTTATAAATTCTTCCGTTGTTTGGTACATAGCTGGTTGAGTTGAGTGATTTAATCAAAGGTCAGCTATTAGAAAGAACACCTAAAGACATCATCTTTAGCATTCATTAACTAAAACGCCATGCAAAAGACTATTAAAATAAAACCTTATACCTACTATTGCTACTAACTGCTCATTCACGTGTAAAGCGTAATCGTGACCAGTTGTACAGTAGTTCCGTTACAATAAGCTGATTACAGAAAACTGCATTTGGCAATGGAACATGAGTCATGTGGCGGCATTCTATAATATAATACAAGAAGGTAAGACCTAATCCAATGAGCGGAGTTTCCCTTGCCTTTACATAGCATGATAGGTCATTAGTGACAATCTGTAAAATAATCAGGTTGCTGGGATGAAATTGGAGATGGGTAAGTTACATAAGGAAAAATAGAAACTCCTTTCTGAAGTCTTGATAAGTATTTCGAAAGTATCAGGTTCCCTCACGATGTTTTCGTAGGTAGGTAGTGTAGGCACTTAACTAAAAGTGAGATTCGCACAATGTTGAACCTACTACTGAATTGTTTATAGATTCGGTAAATGTATGCGGCCTCCGAGTTTAAGAGAGTCGGGTTACCCGATACTTACGACCAAAATACTTTATTGTTGCAGCCGAAGCTAACAGCCAAATTCCTATTACATTTCAATAGAGATTGTTTACACTAAACAATGACCTATCTATAGGTACGGTTAACGACCGAATACGGTAAAAGTTACATTCACAATAGGAGATTCGTTGGCATAAACCAAGAACATTTGGGCTCCAGTCCATAAAAGCCTATTACTGGGGTTCATCTCTGTTAACGACTGTCGCTCGATTCGACTCGCAATAGGTGAAAACTAACGTATAGCGTATCTGAATACGTACTTTTGGCAGTTTTCTTATACAAAAACTGTAAATCGGACGTAACGTGATACGTCATTTGTCACGTATGGTGAGTCGACTCTAGCAACAGTCGTTATCAGAGTTGAGCCCCTGGACCATACTATATGTCTGCTTGTGGGCATCACTATTATTTAATTAGGTTTTCTCGATACATGCGGATTTGATCACGTTTACTATATATATATCTGAAAACAAGCGTCAATAAATACCAAATGGTAAATCCGGTATGCGAATAATCGATATGTTATGTTCTAGCTCGTGTGTAGTCTACGTTAATCGATTACCTTTCGATTATGATCTCGCGTCAAGCCTCAATTACAACAATATAGCCTCGAGCTTAGTTCCGTGTCGCTCTTCGTTCGGCATCTGACCGACAGCGTTCATGAATGGGAGGTCTAGGTACTAACGTTTCTACGGCAATATCTATTTCTAGAAACGGTCGGTAATTTAGGTTCTTTAAGACTTTTGAATAGCAATGAAAGGTACTCTTAATGATAATACAAAATAAGGATATGTATCGGATATGTATAGATTTTGAATAGTAGGTACCGACCGACTAGCTATCTACTAGAGCAATTTAGTTTATATACTAGTGACCTCCAGTCACGATAGCATGTTAGTACAACACGTAATTATTTCTACTTGTGTGACTCTGGCATAATCATAGTTGAGGTGGTATGGAACCTATATACCAAACGTGCCTACTTACACACAAACATGCTAATAATACCTATAGGTTACAGTTACAAGGAATTAAACTGGGGTAGGTGACTTCCTAAGAACTTCCTAAGTATAGTTTCCTAACATTACAACATACAACTGTTCCTACTCCTTCCTCGTGTTTCCTCTTTCTTTACAACCTAGATAATAGATAATACTGCCTTACCTACTGATAAATATCAATAGTCGATTTTCCTCATGGCGGCGAGATGTTGTTTTTTTTATACTACTTAATACGAATCGTGTTCGATTTGATTATCTCATTCACAAACCTTTAAAATTTGACAATTGGATATAGATATGCAGAATGGATCCAGCCACCCATACTTGTGTAAACTGAAACCAACCTACAACCAGTTCAACTGGGGTTGATTTTAGTCTGCAGGAGTATGTGTGGGTTGGTTCCTTTTGGCAAGACTTAAGGCGCGCGGGCCCACCGCAACGCAAGCTGTACACGGACACGCGGCGTACTTTAGCTGCGTGTATTAATTTGTTTGACAACGTGGGTCAATGTTTCCACTGGAGTACACGAAGACCCACGAATAATGTATAGCGTGGCGTGGCACGGCGCACGGAAACTACGTACGTGCCACTGCAATGACTGAAAACTGCGCTGCGATAAGCTAGCTGTACATAGTCGTGGGCACAGGTCTGTGGTCGTGGGTCATATTCGTGTACTCCCAGTGGAAACGTAGACCCACGTTGATAGCGTTGAGCTATGTAACCGCCTATTGGAGCAAGCCACGCATGTATCTATGACGTCAATTCATGCGTAGCCTCTTCGTGGGTTGCAGTGGACACTACCACATACAATTTCTTACAAAGCGTAGCTTAATACACGTACGCAACCTCTCCATGCGCCCGCGCCTCTAGTATCGGTATTATACAAAATCAATGAATTTATGTGACAATTGACTTTATTAGATATATTTATTACTTACTAGCTGACCCGGCAAACGTTGTTCTGCCATATATTTTTTTCTAGGTAGATATTAATAGTACATTGTTACATGAGTGGTGAAAGTTACTTATTTTGTCCCGAGACGGGGTTTGGCGCCCGAGCGTAGCGAGGGCGCTAATAGTTCGAGGGACAAAATAAATCTTTCACCCGAGGTAAACACTGTGCTTTTCATTACGAATACAAGGAAAATAAAAATAAAAACAGGAATTGGCTAAAGAAATAATACAAGGAAGTATAAACAATACTCTACAACTCGAAAAAAAAAAAAAAGGATTGCCGCCTATTTTGTTTTTTTTTCGTTGGCCGGCCAACTTCATTATTTAGCCATTATTTTTCATTTTCATCTTTAAATATTTGCCCAAATCTATGTTATTTTAAAGAAATTGTTGAAACTAAATAATAATTAAGTCATTTAAAAAATATATTCTTGAATTAATACTTAACTTTATGTTATTTCAATTTTACATCGTGCTGTAATTGAGTGACTGTAGAAAAAGTTTGAACATGGTTCCATAGAAATGTGAAAATGGAACTAGTTTTTTTTTTATAATTTGACAGCTGTCAGTTGAAAGCGAAACTCCCGGGCCTGAAAAGTATTACTTTCAACCCGCTTCTCAGGCAACTTCAGACCTACTTTCAGAGTATGAGTAATGAAAATATACTTTACAACCTATTCTCAGCCCTAGCGAATATACACAATAGAAACATAAAAATCGGTTACAAGCCGTTTCGGAGGAGTTTCGTTACAAACACTGTAGCGTCTGTAGCACGATAATTTTATACATATTATGTATAGGTAGATTAGAGTTATGCATATGACTTCTTGTCCTAAGCACACCAGGCTATTCACAGACGACGGAAAGTTTCCGATGTCGGAATCGACAGCTTCCATCCTTCTTTTACAAATGAATTAGAAGAAGGATGAAAGCTGTCAATAGTGAATACCACAGAGCCCAACCACCACGACTTTCCATATATTTAAGCCGTAGATTTAAGCGAAGTGATTTATAGAATGGTTTTTAGACAAATCCACTTATCTAAGGCCCCAGTTGAACTTTAATTAAGTGACCTTACGCTAACCTAACGGCTGAAGTAGTGCCCGAGCTTAGGGATAGCCAGAACTGAAACAATTACCTCGTTCAACATATCACATATATAATTCTTCGAAAGGATAGGCAGTGGTGCTCTGCCGAGCGTCCAATATTGCCAGTGGAGGTTAGGGATATGGGACTAGCCTGTTTTTTGCCATGATAGGTACGTACCTACCTATAATGCAGTTTGTAATATTGTTGACACTTCATCATTATAAAACATCGAATGATATAATTACTATTCACCCATTACCCTGTCACAGTTGAAATAGGTTTCATTAAGATAGGAATCAACTATGCATATTCATGATGCTCATAAAGATGGAAATCTTGACGCGTGTTTTATCTGCCATTCTTTAAGTCGCCGTCTTCAAAGTGCCGCTGCACTTAATTGCTTATTAATGGCATATCAAGGATGGTTGATGACACAAAACACTCTTGCAATCATTAAATAATATGCAATACGCTGTGTACCCAGAGTGGCAGGTACCGAACGTCGCGAATTATAAGCCATGTGACGGGCGTTCAAATGAAATATCGCGTGGGCGGACTCTTGGATAAGGGTTCAAGAATATACATCAACAGGAATAATTATTATAAGGAGAACTTGTTCGTAACAGATCTCAATAACCTACCCAGTCGGAAGTGGGTAGGTATTTCGTGATTTTACTGGGCATAAGTTGCTACTTAACGGAAGGTTAAAATAACTAACTACCTACATGACTAAAGAAACGCTCCGAAAACTATTTACGAATCACTGGACTTTACCTTAGTAGATCAAATATAAAAATAATAGGCATCACTAAAATCTTCGGGCAGAATACACAATCTTGTCGAAGCTGTGAGTCCCGAATCTGGAAAAACCTATTTGCGATAATATATTACCCGCTAAGTGTCGGTAAAATACCTACCGATGTTAGGCTGATTACCGACCTTAGTTCAACTGTGTGAACATTTTAAAAGTGATATTACAAAAAAAGTTAAACACGTGATAAACCCGAGTTATGACAAATTTTACGTAAAAGACATAACTCTACACATACACACAAAAGCGTAAATGTTTCGCAAACGACTACGGTTAATCACGTCGAAAGTTTTGAAAAAAGAACGTAATTGAGTATGCGTGTAGGTATAAATTTTAATTTATTATTTATTTAAATTATACATACATTCCTGGCTCGTTGATTATAATAATGTATAATTTTATGTGCCTAACTATTTGATGGTATGCGTAGTATGTAAAGGCGCGTACAGACGCCGCTGTAAGCGGATTTGCTAGCAAGATAAACCAACCAACCAATAACTCAGATAAATATATAACCTACGTAAATATATTTTTATCAAGTGCATAGTAACTGCATAGTAACATTATCTCGTTATATTTTAAACATTACATCAGTCACCTATGTAGTATAAATGACGGATGCAGAATGTCTGAGCAATGGGTAGGGCTAGGGATGGGCAAGTGAAAAAAACTGATAAATGTCGTATCGACATTTACAGACAGAAGATATAGATATTTGGGCCGGGAAATTTATATTATAATTATTTCGAAAAGTAATATAATTTACTTATTTATTTATTGATATTGGAGGATTGTTATCTATCTACAAAAGTATACCCAAAATATCAATATGAGAACGATTAAAAAAAACATACTCATACTTTACATATTACATATCGAGGTATCGATATTTTTTGCCCATGTATGCAAAGGGGTTCCGTTTTTATATAGTTCAGGGTTAGAGAAAGACAATATGCGCTGCAATACCTTAATGAAGTTACGTGATATAATATCCTGGAGCGAGTCACATGCGTGTAAGAAGGTGCCGGCACCGAGTAGGTAAGTACTTACTTACTTACCTATCATTAAGTGTCTGCGCCTGCGTCAAGATGGTCGAATTATCGCGGATATAGTGTGTTTTTGTTCGCATTCCTAACGCACAATTACCTACAGATGTTTCGATGGTAGCTTCACTGTTACCCAACACTTATCCGGGTTAAGTTGGTAAAAGTGTTCAAGGTTTCCGAGTGATCTATGAAGCGTTGGTCTCTGAAATATCACGGCATTTGTCTATTAATCCAGCTAGGCTGTGTCCTGTTCAAAGCTCAAGTACTATACGAGACAACGAGAAGCGATACGAAAATGAATATATTATTCTATTAATTTAGTATGTTCTAACTTTCGAATTAATCTAGTTTTAATTAACATTTCGGTTTTTGACACGACGTTGGCGAGCCCGACGGTAACCGACTGAAACTCAACATAGGTAATATGAACGTTTTACCTTACAATAAAACGTATATTAAACATACTTACCTTCTTCCAAACCTAATTAAAACATGAGAGTAGCGAACTTGACTTCCAGTCAATTACGTGCCTTTGTCTCTTTCTTTTCCGTCTATCTGTCTCCCTCTGTTACTTACGTCACGTCCGCTTTCAACATGGCCGAGGCCTGCATAGATTTGCGAGGCATTCTACGATCATTGGTTTGAATGTTTTCATCACCAGGCAGGGTTAAAAATATTAGGTTTGGAAGAAGGTAAGTATGTTTAATATACGTTTTATTGTAAGGTAAAACGTTCATATTAAACCAACTTGACCGTTCTTCCAAACCTAATTAAAACATGAGATTTGTTTGTTTTCGTCTGGTGAAAGAGGACGCCAATGTGAACTAGAAATAGCTGGGTACCATGGGTGACAGCAATGAAACAGCTTTATGTGACCCAAAACATAATAGTGTATTTGCTCCTGACATAAATAATTTATTGATTAGTTTAATCAATGGGTTTAAACAAAGTCGTAATCAATGGGCGGTCACGTGTATGTAACGAAGTTTCGACTTCACGATGATAGAACTTCTTAAATGTATTAGCCGATCTCCAGTTTCCCCTGTCCAGTATTTCACTTAAAGGGAAGTTAACCAGCCAACTCTTTGATGCTACCGCTGATCTGCAGCTTCCAGGACTTGCATCAATATTTGCCTCCTTCAACATGCGTTTTACCCAGCCTGAAATCACTGCACTTGATGCGGGTTTCGGTTGGCCTGCTGTTGTTAGAAACAGGCTTTCGTCAGCGTCTGTCAGACGTCTTCTATGTTGGGATAGTTTAATCAGGTGGCGAACCCAGTATACGGGGTCTAAGACCTTGTTAGATGAGTTCCTAATTAACTTCCAGCTAGACTGTCGATAATTAGCTGAATCAGTTTTAGAACCATATGCCGGTTTGAGGACAATATATTCTTCATTAACCAAACAGTGGTCAGGCGATATTTTCAGCAGCGTCAGATCATGGATCCGTCGGCCAGAGCATAACAGGAGGATAGCTGCTGTTTGGCATGAGGCATTATAAAGGCTTTTAGTGTCCGGGTTCTTGGTTGCCAAATGATCTGCAAGGACATCTATATCCCAAACTGGTGGTTTTGCTACTTTTGGTTTAGCCAGGGTAATGGCTTTGAGTACCTGTTTCACCAGGGAGTGGGAGCTTAGTTTATACCGATTGTTTGGGTCGCAAAATGTCGAAACCACCGATTTGTGAACTAAGATGGTATTTAGGGCAAGTTTTTCTTTTTGATGCAGGTCGGCCAGGAATCGTGCCAGGTCTGATCCTGAGGGCATGCAACCGTCCACTTTGTTGCGTTGAGCCCATTCAATCCATCGTTTCCATGCCGGCCGATAAGTGTTTAGGGTAGACTGCCGCCAACTAGATGTTAGGAGTGATTTCTGTTCTTCCGACCAGTTTTCTAAATGGTTTTCCCACCCCCACATCGCCATATCTCGAGGGTCATTTCTGCTGCATCTGGGAGAGGATGGCTTGTAGATGTGTCCACTAGTACTTGGTCCAGGTTCCTCACAGTGAACGGAGCTGACAAAGCCCGATTCTTTAGATCTGGTCTCCAATATACTTCTCCCACCGTGGGGCGACTATGAAATAAGTTCCTTGGGCCCGATTCAGGTGCGATAGCACCCTGGGCATCAGATATGGTGGTGGGAATACCCATGCTAGGCTGTAATTCCAGGTGATGCTCAACGCGTCGTAAATCGTCGCTACGTCGTCTTGTCGGTCTAGAGTTCCGTACGCTTCCACTACGTGAGCTCGATGTGATGCGAAGAGATCCATCACTGGCGTCCCCCATTTCGCAAATACTACTTCCGTGATATTTGGTAAGTGCCATTCCGGCGGTTCTCGGTTCCGAGACAGCCTGTCTGCGTGGCAGTTGTATTGCCCGGGTATGTGGTAGATGGAGACGTGTATGTCGAAGTGATCGAGTATCGCAAAAACTTTGCGAGTCAGTTCCATCAGTGCTTTGGACCTGGTCCCTCCTTGGTTGCGAATGTATGATACTACAGTCCTGTTGTCGCATTGGATATGAAGCGCTGAGGAGAGGAGAGACTGACATCGAAGCTTGAGGACGTTGTGTATGGCGATCATCTCATTTTGGTTGGAGTGCAAATGTCTCTGATCTGGAGTCCATGATCCTGCAAGACTCTCGTTGTTCAGCTTGGCACCCCAACCGATGCCACTCGCATCGGTCACCAGGTGATGCACTTGGGCGTGGACGTGTATTTTGGAACGCGAGTTTTGGTGTTGACGCCACCGTTTCAGCTCCCTTACCGAGACTTGTGATAGTGGTGATGCTTTTAATACGTTCAAATTCAAAGCGTCGTTGAGCTGTTGTTGCAAGTGACGATAGTTTAGTCGCCCTCTCGTAATCACAAAGCTGGCAAAATTGAAGATTCCAATTATTCTCTGCAGTTCGATCAGTTTTGCTTTTCTCTGGCGTAGGAGCCTTGAGACGTGAGTTCCTAACTTGAGTATAGATCTTTGCGGGAGATACTTCTCGTTTTGCCACGGGTCCCAAACGATGCCCAAGAATTCCATGACCGTGCACGGTTTTATCTTTGACTTTTTTAGGTTTAGTGTCCATCCTAGGGATTCCAGGATGCTCATCGCTAAATTGATATGGTCCACTAGGTGCTGGTAGTCTTGGTTGACCAGACAGAAGTCGTCGAGATATATGAGAATGCGCATGCCCCGCTGGCGGAGCTGCTCGCCTATCCAGTTCGTTACGGTTGCGAACGCCTTTGGTGCGGAGCTCAAGCCGAAAGGCAGACAGGTCATTTGCATTAATTTGTCTCTGTACATTAACCGTAGGAACCTTCTGTGAGCGGCGGCTACCGGCAGATGAAAGTAAGCCTGGTGAATGTCCAGTTTTGCCATCCAGTCGCACGGTTGTATGAAGTCGGGGACACGCTGTACATTTATTAATCTGAACCTGTCTGCTTGCACATACTTGTTCAAGCGTTTCAGATTGAAGATTGGCCGGGAAGTTCCGTCGCTTTTTGGCCTTAGAAATATAGGGGATATAAAGCTCGGGGAGTGTTGAACAATTTCGAGTACGCCCTGTTTTAGCATTTCTCCGATAATTTGATCCATTTCCGAAGATATCTGAGTCACTCTGCTGCATTTGTTGGGCAGGTACAAGGGTGGTTTTGCAGCTAACGGTATGTGGTAACCTTTTATCATATTTAGGATGTGTTTCGGCGCTCCCAGGCGTTGCCATTGCTGGTGGTAGAAGCGGAGCTGGCCAGCGGCGAACTCCATCGGATAGTCAATAGTGTGATCGTTGCCGACCTCCTCGATCCCGGTGGGATACGGGGGAGGGCCTTCGCGATCGGCTTGGCATATTTGCCTCTCTGCGGCCTCTGGAGTTCCTATCGCCACGAAATGAACCACGGTTCATTGAACCTCTACCCGCGTTGGATTTTGTGCCGACGGGTCTATTAGATCCATTTGGTCTGAACTTCTGAATCTGGGTAGAAGTAGATGGGCCAGGATCGGTCTGCGGTGCAGAGGCTTTGCGATCCTTATAGCAAGGCCAAAATACACTTTTTATGCCACCAAACTTCTCCACTACGGCACTGAACTTCTCGGCGTCAAACAGGTTACCAATTGATGGCGGTATTTTACGAAAAGCACTTTTGTGGTATAGGTCCTTTACAGATGCCAGGGCAGTTTCTCTCCTGCGCTGTATGATTTCAGCTCTGTGGCCGCAAACTCTTTGCAGGGTATCGTTATACGCCTTGACATATTCACCGGTGGTGAAAATATCATTTATTTTGTCATAAACTGTGTTGTATGACAGCGTATTTCCTTGCTCGCTTGCCCAGGTCAAAAATCCTGTAAGCTCATTCTGTCAGGTTTTGCGCTGTTTAAGTAGTCCGTACGTCATCCCGGCAAATGCTTTTTCCATTGCAGTATCAGCCCGCGAAACGTCATAACGTTTTATTTCGTCATTGGCCTGAAGAGCATTAAAGCCTGGTGAGCGTACGTACTGCTTCTGTACGTCTGCATACCTGATGCTATTCCATTCATCTTGATCAAATCTTTGGATATCTTTTACTTGCTGCACATATTCGGGACAAGCTACTGGTACGGAAGGCTCTTGGGTCTTTGTGCCCATGGACCAGGTAAACTCGACAGGTTTCTCCGTTGGAGATGTACCTGCTTCCTCGTAAATCTCGTTGCTTGCATTCATATCAATATAGTCACCATGATCGTTATCACAAGTATAGGTATCACGATAACTGGTTTCTAGAAACTGTCTTTTAAGGTCATTAACTTCCGCTAATAATCTGTCAAACTTACGGTCACGGCGGCGCCTCTTAGCTTTTGATTTACGCGTAGACCGCCTTCGTTTGTCCTCGGAAGTTCTGGATGTTGAGGATGAGGAGCCGCTATCGGAATCCGAAGAGCTAGAGTCCCTCCTGTCCTTCCTCTTCCTTGGCACTTCTTCCGCTGTCTGCTCCGAAGCCTTGTTACCGATAGACGCTTCCATAATAATAATCACTGTGAATTAAATTCTTTAAACACAACGAAAAGCAAAATCATTACAATATGTAGGTATAGGATCCACCAGACACAATTATTAACCTATAATTGAAATTGAGGGTAGTTTATATTTTTTAAATAGTACACATTCGAATGTTAACACCATTAAATTGCATTAGTTATTGTACAATGCATTATACATTTGCAATAGCAACCTCTTTAATAGCACCGCCGGGTCTACAAGAATTTGATAAAAAACTCACCCGTAGCTAGTAGCACTGTAACCTAGTTTATAAAATATCACTGTGTAGTAATTTAAATATCGCTATTAGTAGGCTGCTATAATTATATAGGCACGATTACTTCGTCCGTGGACTCCCTGAGTACACATCTGTTCGTACTGAAAACCAAAACGCCAATGATCGTATAATGCCTCGCAAATCTATGCAGGCCTCGGCCATGTTGAAAGCGGACGTGACGTAAGTAACAGAGGGAGACAGATAGACGGAAAAGAAAGAGACAAAGGCACGTAATTGACTGGAAGTCAAGTTCGCTACTCTCATGTTTTAATTAGGTTTGGAAGAACGGTCAAGTTTGTTTAATAACCATTTTGAATCGCTTCACTATGGATTTAGTAGCTACATATAGTTTGTTGATTATTCGGCCATGAACTTATTGCGATCTTGAAATGGCGTCTAGTAGAAAACGAAATCTTTTATCTACATAGTAGGTAATTTTTAGTAGACATCTACTGATCGCTTCTTTTATCCTGGGTAGGTATCTATTAGCAATAAAGAGGGTGATATATCGACAGTCAACTTCGCGCTTTTCAAGATTTGTGTAAATGCTAAACATATATAGGTACTTATACCTGATAATTATGCATACGAAAAGTAATAAGTATAAATAATAAATGTATTTCTGTCCATCTTTAGTTACGATAATGCGACCAATATGATAATTTGACCAGCCGGTTGTAATATAATTTGATGTTGTCGATAAAATATGATCGAAAACTGGTGAAATTGATTGAAATCTGGTGAAATTCTTCAATCAATATTTGTTATTACTGTTATTATAGATACCATCGGCAACATGGATGTTCTCTGCTTACTCTTTCGGCATTTAAGCTTGATTTTTCAACCCAGGTACTTATAGTATGTTTCTTTTTATATGACAAAGTCATCAAAAAACTGTACAGCCCCCTGATCTGAAGCAGTTATCGTAGCCTAAAAAGGATTGCAATACTACAAAAGCATGCTACCAAATACCAAAGGTAATCAATGGGACAGAGGGTGGGAAAAGAGTTGGTTGGGCTTCCGGCTCTCACACTCATCGTCCGATACGCAGCTATAATAAGTTGCTAATTTACGCCGATCTTCTGTGAAAGGGGGGTACTTCCCTGGTGAAGCTAGTGAAGCTAGATTGGCTACTGCTTGGCTACCACAAAAATAATGTGACTGATTTATTAATTTATTACTGCTCGGCGCAGTGGTTCGAGCGTACGCCGCCCGGCTCACTGCGCATGGTGGTTGCGGGTTCGATTAACGTTGGGGAAACTTTCAGAAATGACCTTTTTTAATTTGCCTGGGGTTGGGTGCCACTGGGATCACCCCCAGTCCATTGTACGGTACCCGTAATGTGACTGATTTATGAATTTATTACTGCTCGGCGCAGTGGTTCTAGCGTACGCCGCCCGGCTCACTGCGCATGGTGGTTGCGGGTTCGATTATCGTTGGGGAAAATTTCGGAAATGACCTTTTTTTATTTGCCTGGGTGCCACTGGGATCACCCCCAGTCCATTGTACGGTACCCATAGCTCAAGTATGGGACCATACAGTCAGTGTGTCAGTCTAGCGATATTTATTTTATTGACAACTCAGACAGCAGGTCGGTTCTGTCTTGAACACTATTATGTTTTGAACAATATTGTGAAATGAATGTAATTACATATGGTTAGATCATTACTAACCATATGTAATTACACATTTTAATAACATAGTTGTAACAAAACATTAACACCATGCATGCTGTGATTTATTATACAACTCGATAAACTATTTAACTATTTATAAAGTTGTTTAATTGAGCTGACTCACCGCGCTCGCTTCCGCACATGCCGAAGCCGGATATGCCGACGTCAGCGCCAATAAAAAGTACTTAAATAAACATGGCGGACTTTCGGCGGTATCGCGCGGCGCACTAGTTGTGTGTACATATTAATATTATTATTGTACAATTTAGCTCGTTTTATCATAATTAGGAGCTCACTGCTAGCCGGAACTCAAACGTGGATGGCCAACTGCTTAAGGCGTGGGCACATCGACGTTAGTTACTAAGTATTTGTCTTGCCCGATTGGTATAATCTTATTCTACTTTTTATGTCTTCGCTTGATGAATAAATAACTTGACCGTGTTCGCTAATATGACACGTAACATGCGGTGGCATTTTACTTTGAAATTATTATAGTATTAGTATCAGTTGTATCTACGTTTGAAATATTAGACCATAGAGGGATAGAGGGAGAAATAATAATTTTGGTCAACCTAGAGTTGCTGTTAACATTTTGACCACTCAGTAAAGAGATACATCCAATGCATTAGAGTGAATGGGATGCATATAGCATATTTTGTCTAGTTGAACGTGTCACTACGAATTTTCTGGTAATAATTTAGCCCTATTGACGTCCCACTCCTGGGCACGGGACTCCCCTCATCACGAGAGGGATTCAGGCTATATTCCACAACGCTGGCCCAGTCCGGGTGTCCAATGTCGATATTTATTTGACTATGTAATATTAAAGTTATTCAAAAGATGGTTGGCTTTGATTTAATTGCTATTTTTGTGTATCTTTAATGTCCCTTACGGGTGTACGCATAGCTGCACTTCTATGGCTTGCTTTTTCTAAGTACCTAACTACCTACCAATAACCGCTACCATGGATTTACACGCTCGTTAGAGACGCTAATAGCTATAGTCTACGTAAAATACTTGTACGACAAATTGATAGTTACTCTGGTGGCCGGTAAGAACGGTATACAATTTAATATACAAAATTTTACTTAGACGCTAACCAATAGCGACCGAAAAACTTTTGGTAGAGCTATTAATTTCAATCTTTTTATTGAGGTATGTTTTTAGTATTTGCTTTCACTACTTCTATTCAGAACTAAATAATTCAATTTCCGTAACTTGAACGTAGTATTATGTTAAACTTACAAAAAGTCGCTGACTTTAGCCTAATACGAGTATACATCTTCTCATAAAATAGAAAGCTGTATAACTTATTGGTGTATATTGGTATTGACTCTACTCAACGCATTGAGTGCAAAATTTAATTATGTGTAAATTTAGATAGATCAATTGGAATTTCTTATGTAACATAATAAATTAATGTTACATTTCAGTATCTACAGCTGGTAGGTACTTTTAATGTATAAAAACAAAGTATGACTTACAAATTGTTTTTTTTGTGTGACATTAACTGAAGCTTATCGAAGCTTATTGGAAAGCTTACAGCATCACTAAAGCTGAAGGTAGGTAAAATTAATGTATTTATTATATTTTTTTCTGTTCTTGTTTTCTTTCAACCAAATTTAAATCGTTAACGGTTGTATGACGCACTTTTGAATTTGTGGTTCTTCAGTCAGGTTTTGCTCTGATTGTTTGTGGGTTTTGCGTATTTGGGGTCCGATGGTGTGTGGTCCTATGATATTTAATTTACGAATTGAGACATGCTGAACAGCTTGCCATAAAGTACGGCTACACTCGACCTTTAATGGCCCTATTGTACACTGGTAAAAGTTCAATATGAATCACGTGTCCCTTACGTCACGACATTGTTACAGTCGTGCACACTTGCTTATACGAAGTTATGTCATAAGCACACACCTTTGCTCTTGACACTATTGTGTGGCCTCAGCCTATGTGCCGCACAATAAAACTCTCCGATTATTATTGCATAAATATGCATGATGGTTTTTTTAGTTTATCGTGACTAATAGGTACGAACGCGGTTGCACCTGTGATAGTAAACACATTTTTATTTGTCGGTAAGATATAAGTACCTAAATATTACTATTAATATATTTTTTTATTGATACGAATGTATTAGCTATTATACCTATGAGATCGTGACGCAGATGTGGGTTAAACTGCATAATTTATAATCACTTTTGATCTTATCCGATATTAATTACGTACTTACTATGTAGCTACTTAGTAGTGCCAATCCAGTAGGTCCGTCTTTACTGAGGTACTCATCTAATAATTAAATATAGGTACTTAAAAGTAATATTTTATTCAAATACGTATAAGTACAAAAAATACACAAAAAATAGATTTAGAATAAGTACCTTGGAGTACTTACATATAGGCTAAAAATAATTTCAATAATTATTTGGAGTCTACCAAATTTTACATTTTTAAGTCTCTCAAAAAAGAGGTTAGTAGGTAAGTATATTATAATGTATAATCAGTAAGTAGGTAAGTCTCTTTTTCTCAATTATACCGAGCGGCGGCGGCGGGCGGCGGCGGCGGCAGCGGATCCGGTATGGAGTATTGACCCAAGGCAAATTATGGAGCTTCTTTAATTACGTTTTAACAGGATGTAAATCATCTCTATACCTGCGTGAGTTTAATGATTTTCTTCTATCGTTCTTCACCTTTTAGTAGATAAGCATTAGACAACGCGTGTCGCGACGTGTCAGCTAATTTATGGGGGATTGTATGGCTATTATGACGGATCTTACGTCACAATGTTGGGCATTTTTTCCGCTATAACTAAACTTATAGTAAATACAGCACATATAAAGTTGCCCCTGACTGAAAAAAATCACCCGTAGGCAGTAATTTTTTACAGTTAAAAATACCATGAACGCGGATCCGATTAATAAATGCTGTTATTCGGTGCATTTTAAAGCTATTTTGAAGCGAAGCTTCTTTACGGACGTTCGGGGCGCTCGTTGCCCGGGCACTCTATCCGTGCAAATTGTTACACGTTACACGTTACACGATGACGTCAGAGCTGCGGCGTCCTAAGCTTTATGCTAAATATTGTACTGTAAAACATTTTATAGGCGTACTTTACAGTGATTGAGCCAAGCTATAGCCAATTGTTTACAGCTTATACACGGACTAGATCGACCGGGATAGTACCACCCGTTCAGAGAAGATAAACCAAGTGACATCAAAAAATTCTCGCGTGCCCGCTGCGCTCGGTCTGTGACGGCCCTAAATATATTCAAATACCTACATTGTAAAGTTCCGTTTATATTTGAATATCAAAATAATTCACATGACCTCAAAACACGGAGCCAATGTGATGCAAAATTTCAGTATACTTCGTTAGATATACAAAAAAGAATACCGGTTTCCTATATAATGTCTACATATAAACAATTAATAAAATTTATGATCAAAGTCAATGTTTACATGTATGGAGACGCTTTATTTATGCGAAATTAATTAATTGTGAATTGGTTACCTACGTCCTGTTTCATAAGTATCATCTTTGAATTTGGTACCTACTAAGCGTCAATAGTCTAGTGGTTGGAGGGTCCGCCAACGTTCCTGGTTCGACCCTTATCCTGACTAAACTATTAACGTGAGCCGGCATAACACAAGCGTCAGCTAAGCTGGACGGGCGGGAATACTAGTAATGTGATAAACCCAGATTGCTAGTAAACTAAAACAAAAAATAACATACAATAATAAAGAATAGGTACCTACACACATTATGTATTGGAAGACTAAACAACAGTTTCATAAATTCGACATAGAACACTGCGAGGCGAAATTACTTAATCAGTTTCTACAAGGGGTAGGCCTATAACATTGTATTCCACCATCACGCCTGGAAACAGTAAGGTGTCCATTTGCCCCTAGGACCTAATGTACCTAATAAGGGGCGAGGCCGAATATGTGGAAGGTATACCTGGCCCTTATAATGGGACCCTTCCAAGAAGGGGACATTCTTAGAGAATGACTGCGCTTAATCAACGTGTCTTTCGAAAGACGTGTAAGGTTGTAAATTCAAGCTAAGTTTATAAAGGCTGATGAGATGATGAAAATTGTTCGACAATTTAATTCAGAAAAGCATATAAAATGTACGATATGTTCAAGATAATGGACCGAAGGAAATAACGAGTGGTGTAATCAAAGGTTAACTGTTACAAAGAAACCCATAAGATGATTTTTATAGTAGGTTAGGTGCACATCTTTGGTACCTATTGACCTAGGCGTATTTGACGACCGCTTGGCGCAGTGGTTCGAGCGTAGACAGTTCGGTTCGATTCCCGCTGGGGTAATTTTCGGAAATGGCCTTTTCGTAATTTGCCCTGGTCTGGGTGTCACTGGGATCGTCCCCAGTCCATTGTACGGTACCCATAGTACAAGCGTTGCTTAGTTCGGGACCGTACAGTTGGTGTGTCAGTCTGGCGATATTTATTTATATTTATTATTATTTATTCAAAATGTCGTGCATTATTATAATAATACCTTATATTGTGTTCATACTTAATATGGTACCTATATTATGTATTCACCGTATATACAGTGACATTGGCGAAGGTCTAACCATTTACTATGAATATTTATGGGCTATTTAGTAAGTAAATTAATCCAATAACACAGTCCTACTACGCAACCGTAGGTTGTAAACTTGTAATTATGAATGAATCTTTTTTCATTCGTCCGTGCACTTGAACTTCATTAAACCCTTTATTTAAATTGTGTCGTTTGTGACGAGCAGAACTTTTTTATTATTGTTATTTCCTTTTTTTTTAATATATATTATTTTACTCAATCTGCTAGTCATAATAAAGTTTTTCTTTCTTTCTTTCTTTCTAAATAAACTTTAATGTTATATTGTAGTAAATATATCTATGTATATATAACTCAAAGGTGACTGACTGACATAGTGATCTATCAACGCACAGCCCAAACCACTGGACGGATCAGGCTGAAATTAGGCATGAAGAAAGATAAAGAAGGGGAAGAGGGGATAAAATAGGGGATGAAAGTTTGTATGAAACTTTGTCAATTAAATTCCACGCAGACGAAGTCGCGGGCACAGCTAGTACAATATATACATGGTGTCATGGGTCGCCATCGTAACGAAAACTGACAACATGGATTCAAATCATGATTCTGGACACCCCCGAAGTTCGAATTTTCCATCGATACTTTAATGAATTATGCTTAAATTGTTCAGCATTTTATATTAATTTCAGCATGAAATCATTACACAAATCAATAAGTACTATTTTAGACATAAACTGCAGACTCAATACGCTTGAACGCGCATTTCATGTTACAATATTTTTTTCCAATCTGAAAGTGTTAGCTTATGCTAATATCGCTTATGCTATATTCATGAAAATATCGACGGAAAATTCCAACTCTATACCTCAATTGGCAGCTTTGCTCCACCTCCATCAAGTCCATGGTCCTTCCTTGCGCCGCCGGTTGCAAGCTTCCTATGAGGATTCGCCGTAGAATATTACGTACGTAAACGTATCCTCTTCAATGTTAGAATTCCATGAGGAAAAAAAAATATTCGCTAATATTCATATTTGGCGATACATATGATTAACATTCATTATTATAATGTGGTCCTCTTAACATCCGCGTCATTCGGGCAGGTTTGGGTTTCACGTTCGATCAAGTCGGTCGCGGCCGCTCGGCCGCCGGGCGGTCTGGCTCTTGCCGATAATTATGACGTAACCGACACAGAAAAAGTTCCTTCGATTTATGATTTCATAATCAAAATTATTTTTACATCATAATTAATAAGTCGGTATAAGACTTTTTTATCTATACAAATAAATAAAATTGGAGTGTCTGTTTGTAATATCAAAATAACACCTTATCACTAAATGCATATGAAAGTACATACGATACCCATAGCAAAAACGCGAATAAAAAAAAATTTCTCTGTCTGTCTGTCTGTCTGTCTGTCTGTCTGTCTGTCTGTCTGTCTGTCTGTCTGTCTGTCTGTCTGTGTGTTTGTTCCGGGTAATCTCCGAAACGGCTGGACCGATTTCGACGGGAATTTCACTGGCAGATAGCTGATCTTATAGCGGGTAACTTAGGCTACTTTGATTTTAGAAAAACAATTAGGGTTCCGCGTAAAAAAATAAAAACACTTGAAATCAAAGAGTATCTCCGAAACGGCTGGACTGATTTTGACGGGACTTTCACTGTTAGATAGCTGATGTTATAAGCAGTAACTGAGGCTACTTTTATTTTAGAAAAACAAAATTAAAAAAATGGGTCCTGTCGCGCGGGCTTAGAACGCGGGACCGGGCTTTATTGTTAAGTTAAATTCCACGCGGGCGAAGTCGCGGGCTCAGCTAGTCCTACTATAATATTATAAATGCGAAAGTTTGTGAGTGTGGATGTATGTTTGTTACTCTTCCACGCAAAAACTACTGAACGGATTTGGATGAAATTTGGAACACAGAAAGTTTATAACCTGGATTAACACATAAAATACTTTACTTAAGTCTACGCGGACGAAGTCGCGGGCAGAACCTAGTATAACATAGTCGCGAAACGAGCGTACGACCCGATGTGACCGTTGCGTAGCCTATAGATGCTTGTAATACCAATGGCATTACTGGCACATTTCTGATCTGAAGGGGAGTGGGAATTGGGATAGAGGGAGAGGACAGGGGGTTTGGTCTTCCGGCTCTCTCACTCATAGTTTACGCCGATCTTTTGCAAAAGGGGGTTGGAGCTGCTCCGGTCAAGCTAGCTCTTATAAGAGCTACAGTTTGGTATCATCCTACTAATATTATAAACTAGCTGTGCCCACGGACTTCGTCCGCGTAGTATTTAACGTAACAAAAATTTCGGGATAAAGAGTATCCTATATGTTAATCCCGGTTATAAACTATCTGTGTTCCAAATTTCATTCAAATCCGTTCAGTAGTTTTTGCGTGAAGGAGTAACAAACATACATATATACATACATACATACATCCACACTCACAAACTTTCACATTTATAATATTAGTAGGATGTGAAAGTTTGTGAATGTGGATGTATGTTTGTTACTCTTTCACGCAAAAACTACTGAACGGATTTGGACGAAATTTGGAACACAGATAGTTTATAAGCGGGATTAACACATAGGATATTTTTTATCCCTATAATCCCGAAATTTTTGTTAAGTTAAATACTACGCGGACGAAGTCGGTGGGCACAGCTAGTTTTGAATAGACCACAATATTTTGCATGTCGCTTAAGCACCTTCTTAATATGTCGTACCCAACCTACCTACCATACAAAGTATGATGGGTTGCTTTCTAATAGCTGATCTTTGATTGAATCACTCGCGACCAGGGCCTTAAGTCTGCTAATTTCAATGACATTTGAGCAAACGGTAAACAATCGTAAAATATAAAAAGAAGTTATATTTTATTACTAGTTTACCGATGGCTCAAATGTCAACGAAATTAGCGGATTTAGCCCCCAGTTGTACCAACCCATAGAAATAAATCCTACTATATATATATACTATACTCGTAATATTATAAATGCGAAAGTTTGTGAGTGTGGATGTATGTTTGTTACTCTTTCACGCAAAAACTACTGAACGGATTTGGATGAAATTTGGAACACAGATAGTTTATTACCTGGATTAACACATAGAATATTTTACTAAAGTCTACGCGGACGAAGTCGCGGGCGGAAACTAGTAAACCATAAATTCGTAGAAACATACTACAGAATAATACCGTCTCCCTCCCCCAGTCACACTCCCCTTCCTCCGGTCGGCTACGTGGGAGGGATGCCTTTGGTATTATACAAGCATCTATAAGCTACGTCGACTGCTTAATATGAGGCAAATCGAAGGGCATTACTGCTGAATTTGTTATATACAATAAAAGGTTTCACCTTTTTAACCCCCGACGAAAAACGAGGGGTGTTATAAGTTTAACATGTGTATCTGTGTATCTGTGTGTCTGTCTGTGGCAACGTAGCGCCCAAGCTAATGAACCGATTTCAATTGTGTTTCTTTTGTTAGATAGGTATTCTGATCGAGAGTGTTCTTAGCTATGTTTCATGAAAATCGGTTCAGCCGTTTGAAGATCATCAGCTCTTTTGTAGGTTAAAAAGCCACATTCACGGCCAAAACAAACTTCCACGGCTCGAATCCGATCGAAATTTGAGATTATTGGATTTAGATTTATTCTATTTTTAAATGATCGTAATAGTCTGAACTGGGTTTTTACAATATTATAAATATGAAAAGTTTCCCTGATTCTGGAAAAAATGTATATTTTATCAATTTTTATATGAGATTTGTGTATGAACTAAAGACGTTCCATCAGTCACGTGTCAAATGATGGATACGCGCATGCGTTAAATTTTGTTTGTTTTGTTAATGGTCATGGAATATTACGTTATAATAATTCTAGAGGGCGCTGCTCCGCCATTGAGAAAAAATATAAAAAAACAAATCTAAATTAAAATAATTTTAGCGTTATTGAAAATTCTTTCCCTGGGCTGCTCCCGTCCACTTCAACCAGAGTTATTACATGAAATTGAATCATAATTGATAATATTTTACTAGGAATTAAACCTCCGTGGCACCAATATTTAGATTCGTTGTCTATTCTAATGTCAATTATTATAATGTCATAACAAAATAATGTCTCATACTTTTACACAGATTTTCTGTTGATTATTGTACATCTTAGAATATAAATGAGGAAGCCAAAACAAATGATTTAATGGCGCTTTCATAATCTGGCATCGAAACTAGTTGTACCAGATGAATTTGCGAGATGAGCTATGGATACTGAGCTACGGGAGCTACGCAAATCGCGCTAACATCATTATTTGGAAGAACTAGGTAAATTATACATTTGATGAACAGGTCATCGCATCGGGGGTTTTTAAATTTTCAATTTAGAGTTATTATACTTACAACTAGCTGTGCCCGCGACTTCGTCCGCGTGGAATTTAATTGAAAAAGTTTCATTAAAATTTTCATCCCCTATTTTATCCCCTTGGGGGTAGAATTAATCAAAATCCTTTCTTATCGGATGCCTACGTCATAACATCTACCTGCATGCCAAATTTCAGCCCGATCCGTCCAGTGGTTTGGGCTGTGCGTTGATAGATCACTATGTCAGTCAGTCAGTCAGTCACCTTTGAGTTATATATATATATATGTAGAAGTAGAGTATATAGTCTAAGGAAAGTAGAGTTGGTTTTAGAAACTTATTGTTCTAATTTCGTTTGTTTTATTGCGTATTAAAAAATAATAAAATTACAAAATGTAAGAAGAAGAAGACAAGCCCGCTGAGTTTCTTGCCGGATCTTATCAGTGGAGGTCACTCCGATCCAATTGGAATTAAAAATGTCAACTTGTAAGGGCCCCCTTATGCCTAAACAAATTAAACGCTTTGACTATACTTTTGACTTTCCCAAGAAGCCTTCTTATTTTATGCTATGAATTGGCAAAGGTTGCTTTGGCGTACGTTGTGTACGAAATAACCGTTGCATTATTATACAAATCAGGTACTTAGTGATGGTTTATATCAACAATAAGCAGTTAACACAGCCATTATGTCTACCTGAAGGATTGTCGTTCAGTAGTTCACACGGAAACACCATTTATAAATAAATATAATTCACACACTACTCATGTTTCCAACGCAACGTCGAAAATTGTATCCACATACAATAACATGCCTTGTCATGACTATTATGTGGATTCTATTTGATTAGCACGTTTACGGAAAATACCTTATTCTGTTATACTTGTGTGCAAAGAGATCTTGCTGGATCGACTGGATAACGAAGATCGAACCGCTAAAGCCTACTTACTCTTACAATAAAAGTAGGTACTCATTTGTATGTCTTATAACAATGTGCTTAAATTATAAATGACTGGCTTCCGGCCGCGGCTTTGTTCACGTGGACTTAAGTAAAGTATCTCTATATGTTAATCCAGGTTATAAACTATCTGTTTACCAAATTTCTTCCAAATCTGTTCAGCCGGTTTTGCGTGATTGAGTTACAACTTACACTCATCTAAACATCCAGACAAACAAACTTTCATATTTAATATAATTATATTAGTGGGATAAATAATATTAAACATATCGCTAGATAAACACACCAACTGGATGGTCCCAAACTTAGCAAACCTTGTATAATTGGTACCGTATAATGGACTGAAGACGATCCCTAAACTGGCACCAGGGTTATCTATATCTATATATATATAACTCAAAGGTGACTGACTGACTGACTGACATAGTGATCTATAAACGCACAGCCCATACCACTGGACATATCGGGCTGAAATTTGGCATACAGGTAGATGTTATGACGTAGACATCCGCTAAGAAAGGATTTTGATTAATTCTACCCCCAAGTGGATAAAATAGGGGATGAAAGTTTGTATGAAACTTTGTCAATTAAATTCCACGCGGACGAAGTCGCGGGCACAGCTAGTGAAAATATAATTTCCCTTTTCCCTAATCTCTGTTCAGATACCTTGGCCCACAGTTGAGCGCGAATGACGTGAGGCGATACAACAGCAGGACGAATTCTGCTATGGAGCTAACTGTAGCATGCTCGGCATCGAATCAAAAGACTGTGTTCACAAGCTGGAGATCCGTTATCTCACAAAGGTTCAAGACGCTATCTTGAACACTCAGACGAAAATAATCACTTAGACGGACGGCGTGCGTAAAACTATTGAGCGAAGCCAGCGAAAGTAAGACCAAATAGAATTATCGGAATACTGAATAGCAATAGTAGCGATTCCTTAACTTAAATTACAGATGGGGAATGGCTTTGTGTGTCCAACTGTTCCTAGAGCCTTATTTTTATAGCTAGTATCCTCGCGATGAGAAATAAATGATGCTATTCAAATAGTTAACGAGAAAATATGTTAATGAGATAACAAAATTATCATCAACCTGTGATAAATAATCACTTGCCGCGAATCCGGAAAGTCAAAGGCTGTTTTCAAGGTACGTAGCGCCATCTCTTGCGATAAGGTATCACTATCTCAATCAGATACTGACCTGAGTTAACACACACTGCGCTTACCATGAAACCTTTGAAAAATTAAAAAGTACTACCATTATTACTTAGTACATTTTAATTAAATATATATTTTCAACTTAAACATACATCCTTTTCGTTTATTACAGAAAACAATATTTAATTGCCGTTAACTTTAACTAACTGCAGTTTAACTATACTAAAGCTTGGTATCATTATTCATAGATGTCATTGGTGCGCATGAATAAAGCAGATTAAGGCTTTTATGGTGATATTAACAATAATTAAAGTGTATTTACTATTATTTATTAAATTTGTAACAATTAATTACATTTACTGATGCAGTTTGTGGGTTTTTTTGTTATTTTTATAAATGATTTGCAAATAAAATTGTCTAAAAGGAGGTTGTATTAAAGATGGCGGCTTGGTGCGTCGGTGCAGCAGTGCGGCCGGTCCGGCGGGCCGTCGTCAGGCGACACGCAAGCGCAACAACAGGTAGGTTAAGATTCACGCTCCGTCGCATTTGCTGGTCCTATGCGCACGCCGCAGCCCTCGCAGACAACCACGAACCGCGACCGACGAAATGTGCGACCATCATCGGTGATCGTGTGAAGTGATCGTATTCTAGTGATAGTTCAACTGGTGCTTGTGTGTGATATGACGAGGACGAGCTCCGCTTGACCGTGCAGCGACCAGCAGCGGATCATAACGGTAAATTTAGTCTGCACCACTTGTGTTTACTTAACTGATACCTGCACTATAAGGCTTATATTTTATTCCAGTTTGTAAAAGTTAATTTAAAAATGACCAACTCACGCGCACCGTCCTACATTTATGTGACAAGTCGACGGATTTCTTCCACGTAGCAACGGTGTTTACACGTGAATTATGACACCTAAAAAGAGCGTAAACGTACCTTTTAACATCTCTAACAGTAAGTCATGTGCTCCGTCCGGCTGTCGAGTTTACCGTTGAGAAGAAAGTAGGATTAGCAAATAAGTAGGTAATCAATCGTTTACCGCACGAGATTCTTATTGTATTATAATTTATGAAGACTAATTAACAGTTATAATTGCCGCTTTATGCGTACAAGGTGAAGAGCTGGAGACGAGTTCCCAGTCCTGATACCGTAACGTTCCTCTTATTTAGCGGAGTATCAGCACAGCCTAGTAAATCATAGTCGTCAGACAAATTCCCGAGAATCTTACTATCTTAATCCACATTAAATAATAAATATTATGATCACTCGGGAGACAATGACTGTATGATTAACTAGATGTTGGTAAGCTAACCGTTAAAACAAAATGTAGGTAGTAGGGCTGCGACCTTCGGCTCGTACTCGCTGGTTGATTGGTCTACCACTATAGGTAAATAATAAACTCATCTAAAGATCATACAGGTATCATGTCATTTTTGCCGAATCTAGCATCCACATTATGACTGTAAGCGTATGTTCTATGTTTATAGCTGACAAATTAATGTGTTCGAAGGAACCGGTTAACCTTGTTTGTTCCATTCAATAATACCTATAACCATTATGTTCTTGTTTGGTTTTACCCAATATTATACCTAGATACCTAATAAAGGAACTAACCACTTGACTTCTTATATAAAATCCTTTTTTTTTCTAAAATTACCCACTACTTTGGCGTTTAAGAAATGTCAAATATTTTATCTTTGCAATCGTCGTGAAAATGAAACTTATCCTAGACGATAGCATAAATAAACTGTGAATTGAACGAACGATCGATTTTCGCTCTCGAGTAATATAAACAATGTAATGTAAAATAAACAATGGTGCCTCGTTCCCATAGAAAGTGGTAAACAATATTGATCTCTACTATGCTTAGTTACAATATAGCGCATAGGTACCGCACAATGGGAATCATAATTTGATACTTGAAAGGTTAATAGTAAATGATCAAGTCCCAATAAGCCGTATTAAAGTTGTACATATTACTAAATCTTTATTCAGAATTTCTTATAGTTGTTAGGTACTATTTAACCCAATCGATTATGCAAATGATCGATGTTAATTTCTACTTTACTACTACTTTTATTATAAAAAAAAAAAAAAAAAACTTGCAATAAGTTACGTATCTTCGCTACAAAGATCATTACAACGATACATGTGCGATTTTACTCAACAATCCGGCTCCTACCAGCATCAATTAGATAAAATCGGGCAAGATCCAAGAGCTCGGTTTGAAGACCGTTGACCTACTTGCCCAATGAAGTATTCGTTATTTACTTGCACGATTAACGGCGGAATACCCAAAGACTACTCAAATATTTAAGTCCCACTTAGCTGTTTGAGACATCGTTATCTGTGTTTTTATATAGCACAAAAACATTAAGCGGCACTCACATTTGAGTTTCTTTCGAGCATTCGGCGGCAAGATTTTTAATCGCACAGTCTATTTTGTTCACCGGTCTTATTTGACTTCGATTCAAATCCTGAATTTCCATAATCTTGTAGACTCGATCAATAAATCTTCTTAAAATATCTCATTGTGTCGCTGTATTTGCAAATTCCCGTCCAAGGTTCTTGTGTAGGTAGAAAATGTGGTCACATGTATTTGGCAACGATATCGCTAAAAAGCTGCTAATGTCGTTACGTAATAAGAATACACGATTTTACACCGTCACAACTTTAACTTCGACTCATAATTCAAGGGAACTCTCCCTCTTCTCTCCTTCTTCTCATTTAAGTGTAAGTACCCGTATTAAGTACAAGACCCTCCCACCGGTGTCGGCTAAGATCAGTCTCTATCACCTATTTACGTAGCACAACTTTTATTATATCTGGTTCATGTAATGGTACCACCAAGAGGTAGCCAATTGAGTCGACAAGTGTAGTGCCAACCTCTCACAGAATATCGGTATGAACTAGCTATTATAGCTTTATTTCGTACTAGCTGAGCCCGCGACTTCGTCCGCGTGGAATTTAACATAGCAAAAAAGCCCGCTCCCGCGTTCTGAGCGCGCGCGACAGGACCCATTTTTGTTAATTTTGTTTTTCTAAAATTAAAGTAGCTTAAGTTACTGCTTATAACATCAGCTATCTACCAGTTAAAGTCCCGTCAAAATCGGTCCACCCATTTCGGAGATACTCTTTGATTTCATGTGTTTTTATTTTTTTACGCGGAACCCTAATTGATTTTCTAAAATTAAAGTAGCCTAAGTTACTCCCTATAACATCAGCTATCTGCCTGTGAAAGTCCCGTCAAAATCGGTCCAGCCGTTTCGGAGATTACTTGGAACAAACACACAGACAGACAGACAGACAAAAAAAATCGCGTTTTTGCTATAGGTGTTGTATGTACTTTCATATGCATTTAGTGAAAAGGTGTTATTTTGATATTACAAACAGACACTCCAATTTTATTTATATGTATAAATGATTTTCGTATGATGAGTAATGCTGAGAGAGATGATGATAGATGGATGATGAGAGATACAGAAACCCAACCGCCCCTCCCTCTGTCCACTCCCGTTCATTTCGACAACGTGCAAGCAATGCATTCGATATTGCAAGCATCTATAAGCCATGGTAACTGCTTAACATCAGACGGGTCACCCTTGTGTGCAGACTTTGTTGTCTATGAAAAAATATTATATTACATGAAATGTTGTATAACGGAATACATTCCTATGTTACATCAAAACTTATGATATGAACAGTTTTTTCTTCTCATTCATTTAATAAAACGAAATTAATGAGGGCGACGCTTCTTAATATCACCCTACGGAAATAGGGGCTTGTATAGTTCGTTCATTTGACGGAGACGAGCGCTGTGACTCTTATGACACTGGCATATGGGTCAATTTGCAATTATTCACGTGACTTCGTGAAATGAACGGGACTATACTTAAATGCTTGGTATGATACATTCCACATTATTTAAAGCGCATGTTTAGTTCTATTCTGTATAATTAATCTGATATGAAGCCTCTGATGCGATGTCTAGACGCTGCAAAAACTGTTGCTGTATTTATTTAACACTGATCAGTTTTCTATTGGCGTGACCATCATTGCTAGGCAGTAATATATAGGTATATTACTGCCTAGCAATGATGGTCTACCGGTATTGCCTTAAGTCTTGTAATTTGAACTATTTATGCAGCATAACATGTGACTAATTGTAAAATATTAAAAAAAAACATTGAATGAATTATAAGTGATATGGCCAGTTAGAAGTAATAGAATCCACAGTTCTTGAGTTTATGTATTACGTAACATCTATTTATAGATACAATCAATGTATCAATAGTCAAAGTCGAAATATGCGGGTCTTTTATGGTCATATCACGTACTTCATACAAAAGACATCAACGACATCGTCACGAAAGTATTTTATGAGGCATCTGTACGCTGAATAGTTTTATACAGGAATTTTATTTTTTACTATGATTAAATTATAATATAATAATAACTCTTGTCATATTAGATAACTGGTAAGCAATTAAATCAACAAATCTCAATACAACTGCATACATAACATTTAATGAGAAAGTTAATTAATATTTAATAGATAGCATAACAGGTGCATATTTTGAAACCACTCGATCATTTGCTAACAATAATGAGGATTTCTCACATTTATAAATATAATTTATATTATATATTACATATTTATTTTATAATTAAAATTTAAACCATTTTATGAAATGTCAGTGTATTCATAGAAGTTATGTTTCCCATTAGTTCGCGAATACATAATAGGAAGTAAGAATACATTTGTAAGTGGCAAATAAAAGAATATCAATAAATATTAATTACCATATCAATAAAACAATGTAAAATATTTTATTATTTATAAATCTATAAATCCACATTTTACACTAATAAAAATTGTAGGAATTAAAGCTAACAATTTCATTTTATTAATTAATGCATTCTGCATCTTTACCACAGGGCTCTTAAAAACTACACTGTGTAAAAAGTTATTTAAAAAAATAATTCCATAGCATGGCAAGTAATAATAAATTAAATAGAGATGCAAAAAATAATACTTAAACCTATCACGATACCCTCTTATGACGACGGTTGTTTTTTTTAATTATCATAAATTTTATCGTTATAATGAACCTTTAAGGTTACATCGTAAAGTTTGTAATCGCAACGGTTGCGTACGGTGTAGGTTGAACTTCGCGTTTCGGTTGAGAAGTACGAACCGTGACTGCTAGAACTTGGGTGGTTAAATCTAGGAATTACTAATTATTTTCAAACAACACCTTAATTTAATGTCTATTCTTCCTTGCCATCTTTTTACAACTGGTCCTCAGTCAGCTGTAACATTATTTATTCTGTGGCAATCAGCCTATACAATTATTTTCTTCCAACTCCTTTCGATTAAATTCGTGCATCATCATTGGACACCATTATCTTTGATAATGTTTTATCAAAGACCATTATAGATCCTATATATAGCTTATAAGAGTAACAGTGGTGAGTAAGACTTATTATATATTTCCTATTTTATTCATGTGATTGGTTATGTTGCGCATAGTTTGATCTTTAAACACTTGTTGCTTTATTTTCCTCATTTTTTGCTATTGACATTGGAAATAGGTTTGGAATTTACCTATTGAGGTAAAGGCATAGCACGATACAGCAGCAATTTCAAAATATCCTTTAAGATTCATAATTCCTTGTATCTCGATGGATCGCCACAGGAAACCACAACCGTACCTGAAGGAATGTTGTTTGAAAATGTCCTAATTGACAAACAGACGGCACGCGGTCCGAATCATAAAATAGTTTTTGTTTATTCGACTTTCACTGGAGCTTGTCGCGAACTCGATTATTCGAATCGATTTTGTTCGAAACTCATCGATAGAACGTGACTTGGGTGTGTATGATAAGATCTTAATTTGTAATTGGTAAAGAAAGAGAGAGAAACCTATCGCTTGTTTTGTGCAGTTGTTGTCTCTACGTTTTGTTCTTCAGATTGTATTAGCCAAATGTTACTCATTGGGATCTCCCAAGGCTGTCTACTGAACTCGAACCTCTTCTCAGATGCAATCTGTATGATGTGCTCAGTCACATTGTATACCTGCTACTCTTTTTAATTACTCTCAAACATTCGTACAACAAATTACTCATCACTTAATCCCCGTTTTAAGGTTTATCGCGTGATATCGTCTCGTCATTACCAGTCTATCATCGAACCGTGATAATTATAAGGTTGTCAATCGTGATTATCCTTAGTGATTGAAGTACGTAAGTGTATTGACACTTGATGCAGTTTGTTAATATGTACCTCCTTACGTAACACATGGAAGCCCCAACCCTAATGCTCAATAGCTAGCTAAAGCTATAATCGATAAACGGGTATACCAACCTAGCTATATTAAGACGTAAGTGGAAGTCGGGCAAGAATATAATATTTTGTTCTGGACTAATTAATCCACCATTATTTATTATTTTAAAATTTATGAATAGGTACATTAATTTGCCTTTGTGGAAGCTGTAGATGTCAACACAGCATCTGTTTAACTGGTTAAAAATACCTTAGTTTAACTCAGTAACAAATTTCGTGGTACAAAAGTAGAGAATACTTAACAAAAATAATCTATTATTATCTCTGTTCAGAAACACAATACCATAATTTAGTAGCAAAAATATTCACTCTTTTATTAGAAGATCACGACTGCGCACGCAGGTAGTGAGCTCGCGCGGTGACATTCTACAAACGATAATTAGTTCGCCTCGTCTGGATGTGATCCGACCATATTAACAAGATCCTCGCTTTTAGGACTACCTTTGTTTTTACCTCTATTTCCCCGAATAATGGAGACGCGATGGCGGTTATGTAAATAACTAGCTTCTGCCCGCAGTTTATCTAATGGAGATTTTATTTGCTGGATGTCGACAAGAGTGTCACCTACCGGGTCCAACTATAGCTAAGAATCCAGGTGACCCCTGAATTATAAGAAATAAATTAAAATCAGTCACGCCGTGTAGTAGGAGAAGAAATACGAATGACACACCGGAATTTTACATATAAATTATTTGAAAGTACTTAAATTAATAAAAGGAATAAAGCCTTTTTATTCCTTTCTCAAGTTACATTTGAAATATTTGTTTTTATTTAAAATTATTTGTTGTTAGCATTGTTAGTTTCTTCTGTGTGTGTGCAGCGGACCCCAGCCTCATCTTACATGGTACTCAATTTTCTCCTACTTTTATGTAACCCTTCCAGTAATTTAGTTTGTCATTAGCTCACCGCCGATATGGTCTACCAACCCACAGACTTCTAAATATTAGCATCCCAACCAACCTTAATTTATCTCACTGGTCCCTTTGTGTGTAAAGAGGTTATATTAAGCTGGTTTTTGCATCTGTGTAAAGGCTTGAATACACAGTCACGTTGCCGAGCTGTTGACACAACCTATTCTCTGTATGTTACGAAGCGATAAGAAATGCCCGCACTTAACGCGAGGATGTCACTCGTGTGTATTGGTCGTTAGCGAATTGCGTTCGTTTCTTTCGCCTGAGTGACGTGCAATGCATGCTGATTCCTTTGATTTATAGCGAAAAGTTTTCACGCCTCGACATTCAACGCGTTCAGTGTTTCCACCTACTTTTGTGTTATGATTTAATGGTCTTACTGCTTCTTAGTAATAAATAACTACCTGTATATATGTAGAGATCTGTAATAGAAACAAAAGGTTATTTCCTCCTGAGCCATATATTATAGATTTGGTACAACGATTAGTTACTAATTTTCTTAATTTTACCATATTATTTTATACATAACTTTATTTAATAATCCAGTCCCGTGCAAAAGAAAGTGAAATCAAGTGAAGTGATTTGTAAACAAATGTTGTGTGTGGCGCTTACGTCGTCTCCGTTTCCGGCCGTATAACTGAGCGCCTTGAGAAAAAACACAATTATCTCGAGGTTTTGAACGCGATCACGTAAATATGTGGGTCAGATAATGTGACGCACACAAAAAGCGGTGCGGCCGCGGCGAGGCGCATACGCATATCAACCACTTTTCTCGGCAGTGCCTAAAACGTTCGGTTTATCAGATCAACCGGCGTGCGTTGTTTTATGCGGGCGGCATTCTAAATTCGTGCATCGTGATTAATAATGTATGTGAAGCGATTTCTATACAAGTTTTTAGGTTGTACGAATTTTCAAGGGACACTTGAAATGGAAGGCATTTTTATTTATTTTATTACTATAATTATACGAAATGACGTGGACACATTTAGTGCGATTGATTTTTTAATAAAGTTGACTGTGTCATTTGTATCTGATGTTTTCTGTGCTATTTATTAAGAATAAAGTGAAAAGAGTTTAAACAATGATTTATTTATTGATTCACCGAATTCCAAGCATCGAATTCCAGTCACAATTGATTTTCTATTGTTATCCGTCCGACCTCTTACCGCCTAATGCATTAGGAGAAACTATTTTTTTTATAGTTATTTGTAATGGACGAGTTTATCACTACTAGTGATTTGTTATCTTTTGGAGACGGAATTAATATTCCATTTTAGATAGAGATATATAACTGAGAATATCTAATACTAACAAATATTGTACAACTATTAAACCCCTCATTAGGTATTACTTTTTTTAATGTACCAAATTTGGCAAACAAGCCTACGACCTGTCCAATGTTAAGCAGTTACCCAATAGGTTGTTTCTAAAAACCAATAGCTTGCTCGCAAGTTTCTGACTTGAACCTGTTTTATATTCTGTGCCACTAATGAAATTATTTTGTGGATAACGGTGCTGGTTGTGTAATTACTCCTTATTTGTTACTACATCATCTATACTTAAGCTTATTATGCAATTGTTTGTTGTCCTGAATAAAAAATAAAAAATAAAATTAAAAAAATAAAATAAAACGGGAGTGGAGGAAAAGGGGGGGTTGGAGTGTAGCCTTAGGGGCGCCATGACTCTCCTTTGACGGGGGAGCTCTATCCCGTCTTGATGTCTGCGGCCTGGCAATGCGAGGCCTGCCGCCGGGGCGTCACAGTGCATGTCCGATCCTGTGGCGCTCCATGGTAACGGCGGCGAGGGCAGACCGCTGGGTTTTAGTGGGTAGTCTAGACCAACGTCCAGGAGCCCCACATAACCATCCGAGACCCCCCGGTCTCGGATGGTACGCGTAAATGCATTTCCCAGCGCAAACAAAAAAAAAAAAAAAAGGGGCGCCATGACTTAGGTTTAGGTTAGGTTAAACAGAGACCAAAACGCGCGAGCCGAGCGAGCGAAGCGAGCGTGCCGCGCCAGCGGCCGGCGAAGCGCCAGAATCCGAATGTGTCATTCGGTTATGTTAGTTCCCAGTTAGGGGGGCTATGGAGCCAGGACTTAGACGAATTTTCGAGAATTCTGTTCTAACCTAACCTAACCTAAACCTAACCTTTTTTTTTTTTTTTTTTTTTTCGTGGGAAAACCCTTTATGGGTCCCCTTCCGCCTCGGGGGAGGCGGGAGGGGTATGTGGGAGTCCGGCAGTCGGCCGTATACCCACTAAAAACCCACGGTGTACCACCCTCCGCCATGCAGAGGGGCGCCCCGGGACCATGGGAAATGCTCCGAGACGCCCCGGCGGACGGCCCGGCAATGACTTTGCCGGGCCACAGGCGCTAAAAGGGGGACGACCTGGTACCACCCCAGTCATCCCCCAGACGGCCGAAATCGTGCAATAGGTAGTGGGTCCCCCGACCCACCACCTGATTTCGGCTAGTGGGGAGGAAGAAGGCGATCGTAGCGCCTCCTTCTCCTCCCCACACGTCTGCGCCGGAGCGGATCTGCCAGGGGGTCTTCCTCCCTGGCCCGCTCCGCGGCCTCCTTCTGCGACATCACGTCCTCGCAGAAAGAGGCCATCGCCTCCCAGGACCCCTCACTGTCAAGCATAGACAGAACTATGCTCGGCAGTGAGAGGTCCCTTCCGACCGCCGCAACCAGAATGCGGCGCTGCTCGACCCACGCAACACACTCTTCCAGGGTGTGTTGCGCGGTGTCTTCCGCCGCGCCACACTCATGGCACGCGGCGGTGGGCTCCCTCCTGGCTATTCGGTGCAGGTACCTACCAAAACATCCATGTCCTGTCAGCACCTGCACCAGCCTGAACGTCAGGGAGCCCCGAGGCCTCCCTACCCACCTCTCGAGGACCGGACGGACTGCGTCTATGGTGCGGAGACCATAGGTTGAGTCCGCCAGGTCCTCCGCCCATCGCCGCAGCGACTCCTGCTGCGCCCGACGTCTGGTGTACAGAACGTCCTCAAACGTCGGGCGCTGACCGTCGCCGCTTCTCGCCGCCCTGAGTTGGTACACGGCGGCGAGAACCCGGGCCTCCAGCTCCCACGGGGGGCTGCCCGCGAGCACGCAGGCCGCCCCCCCGGATACCGTTCGGTACCCCCGGATCACCCTCAGCGCCACCGTCCGCTGCGCCCTGCGCAGCAGACGGACATTAGATGCACTGAGGGCATCCACCCACACCGGGGCCCCGTAGAGGGCCATGCTGCAGACCACCCCCGCATACAGCCGGCGGCAGGTGGTCCCCGGCCCTCCCGAGTTCGGCAGCAGCCTTCCTAGCGCTGCTGCCGCCCCCACGAGCTTAGGGACCAGTCCGCAGAAATGGTCCCCAAAGCTCCACCACCCGTCCAGGCGGAGACCCAGGTATTTCATTTGGGTCCCCACCCGGACCCTCACCCCGCCCACATCAATCGCCGCCCCAGGGGGCGGTCCACCCCGAGGCCCATGGAAAAGTAGGGCCTCGGTCTTTTCCGCCGCCACCCTCAGGCCCAGCGCCTCGATGCGGGCCACCACCAGGGAGGTACCCACTGTGGCCAGCAGCTGCACCTCCCTCCAACTCCCCCCTCTGGCTACGACCAGGGTGTCATCTGCATAGCAGATGACACGCATCCGTGGCAGGAGGTTGCCACGGAGCACCCAGTCGTAGCCCAGGTCCCACAGGAGAGGGCCAAGCACAGAGCCCTGTGGGACCCCACACCCGACCGCCCGCCGGACCACCACACCTCGCCTGCCGACGTAGGCGACCTTCCTCCCCAGGAGGTAGCCCTCCAACAGCCGCCGAAGGTACTGGGGCACACCGTGGAAGCGGAGCGCCGCCAGTATTGCCTCAAAAGGCAGGCTGTTGAAGGCGTTAGCGATGTCCAACGACACCGCCAGCATCTTTTCCCCCCGGTTAGTCGCCTCCGTCGACCACGACTTCAGGGCCATCAGGGCATCCGTCGTGGACCGCCCAGCCCTGAAGCCGAACTGGTGGTCCGACAAGTCCGGCCCCTCCTCCGACAAATGCCGGATGAGGCGGGAAGCCACGACTCTCTCCAGAGCCTTTCCCACCTCATCCAACAACACGATCGGCCGGAAGGCCGACGGGCAGTCGGGCTGCCGGCCCTCTTTGGGCCACAGGCACAAGCGGCCCTCCTTCCAGGGCTCCGGGAACTGACCGGATGTGAGACATCGATCAAAAAGTTCCCGGAGCCCACCGCCCATGTGCTTTAGGGCAATGGCCAGCACTCGGCCTGGGACTCCGTCCGGGCCTGGAGCCCTCCGCTTTTTTCGGAGGCGCTCCACCACCTCCTCCATCTCCCCTTCTGTGATCAGGGGGCCTAACCTAAACCTAACCTAACCTAAGTCATAGCGCCCCTAAGGCTACACAATGACCAAAGGGGGGTAGGGAATCCGGCTCTCTTACAAATTTTACGAAATGCGTATAATTTTCTGTGTGAGGATGGTACTACCCTTGTCAATCTAGCCCGTATAACTATGAGTTGTGGTCAGAAGGCGACAGTTTGGCTCTACCACCGATAACATACTAATACTTTACCAATAACAATTACCTATTCCGTGATACAATACCATCCTACCAATATCTAAATATATAACAACTCATAGTGATCTATCAACGCACAGCCCAAACCACTGGACGGATCGGGCTGAAATTTGGCATGCAGGTACATGTTATGACGTAGGCATCCGCTAAGAAAGGATTTTGATTAATTCTACCCCCAAGGGGATAAAATAGGGGATGAATAATCCCGAAATTTTTGTTAAGTTAAATTACACGCGGACGAAGTTGCGGGCACAGCTAGTTATAAATGCGAAAGTTTGTGAGTGTGGATGTTTGTTACTGTTTCAGGCAAAAACTACTGAACGGATTTGGATGAAATTTGGAACATCGATAGTTTATAACCGGGATTAACACATAGGATACTTTTTATCCCGATAATCCCGATTTTTTTGTTAAGTTAAATACTACGCGGACGAAGTCACGGGCACGGCTAGTTAACTATAAATACCAATTGTGTCAACACAAAGGGTACCCACATATTGTCGTAACTGTAACTATTATTTACCTAAAACCATCATGCTTACAACAATATGCATTGAACAAAAACGGATCAATTCCTATTTTTGAATCCTCCAACTCTATTCATAGCGTGTTTTACAGTTTTTATGTGGCCGAAAAAGTATTTTTTATTTCAAAGCAATAAAATAAAATAGTAATAAAATATCCCGTTGCAGCTGCTAGATACGAATATGCCGAGAAAAATTCGAGATATCAATCTCAATCTATACATATTTAGGTACATACAAATAAATTAAAGTGTATGTCTGTAATGTCCATTTTACTGAATACATATGAAAGTATATAAGTACGGTATTTATAACAAAAACACAATTTAGTATACAAATTTTGGTATGCCCGTTTGTTCCGGTTAATCTTTGAAACGGCTGAACATATTTTGACGGGATTTTCATTGGCAGATAGCTGATATTGTTAGCAGTAACTTAGGCTACTTTCATTGTATAGAAGGGCGGGTGCATCCGCGGGCAATTTCAAGTAAATTATATGATCAGTGACCATGATTGTAAGTGGGTTAATTGTTAATTATGGAGTTAATTGTTTAACCGCACGCAAATGCTTTAATAGGTACCTAACAAACAGTGGATACGTAGGATTTTTTCTGTACCAGTCGTTGTAGACGCGTCTGAAGTAAAATTAATTGTCAAAATATGTTACTCGTACCTATTGTTAAATATATAAATATTTTTTTTGTCGTACACGTAATGATTTGAAATTCTATATAGATATTTGATATTCTCTCAAATGGTTTGCATTAATTAGTGCATAATATGTAGAACAGCTAGAATCATATTCCATTAAAAATGCAAAGCTTTCTTTATAACTGGAATTCTAGATTGCTTATAAAATATAACGAGGCCCGTTCAAATTAAATGTTATTCGCATCATTTGAGTTTCATGAACAGTTTTTAACGGATTTGCATTAAAAATCGTCGTCGTATTGGGTTATTGTTACAGTTTAACATAACATAGCCTAGTGGTTGGAGGGCCCGCCCTCGGAAGCTGCTACGTTCCAAGTTCGATCCCAACCTGGTCATTATTGATTATACTATTGACGTGAGCCCACTCCTCCCACAACCATTAATTTAGCTGAGGGGCTAACGGGAATTCTATTAATATATGATAAACACACATTTGCAGTAGGTACCTAATCTTATAATAATATATATTTATGCTTTTTCTTTTTTAAATGGGACTAATCTCGCGACACACTTCCACTACTATTACAAAAGTAAGCTAGCATCGACAATGACGATGGCAATGTAGTACTTAAATCGTCGCCATAATGTCATAATTGCTTCGATAACCTATACATGTTGAAACAGAAAGGGTTTACTTTTTCACAACTTAACTTTGTTATTCTAAAACTATCAGCTTTGGAGGAAACTTGAAAAGCAAAAGGTGTTATAGGAATACAGCTATTGACATATTTCATAAGTCTACAAAAACTTTAGTACTTCAATTGACCCACAAAGCCGATAGTTATAGATTTACAAAGTAAAGTTGCAAAAAAATAGTACACCCTTTTTGTTTCACCTAGTATTGTACTAGCAACTTTGTTATTAATCCAACAAGTTCAATGCAACCAATAATTGCCATCACGAACGCACGATGCATAGGTCCGTTGTCCCCGAGCGGCTGCGCGCACGCATCAATGATCGCACTTCCTAAAGGCGGGTGACGACAGGAAACGACCGCTCGCGCTGGAGCCTAAGCCCGTGACCGAAGCCGAACCTATCTTTCCGAATAACTATGGTGGTGCTGATCTACAGACCAATAAGCCTTAGACGCTGCATAGCCGGGTTGCTCGCCTAACATATGCAATGCAACTGCATAGTATGTATAACCACACCTGACGTTTAGATTGGTGCATTCACAATTCGACCTTGGACGAACCAATAAAAATCCACCGTGTTCACCGATACCTGGACAAACTTCAGATAATTGCATTCTCATGCAATTTTACGTACGTAAGCAGTGTTTTGTCTTATTAGTATCAGACCAATGTTCTGTGTGCTGATCCCACACAGCCTGTGCAAAATTCGATCAAATATTTTCACAAACATTTGAAAAATGATCCTATTTTTTTCACTCTTATTATTTGGATCCATTGAAAAAGAGGTATAATTTTTGTTTGTACAAACAGTGTACACTTCGCTTTTGCGCAACATTGTATATATATATATATACCCCTTTGTGTGGGAACAGCATAGCGGGGACATCTGCAATCACTATAGGTTGGTGGGTTACTTTTTTTATCAAATCCTCGTAAAGTTTAAGGCCTTAATATGCCTCTAAAAGCTTTCACGAATTGCTGATTTGCCGACAACCAACCTGCCAGTGAAGGATTAGAGAAAAACCGTTAACGATTAACGTGCGTACAGCGTGCGTTAAATCATCCTAGAGCGTGCGTCACGTAATTACGCATGTTCTGTCATTTAAGTACCCTTAAGTACTTATTTACATGGTGCGTGTGAGTGTGTGAGCGGGTGATTTCAGCCGTGACCGGCGGCAGTGCAGGTCACGGCCAAACTGCGAACGTGGCCCATATGTAAACAGCTTTATTTAGGTACCCACCCTGCATTAACTCAATTCACATGTGCACGTGATAAACTTCCTTTATGGCCACAGCGACTTTTTCCTTTAAGGATGTTTGAAATATTGTTTACGCTTTTTCTGGGCCGGGGTCACACTCAGATTGAATTTACCAATGGCCGGGTGGGTAAATAAAATCGTCACATTTATTGGAGGTCATTTTTAACCGACTTCCAAAAAAGGTTCTATGTTCTGTATGTTTTCTTTATGTATGTTCACCGATTACTCTGTCAATTGTGGACCGATTTTGTTTTTTTTTTGTTTGAAAGATGTTCCCATTTCTTTCATTTGCAGTCGGTACCAATTCAATTAAGTATGGGTAGGTTAGAGATACCTACCTAAGAAGTAGTCCTTACGCGAGAGTAAATATAGTGGCACCATCTCCAAAATAATTAAATGACAAGGTCCCCAGTTATTTCTAGATTTTTAGCGCACCCATGTACTTTTGGAAGTCGGATGGTTTTTTTTTTATTAAATACTTTTATATCTACACTAATATGTTAGGTACCTTTATTTTATGGTCTGTTCAAAAGTGCCAGTTATATTAAATAAATTGTTACGGTGGTAGTGTAATCGTTGATGACTTGCTATCTTAGTCAAACACGTACAGCAATGGGTGTTTGCCGCATCGTATAAAAATAATTAGGTCAATTGAAAGTCCCCAGACTGTACATATTGATACTAGAGATAAAACGTTTGTCACGAGGAAAATTGTTGGTACCTTCAGGTTCTATGAACTGCGCGGGCGCCCATTATATGGCGTTTCGACGAAGCCACAACAGTGACTCGCGCTGATTCGTTACGGGGAGGTTCCGTATGAGGGAAACTGTAGAGCTGCAGCAGCCGTACATTTGTACATTTTCGACTAGAATTCTTCCTTTATCCCCTAATGTATGAAACTGGATAGGTACATGTACCTATACGATCCTTGTTGCCGGACAAGGTATATCAATTAACAATCTAAATAAATCCTATAAGTATATTTCTACAATTACAATTTGTTAATATAATCATACTAATATTATAAAGAGGAAAACTTTGTTTGTTTGATTGTAATGAATAGGCTCCGAAACTACTGAACCGATTTGAAAAATTCTTCCACTGTTGGGAAGCTACACTATCCCCGGGTGACATAGGCTATTATATATTTTCAAAAAAATTAGGGATCCTTACTAAAACTCGAATAATGTAACCGCAATGTACCCGTGCGAAGCCGGGCCGGGCCGCTAGTATGTTATATAATAATGTTATTCCATTGATAAAAAGCTCTGTTTCACGGATAATTGGTCTAAAATTTACTGACATACCTACATAACTAAATGTTTATTTAAATTGTTATTTAATGAAGAAAGTTATATGTGCAATTTGCCAACTTATTATGTTCATTTCCATTCGATCAGATGCTTTGTGTGCATTGCGCACGCGCAAGTGAATGTGAAGTTACGTGTGCACTATGTCACCATGTCCACTCACCGGAAAACCTGTGTAGTGTAACAAACGCCTGACATAATAGATACAATTGGACAGCGTCTTTACGACTTTAGCTACGACGCGAACTAGGAATTATTCAGTTATATTTAAATCATTTGAGAGAGTCTCTTTTATATAACAAAGTCGGCAAACAAGCGGACGACCCGCCTGATGTTAAGCAGTTACCGTGGCGTATAGATGCCAAAGCCAGAGGAAATGCTAGGCATTATATTTAACGATACGGAAAAAGACAAATTGATTATCTGTCGCAGCCAACTAGCTTAATTCGCCGTTCAATAAACAGCCTAGGCACTTTACTAAACAGCGCCGTTCAACTAACGGCCTAAATGATATTCAGCCGTATCGTCTGTTACAACTGGCTGGCTAATGCTTAGGCAACTGGTTGACATTTAAGTATTTACTACAATTTTTTTTCAAAATACTACCCAAGCGGCCCGGATGGGTTTAGGTTCGGGTTTTTTTTATGACCCCACAGAAATCCCACCCTGCAAGTAGATTCGGTGGACCTAAACAATTTCATAAAATACCAAATAAAATTATTGCATCAAAGTTGTTTTTTGCCGACGCCATATTGACCAAAGAGAATATAATAGACATATTGACAGTTTGGTGAGTTTCGGCGCTAGGTGGCAGAAAGTAGAACTTAATTGAAATGAACAGGCTAGGCAAGTAATTAAACGTCATCGATCCAAGTAATTTGCCTAGCGGTTTGATCAAATGGCTGAATATCATTCAGGCCACTAGTTGAACGGCGCTGTTTAGTAAAGTGCCTAGGCTGTTAATTGAACGGCGAATTAAGCTAGTTGGCTGCGACATATCTATATTTTCCATTTTTGATAGAACATCACAAAAGACGCATGTTCATTGGTGGTATTTCTCGTTATATTATTTGTATGCCCGAGCATTATGCGTAAGTTGCACATCGTCAGTAAACGTTGCATGTTTTGCGCACTTGTAACCAGCGTAAAGTACTTATAAGTCTCATTTCCGTTAGATAGCGGCCCAAGAAGTCTTGGTAATGTGACAAATATGGTACGTACATGTCACAAGAGTACGTCCTACTGGTTCTTGGAACAAGCCGCGTTAACTGCACGCTGGTTTGCGTTAAAAATGTAATGTTAGGTGTGTGAAAGTCTATACATTTTTCGGTGTTTCTTTGCTGTGAGTGGTGGAATATGGCCCGAATTCCCCTCGCAGAGGGCGAATGCGCCCGGATTAATGGCAATAGACTCGCCCGGTTATAACATTGGGACCAAAATACCGTCTCCGAAATGTGGGATTACTGCAAAAGTACCTAGCTCTGCATATACCTTCGGGGAATACAGTGGTGTATGGATCAGCTGTTCAAAAGATTGAACGGAAATATTAAAAAATGCCTTTCTCTCGTTCTTTCTGATAGCCGAATATCTCTCTATTGAAGAGATAAGCTGTGTAAAAGGGCCGTTACATCGACGAGCTGTGATCGTGTGTGCCGAGATGAACGGCCGGCACATAAAGGACATCCGGCGGCATTAGTTCCGCTGCTCACTTACGCGCGCGTACGCAGCCGCTGGGGATGGGCGCGTGCGCGTATCGACATTATAAAGAGCTGTCATACAACTGATCTGTTCTCGTATTTACGCGAATACTACACATTGAAATAAAACTATTTTACGGATTTTATTGCGTTTATTTAGTTGTTATGTTCCCGACATATCGGTTGCTATACAGCAACCATGGTCACGGGGGGACTGAGGTGTTAGACTTCAGTTTATATATATATACCCAGTTGGGTACCCTCATATTAAGTTGTTGTTTGCGGTCCGATCCACACAGAAAGTGCTCACAGTGCAAGACCTCGAGACACTATTGCTGTAAAGCAGCCGAAACGTCGGGAACATAACAAACTAAATAAACGCGATAAAATCCGTAATAGTACATTGTTACACGAGTGGTGAAAGTGACTTATTTTTTCCGAGACGGGGTTTGGCGCCCGAGCGTAGCGAGGGCGCTAATAGTTCGAGGGACAAAATAAGTCTTTCACCCGAGGTAAACACTGTGCTTTTCATTACGAATACAAGGAAATTAAAAATAAAAACAGGAATTGGCTAAAGAAATAATACAAGGAAGTATGAACAATACTCTACACCTCGAAAAAAAAAAAGATCGGATTGCCGCCTATTTTGTTTTTTTTCGTTGGCCGGCCAACTTCATTATTTAGCCATTATTTTTCATTTTCATCTTTAAATATTTTGCCCAAATCTATGTTATTTTAAAGAAATTGTTGAAACTAAATTATAATTAAGTCATTTAAAAATATATATTCTTTAATTAATACTTAATTTTATGTTATTTCAATTTTACACCTTGCTGTAATTGAGTGACTGTAGAAAAAGTTTGAACATGGTTCCATAGAAATGTGAAAATGGAACTAGTTTTTTTTTATTATTTGACAGCTGTCAGTTGAAAGCGATTCTCCCGGGCCGGAAAAGTATTACTTTCAACCCGCTCCTCAGGCAACTTCAGACCTACTTTCAGAGTATGAGTAATGAAAAATAGTTTTATTTCAACAACTAGTCTGTCTTTGGAGATCGTCCCGTAGAGTTTTATTATACATTAAAGTTGGCAAAGAAGCGTACGGCCCGCCTGGGGTGCTACTTTTAGCAATGATAATCGATACATCGTGACATTTGTAGTGTACAATCTTACTCTAAATTATTTTTTTTTGCCTTTGTGTCGATTGCTGAACGAACGATACATAATTATCGTTCGTTCAAACGATATACGACGGCGAAAAAATATCATTTATAGTAGGATTCGATACCAGAAATGTCACAATATATCGATTATCGTTGCTAAGAGTTTCACCCCAGATTCTAAGCATTTATCGTGGCCTATAGATGCTGGCAATCCCGAAGGTTTTGTTAGCACTTTGCCGACCTAAAGGAGAGTGAGAGGTGAGAGGGACCTGTTAGCATAAACTGAGAGGTCAGATTTGATATACCATAGGCAATATTTTTAACCCCCGAAAAAAAAGAGGGGTGTTATAAGTTTAACATGTGTATCTGTTTGTAGCATCGTAGCGCTCAAGCGGATGAACCGATTTCAATTTTGTATTTTTTTTGTTAGATAGGTATTTTGATCGAGTGTTCTTAGCTGTTTCATGAAAATCGGTTCGGCCGTTTGAAAATTATCAGCTCTTTTGTAGTTTAAAAGTCGTCGCGTCGTCATCGGGGGTTTTCTAAATTGTCAATTTTAGTTATTTTAGATAAATGGTAGGTACTATTCGCGTGTGTGAACGCAGCGCAATCTGTGCTGTCAGTCGACTACGGTCCGTTCATTAAAATATCATCTAAGGCTTTTCGAGTTTTGTTATTTGGTAGAATGGTAAATAAAATGCTCTCATCTGTTTTGATAGGTACTTAATAGATGTTTAATAACTTTTTTGTTATGGCTCTTGCTTGCCAGTATCAAGTCACATACATCTACAAAATTGTCTTATGTTTGAATCAAATTAATAACTTTGGCTGGGCATATTAATATACTAGCTGTTCTGACTTCGTCCGCGTAGTATTTAACGTAACAAAAATTTGGGGATTATCGGGATAAAAAGTATCCTATATGTTAATCCCGGTTATAAACTATCTGTGTTCCAAATTTCATCCAAATCCGTTCAGTAGTTTTTGCGTGAAGGAGTAACAAACATACATACATACATACATACATCCACACTCACAAACTTTCACATTTATAATATTAGTAGGATTCCCTAAAACCTATCAGCCAGGTGTGGATAGTCTTACTGATGTATAACTAGACTTCAGTGAGGAACCCGATGTGTAATTTATTTCTGTTATATGCTTGCAAACTGAGAACCGGATTTCCCTGTATCTTTGATGAAACACCGAAGAAGAAAACATATAGGTATTGTAAACGACGCATTCAATAAAGCAATTACCCTACTACCCACTCATAGCCGACTGTGAACCGGTCGAACAGCCTTCATCTCAATGGACCACGCTCCATGTGTAGCGGACTTGCAAAACAATGCTCTCAATAACATCATCATACTTATCATACCGCAAAACAATGGAAGAACATTTTGAAATAAATACAAAGTTACGAGACTCGCTCTGCTGATAAGATTGAGGCTATTCACAAGGCTAGCGAACAGTGAGGGGAAGACATCAATAGGTGGATTCAGTTTCATGAAATACAGGTTGTTTAAAAAGTCCGAAATAATAATTTGTGGTATGGATGAGTATCGGCATCACTAGGCTACGTATCAGCTTCCGAATACCTCAATTATTATTTCAGACTTATGAAACACAATGTATATTGAAGGTATTCTTAAACCTCGATCCTCAAGCATGCAACCTGCACCGACAAATCCAGATTGACGAATAGGCAATTGAGTCTCAAAATAATAATTTTTCGTAACATCTCAAAATATATAATTTCGGACGTCTCGTTTCTTCGTCGTGTCTGTGGCATTTTTCAAACTAGAATGATCACTCAATTACTCATAATCATTTTGTCACAATACCACAGTACCTAAGTAATTTATTTTTAATTAGTGGTGAACAGAACCTTGGAGTTTGCGCTACACATTCAAATGGGATTATTAATTTTTTATACTGTTTTATTTAATAAATTCAGTTTTTGCATAATATGCCGATTTAGGTAGGTATCTGATTGTTCATGGTTATTCCAAGTTGTTGCCTTACATTTTTTCTCAACTGCGATCATTCTTCTTCATTTATGTAACTTAAAATTTAATATCTATTCAGAGAAAAGAAACTTCAGAAAAGGTATATACCTATAGTAGCCATACGTATTTATAGGAAGGTTTATATATACCTACAACACTATTCTGTATCCGCATAGCGTTATCCAAGCGTTATCTAACAGCGAACCATAATGCAGTAAAAATGACCGATGTCATCTGTAAATTCAATCTAAAAATACCCATGTCAAGATTTTCCTTAATGATGCATCGCTAGCGGACAACGTGACGCAATCGGACGCTTCGTTTCATGCGGCCGATCGACTGGCAAATTATCTCTCTCACCATTTAACTTTGCGCAAACGGTATCGTTTTTATTGCTTTATAACAATACCCAATACAATGTATTGGCGTTATTGGCTTTTTGCGACCGAAAATCTTTTGTTATTAACTGAAGTCCTGTTGGTTTTGTCCAAATATAACTTGACTTGCAACTGTGTCTGTTAAGTAGGTGTCGATTTAAGGTCTTACTGAGGGAGGGAGGGGTTGGGCGGGATACCTACCCCCATTTCATTCAGAATGTATATTTCAGTCATACTTATCTCGGCCCTCACTTATTTACAGGAAAATCATGATTTACCTACCTCATCCATGTGTGAATTGGAATCTTACATTATTCTGAGAGAATCTGAAATGTTATTTAAAATATACGAAGTCCGCCAAACCGCACTGGGCCAGTGTGGACTTACTGTGGCTAGGTACTCCTCGCAATGAGGAGTGACTATTCAATCAAAACAAAAATGATTTTCATTCATGCAGGCCAATAAAGCCCTTATGAATAGTCAGAACCTACTACCGGTTCGGAATGCTACTTCCACTCTGAGAACATCCGGCAAGAAAGTCAATTTAATGGCTACTCTTTTTAGTAGAATGAATGATGTAAGCAGGCAACACCAAAATATCACTAAAAAGTATTAGAGATATTCTTTTATCATGTCATTGTATATTGCGGACACAAACTCTATCCATGTCTTTCCAGTGTGGTACCTAGCTCTGTTATAACTGGTTGTCTTTGGTTGCAGATCGGGGCGGTGACCACATGCCGTCGTCATCATGGTGATCGTAACCAGGGTAAGTCTGGATTCCAATCATCACACCGATGATCCCTCACACCCACATAAGCAGACTGCTGAACAAGAACTGCTTGAGCTACATCGGACTTTAAATGCGGTTCTTCCAATTCTGTGAAACGTGGGAAGGACTCGCCTATCTATTGATCCATTTACATTCACAAAAAATCATCCGTACGAGTAGGTACTGAAATATGCCGATCTGGCAATTTGGAGGTCTCATTTTCAAATTGTCAATTAATGCTTGACCTTGCTTCCTGTCATTAAAATTAAAATCGTTTATTTTGTTAAGACCTACGTTTACACGATTCAACGTGTTTCAGCTGACACCAATTTTGCAATTATTTTATGACAGATAATATCCGTATTCGGCACCCGGATACAGTGTGTTTGGAAACTATTGGTGTCGCGTTATCCGTGTGAATGACCGCTCACCTTGGTGCAGTTCGGAAACGCATATACAGTAAATAGCTAGCAATTCGCCGAAATTTGCACACGCCTTGGATTCTGATCATGGCGATCAGAATAGTACTCGACGTAGAAAATCTCCTCAGCAGGCTGATACTTTTCTACAATTATTTTTTCTAATTCTAATTAGTTTACTTGTCATGCTTTCTCTATACCAAACCGGCCTGGGACTAACTAAATACGGTGTTCGAAGTCGAAATGTTTAGAAAGCCCGCTGATTACAGCGCCCAGTTTAGTGGCCGCACGTGAATATAGGTATCCATACTAACCGGATACCGCTACCTGAGATGTCGAGACTGCATTAATTTTACTGTCAGCACCAAGTTCAAGGCTTATCTGACGTGAACAGCATTTTTAAATGTTAATGAATTGAAATATGTTTCGCTATCCAAAACCGTCGCCGCTTATTTATTTCTACCTAGATAAAGTTGTTCATAACTTTTTTTTTCAATTTCGATTGTTTAATTAATTTGTTCAACAAACATTGTCTTTTTAGCTACAGGGAAAAGGAATAATTAGCAGTGATTTAACAACATTGTCTTAAAAACTATTGTGTTGTGTTGTACTTAATTGTAAACCTTTCGTGTCATGATGTTGAGACTAACAGCTATAAAATTGGCGATAACCTTCGAATCGTTCACAAAAGTGGAAATACAACCAAAGACCTTAACATTTTTTGCATGAATACAACACACGTTTGCGGATCGCGATTCGCGCCATGTTCAAAAAGAGGCTAGCTGTCAAAAGTTGCAATTTCCGCGTTCGAAATACGAAAAAAAGAACATGGCGGTGAGCCGGTGACGCAGGGGCTACCTACTTGTTCCCTGAGCGGTACATTCTCAGCGAGTTCCGATCAGTGCGTTTGGCAACACATTCCGTCAGCCGACCACAGAATCCAGCACTCTGAGGGCATTCACCTCGGCAGACCAATACACGTGCATATGTATTTACACATTCACACACTGGTGTACATTGAGCCGGGATTAAAAATTAACCTCGTCATTGTACAAAGAAGAAAAGGTCACTCGTAACTCCTTACATTTTATGTGGAGAACGAAATGGGTTGTAATTTATTCAGATAAATGTTCAAGTCCCAGTTATAGGTAATTTTCCCTGTCGGTACTTAGCTAAAAAAAATATATTATATAAAATACAAACGAGTTTTTGCCCCATTCAATATAATCAACATCTTAAAAAAAAAATGGCAATCTATGTATTATTTATAATTAACGTGGATGAAGCAGACCATTAGTCTGATAGTTACAAATTTCCTACAAATTCCTTAATTTTCCATTGTGCACCATCACCTTATTATCTTCCTTCGGCCATTAAATAGATGATCCTAGAGTTTTATTTCACTAGCGTCAGCAGCTCTACCATTAGTCGCTACGTCTACGTTTTTAACGATCAATTTTCTTGTCTGACATCTGACAAACTTCTTTCAGACTAAGCGCGAAAGCTTCGCAATATTCGAAGTTTTTGCTGTTTAGATTACGTTATAAAGGTTCCAAGTCAAGTATCTTATTGGTGGATCAATTGGCACTGTGGGCTGCAGAAACCTGTATTCACCAAAACGATAGCGAGAGTGGCAGCGCGCGCGCACATTGAAACTGCCGCGAGCCGTAGGGACAGGGAGAACTTGCGAAACAAACTGGCCCTGTTATGGTAACAAATATATTGTTCTGATAAACCGATTAACTGTATTATTATTCCGAACAAATGGAAAATCGATAAGCATTTGAGTAACACCGCTCCGCAATTGTAAATTTGGTAGATTTTGTTTGAATAATGACACTTCGTGGAACGGGTAGAATTCTTCTTGCACCGAATAGCTACTGAAACATTACTCAAATCTTTTAGTCCCACTTAACTGTCTGAAACGTCGATATATCTCATTTATTGTATGCCGCGCCAAAATTAAACTCTTACATATGAGTTATATTCAATACGAGTATTTCACGGTTAATCTGCCTGATAAGCCCTTTCCAATATGCCTTCCGAAAATTACATTTTTAACTGGTCTTATTTATACCGATATTTTGTATGGCGTCTTAGTAAATGCTAGTGGTGATGTACTTACCTATCTCATCATCACCAACCTATACATGTCCACTGCTGGACATAGGCCTCTCCTAATGAGCGCCATAGCGCCCTGTCTTCGGCTTGCCGCATCCAGCATCTGCCTGCAGTCTTTCGCAGATCGTCATCCCACCTGGTCGGAGGGCGACCTACACTACGCTTGCCGAGTCGCGGTCTCCACTCAAGAACACGTTAGTTATTGACATAGCTCAAAGAATTAGCAAGCTGAAGTGGCAGTGGGCGGGCCATATCTCGCGAAGAACCGACAACCGCTGGGGTAAACGTGTTCTTACCTATCTACCACATAGAAACTAATCCAATGGTATTTTTTTTCCTGTTGGTTGGCACACCTTGTTGGTAGCGAGTGATTTAATCAAAGGTCAGCTGTTAGAAAGAAACCCATCAGATTAATAAACTAAGTTATTGAACTGCTGTCCAAATGTTATAATGGTCTATGTTACTAGGTGCATTCAATACATCTAGGCTAATAGGTATGTTTCTTCTGCTCTTATTTTAAGACGATAAGTTAGTAAAAAAGAATACTAATAACATCGGAAATAATTTATTAACATAAATATATGGAAAAATATGTAAATTAAGTAAATAACAGTAATAATAATTTATAATGCCTAAATCCTTTTATTTGATTAACTTGTTAAAATGAAAGCTGTCTGTTCGGAATAGGCATCAAATTTATTACCTATGCCTGCTAATACTTTTATAGCTCATCCATTTTTATTTGTTTTATCTTTGATATTTTTTACGATAGCCATAATTTTTTATTACATCCTTATTTCTGAATTTAGATGATCTTTTTTTTTTTTTAAGTAGCCTATTTTATGTCCCACTGCTGGGCAAAGGCCTCCCCTTTTTTACGCCACAGGTCCCTATCTTCGGCTTGTTGTGGCCACCATTAGATGATCTTAACTGTTTAAAATCTTCGCGCAAATTCATATTTAAATTATGATTCGCCTGTCTAGACAGGATCTAGACCCTGTCCACTTTCTACTAAAGATGTGATATATGAAAGTTAATATTTTATGGATCAATTTTCAATTTCTTCAATTCCTTTCTTTACATTCCAATTCCTTTCTGGCTGGCCCCTTGTGATATGATATATGTGAATGATATCGATCATTCAATTTGAATGTCATCTCTGAAATTCACTTTGTTATACATTTTTGGACTTTACTATACAGTTTTTGACGTACTTTATCTAGAAAAACTTACAGCTATTGTTGTCGATAAAAATTACAGTTATGCGCAGATCCAAGTTTCATAAAAAGCGGCCTAGTTTTTTTTTTTGCGGGAACCCGTTTTTTTTCTTTGGATAACAGTTTGTTAATTAGGTTTGAAAATTGAAATTCTGTTCAGAGTTCCGTGTTCCCTACGAGGAACTCTTATAAGATTTTCCACTCCGTCCGTCTATCCGTCCGACCATTCGTCCATCCGTCCGTCCGGTGTCCCTGTCTGGCATAGTGCCATAACTTCTACATTGAAATTTGTTGTACTTATGCCACTTATTCTTTTACTAAATTACAAAGTATAAAAATACCTCCAAATTTGTTTTATCATTTACCTTTTTTATTTATCGATTTACCAATATACATAATTTATAGAACACCTTTGTTCTGAAAAATCTTTCGTTAAGCCATTGCAAAGGGACTATTTCATAATATACAAGAGCAATTAGGTTATTACTAACAAGAGTGACCGTAGGCGTTATATGAATTAATGAAGACTGATAAGTCTGCGACGCGACCGGCGACCTAAGCGACGGTCAGTGTTACTGATTAAGTTATCGATTGCTCACTCCTGTTACAATTAACTGCGGTTTTGTATCTATAATATTGCACGTAGGCAACAGTGTACAATGTGATGTGTCGCCATGGAAACTATATTTTTTGAGGTAGGCAAGTGTACCTAATAATGGACGTTTAACAAAACAACGTTAGCTTGTTTTACGTTCAAGTGGCTTACGTGAAATGTTTGTATCGCAAGTTGTACAGAAAATGGACCCGTGGGTCTCTTAGTACAAATGTTTAACGGAGCCACGATTTTAGTGGACTAATAAATGTGTAAATATGTTTATATACCTAATCTTAACATATTTACACATTTATTAGCATAGGCTAAGCTATGAGTTATTGTTAAAAATTAAAGCTCAATCAATCGGTTAACGTAGATGAATAAATTCACTTTTACTCGTCAATTCAACGATTAACGCATAGGCCAGAACCTACTTAACCTTCAGTAATATTATTAAGTTGCCCTACATTAAAACTTAGGATCCTTCCACACAATTACCTAAAAGTTATTCAATGCGACAATTTCTATCTGAAAGTGTAGCCGGTAAATTGCCGGTCCTACAAATCGCTGAGCTATAGTTTCCAGCATTGTTGCACGTGCAGGATTTCCAGCAAGATGCAATTTATGTAGCCTCTTTTATTGGGACTAGCCCCGCCACACACTCCCACATTCGCCACTGTTAGGTACTCTGTAAGTCAGGATCAACCATGGTGACCAATTATGGCTTTTTTTTTCGTGCCCATCAGTAACTTTTTTTACAATAATCGATACTAGACTTTAACATACTTAGTCCATCTATGAAACCCTATTATCGTTAACGTTTTACTAAATGTAGCAAATAAACAACCAGTTGCTGCTCGCGTCTTATACTCACACTTAGGGGAGCGCGACACTGGAGCATTCAAATCTTATACAGACACCGACGTAGGTGCCCGTGACACTCTAGTGGTTAAGAAGAGTTGCCAACATATTCGTTAGTTTAAAATAAAAGACAGAGTTTTAATGCATCCTTTTCGCATGTTCCAGGGCGATTACATATGGATCGAGCCGGTGTCTGGCCGCGAGTTCGACGTGGCGATCGGCGCGCGCGTGCTCGCGGCCGAGGGGCGGCGGATACGCGTGCGCGACGACGACGGGCACGAGCAGTGGCTGCCGCCGGAGCGCCGCATCAAGGCCATGCACGCCACCTCCGTGCACGGCGTCGAGGACATGATCTCGCTCGGCGACCTGCACGAGGCCGGCATCCTTAGGAATCTCCTCATTAGATATAGCGAGAATCTCATCTATGTAAGTATAAATAAATAAATATCGCCAGACGAACACACCAACTCTATGGTTCCAAACTAACTGGGGGTGGTCCCAGTGACACCCAGACCTGGGCAAATTATGAAAGGGCAATTTCCGAAATTGAACCTGGCTGGCATCGAACCCGCAACCACTCGGTGTAGTGAGCCGTGCGGCGTATGCTCGAACCACTGCGCCAAGCCGTCGTCAACGTGTATTTCGGACTACCGCTTGCACGAGCTAGTTCGAGCGTAGGCCGGTTATACGCGGCCAGGGCCTAATTCTGTCGACTCGCAATACGTCAAACCTGACGTATCGCGTAAATGATTACGCCAGTTTTGACAGATTTTCTATGAGTTGAGCTCCTGACCCCTGACGCCCGATTAGGTAAGAGGGACAGAGCTATTTCGCATTCGCTTAGCTGTGCGCTTAGCGCTTAGCTGTCGGGACTTTGGAAGTCTGATCGGAACGGGTATACTGATCGATTGCGTAATCGAGGAGACACAGACACAGCGCTAAGGTTTCGTTCGTGCACACACTTACTGATAGTTAGATTCCTTAGAATAATGCTTAGTTAAATTAAAATTTTACATCTATGGAATATACTGTGCAAGCTCATGTCATATAAAAAGGACACAAAAGTTAAATCGATAATTAATATAATATTAATGAAATTAAAAATTATATTCAGCGGGAAAGTAGGTAATGAATTCTTAAGGGGACTGATGAATTTCATTTTATGTTTATAATTTATATCTACTAATTACCTCAAAGATTCGTTGTGTCGGTCATTGCATCGCGTCTACAAGTGAAATACCTATATACACAGTACCTACGTGTATTTATACGCCTCGAGGATTTTGATAAGATTTAAGAATGATAAGATTATTTTCATATCTACTTAGCTTGCTCATGCCTAATGGCTACGTAAAGTATTTCATGCTGAAATTGTAAAATTGTACCATCATTGGCAGTGGCTGACTTGAACGGGGCAATACCATCCTCTCACAGAAAATCGACGTAAACTATCAAGCTATTACAGCGTACAAGTTTCGTATGATGAGTGAGAGAGCTCCCTTCCGCACCCTTTTTCCCACTCCCCTTTAGATCGATAAAGTGCGGATCATCTATAATCATCAATTGCAAGCATTTATAGATCTTTAAAAATCTCTTCATGACTTCTGGCAGAGAAAACTGATCATTCTTTAACAACGAGATGTCTTGGCTGGCAAATGTTGGTACCACTACCAACCGACGTATTGTGTTTTCCTCCGATATCTATGTATTTCGAGCACATAGAATCACACATCAAGTACGATTTTTTAGGTGTACAAAGTTCTTTAGGTATTCTGTTTATAATAACCGTTTAGGAATATAATAACGATAAAATATTTGATTCTAAACAAATAACTATAATACACACGTTTCGGCTTTAAAATTATATAACGTCATTTTATTAACGATGAATAAAAAATTGTATGCCGTATGTAGTTTTGTTATTTGTGTGTTTGCAAGGACACATTTTTCTTATAGGTATACTTTTATAACGTAACATTATGACGCAGGTAACTTCAGTAAGAAGTAGGTAGGTATTATTGTTAGTTGGATAAAAAAAGTGCCGTCTAGGGACGCCCGAAAGAAGCGAGGCTTCATAGTATAAAGCGTAGGGCGCAGCAGCAGCCACTCTGTATACCAGTGGCGTGCACTCCATAGAGGCATAAAGGCACTGCCTACCCTGAGATTTTATGACAAAATAATAATAAATAATAAAATCAAACAGAAAACAATACTCGAAAATAAATAATCATTTTGATTAAATATTTGAAAAAGCGCGCGCAGAATGGTGTCCTGTGGAGTCTAGTGCTCCCCCGCGGCCCCCGCTCCTTTCGCGCCGCCAGCGCCGCTGCTTTCGCGGTGGCAAAAGCATGCATTAAATATGCCTTGAAACTTGTACTAAAAACGCACACATACACACCACTTTAAAACATTTCTATGAATGAAAATGTTCGGGATTTAGGCTCTGCTTTTGGTAATCCGACCAAGTCTAGAAGTTTGAATCGCAATGTAATTTGTTGGCTTAAAGTTTACAATGCGTTTTTGTTACCTTATAGGTATTTAGTATTGAATATTATTGTGGAGTTTTTTGGACGCCATTATTGCTAGTTGTTTTGTGTTTGTTTACATGAGTGCTAAATAATGTGAATAATTATAAAATCCTTGTTGTTATGGATAAATTATTTTTGACGTATGTGTTAATGAGATAGGTAACTATATAAATTAAAAGGTGTTTTCTCAATTGTCTTATGCTGCAGAAAAGTGAATACATATTATATTTTAAACGGTGGATGCGTAAAAACTTGGATTTGTCGCAGATGAAAGGTAATAAATATTACGAGACAATTATAATGCTAAATTTAACGACTCATTTTCTTGGTTGACGGGATGCTGAGATCTTTTTATGGCTAAATCATATAAGTAGGTAAGTACCTAAAAATTTTGATAGGTAATTACGAAATACGCAAGGACAACATCGCCATGCCGTGTTGTCTAAAATTTAGATTAGAAAATAACTATGTAGATTTAAGTAATTTATAAATAAATAAGTTTGAGTATTTTATTTAGGTTGGGTAGGTAACTAACAGTTTGACTGCTTTCGGTTATACTTGCGGTAAGTACCTACTTACTTAGGTAGGTTTAGTACTTTTATTAGTGTACCTAGGTACCACTACCACTACCATTAGGTATCTGTACTTGTGAATATCTGCATGAATAGGTAAGTACCTACTTCAGCTAATAAAACGTATTTTTAAAGGCCTCTTCGGATAGGTAACTATATCAATATCTATGAAGGTACTTACTAATAACAAAATAAGTCCCATTTCGTTCAATAGGTAAGATAGCGTAACACATTGATCCGGGACTAAGCTAGCAAGCAATAGTTCCAGGTACCTACACAGGTAGGTACCTATACCTAATTGAAATTATTTTTATCTACACTGCCTACCTTGTTTCAAAACCCTATGCACGCCACTGCTGTATACCTAGGTGTAACGCTACTGATGCTTAGCACGGATATAGTGGCCGTGCGGCGAGCGCCCAGAAGGTCCGTATAGAAGCTTCGCTTCAAACATAAAATGCATTATCCATAGCAACATCTGGGGAAACGTCAGAAAATATCTGATAATCACTTGTTTTATCTGTTCGTCACGCACGAGCGATACATCTTGAGACGTGTCATGTTCAAGTATTAAAATGTTGTCAATTCAATTGTTATCGATATTTATGTTATCAAAGAATCGTTACATGGGTTCGCAAATATCTTAATTGGGTGGTTAATCGTCGATGAATGTTGAAATGTAATTATTTTCTGAGGAATACAGGTAGGTTCATTGATTGTAGGATCTTCATGTATGCACCTACCTACCTACCTACCTACCTACTAATTCTTCTCCATCTAAACGGCTTAACCGAATTTGATGAATGTTTGTACTTATTGGGTCACCGAATAGTTCTTAGCTATCATTGGAACCGCTGGGTGGCGCTGTTGTTGACATCCAAAAAATACGCTAGTATAAGTAAAATAATAATATAATATAATAATAATAATTTAGCCCTTTTAACGTCCCAGTCCTGGGCACGGGCCTCCCCTCTACACGAGGAGGATTCAGGCCATAATCCACCACGCTGGCCCAGTGCGGGTTGGCGGATTTCACATGTCTTTCGAAAATTGGTTAGATCTTCTAAGACATGCAGGTTTCCTCACGATGTTTTCCTTCACCGTTAGCAAGTGATAATCATGTAGAAATTATGATACGCACATTGATTTCGAAAAATCCAGAGGTGCGAGCCGGGATTTGAACCCAAGACCTGGTGCCCGCAAGGCGCGTGCTTTAACCAATCGGCTATCACTGCTTTTTTTTAGTATAAGTAAAACAATACATTATCTGGAGTCACATCTTAAGGTTCAATTATTCAATTATAAGACTACGTCGTAGGTAGGTACAATATAAAATCGAAAAATACAGTTCGAATTTTCCATAACCGCATTTTTTATTTCATTTTCCTTTCCAGACATATACCGGATCAATATTGGTAGCGGTGAATCCGTACCAGATCCTACCGATCTACACTGCGGACCAGATCAAGTTGTACAAGGAGCGGAAGATCGGGGAGCTGCCCCCGCACATATTCGCCATCGGCGACAATGCGTACGCGCACATGCGTCGGTACAAGCAGGACCAGTGCATCGTCATCAGCGGGGAGTCGGGCGCCGGGAAGACGGAGTCCACGAAGCTGATCTTACAGTACCTCGCCGCTATCAGCGGCAAGCATTCCTGGATTGAACAACAAGTAGGTGTCATTTTGATGTTACAAGACTTTTTAAGTTTTAGACGTTCTTTATGAAAAATACCACATACCTAACATCAGATATAGATCATCATCTACATCACAGATTTAGATTTACATAGATAACGCAAATGCATGTACTTCGTGTGTCCGAAACCCCGACCAAGCGTCAAGGTTGGTCGCCGCTAACTTACAGTCCGCGCGACTACAGCTATAAAAAATATGAGTATGAGCGAGATAATCACTCGAGGGAATCGTAGCGGGCGGAGGGGCATCGGCGGCATAGGTGTCTTTGAATCGGTTTGGATTTCATTTCGGCTGTGACGTCATAGGAGGTGTTAAAAATTCGGCACGCTTCGTTTAAATATAAATCGTGACACTTGCGTTATCTATGTAAATCTAATATCTGTGAAAAATACACATCTTATACGCATAACGCATCTCTACCCTCCAAGTAATAAAAATTACCCGCTAGCTTCTAAAAACCTGTCTCGAACGAATTAAGGTTCCGCAACCGTCAAAAAAGCGTACCTACTTGCCTTTTGTCGGTTACGAAATCTTAAAACAGGTCGGTTCTCTTGAAAACTGTTTTTATACAGTTTAATCTAATCCTTTATTATATTAGTTACTCATATTTTTTTTAGAAAAAACGAACTTCATCATCAATCATAGTACTAAAATATGAAATGTTGTTTGTAAAAAGCATTTAATAACAATGACGAATCAGTATCTACACATTAGAGTTTCATGTGTGTTTCCATGTTTTACAACCGAGATAATGATCGACAGACGATTTTAGTTTGAACTTAATAAAGATTAGATTATCTCCATCAATTGTGTCGACTAGGCTATGATTTATCTACTTAGATAAATTAAATGGAACAGTAGTTAATCAATATAATCCATAAATCGGATTAAATGATTTATAAGCCTATATTGCCCAAATTTGAACGATAAGGTAAGGAAAGTCTGTAGAACCAATTATTTTTTCTATTATTGCTATCATCAATCAAAATAATTAAATTTAATATTAATATTTTGACATAAAGTAACAGCTTATCAATATTCATCACCGCTTATCCCTTGTGTTCATTTAGGCATTCAATTGGATTTTAACATTAGGTACAATTTAGAACTTTATTCGCAGGTGATAGAAACTAACTGCAGTTAATTGACAACATCTCATATACGTCATGGCTAGACCTGGGTAGTACCGCCATCTCACAGAAGATCGGCGTAGTAGCTATTATAGATGCGTTTCGTGCGAAGAGTGAGAGAGACAAAAGCCCACCCCCCGGCTATCCTCCCTCTGTCTCACTCCCATAGATCGGCAACATGCGAGCAATGTATTCGGTATTATAAACGTTTGTTTGCCGACTAGGTATGTTATGTAATAAGACCATCTCGTCTCATCATCATCATCAGCCTATATCAGTCTACTGCTGGACATAGGCCTCCCCTAATGAGCGCCATATCGCCCTGTCTTTGGCTTGCCGCATCCAGCATCTGCCTGCAGTCAGGGTCTAAAATTTATTTACTTGAAAAAAGTAAGTCGCAAGCTCGAGGTCAAACGCTAAGAATCGCGTACATGGCACCAAATCAATGACAGTAGAATTAGAATCGTGTCAGCAAAACGTCAAAAGCGGAGCGTTTGAAACGTAATCGCGAGCGTTTGCTTTTCTATTACGATTTGAGTAGCTAGAGTGGTTAGGGCCCGTCGGAGGGCGTCCTACGCTACGTTTGCCGAGTTGAGGTTTCCACTTAAGAACACGTTTACCCCAGGTGGTCGGTTCTTCACTTCAGCTTGCTAATTCTTTGAGCTAAGTCGATAACTATGGTTCTCCGTCGGATGTATTCGTTACGAATCGCATCTCGTCTAAAATATCATTAAAACCAATAAACACCGATTAATACTTAATCTGTTTCAGATTTTAGAAGCGAACCCCATCCTCGAAGCTTTCGGCAACGCGAAGACTGTCAGAAACGACAACTCCTCCCGTTTCGGGAAGTACATTGACATACACTTCAACAATGGAGGCGTGATCGAAGGAGCCAAGATTGAGCAGTACCTGCTCGAGAAGTCCAGAATCGTATCGCAAGGCCCCGAGGAGAGGAACTATCATGTTTTTTACTGCCTACTAGCGGGACTTTCCAAAGAGGAAAAGAAAAAATTGGAACTGACTGAGCCTTCGGAATACAGATACCTTTCTGCGGTAAGATTGTTTTTGGAATACAAAACTGATGTGAAATTACATTATCAAAGATTTAGAAAAATATGCGTGGCACTCATACGTGCAGCTATTATATTAGGCATATCAAGAACTAGCAACCCGTCTCAGTTGTTCTCTACAAGTTGTACATTTAGGTAACTAGAATCTTATATCTTCGTCTTATATCCAATCTGTGATTAGGTACCTATACATAATTATAAACCTTCCGCAAGAAATTTTCTAAATTATACCTAATGAAAACCGCATCAAAATCAGTTGGACTCATATACTGAATACATAGGCTTTGTACTTACAAATAGACAGACGCAGATAACGACTTTATTTATCAAATCAACTCAACTCGACATTAGATGTCAGGGATTCCCGTTAATCTATCAATAAATTGCGTAATAATGTAAAATAAAAATATACACATCCTCTTGAGTTAACGCTTTAGTGTAGATAAGATTACTCGGCTATTGCGTCACATTTCAAATTTATATCTACATTGTTTTTGAGATAATAATTTGATTTCAGGGCGGCAGTTTCTCGTGCGAAGGTCGAGATGATGCCGCTGAGTTTGCGGATATACGATCAGCAATGAAAGTATTGCTTTTCACTGAAGCAGAGATATGGGAAATATTGAAATTGCTAGCGGCGGTGCTGCATTGCGGCAACATCAAATATGAAGCGACTGTTGTTGATAATCTGGATGCTACGGAAATTATAGAACAGGCCAATGTGCGGAGAGTCGCGACACTCTTAGGAGTACCTATGCAGTCTCTCATTGGCGCGCTAACAAGGAAAACGTTGTTCGCTCACGGGGAGACCGTCATTTCCACCCTCAGTAAAAACCAATCGGTCGACATCAGAGATGCCTTCGTCAAAGGCATCTACGGCCGACTGTTCGTAACAATCGTAAAGAAAATAAACTCTGCGATCTACAGACCAAAGTCGACGATGCGAACGGCTATCGGAGTACTAGACATATTCGGTTTCGAAAACTTCGACCAAAACAGCTTCGAACAATTCTGTATAAATTTCGCGAACGAGAATCTGCAGCAGTTCTTTGTTAGACACATATTTAAGTTGGAACAAGAGGAGTACAACCACGAAGGTATCAATTGGCAGCACATAGAGTTTGTGGACAACCAAGACGCTTTGGACTTGATAGCGTTGAAGCAGCTGAACATTATGGCTTTGATCGATGAAGAGTCCAAGTTTCCCAAAGGCACGGACCAAACTATGTTGGCCAAATTACATAAGACTCACGGTCTGCACCGAAACTATCTCAAACCGAAGTCTGATATCAACACTAGTTTCGGTCTAAATCACTTTGCCGGTGTAGTGTTTTACGACACGCGAGGTTTCTTGGAGAAAAATCGCGACACATTCAGCGCCGATCTGTTGCAACTGATCCACATTTCGACTAACAAGTTCCTCCAGCAGATATTCCAGGATGACATAGCCATGGGATCGGAGACACGAAAGCGAACACCGACACTTTCGACGCAGTTCAAGAAGTCTCTAGACTTGCTCATGAGAACTTTAGGAACGTGCCAACCATTCTTCATTCGGTGTATAAAACCCAACGAGATCAAGAAACCGATGATGTTTGACCGAGGTCTCTGCTGCAGACAGCTTAGGTATTCAGGAATGATGGAAACAATTAGAATCAGAAGAGCCGGGTATCCGATCAGACACAGCTTCAAAGAGTTTGTCGAGCGGTACCGATTCTTGATCTCGGGCGTTCCACCCGCTCATAAAACTGATTGCCGGGCGGCTACTGCAAAAATTTGCTCACAAGTACTCGGGAAATCCGACTACCAGTTGGGTCACACCAAAGTGTTCTTGAAGGATGCTCACGATTTGTTCCTGGAGCAGGAGAGAGATAGAGTGCTTACGAGAAAGATACTAATCCTCCAGAGATCAATACGAGGTTGGGTGTATCGCAGAAGGTTCTTGAAGATGAGAGCGGCTGCAATTCTGATCCAGCGTCACTGGCGTGGCAAGTTGCAGAGGATCCGATACAATAAGATGAGGGTGGGATACGCTAGGTTGCAAGCGTTGATTCGAGCGAGAGTTTTAGCTCATCGGTTCAGGCATCTCCGCGGACACATCGTCTCTTTGCAAGTAAGTAATTCCTATGACAAAATTTATTTCCTTACTGGAATCTCTATTCATTTTCCTGTAGTGACGCCTGAAATCTTTCCTTTGCACTTTTGTAACAAAGGGCTTTAGGGCTTAAAAGGCCGGCACCGAGGCTGCTCCCTAAAATTGCAAATATCCTGGGTGACAGTTACCATTTACCACCAGGGTGAGTGTACCTCCCAGGCAATAAAACAAACCGACTCACCTTTTCGAATAGGCAGTAGTAAAATTGTCCTTCGTCGTTCAGGCGGCAGCCCGCGGCTACCTGGTCCGCCGCTCGTACGGGCACAAAATGTGGGCGATCGTGAAGATCCAGAGCCACGTGCGGCGTCTCATCGCGACGCGGCGCGCGCGGCGCCTGCGCCACGAGGAGCGCGCGCACAGCGACGCGCTGCGCATGCGCCGCGCCGAGGAGCAGCGCCTGCACCACCAGGGCAACGCGCGCGCCAAGGAGATCGCCGAGCGGAACTATCGGGTCAGTCGTCTTTGTGATTTGTTCTTGGCTGGGTGCGCCGGCGCCACGAGGAGCGCGCGCACAGCGACGCGCTGCGCATGCGCCGCGCCGAGGAGCAGCGCCTGCACCACCAGGGCAACGCGCGCGCCAAGGAGATCGCCGAGCGGAACTATCGGGTCAGTCGTCTTTGTGATTTGTTCTTGGCTGGGTGCGCCTGCGCCACGAGGAGCGCGCGCACAGCGACGCGCTGCGCATGCGCCGCGCCGAGGAGCAGCGCCTGCACCACCAGGGCAACGCGCGCGCCAAGGAGATCGCCGAGCGGAACTATCGGGTCAGTCGTCTTTGTGATTTGTTCTTGGCTGGGTGCGCCTGCGCCACGAGGAGCGCGCGCACAGCGACGCGCTGCGCATGCGCCGCGCCGAGGAGCAGCGCCTGCACCACCAGGGCAACGCGCGCGCCAAGGAGATCGCCGAGCGGAACTATCGGGTCAGTCGTCTTTGTGATTTGTTCTTGGCTGGGTGCGCCTGCGCCACGAGGAGCACGCGCACAGCGACGCGCTGCGCATGCGCCGCGCCGAGGAGCAGCGCCTGCACCACCAGGGCAACGCGCGCGCCAAGGAGATCGCCGAGCGGAACTATCGGGTCAGTCGTCTTTGTGATTTGTTCTTGGCTGGGTGCGCCTGCGCCACGAGGAGCGCGCGCACAGCGACGCGCTGCGCATGCGCCGCGCCGAGGAGCAGCGCCTGCACCACCAGGGCAACGCGCGCGCCAAGGAGATCGCCGAGCGGAACTATCGGGTCAGTCGTCTTTGTGATTTGTTCTTGGCTGGGTGCGCCTGCGCCACGAGGAGCGCGCGCACAGCGACGCGCTGCGCATGCGCCGCGCCGAGGAGCAGCGCCTGCACCACCAGGGCAACGCGCGCGCCAAGGAGATCGCCGAGCGGAACTATCGGGTCAGTCGTCTTTGTGATTTGTTCTTGGCTGGGTGCGCCTGCGCCACGAGGAGCGCGCGCACAGCGACGCGCTGCGCATGCGCCGCGCCGAGGAGCAGCGCCTGCACCACCAGGGCAACGCGCGCGCCAAGGAGATCGCCGAGCGGAACTATCGGGTCAGTCGTCTTTGTGATTTGTTCTTGGCTGGGTGCGCCTGCGCCACGAGGAGCGCGCGCACAGCGACGCGCTGCGCATGCGCCGCGCCGAGGAGCAGCGCCTGCACCACCAGGGCAACGCGCGCGCCAAGGAGATCGCCGAGCGGAACTATCGGGTCAGTCGTCTTTGTGATTTGTTCTTGGCTGGGTGCGCCTGCGCCACGAGGAGCGCGCGCACAGCGACGCGCTGCGCATGCGCCGCGCCGAGGAGCAGCGCCTGCACCACCAGGGCAACGCGCGCGCCAAGGAGATCGCCGAGCGGAACTATCGGGTCAGTCGTCTTTGTGATTTGTTCTTGGCTGGGTGCGCCTGCGCCACGAGGAGCGCGCGCACAGCGACGCGCTGCGCATGCGCCGCGCCGAGGAGCAGCGCCTGCACCACCAGGGCAACGCGCGCGCCAAGGAGATCGCCGAGCGGAACTATCGGGTCAGTCGTCTTTGTGATTTGTTCTTGGCTGGGTGCGCCTGCGCCACGAGGAGCGCGCGCACAGCGACGCGCTGCGCATGCGCCGCGCCGAGGAGCAGCGCCTGCACCACCAGGGCAACGCGCGCGCCAAGGAGATCGCCGAGCGGAACTATCGGGTCAGTCGTCTTTGTGATTTGTTCTTGGCTGGGTGCGCCTGCGCCACGAGGAGCGCGCGCACAGCGACGCGCTGCGCATGCGCCGCGCCGAGGAGCAGCGCCTGCACCACCAGGGCAACGCGCGCGCCAAGGAGATCGCCGAGCGGAACTATCGGGTCAGTCGTCTTTGTGATTTGTTCTTGGCTGGGTGCGCCTGCGCCACGAGGAGCGCGCGCACAGCGACGCGCTGCGCATGCGCCGCGCCGAGGAGCAGCGCCTGCACCACCAGGGCAACGCGCGCGCCAAGGAGATCGCCGAGCGGAACTATCGGGTCAGTCGTCTTTGTGATTTGTTCTTGGCTGGGTGCGCCTGCGCCACGAGGAGCGCGCGCACAGCGACGCGCTGCGCATGCGCCGCGCCGAGGAGCAGCGCCTGCACCACCAGGGCAACGCGCGCGCCAAGGAGATCGCCGAGCGGAACTATCGGGTCAGTCGTCTTTGTGATTTGTTCTTGGCTGGGTGCGCCTGCGCCACGAGGAGCGCGCGCACAGCGACGCGCTGCGCATGCGCCGCGCCGAGGAGCAGCGCCTGCACCACCAGGGCAACGCGCGCGCCAAGGAGATCGCCGAGCGGAACTATCGGGTCAGTCGTCTTTGTGATTTGTTCTTGGCTGGGTGCGCCTGCGCCACGAGGAGCGCGCGCACAGCGACGCGCTGCGCATGCGCCGCGCCGAGGAGCAGCGCCTGCACCACCAGGGCAACGCGCGCGCCAAGGAGATCGCCGAGCGGAACTATCGGGTCAGTCGTCTTTGTGATTTGTTCTTGGCTGGGTGCGCCTGCGCCACGAGGAGCGCGCGCACAGCGACGCGCTGCGCATGCGCCGCGCCGAGGAGCAGCGCCTGCACCACCAGGGCAACGCGCGCGCCAAGGAGATCGCCGAGCGGAACTATCGGGTCAGTCGTCTTTGTGATTTGTTCTTGGCTGGGTGCGCCTGCGCCACGAGGAGCGCGCGCACAGCGACGCGCTGCGCATGCGCCGCGCCGAGGAGCAGCGCCTGCACCACCAGGGCAACGCGCGCGCCAAGGAGATCGCCGAGCGGAACTATCGGGTCAGTCGTCTTTGTGATTTGTTCTTGGCTGGGTGCGCCTGCGCCACGAGGAGCGCGCGCACAGCGACGCGCTGCGCATGCGCCGCGCCGAGGAGCAGCGCCTGCACCACCAGGGCAACGCGCGCGCCAAGGAGATCGCCGAGCGGAACTATCGGGTCAGTCGTCTTTGTGATTTGTTCTTGGCTGGGTGCGCCTGCGCCACGAGGAGCGCGCGCACAGCGACGCGCTGCGCATGCGCCGCGCCGAGGAGCAGCGCCTGCACCACCAGGGCAACGCGCGCGCCAAGGAGATCGCCGAGCGGAACTATCGGGTCAGTCGTCTTTGTGATTTGTTCTTGGCTGGGTGCGCCTGCGCCACGAGGAGCGCGCGCACAGCGACGCGCTGCGCATGCGCCGCGCCGAGGAGCAGCGCCTGCACCACCAGGGCAACGCGCGCGCCAAGGAGATCGCCGAGCGGAACTATCGGGTCAGTCGTCTTTGTGATTTGTTCTTGGCTGGGTGCGCCTGCGCCACGAGGAGCGCGCGCACAGCGACGCGCTGCGCATGCGCCGCGCCGAGGAGCAGCGCCTGCACCACCAGGGCAACGCGCGCGCCAAGGAGATCGCCGAGCGGAACTATCGGGTCAGTCGTCTTTGTGATTTGTTCTTGGCTGGGTGCGCCTGCGCCACGAGGAGCGCGCGCACAGCGACGCGCTGCGCATGCGCCGCGCCGAGGAGCAGCGCCTGCACCACCAGGGCAACGCGCGCGCCAAGGAGATCGCCGAGCGGAACTATCGGGTCAGTCGTCTTTGTGATTTGTTCTTGGCTGGGTGCGCCTGCGCCACGAGGAGCGCGCGCACAGCGACGCGCTGCGCATGCGCCGCGCCGAGGAGCAGCGCCTGCACCACCAGGGCAACGCGCGCGCCAAGGAGATCGCCGAGCGGAACTATCGGGTCAGTCGTCTTTGTGATTTGTTCTTGGCTGGGCGCGCACTCAATATGAAATGTTTATCAACAAACCATGCTTTGTTTTTAGGCATGTCTTAGTACATACATATTTTGTAGTGCAAGTTCAAAGAAACGCTGACAAAATGAAATTGTACGTACAATTGGGATTACTTAATATTACAATTTACTATATTCAGTAGAAAATCAATCAAAACATTATTGTTTAGGTTGGTACTTACCTAAAATGAACCTACTACGACTTAAAAATAAATAAACTTGTAACAGTCCTAAATAATTGAAAATAAATAAATCAAAACCCTAAACATGAGTTTGGGTTTCGTATATATAGCTTTATAATGCGCTTACTACTATTTCAAAGCATTATCTACCATACCGTTAAGTAATAACATGGCTAAGTGGCTGATAATAATAAGAGTAAACTACCAAACAAATTTATCGCAAGGCAAGCAGACTACGGAAGTTAGTTTCTCCTGCAACGTCACCCCAATCGATCTGCATATTAAAATACACACTCTTGAAAAACACATTCGTTTGAAATAAATAATATCTACTTATATCCATCTAGGGTCACACAGGTAGTTAGCATATAAACATTATCTGGCAGACAATCAATAATTTTATTGTTTCTCTTCGGCATTTTATATCAGATGCCATAAAAGTACTTACCTATTAAAAAAGTAATTCAATGTTCATGCACCGAGTTGCGCATGATTAGATACTAATTCGATTTGACACTTATAAACAAATTGGTACCTACCTACAAAAGTTAAAAGTGTCAATGGTACTCGTACAACCTTTGTCTTCCAATATAACAATATTTCTTTATAATTAACTAGCGGCCCGCCCCGGCTTCGCACGGGTACATTGCGGTTACATTATTCGAGTTTTAATAAGGATCCCTAATTTTTTTGAAAATATATTATAGCCTATGTCACCCGGGGATAGTGTAGCTTCCCAACAGTGAAATAATTTTTCAAATCGGTTCAGTAGTTTCGGAGCCTATTCATTACAATCAAACAAACAAAGTTTTCCTTTTTATAATATTAGTATGACAAAATCTAGCTGTACCTACACCCACATAGGTACCCAGGTAGCGTAAACAATTATTATCATAAAAGATTATCTGATTGTGATAATCTACAATCTAATTTGGCCTTTACTAAGAGCATTAATAAGGTTCCTGTACCTGCTAGAAATTTCGACTTGCAAATTATGTGACGTGTTTATTATGCGACAGAATGTCAATCATTTTGTTGCGAGAGATGTCTGGATTTTACTTGATTTTGACTTCTCGATCGTAGACAAGTTGTTTTTAAAGGACCCACCTATCTCTACCTAATATAAAGTTGCTCAATATAGGTAGGTACATTATTGTAAAACATGTTGGCTTTGCGAGAAATGATTAAATAGGTATTTATACAAAATACTGCTAACTGATCGCCGACATCGAGCAAAGAATTTACGATGAAAAAGCGTTTTCCAATGAAGAATTTCCTGATGATAAAATATTAATTACCAATGCATTATTCAAAAAGCAAACTCGGATCGTTTTATTTTGGTTAAACTCAGAAGTCGTATGCTACAGTTTCCACCCGTCTTGTTTAATACAAAAAAAAAGATTCGATTTGTTTTGACTAGTACTTCTGTTAACTCCACTGCATTAAGTATAGGCATCCGTCGATAAAACGTTAATTAATTATTTATACTGGGCTATCAGATGTCGATAGACGATCGGTGCCTTCAACTGACAACGGCGCGATGCAAATTTCAAAATCATTTTGTTACACACATACGTGATTTTGTTTCTTAATTAAGTAGATTATGCGTGTGTGTGTGTAACCATTTCTCGGAATTCGTACGATATAATAGGTAGGAAACAATTTCGTGGTGTGTTATCTATACCGGCGTGATATACGTTATTATAGTTTCGAAGTTTATAAGGTATTTTGTTTTAAAATATTTGTGACTAGCAGTCCGCCCCGGCTTTGCCCGTGGTATATACATAGCCTATGTTACTCGTGGATAATGTAGCTTTCGAATGGTGAATTTTTTTTTTAAATCGGTCCAGTAGTTTTTGAGACTATTAATTACAACCAAACAAACAAAGTTTTCCTCTTTATAATATTAGTGTAGATTGATTGCTATTAAAATAACATTATGTTTGCCCGAAATATCTTATTGCAGAAATTTGTTTTAAGATAAGTGTTTAAGATTATTTGCGTACCCAATTCAATTTTGGTTGGCAATCGTTTTTATATATAACTAGCTGTGGCAGCGACTTCGTCCGCGTGTAATTTAACTTAACAAAATTTCGGGATTATTCATCCCCTATATTATCCCCTTGGGGGTAGAATTAATCAAAATCCTTTCTTAGCATGCCAAATTTCAGCCCGATCCGTCCAGTGGTTTGGGCTGTGCGTTGATAAATCACTATGTCAGTCAGTCAGTCGGTCACCTTTGAGTTATATATATATATAGATATACCTATTAATCTTATGTTAAAAGTGGTAAGAAGCTATAAATCAAACATGTGTAGGTATCTACTTAAATTAGGTATCCAAATTATATAAAGCAGAAACACGCAATACCTAGACACTACCTACCTACCTATTTATTATTACGAATGCTATTATTTTTAGGGTTCCGTAGTCAATGTGGAAATCGAGTAATATTTTTTAAAAGGTAAAGGTACACTGAATAACGTAAGCAACTTCCTCTTGCTCCGATTCTCTGTGATATGTTACTATCTCGTCTGACAAGCGTTAGGTACTTCCAAACGTTATCAGCAACGATTAGAGGGGTTGCTAAATTAAGATAATCAATAAATAATTATTAAAGTGCCGCTATTGCATTATCGAAATAGATAATCAGTAATCCACCGAAATACTTTTTGAATTAATTTAGATAATTTCGCGGCACGGGTGCACGTATTGTCTTCCTGATTTTTTAATAAAACGGTGCTCTTTTATTAATTTTGACGACACGTACAACTTGGGAACGATAATGCCTAGCTAAAAAAAGTTTTTAATAATGTATTCGTGTATTTTTTTAAGTGCGCGTAACTACAACTACAGATATGTATTTTAATATGTTAGTGATATGTAGGTAATAGGTAGTGTAGTTTAAAGTATATAAAATTATGTCAAACGGTGAAGTTAGTAGAAGAAATAGTGAATGCATTAATGAAGATTTATTTGAACAGTCCGAACAAGATAATAGAGGCATTTCCACGTTGTTAAATATTCTGCACTGCCAAGTAAGTTTACTAAAATAAACGTATTTTATTACGGAATCATTTACTGTAAATACATTTTCTAACGCATACCACGGCCAACGAGAAGCGATATTAAATGGTAACTACCTTCCTAATAATATTTGAGATCAAACGGTCACTACCGGGCTCGACAACAGGCGGCCATTCAAAAAATACGTAACCGTAATTTTAATTAAAATTAAATTAAAGTGAAATGTTAAAAATAATTAATTTCGTAAAATAATCGGTATATTTGTCGCAGCCAAATAGCCTAATTCGCCTTTCAATTAACAGCCTAGGCACTTTACTAAACAGCGCCGTTCAACTAACGGCCTAAATGATATTCAGCCGTATCGTCTATTACAACATATAATAAACTGGCTGGCTAATGCTTAGGCAACTGGTTGACATTTAAGTACTACAAAACTTTTTCAAAATACTACCCAAGCAGAACGACCTGGATGGGTTTAGGTTAGGGTTATTTTTTTATGACTCCACAGAAACCCCACCCGGCAAATAGATTCGGTGGATTTAAAAAAAAATCGTAAAAAACCTAAGTACCTAATAAAATTATTCCATCAAAGTTGTTTTTTCCGACGCCAGATTGACCAAAGAGAATATACAGATATTGACAGTTTGGTGAGTTTCGGCGCTAGGTGGCAGAAAGTAGAACTAAATTGAAGTGAACAGGCTAGGCAGGTAATTAAACGTCATCGATCCAAGTCATTTGCCTAGCTGTTTGATCAAATGGCTGAATATCATTCAGGCTACTAGTTGAACGGCGCCGTTTAGTTAAGTGCCTAGGCTGTTAATTGAACGGCGAATTAAGCTAGTTGGCGGCGACATATTCATGAATCTATCGCTTCTCATTGCCCGTGAAGTAATTTATTCTTCTAGGTAGGTTATTTTCTAAAGGATTGAGGGGGGCATGGCAGAGCCTCAAGACTCGCAAAAACGGAGTGGAAAACTGAACAGTGTCACCCTTTTCTCGAGTTTTTATCAGTATTCTGTCTGACAAGGCTATTATGTAGTAACATTGGACAACTAGCATATTTCACTAAGCTAAAATAAAGGGACATGACAACTTTGAAATTAATCACTAATTAAGTAGTTACTCATCATTAAATCTCCATTACGGTACCCTATAATTTAGGTGATAATTGAACATAAAATACTGTTGTTGCTATTAACAATTTTGCGTAATTCCGTATCGTTCGATGGAGCGTGTTGGTTGCACAATGGCATAACATATTGCACTCAGTAGTGTTTCGATAGCCGGCTGGCCAGGCCGACGTAACCAACCCCACGGTGTGCTGGTAATGTGGAGTCATCCTTTGAACTTCAAAGACGTCTGTCCGCGTCGAGTGTTGTGTGCAAAATGATGAATTTGTGGTTCGACACGTCCTGTGATAACATCGATTTGGATTGGCGTTACGGTGGTTTGCGTTTTGTTAGTAATGACATATTACGTCAGGTCCATTATTGATAGTTTTCTTTGTATTATTTGCTGACACAATGCCTGAGCAAGGGAATCTTCAGTGTATTAGAAATACATAACTACATATACCTACATAAAATATCAAAACCGGCTGAATTGATTTACACAAGGCTTTTGCGGATACCAAACCGCAACGCAATACATAGGAAGATGCGGTTAAATCTGTTCAACCATACTGGAGCTAAGATGCCACAGAAAGACAAGTGCCAAATTGAATACGAGGGGTATTTTGTGATAGATACTTTAGGGGGTTAAGTGTCCATGGTGTGCTTAATTAAACAACTAAATTAAATACTATAGTTACTTACTCAATACTTAGGTATGTAAATTAGATCGTGGTTTTATTCCTAAACGTACAACCATGAAATATAAAATAAACATAGGTATATGATCTTTGAATACCGTCTAGTTGCTACCCGATCGAACTTTCATACAAACATTCCCATTTAACTCGTTATTAAATGAATTTTCAAAAATCCATCCTCTGTGTTCGCCTTTACGATATACCTATAAAGAACTCTTGTGAAAAAATTAATGCTTCTAGATCAATGGGTTAGGCTGTGCGTTGATTATCAGTCAGAATTTTATTTTGCGGTATATATGAAAGTTCATTTAAACGCAAAGATAACGCTAACGAAACGATCATTCCATCACCAGGAGCGCATGTACGAATTGGAGCGTCGCGACGCCGAGCTAGCCCTCGAAGAGAAGAAGCAGGTGGAAGCGAAGAGGACTCTGCTGCAGGAGGCGGCCCGCAAGCAGGACGAGCCGGTGGACGACAGCAAGCTGGTGGAAGCCATGTTCGACTTCCTGCCCGACTCCAGCAGCGAGGCGCCCGCGCCGAAGGACACATCTGTCTTCAGCGACTTACCGCAGCAGAGAGCTGATCAGCAAGAGGTGAGTATCCGTCATTATCAACTTACACACCATCGCCATCCCTGAAGATGTAAGCAGAGGGGCGTGCATCAACATTTCAGAAATGGTGTTTTTCCCAATGTAGTGGTGGGCATTTCGCTCAATTAGACAAGGGTTTGGGCCTTATTCCATCATGCTAGTCCAGCCTACATTACCCTACTTGAATAAGGGCGTGATAGATAATTTATTATTATTGATATTTGGACATTTATTTTTCCAATACTAAGTCTAAGAGATCTTAGATCAGTATCAGTATCTAGTTGGACTACTCTTTGTAATATCAGAGTTATGCCGTGCCTATTTGCATCGAAGTATTCGTTAATTCTAGATCGTAACACCAATGCAAACGACGTCGGAAGATGAGGAGGATCTCTCAGAGTTCAAGTTCCAGAAGTTCGCGGCGACGTACTTCCAAGGGAACGTCACTCATCAGTATTCTAGGAAACCACTCAAGCACCCACTGCTGCCGCTCCATACACAAGGAGACCAATTGGTGAGTACATACTATAATAAGTGTATTTTTCTTACCTGTCGTATTTACTGAACTGTCTTGGCATGAATGTTTAATAAGTATTTAAATAAGTAACCACTTAGAGTATAAGTACATAATTACTAAATCCATACACGCAATTAGTTTAAAAATGCTAAGTATCTAAAATCGTTAATTAATTAGGATGACAAATTACATTCAAAATACATGCAAAGATTGTTTACTATGTATGTAAGTGTGAAAAAAATAGAGTAAAATCAAAGCAAAGGGAAATCACAACGCACTTACAAGCAACACCAAAGACATAACAAATACTTAGTTGAACAAGATTCTAAATATCCTATTACTTACACCAAAACTAGCGAAGACGGGAACCGTCTTTGTCGTGACTCCTTCTCTGCATGCAGTTTCTATTAGATCAGTTGATCCTAACGGGAGTGTATCCCCCCATGGCAGCGCGGGCCTAAGTACCAATCACATATGCAACATTTTATTTTGTATCATTTAATTGTAATGGTTCAGAAAACGTTCGGTTCATCCGTCATAAGACGTTGATTTGTATTTATTTATATTTACTCCTTTAGTTGCCTTTTACGACATCCAGAATAGTGCTATTCCAAGTTCTGACCCAGTCACGGTTGCGAATTCTTCGAAATATTACAATCAGTGATAGGTGTAAATTAAATCCTGTTATAAATACCACCTACCTTACACGTAACTTCGATATCAATGATTTAATCGTTCAGCAATTATCTCATCGCCTCAAGTACGTAAGTGTTTACGCACATTGATTTATTGGAAATGCATTGCAGGCTGCGCAAGCGCTTTGGATCTCAATTCTCCGCTTCACTGGGGATCTACCTGAGCCGCGGTATCACACGATGGACAGAGATAACACATCGGTCATGTCAAAGGTCACAGCTACGCTAGGAAGGAATTTCATCAGGTCCAAAGAGTTTCAGGAAGCTCAAATGATGGGCGTTGATCCTGAAGCGTATTTGAACAAGCAGAAGCCAAGATCTATCAGGCACAAACTAGTTTCTCTAACTTTGAAGAGGAAGAATAAACTTGGGGAAGATGTTCGGAGGAAATTACAGGTTTGTAACAATAGTATTTTCTAGGTAGGTAGACTACTGATTCTCATACCTGTGAATACTCAAATATACCTCAAATTGAAGAGCCATACTATTTGAACGCGCCATACAACATATGATAAAGCTAGTTAATAACAGCTTTCAAAATTTGAATAGCCTTTCAGTATTCGGCTGAAGGTTCATAAAACCCCGGAACAGAGGTGGTGTAGTGGTAACTTTCATGTCATCAACGTACGAGAAATGCCTTGGTATTGCAACCATCTATCTATACGCTACGGTAACTGCTTAAATAAGTCGGTTCGTACGTTTGTTAGCCGACTGAGTAAATAAAAAAAAATAACTATTTCATAATTTTACTCTTCTTACAGGATGAAGAGTACACAGCAGACAGCTATCAGTCTTGGTTAGAATCCCGTCCAACATCTAATTTAGAGAAATTACACTTCATCATCGGCCACGGCATCCTGCGTGCCGAACTGAGAGATGAAATATACTGCCAAATATGCAAACAATTATCCAATAATCCATCAAAGTCCTCTCATGCTAGAGGATGGATTTTGTTGTCTCTATGCGTCGGGTGCTTCGCTCCTAGTGAAAAGTTCGTAAACTATCTTCGAGCATTCATAAGAGAAGGTCCCCCTGGTTATGCTCCTTATTGTGAGGATCGTTTGAAACGAACATTTAACAATGGCACAAGGAATCAGCCTCCTTCTTGGCTGGAGCTCCAAGCAACGAAGTCCAAAAAACCCATAATGTTACCCATAACATTCATGGATGGCAATACGAAGACTTTACTAGCTGACTCGGCTACAACTGCGAGAGAACTGTGCAACCAGCTTTCTGACAAAATTGGTTTAAGAGATCAATTTGGGTTTTCGTTGTACATAGCGTTATTTGATAAAGTCAGCTCACTCGGAAGCGGTGGAGATCACGTCATGGACGCAATATCACAATGCGAACAATATGCGAAAGAACAAGGTGCTCAAGAAAGAAACGCGCCGTGGAGACTGTTCTTCAGAAAAGAAATATTTGCTCCCTGGCACGATCCCACTGAAGATCAGGTGGCAACTAATCTTATTTACCAACAAGTGGTTAGAGGAGTGAAATTTGGTGAGTACAGATGTGATAAAGAAGAAGATTTGGCTATGATAGCCGCTCAACAGTATTACATAGAATATAGTCAAGATATGAACACAGAAAGACTATACACATTGCTGCCGAATTATATACCAGACTACTGTCTCACCGGTGTCGAGAAGGCAGTCGACCGGTGGGGGGCTCTCGTGGTGCAAGCGTACAAGAAGAGTTATTATGTAAAAGAAAAAGTTCCTGCGTATAGGGTGAAAGAAGATGTAGTGAGTTATGCAAAGTTCAAGTGGCCTCTCTTATTCTCTAGATTCTATGAAGCGTACAGAAATTCCGGGCCCAATCTGCCCAAAAACGATGTTATCATAGCAGTGAACTGGACCGGTGTATATGTTGTGGACGATCAAGAGCAAGTGCTTCTAGAATTGTCTTTTCCAGAAATCACTACAGTTTCTAGCCAAAAAACCAATAAAGTATTCACACAGACGTTTAGTCTATCGACTGTTCGTGGAGAAGAGTTCACCTTCCAAAGTCCGAATGCAGAAGACATTCGAGATCTCGTGGTTTACTTCTTAGAAGGTTTGAAGAAGAGGTCCAAGTTCGTGATAGCGTTACAAGACTACAAGGCGCCTGGAGAGGGATCCAGCTTTTTAACTTTCCAAAAAGGAGATCTAATTATTTTAGAAGAGGACAGTACTGGGGAATCGGTTTTGAATAATGGATGGTGTATCGGCCGATGCGAGAGAACTATGGAAAGGGGAGACTTCCCAGCGGAAACCGTGTATGTGTTACCAGCATTAACGAAACCTCCGCCAGATATATTGGCGCTCTTCTGTCAAGAAGGTGCGCAACACGGACGCCGGGCACCGGCAGCCACGTACAATGGAGGGACAGAGACTAGAGAGAAGCCCCATACGTTGATGGAGTACGCTATGGATCATTTCCGATTGCCACCAAAACGCACCGTGTCCAAAGCCCTCACATTATCAACAGCTAAACGAGGTGGAGCTGAAGAATTGTGGAGAAACTCTAGAGAGCCAATAAAGCAACCACTGCTGAAGAAATTGCAAGCAAAGGAAGAATTAGCCGAGGAGGCTTGTTTCGCATTCACTGCCATTTTGAAATACATGGGCGACTTGCCATCTAAACGTCCACGAATCGGTAACGAATACACGGACCACATTTTCGATGGCCCGCTAAAACATGAGATACTGCGAGACGAGATCTACTGCCAACTGATGAAACAGCTCACTGACAATCGAAACAGAATGTCCGAAGAGAGAGGTTGGGAGTTAATGTGGCTAGCTACTGGACTGTTTGCATGTAGTCAAGGATTGCTTAGGGAATTAACGTTGTTCCTTAGAACTAGAAGATACCCAATATCACAGGACTCGCTCCAAAGACTTCAAAAAACTTTGAGGAACGGGCAACGGAAGTATCCGCCTCACCAGGTCGAAGTGGAAGCTATTCAGCATAAGACGACGCAGATATTCCACAAAGTATACTTTCCCGACGACACGGACGAAGCTTTCGAAGTGGACTCGTCGACTAGAGCCAAAGACTTCTGTCAGAATATCGCGCAGAGACTGAATCTCAGATCCAGTGAAGGGTTCAGTTTGTTCGTAAAGATAGCGGATAAGGTGATATCGGTGCCGGAGGGGGACTTCTTCTTCGACTTCGTGCGGCATCTGACGGACTGGATCAAGAAGGCGCGGCCGACGCGGGACGGCATCACTCCTCAGTTCACGTATCAAGTAAGTTCACGCAGATTTATAAGCACTTCTCGCTAGCTACTGAACGCAGATGTAGGTAATTTACGGAAGGTACCTATATCATATTTAGCTGAATTACACGATATCTTCTTAAGTTACGTACGTCAAAATCCACCATCCGTGGCTTACCCATGGTTAATTTGCAAGAAGTACTATTTATTTGATTCTCCCTGCGTGTACAGGTGTTCTTCATGAAGAAGCTATGGACGAACACGGTGCCGGGCAAGGACCGCGCGGCGGACGTGATCTTCCACTTCCACCAGGAGCTGCCGAAGCTGCTGCGCGGCTACCACCGCTGCGGGCGGGACGAGGCCGCGCGGCTCGCCGCGCTCGCCTACCGCGCCCGCTTCGGGGACAACAAGCAAGAGTTGCAAACGATACCGTAAGATTATAACAGTGAAACTCCAGCAAATGCCCCCTCGCCCCCCTCCTGTAATCCGACGTGCCTATAACATTACAGTGGAGTCGCGTTATGAATCCGCCACGGGAGGTGTCCTTTGCGAATGCGTGGTTGAATAGGTTGTATCTAGCTCGCATCACCTACCTCATTATAGAATCTTACCACTTTGATATGTAATTTGTCAGATTAAAAGGTACTCTTTTTCAATAAGTTCTAAACTTCAGGGGGTATGTGGCAGTAGGTACTCTATAGTCCAACAAATTCGATAATCCGATACCACCTTGCAAAACGTTTGTTGGATTATCGCGGTTCCACTGTATTCGTGTCTACATCGATATATCATTCTTTTTCATTTCTATGGCGTTAAATGGAACTACCTTCTAGTTCTGTTCTATGGGGGTCTTTAGGATAACTAATTGCAGGTCTACCGCTGTCAGGTTTCTAAGCCAGCTGCGCTGTTGGAAGGGTATCGGATGATAAAATCATTAACCCCATGACTCTTGGTATACACCCGGGTGTATATTTAACAAAATATCATCTAAGTATATTGTATCTTCTTATATTTGATAGTTAAGTAAGAATATTCTCCCGTCATCACACCCTTCCGGTACCGTCTACCTCAGTGACTAAACTCAGTTAAACCTTGGTACTTCTTTTAGATCAATCGAGTCTATTCCTTCTTCATAATTCCAGACAAATGCTCCGCGAGCTCGTCCCGGCGGATCTCATAAAGCTGCAGAGCTCAGCGGACTGGAAGCGGGCGATCGTCGCGTCGTACAACCAGGACGCGGGCATGACGCCGGAAGACGCCAAGATCACCTTCCTGAAGGTCATCTACCGCTGGCCCACCTTCGGCTCGGCCTTCTTCGAGGTCAAGCAGACCACGGAGCCCAACTACCCTGAGCTCCTGTTGATCGCCATCAATAAGCACGGAGTCAGCTTGATACATCCGCAGACAAAGGTTAGACGAGTTACTGCTTCTCTTCTTTAAATTGGTCAATAACTTGAGTGATGTGATACACGACGTCATGGTTTTTAAAATGCATGTGTTCTACTTAGGGATGCCCCGTAAAGATCTGTGATTTAGTTGAAATGAAACTCTTGTGTCTTTCCTTCTGAAACCACAATCATTGAATTTCTTAAAAACTATTTATTGTTGTACTTAGTTCCTTCAATTTAGCGAAGTAACTTGAACTAAGTAATTTAAAGTAGGTATTATATTATGGTCCACAAAATTAACAATAATCGAATGGCAGTGACTGACGTGACACAGAGTTAATTTAAACAACGTATTATCTGAACATCAGAACATAAGAATAAGTTTTTAATAATACTTACTCGTTTTTCTGGTCGTTGCTCCGGTTTGTCACCGCTATAAGAACAAGATCGATTTACTTTCGACTTTTCCAGGATATTCTGGTCACCCACCCGTTCACGAGAATATCGAACTGGTCATCCGGGAACACGTACTTCCACATGACAATCGGGAACCTGGTGCGAGGCTCGAAGCTGCTGTGCGAGACCTCGCTCGGGTACAAGATGGACGACCTGCTGACGTCATACATCTCGCTGATGCTCACCAACATGAACAAACAACGTTCGGTGCGCGTCAAGTAGGTAAATAATCAGTTGAACGGTTCCGACCCATTTCCAGGCAACATAATATGCAAAGGCGCACAAATGTTGGAGGTACTTTGCAAATATTTGTAAAAAGATTGCGGTTTGAGTTGCCTATTCTCAAATGCAAAATAATTGAGTGAAAGAGATTACTTTGCAAATCTTTTCACGGAGTAAGGACGTTGTAGGTACATTTTTATCGATGCTGGGTATATCGATTTTTTATCGATTACGATAATTGGGAAACGAGTTTGTTTTTAATGTGAAAGTTGAATTTTCTTTAGCTCATAATAAGCCTAGGTGTATATTAGATTGAGGACACCGTCATAACAGCCTCATTCATTTACCTAGGCGTAGGTATACGACACTGCCTGGCAACTGCTTGAAGTTCGTTGCACCATTTCAACTTTTTTATCCAACAGTGTAGTCAAAGATTAATTTTATTAGAGCGAAATAAGGCCATTTTATCGGCTTGATGTTAAGTTTACGCGTTTTTTGCGGATAATACTCTACTTAGTGCATGTGTCGTAACTATGTTGAGTTGCATGTCCTAAAGCGAATGCTTCAAATACTTATATTTTTGCATGTAACGTAGGCATTACAAGTGCGATAAACATAAATTGATGCACAAATAAATTATTGATTCTTATTTCAAAATAACATCATGAAATGGTTGCTCAATGTTTTTTTAATTTAAATCTTACCTGTGTAATGGAGAGAGATAGCACCATTACTTATGATTATTGCATGTTTCATCTCGTTTCGAAAATGTTGTGCAAAAATATGAACTGTCAATGATATCCGTCCATTTTAGAAATCAATTATAGTTATAAAATGTAAACTATATTTGATAATACTAATATTGCAAAAGTTTATTATAGGTAAATATTATGTATGTATTCATTTACCTAATTATTTTAGTGTGCTAATAGGTACTCTATCTTCTGTAGACAAATACAAATATCCAATCGTATAGATACGTAGTAAATATATTTATTAAAAATATTTTTATATAAAGTTATTATTCAGCTAATATCAGTGTCAAAAGATCTGTTTTGTTATAATATTTAAGTAAGTAGGTAAAGATAATTTAGGTGTTTGGTTTTGAATAAAACGTGGATACTTACTTAATATCTATTTTGCTAATTGCTGCCTAGTTTCTATCACTATTCGCTCAGTAGTAAATTTCATGTCTATTCTATCTATACAATACTTTGAGATAATTTAAGAACTAAAATTAAATTAAATTAAAGCTAAAGAATTAAAGCTAAGTACAGCAATATTTAAGTCAGGTAAGTACTAACTTACCAGAAAACGGAATATTTAAAAAAATATAGATTTTCGCTAAAAAAAACTTAATAGATACATTCCATCCATAGACAAAATCGAATGAGCAAAAGGCAAAAGGAAGCGGTTGTCTTGATTAATTTACTGGCTTTTATATTTAAGTACTTATACATAATTATATTTCATTACCTAACCAATAGCATAGATGTGTCCACGGTAAAGTAACATCCTGTATTTATTTAATAGGTAGCGGAGGATTATCGTGTGTGTAAAATGTATTTTTCAGTGTGTTATGCCATGATTTCGGTGACAATTTATACATTACGATTGTTTTATTATTATCGCTTTAAAGTTAAAAACGTTGCATTTGTGAGTGGTTGTAAACATGAGTCACAATGAGTTATGTGTTTTATTTAAGTACCTAACTAAATACCTTTACATACATGCTCAGTACATACATGCTCCTTAAGGCTAAAGCGCCCATCTAGCCCGCGATGTTCAAATTTTTTGAGGTTTTTTAGAATTTTTTCAAAATCTGACAATAATAAAAGGCACATTTTGTAATTCGCAACAAGAACCGTGTGCAGTGCAGTTATTTATACATCCAACTTACTCTAAAACATTACAAGAACGACAGCTACCCAGATAATCAAGCAATTTTTGTATATTTATTGATTAACTAGTATCATATCCACCGTGATAATATTTAGAGTAAAATAAATGTATTAATAAACGCACTGCATACTGTGTTTGTCGCAAATAACAAAATGCTGTCTTAAATGTTTTCAGATTTTGGATAAACTATAAAAATACTCGAAACATTGAATTTCGCGGGCTAGACAGGCGCCTTCACCTTAATTAATACACTTGTAAAATAATAAGATATTGTTTTGCGGAATCGAACAAAGCACACCAAAACCAACTTAAATGTGAGCGACTTATGGCCCGTATTAACAAATCGATCTCAAGTCTGAGACTGATCTTGGAGATGTCATTCTTATGTCATCCCAGTACAAAATGACACGTCAAAAGCGTACTTAAGACCGATCTCAGACTTGAGTTTGATTTATTAATTCGGGATTATATGTTGGTCTCAGTCCGCGGAAGATGTGTGGGTTGATTCCATTTTGAAAATGTACGTCTAATTGATACTTGATTAGAATTAGGTACTCAGGTTAGTTAGGTCGAAGCCCTGGCAAGATTTGGTAAGTCCATCGCTTTGACATCGATCTTGAGGGGCAGGATTAATTTCGTAATTTGACCCGGCCTGGGTGTCACTGGGATCACTTCCAATGCAGTCCATTGTCGATACCCATATATAGTACAAGCGTTGCTTAGTTTGGGACCAGACAGTTGGTGTAGTCTTTATTTTTGAAATGCGCGTTCGTATAGTCTAACCCCTTAACAATAGCTACATAACAAATATTTAGCTGCATTGTTAACTTTCATGATTTGCGTCCGTATCACAAGATACAAGCCAATTAGGCGATGCTAATGCCGCCCAACGGTGCCTTCTCAATTAAAAAGTATAATTTCACCAAAAATTGCTCTCCGACTCCGAATGCGCGCAAACAATTAAAGTAAAAGCGGGCTATTAGAAAAACTGTTAATTAGAACAAACAAAAAATATATCCGTAATAAAGTCATGAGAGTCTCCCACGGCGGCGGCACTATTCACGAGGCCCGGGGAATAATGATGCCTCCATTGTGCCGCCGGCAGGAAGTCATTTATCTAACATCAAGAATATGAGTGTTTAGAGCAATTTCGTGTCTGATTTCTCATCCTAAAGTGTGCAATTTCGGGTGACCCGGTGCTTGTTGACTATCACGGTGATATCGAATAACAAGCGGCGGTGACTAAGCAGTATTTGATTGCTTGTTTCGTATTTTCTAGAATTTCCACCGCAGTTCCATAGCGGCGTAAAGTAGCTAGAGTATAGCTGTATCGTAAACTTAGAGCCGGATAAGTTGTTGGGCTAATCCTGCTGCCATTTTTTTTTTTTCGTTGGGAAACCCTTTACGGGTCCCCTCACGCCTCGGGGGAGACGAGAGGGGTATGTGGAACCCACTAAAAACCAACGGGGTACCACCCTCCGTCATGCAGAGGGGCGCCCCGGGTCCACTAAAATGCTTCGAGACGCCCCGGCGGACGGCCCGGCAATGACTTGCCGGGCCACAGACGCTAAAAGGGGGACGACCTGGTAAATCCGGCTGCCCTCTCCTAGCTCCTTCTATCTCGCTACCTCTCGAGCGAGCAATGCCTTTTGTATACCAAGCTTCTATAGGCTGCGGTAACTGCTTAATACAAAGCTGGTCCAGCAACGGTGCAGGCCGAAATTGTAATATAGGTATACCTATAAAAAATCTGTTTAGTGTTTCATAGATGTTCGTAGTTTCTACCCATCAACCGGAAGACGACCAGAGAGGCCTGGTTTTTGTTGCCGAAACAATAAAGATGCCTATTTTATTCTCAGTTTCCCCTCAAGCTCTACAGTTGTTGACAAAAGTTGTTACAAAGATGCATGGTGCAAGTCAGATACTAACGTGAGGTGCACACGTAACCTATGCACCACGCTTGCGTCACAACGATAATAATTATCTTCATTCAACTGAAGGAAACGGCTTAATCGCTTCTCTGAATGCTTATCTGTTGAGTGTTGACAACAAAATAGCAAACCTTGCCACATTAGATGAATTGCCCGGGAAAAGAGTAGGTAATTGAAGGCGCCGCTGGTTTTGATCAACGACTTCTGACGATTCCTGTACACTACAGTAAGTAGGTAAGTACCTGTTTAGTCACAGATGCAATTTGATCCAACTTTGCAATTTGAATACATTTTATTGATTGTTTGGATTTCGGATATATGGCATGCACTATTCAAAATATAGTAGATACTTACTTACATACCTCATAGTACTTTCGTCACTGTCGGCTTAAGTTTTCTTTAATTTGATCTGTTATACCTATAATTATTATTATCTCGAAAGATCGACTTTAATTACAATACCTACGTCTATAAGATAAACCGAGCAATGAATTTAAATAATTATCTTGCTATTTATAAAATAATTATAGATAAAGTAGGTAGGTACTCGTATGTCGGTATCCACGTAAATTAAATTGTAGAAGAATTAATTATTATTTAAATTCATTTTTGGAAGCAAACCGTCATTATTTTTTTGCCTTTATCCAAATTAATTGTGTTCAACGAAACACTTGGCTCAAAACAATTGAACATAAAAATAATATTTTAATTGCTAATGCGGATTCGGCAGCTCCCGTCCGTTCCCACGCTCGGAGATGACATGTAGGAAAACACGAGCAGCGGTACCGCCGCATTCCCACACTCTGCATATCTTGCCGCCATAGATCAACCTGGCAGAATGTAAAAAAGCAGACAATGATTCAATTGTGTGCACACTGCTTTCTCACAGCCGCATAGATGTAATCGTCATGCATTAATTGGTGCAGGTAAATGACCAATGTCCCGGCTGTAACCGCTGTAACCAGATAGGATACGGGTGCGGAAAAACCCGCGATTTCCCAGATTACCGCGCACGATACCCCCGTTCCTGGTTTTTTAATGAAGCATTTTTTGCGTCACCATTGGTTACATTACGTGCACGTGCAACGTCATAATTTCTTGTGCACGTCACCGATTGAGAAATAATGTGTGCAGTCACGCAACTGGGGCTCAATTACGCTAGCAACTTAAGTTGCAATTGGAAAGCAAAAGCTTGTCAAATGCTCAGCTTTTGACGAATTTCCGTATTCCACAAACCACAGATTCTCTTTTGCAACTGAGCTTGTTTTGGTATTATGTTGGCGTTTCAGATTTTGACCTTGAGCTTGCGACTGACATCGTTTTTTTTAAAGTTAATTGCGGCCCTGCGCATAATGCAATTGGAGTCATTTCGTATAAAATTATTTTTGCAGTTCCATGGATTTGATACGATGCACTATAGCGGATATAATTTTTTTGAAATGTATTATAATTTTGAGCAAAAACACCACACATTTTTAACTTTTTAAATTAATTGTGATTCATTCGTGGTTGATAGGTCGCCACTGAACGAAACGTAAATTACATTCTGCTCTACCTCTAAAATATTAATCATATAAAATCAAACCAATAATTATGCAAAACAACGAATTGTCATAATAATTTCTAAAAATTAGCAATTATATATTTAATTAAAAGCAGACTGAAACGGAACGCAAAAAGAAATAAGGAGATAAGAGCAATGGTCACGTAGCTATCTGTGGTTGGTGTTTTTATTTGGGTGACGAAAAACGTATATAGTGTAGGAATTTGATTAAATAATATATTGTGTGTTGAAAAACAAATAATCTCTCCCTCTCAAATAAGCTCATTATGAGGTAAAAGTTGCAGCATCTTAATTTTGAAGACGAAGGCAAGGGTAACCTAGTTTTTTTTCTCTAAATCACTCAACATTAGTTTTTTGTACTTATAATTGATAAAAAGAAATATTTTACGTCAGAAAAACAAGCCCTGGGTTAGCTTAACTTACTTTGCACTATAATGTATGTATATGACGTGTAATTGAAAAAAAAAAGAAATACACAGCTACTGCCAATACAGTTTACATTAATTTGTTTGCAGGTGTTGACTACAAACTATATTGTTTTAGATTCAACCAAAAAGTTGGGTTCCGTGGAGTTATAGGCTGCATTGACAGTATCCATGTGGCATCTCTAAGGTCACATGTGTATGAGAAGCAATGTTATAACCGAGAAGAATTCCATTCTTTAAATGTTATGACAGTAAGTTCTAACAATTATCCTTAATACATAATTTGATATTTTATTGTAATAACACATAACAATCTACAGATTTGCCATTTTGAATGTGGATGCCAGCAGCCTTGGCTCTGCTATGACTCCAGTGTGTGGCCGAGTCATACCTTGAATCACCATTTGAATTACCTATCAAAGAGTGGCAAAAAGTGTTTTTGTTGTATAAGTTTGTTAGTATAATGACTAGCTACTTATAGTTGGTTTGGTAATGAATTTTTTAAATTAATGTTCTTATTTCAGATGTGATAATTGTCATCCCCTTTGAAAAACCGTTTGACTGCCTGCAATACTGAATGCTGCATTGGAATGCTCGCTTCAGAGAAGTGGGTATTTTCCTGTATGTAGCCCACTACCAATGGGCTAAAATGCATATAATTATATTTTGTAAAACATTTGTTTTAGGTGTTCACTAGCAGCATATTGGCAGCACATGGCAAGGTGTAATTATAAATGCAAGTTGTGTTCTTGAAAACATTGAACCACACCAATAACCCCGAGAATTTGTTGATGCTGATGGATGCTGCTCCAAGAAATCAAGCAGTGCTTCTACTTGTGTAGACTGCACCATAATTTACTAGCTAGAATTTACGAATGAATTATATTTAAATGTAATGTAGGTACATACACTTGTTTGATTTAATCCCTAACATTAGTACCTACCTGCTTAAGAAACCACAATGCAAACAAATATATAGTACTTATTAAGTATTTGAATAATCACAACATTCTTTACACATTTTGAACTGTTTAACTTTTGAAATAAACATTACCTTAAAATTATACCTACTTGCTTACCTTATATAGGTAAATATTTTAAACATACCTACTATACAATATTGAGTAGTGAAGTAGGTACATAGTTATGGAGGTACTTATCGCCTTTAATTTGGAGATAACTTGGTAAGTAATTCATAAAAAAGTGTACAATTATTTATTATATTATAAAGTAAAAGCTCTTTACTTAAATTTTGTGCACAACCTATAGCTAGTACAGTATTTTATATTTATTTATCACAGTACTAATATAGGTGTAACTTACTTTATGATTGCTGATAATTGTTTTTAAATAGAAATAAAACTTTACAAGTAGGTACTCTATTATATTCTACTCAAGAAGCAACATTTAAAAATATTGGAACTTTTTTTCTATAATATTTTAAAATAAGTATAATAACTAGCTCTTTTTTACACTTGTTATACCTATAGTAACACCTAGTACTAAGTACCTAGGTACGTAGGTACCTATCTTATTATTTGTCTATCGTATTATTAGTACAGGCGTAACTTAATTTTTGTTTGAGGATAATTGAGTAAATAGAAATGAAAAAAAAACACAGTTATGTACTAAAGATGCAATATTTATTGGATTATAACGTAGGGGATGAGAGTGCCCAAATAAACCCTCAGTGTTATCTTCCCTCCTCGCTCGAATCTCTGTTGCGACGACTGTAGCTCGACATGGTGCAAATATTCTAATTTATTGGTAGTATACAGTACGCAGTATATAGTACGCAGGAGAAACTAAAACAAACCAATTATCATGATGAAGCCCAGTATATCACTTGGAATTTCAAAATGAAAATACCTTATTAATCCTTACAGCAATCATACCATTTGTTTCCTGACTGCTTTTACGACACAGGCTACGCCACGTCGGCCACAATACACATAATATAGGTATGAGTCAAAACTACCGGTTACGGCATTTGCGTGGACTGCAACATTTGCTGCACATTGACAACAACAACAAACGATAAAATAGTATTGTGTTTAAATCTTTAAACACATTATACCGAGTAAATTAATAGGATACTTGTAATGTAAATATTTTGAGCATGTATTGACATATTACTTTTTTATTTGCGTTGATTTGCTTTTCGCATTTAGCCATTGTCGAGTAAAATAAGATTTTAAATTTTTATATGAAGGTTTTGTCTAGGCCTGATGCTACCAGACTTATTGGGGGAACTCGAAAAATCATGTTTCATTACTATTAATCCAATTGCCCCTACTCACGGAGATTTTTTTATGAGTTTTGGCCTAATAGCCATATGCAATAATCCAAATATTAAAAAAACTACCAAGCGTTCAAACGCATATATGCAGCCAATCATATCAGCCTATATGCATATCAGCAGCCAATCGCAATTCAGTCGCTTGTAGAATACCATTTATTTGCCCAAGCGTTTGAAAGCCAATTGGAAATCAAACACTCGCGTTTGATTTCCAATTGCAACTTAAGTTGCTAGCGTAATTGGGCCCCAGGTTGTGTGATCAGAGCAAAGAAAATGTGTAAGTAAGTAAGTAGGTACCTCACGCTATGTAAGGTAATCAGATATTTGCTTTTACGAAAGTTTATTATTCTCACACGGATAAGTAGAAGCTCTGATTTATTTATCAAGACGGTAATGTGTGTGCCGCACGTGGTTCACTAACCACATTTTCAGGAACTCGTCTTACTTATGCTATAGGTATTGATAGGTAATAGTATGAAGTAAGTAGTCATCATGGTTCTCACTTTGGTGGTATTAAGACCGGTTTAAATTGAGCCTATGTAGCACTCAAAAATCTCACAAAATATATAATATGTTTGTTTATCCTAGTTCTGACTGTAACGCACAGTCCGATTTTCGGTAGATGCCTAGGCATACTACAAGCGTTCCTTAGTTTGGACCATATGGTTGCAGTTAGTTTGGTGATATTTGAAAATTAACTACTTAACTACCAACCGTTAATATTCGAAGGGTTTCTAGGGTATAAGTATCCACCTAGTAATAGTATCTCCTAAATACTTACCGACAAATAAATATTTGCTACATTGATCCTAAAGACAAGTAGTAACTTATAAGACACATGCTTAATAAGTCACAGCTAGATGACAATGTGTCTTATTTCTATGCTGTGTCCAGTGTACCCCGTTAGATCAGGCTGAGTGTAGCTGGTGTAAAACCATCAACATAATTAATTTACCTACCAAGATCCTGTTAGCAGGGATTTCTGAGTTAACGCTGATTACGGCAAATGTAAATTGAAATTATCTGATTAGACGCGGAAATACACAACAGGACGCGGGTAAAACCAATGGCAATTTATGTAATTATCATTACATTTGAAACATCATTCGCGCGAATTGCCTGCACCCATCAGAAGGATTATTATGTTCACGGTAACTTTTTCACGTCACTATTTACGTCATTCATTACATGCACATTATTGTTATGTTTAAAGAATGGCTAATATAAAGCGAGAGATGTATAACATAGTAGCCGTTTTCACCCTTTCTAGTTACATTGGAGTTATCCTAGTATTGGAGACACCATAAGAGGAAAGAACCTAAGTATTTCTACTAATAGTATCAACAGATTATATTGAACTGAATATACAAACAAGGCGTCAATAGCCTAGTGGTTAGAGGGGCCGCCTTCGAAACCGAGACATTCCGGGTTCGATCCCCATCCTGGCCATTAAACTATAACGGGAATACCGGCAATATGATAAACTCACATGGTTAGAAATCTTTATTTAAAAAAAAAAACAAATATTAACTAAACCTAAGACCTCGTAATAAAAACGTTACTTAGGCCTCTATTAACAAACCGATCTCAAGTCTGAGACCGATTTCGGAAATGTCGTTCTTATGTCTTACCACAACAAAAAACCTACTTAAGATGGCTCTCAAACTTGAGATAGATTTATTAATACGTAACATTTGTATTATGAGTAGGTACCTACCCAACATTGAAATTAATTTATAACCACCTAATGCTGTGAGTCGAGCGGCCCACGCTGAAATGACTGATGTGGGTTTAATATTTTGGAGAAAATATATTTTGAAAACGATTCCTAGTTGCTATGTATATACCGATGTACCTCCATGTAGATATAGTTACAAAACTAAACTAGATTTGTCACTGCCTCGGCCCCCTGCCCTTTGGATCGGGGATCAATTGACTCAATTATCTTCCAATTTATACCGTAACTATCAAATGTCTGTACCTACCTAACTTCTGCCGAGTGATCAGTGGTAAATAAAATTGTAGTGTCGGTGTTATCTCGAATGAGCTCTAAGTGGCCTTCCGATTACGAGGTCTTAACTAAATAAGTTTCCCCAAACATGGTAGAGATATATTCTAAATAACGACCACAGTCCGTAAGCGTCGGCTGTTGTTTAGAGTGGCCCTATCGAAGACACAGCCCTTATTATATTGAGACCTTACATATCTACGAAAAGCTGTTTGTTCAGCAATGACTCCTATCCGTAACTTAAGAATGTTGCATTGAATTCCCACCGGCTTATACCCATGTATCCGAAGTTTTAAGTGAAGGATACCTACGTAAAATCAATGCTGTTTGATACCCGCATTTCAACTTCGAACGAAACCCAGAGATAAGTATTAACAGGTACCTACGTCATAAATATTACCCTGTTTGTTACTAAATCTCAGCAGAACAAACAATGGCGGAATGGGTATAGAGTATAAACTTGATAATTATCTGAGGTCAAACCCAGCGTTGCGGAACGGTATGTCGGGGGAAGACACTTGTTATTATCATGTGAAGAGTTTTTGAAGACGTTCCCACACGCCAAGCCACTGATTCCCCGATTATCACTGATTCATAAACAGATAATTATACTCGTCCCCCATTTTTAATTAAAACAATGAGAATTAACGCGGTGAGACTGTTCTGCGCTAATCAGTGAGAAAACTTACTTTAATGTTGATCAAATCTCAAATGTGTAACAGGGGTTTGTTTAATAAAAGAAAATTGTTATATATTTAAATTCAGTTTTATTAAAAAATATTTTACTCATATTTCAGACACTGCTCAGAACATTTACATATTGTACACGTGTCGTTGCAACTCGTGAGCAGCCACGTTCTACGACCATCTCCAAATATAGAAATACCAAATGTAAAATGATAAAAAGAGCAAACAGTATTTAAATGACCGATTATTTCTTATCGTTTTAAAATTGACGACGTCATTAGGTACTGTCTATTCATACGAATTGTAATACTAATTTAATTCCTTGTATGTAATACTGCAACCTTACGAATTCGATTATGATTATTTATCGTAATTCAACGTTTCGCTACAAAAATATTGATATCTTTTGTACTTCTTATTACATTTTCCACATGGAATGTTCGAAATCACACTTTTCTTTAAAAATACACACATCAAATCCGTTTTCCTTTTAAATTATACACACAGGTAAGTAATTTAAAAATTAGATTTGCATAAAATAAATAAAATTTCATTTGTTTATTCTGGCTTCAAACAATTATTACAATGTACCTACTATGCTCTAAGGCTAGCTACTAAACTACATTATTGTATTGTTCGTCATAGATGCTAATTCTGTGGGCGCTTACAGGATAAATGACACGTCTCAAGTCGCTGCTCTGTCTTCAAGCAGGCAGCAATTTTAGCCGCGTCATTTAACCATCGTCAGGTCACAATAGAGTTAAGAGTATATCTCAGTAAATATAGATACGTACAATAACAGCATAATGTGTTTCTAATTGCCTTTAATCATAATTATTTATCGTCAACAAAGGTGATTAGATAGATTGTGCATACACATTGAGACCGATTGGCTTGCGGTTACAAAAGCGAAATTAAACAGTATTCTACCTAGTTCCATAAGCACTAAAGTTAAGGTTTTAATAAAACAAGGTAAGGTTTTAATAAAACAAACTTTTCCAAGCATATCTTGAGATAAAAAGGACTTATTTGGCTTCTTCTAACAGTTGTAAACTAAAATTTCTAGAATACTTAATTTATACAAACCAAATTACACGAAAATCACTCGTAAAACAATCTCGTAAAGTTCATTTCTATTCACCACAAGGTATTTAACTTACACGAGTAGTATTTAAAATATAAACGCAATGACTTGTCATGGATATTATAACTATTTGGCCCCAAAGAAACAATTCTAAGAGCAGAGAGATCTATTTCCACAATGATGACAATGAATATGTCGGTTTATGTTAAATGCTGAAGTAGGAACTACCCTCCCGGATACATTATAATGTCTTTTACTCAAACATACTTAAATAGCTGGTGAAATGTGCATTTAATTTCTTCGGAAACTATTGCAGAACATCTATTGACGACTCATCAACGTAAATACGTACGTATTGGGTTTACTCTGAGTATAAAATGAATGTTTTATATTCTAATATATAAGTAAGAGGTCTTATTATAATAATGCACGATATTTTGCAAGTAAATGCTAAAGATGATTTATCGAACACAAAGAATATAACCTGATGGTACAAATCTTTTGAAAAGATATGGCCCACCCAGCTAAATAGGTATTTCGCAAGTGTCAAGCAACAAATAGCAATACAAACACATTTAATAACAGTACAATACAAAAAGTGACCATCCACTTTGGAATACCAAAATGGAGGCCCAAATCTTTGCTGTTGGTTGGTAGCGAGTCATGAAATCAATCAGGTAATAGGTGTTAGAAATAAACCCATCAGATTATTATTTGTGATAGGTACCATTATTTTTAGGCTTTAGTGAGATGCCATGCAAAATGTCGTACATTATAAAAATAAGACATTCTATAAAAGACCTGTAAGCCATTAGTGAAGGCTCCCAATTGCGTCAGCTGCATATATTACATCATTATCTCGTATATTTTTTGTCACAACATGTTTTATTGCTGTTATCTTAATTATATCGTTTTGGTGTCATAATCTCGTTGATGAACAAACATTATTATTATTCTATTTAGGCACACGACTGCCGTGTTCTAAGTCCGCATCGAGTCGCAAATTACGAACGGCCCTTATTTTGTATTCGCATAATCTATGGTTCGTAATATGATCTCAAATTTGAGTTAGTTAAAAATTATAAGGCGCAATTGTTGGCTTAAATTTGGCAGTATTTGCACAAACGCAACTTTAATTGACGAATTGATTCTTTGAAAACGCAAGTATGTATATTACCAAGCTAATTAAATAGTATTTTATGCCATTGATAATAGTGTTCAATTTAAAATAAAAAATCAAAAACAATTTTGAGCAGTTACCTTGACATCCCAATAAGAATACCACGAGGTTATTTATGTAAATACTGCCTTTGCAATGTCGCGCCGCATTGTCCCGATGCGTATCAAACGGATACTAGCACTCTGCTTCTATTACCTAAATATAAAATAATTTCCCAAAATTGCACCACACTTACAACGATAGGTCCGCCACGGATGCTATAGACATTACTTATAGGCACTAGTTACACTTAGTCACTCACCGAGCGTTCGCGAAAGTCACCCGGAACGAGCTCTTTGGAGCACGGCTCTTTGGAGTCAATCAAGCTCATGAGTCACACTGCAGGCTGTCTTCCTCCAGCCTGCAGTCCATTGGCTATTGAAGGGTGTTGTCGGGCAGTCTGTGGCTGTTGTGTGCGTCGTGGGGCCAGCCCGGGTCCTGGTCGGGCCGCATGACGTCATCGACGGGCGGGCACACGGGCCGCGGCCCCGGCTCCGGCGTGTACGTGAACGTGAGTCCGGTCGCGTATATTATGCCGTCGTTTCTCACCAACGAGACCGGCACCTGGAGCGGACGAGAAAAGTTATACCGGTTTACAAAAGATGGTAACACTGGAGCTTCTGCGACACTCAAATGTATGCGATTCAAGCGGGCTAGCCACCTTTTGGGTACAAACGCACAAGGACGAGCATAACAGTGTCATAGAAAATTTGATTGCAAAAATCATACTATAACAACAAGTGTGACAAGAAATGTTTAATTATGGTGATGGTGTTTACTAACTAAACGCGCCAAGACGCTTCTATAAATGCGCCGCGACGCCCTTGTCAAAGCGTCGCGATGCCTCTATAAAAGGTGATTGATAGGTGTCACCATTATTTTCTTGAAGTATAAAATATCTCATAAAATATAAGAAAGGCCTCCAGTAAAACACCTAAACAAATGCAATTGGATACTAGTTTCGTGGACATTCTTTTATTACCATAAAAAATACATTCAAGGTATATAAGGTTCAATATAAGGTACTCCAGTAATCTTATAACGCAACTATTAATAATCATTTCACGCCATAATTACAGGCAAAGGCACGGTTTGACGTATAATCCGCGGGCTCAATTAGGTGATTACTGTCTACTTGCGGCCAAAGTATTGCATGTTAAAATAAAGGGGGGACAGTTTGACGTACTCTTTATTAGTAAAGTGCCTATTTCCATGTAGGTACATGGAATGGTTTGATAATATTGTGATCGGAATAGAAGATTCAAATCCTTTTGGCTGTCTGATATGTATAATTACAATCCGTTTTTTGGGTGAACCTTGCCTATAAGCATTCGTAGATTGAGATCGATCAAACGATATGCAGCAATCCAAGATTGATTTTTATCTGGGATACGACATTTAAATGTTTAATTTGGAAGGTGACGTTGTCGGAATACCGTTTTTCTAAATGATTACGAAGAGTTATATTTTGTTATCGAACGAATACTCAAACGGGACACAAAATTATTGATAGTTTTTAAAGTTTCTCGTCTGTTGTAAATTCGTCGTTTATCTTCTGTTGCCCGCGGCTCCGCTAGGATGGTACTTCGATAAAATAAGAGTAGCCTAAGTTAATCCTCATAACATCAGCTATCTGCCAGTGAAAGTCTCGTCAAAAACGGACCAGTCGTTTCGAAGATTGGCCGGAAAAAACTGACAGACATTTTTTTTTAAACTTTTTTACTGCGTTTCCATAATCGGCGGATACTTAAAGCTAAACACTTTTAAACTGAGTAAAAGTCTACTGCATAATAAGTCAAGTTTAAGTAGCTGAATGCAACTTGTCCCACGATTGTGTGCGCCAGCTGCTACCATTCTCGCGCAAATTGATCCAACTGTGGGAAATGGGTTACGGCACCGCGAAATGACGCACTTGCTTCTTCTGTTGTATTGGATAACCACACGATACTACTCTCCTTTACGCTTCGGTTTACCCACCAACCCTCCAAAACCCAAGATCCATTTTGCAAGCATAATCTTTGGGAACCACAATCTTCTTGCGTTAGATAATCTTCAGGCTGTTTCACGACCGCTTGGTGCAGTGGTTCAAGCGTAGGCCGCTCGGCTCACTGCACATAGTGGTTGCGGGTTGGATTCTGGGGTAAATTTCGGAAATGGCCTTTTTGTAATTTGCCCTGGTCTTGGTGTCGCTAGGATCGCCCCCAGTCCATTGAACAGTACCCATAGTACAATAGTTGCTTAGTTTCGGACCATACAGCTGGTGTGTCAGTCTGGCGATATTTATTTATTTTAGATAGCGGCCCGCCCCGGCTTCGCACGGGTGTACATTACGGTTACATTATTCGAGTTTTAGTAAGGATTCCTAATTTTTTTAAAATATATTATAGCCTATGTCACCCGGGGATAGTGTAGCTTCCCAACAGTGAAAGAATTTTTCAAATCGTTTCAGTAGTTTCGGAGCCTATTCATTACAATCAAACAAACAAAGTTTTCCTCTTTATAATATTAGTATGACAGAGAATACCGAACAGCCTAGCTAGGATTGTCTGAATCGATTTTTTTCTTTTTCTTCAGCACCATTTTTACCAAAGTCAAATAAGTAGCAGCATCTAGCGGGGATGTTTGCTGTTACGATGGTTCAGGCTCGTATTGAGAACGATCTTGAATAACCGTTATTATACGTACTAAATTTTGTATAAGATGTGGCAATGAATAAATGATTTTGTGTTTTAGTGTAGCGTTTTGGAGTCTTAATTTAATAATACATTTGTTAGTTGCTAATTATTTTTATGAGAACACTTTGTAGACTCTACTAGGTGAAACAGAAAGGGTATACAATTTTTTTGCAACTTTACTTTTTAGTTGAAGCACTAAAGGTTTTGTAAACTTATAAAATCTGACAACAGCTGTATCCCTGTAACACCATTTGTTTTTCAAGTTTCCTCCAAAGCTTGCAGTTTTTTAGAATTACAAAGTTATATTTTGAAAAAAATAATTATACCCTTTCTGTTTCAACCTGTATAAACACCACAAAATAATCTGAGATGGGTCCCGGAAACCGTTCAAATCGCGTGTTATTCTAAATTACCTGCGTGGGCTGGCGCACCCATAGCCACTGTCCTCTGAACTGCGATATGTCGGGCACGACGCACAGCATGGACTCGGCGCAGCGGTACATGGTCTCCGCCTCCACGTCGCCGAACCACACCTGCAGGGACGGCGTGAAGTTGTCCCCCGCCAGCTCCAGCATCGCCACGTCGCCCCCGCCGTTCAGGTTGAGCGAGTGCACCAGGGGCACCGGCGTCACTGGGGACCTGGTCACAAATGGATTGTCCTAAATATACCTAAGCTCAGTCTCGACTGCCACAAGAAAGATGGGACGACGACATAGTAGAGGCAGTAGGTAAATTGTGGAGTAGAACAACAAGAGATTGATACAGATGGCAGCAATTAGAGGAGGCTTTCACCTCTATAGTGGTCCCTACACTAATAAATAATACTACTTACAAATACTATACACTTAAAAGAAAATACTTATCAATTTAATACAGTGTTAAGCTACATTATACAAATTTACATTTGAAAACTCTGTACTTTTCAACTACAGTGTAAGGAAAATAAAAGGCTTTATAATTATTATTATTCAGTCTCGACTAGTAAACAATTCAAGTGATGACGAGTTGTTAAGGCTCCATTCTTCTCTCTGTGACTCTATGTTGGTTGTTTGCCATCAACCACGTTGGAGTGTTTAACACAGTATAAGTATAGTTTGAATCAGTGTAATTCCTTAAGGCGGCATTTATGGTATCCACAAAAAGATAATGATATTATAAGGTATGGGGGTTATTTTATGCTTAAAATCTAGTACCTACTTCAAATTACAGACTAACAGGCCCATATTAATAAATCTATCTCAAGTTTGGAGTATGGTCTTGAGCGTTGATGACGTTAGGATGACATTTCCAAGATCACCCTATCACTCTCAGATTTGATTTATTAATATGGACGCTAGTATGTGAAATATTTTTTTTTGCACCAATCTTAATAAACATTCAATTCAAATTCAAATTCAAAGCATTTATTTTGTTTAGGCCTACGGGGGCACTTACAAATTGTCAATTTTACATATTTTTTTTCTTATATCTACTACCGGATCGGAACGCGACCTCGACTGAGGAGATCCGGCAAGAAACTTGTTGGGCTTGTTTTTTTACATGTAATTTTTTTTTTTATTGCTAGTTGCTTATATTCAATGACAACATACCTAACAGGTCCCATTCCTTCATAAAACTGATATTCCGCCTTGTCAGTGGATATGATGGTCCAGCAGGCTCCATCATTAATCATCTCCTTGTTGGGCTCCTTAGGGCAGGGCGTCGCTTGGAACTGGATGATGCGTTCTTGTGAGAGGCACAGGTACATGCGCTCGGTGTCCTTCATGTAGAACGCGCATTTGTGGAGCTGGGAGACTGGGTCGTCAGCCTCTAGGAGGGCCATTTGCTTGTCCACCTGAGAGGACATGGATCATTTGAATATTTGTAGATGGTGATTGACTGAGATTTTTATTCTATTTACTGAAATCTATGTAGTCTATCAAATAGCATGAAACTTAGCTGTTGTGGTTTTGTTTTAAGTATCAGCAGGTCTGGCTTTGCATTTGAATGTCCAAGTCATGTGTACCAATATGAAATTGTTTTATGCCGTACAGACTATAGCCCATAGCCGCATCCTTTAATAATTTTGGAAATTTATTAACCCAAGTAGGGTTCATTACAAGAGAATGTATATTATCAGTTGAACACTTAAAGGAAAAATTGAATATTCAACTTACATAGGTATATAAAATGCAGTAAATTTTTGATTGCATCATTCTGGATAAGTATTCAGTTTTAATTATTGTGTGAGAATGTGTTTTTGTTTACCTCTTTTGATGCACTTTTGTCTTATTTTATTGACATGAGATGTCATTTTAATTTCAGCTATTTGTTAGTTCATTACTTATGTAGTATTGTATTCTATTCGGTTCAGTATGAAAGAATACTTATAAGATACTTGAATAAAATGAATCAGTATGGTTTTTAGACAAGTTTAAAGTAAATATTGGAGGCAAAAAGTTTTAGGTGACTACATTATTTTATGTGAAAATATACCGAGACAATGCCAATTGTGAGCTGAAAATAATTATTGGTTCTAATTGTGCATGTTAACTTTGGAAAAAAGAATATAATTACCTTCCTAATTATGAGTCTAGGCAGAGCCATGCCTGTCACTGAACAAACAAGCTTCACAGTAGACCCGTAGTGGACGTACCCATCCCTCACTGCAAACTCCTCCGACTCACTCTCATTGTCGTCCAGCAGGTGGATGGTAAACGCTCCCCATTGTGTGGACGACGCATGGAAGTTGCCGTTCTCCACATGCAGGTACCTTGTGGACACCGTCTGTGATCTCAGTCTGTTGAACAGAGCCACCTTCGTCCCACTGGCTATACATAAATCCGCATTTTTCAATGACTGCTTCTTTTTGGATGGCTTAGATATCACTTTTATTCTCTTACTATTAAATATACCAATATCATGGCCATTGCCATAGAACATCTTCACCGACAGCATAAAATGCTTCCGCTTATCGGAATCCGATATGTACAGTGTCTTGGCAGCACAGTACTGCTTGCCATTGTTGAGGTCCAGCTGCTGCATATCCTGGTCGGAGTTGCCGATGCCGATGAAAGCGCACAGCTGAGCCGCCTGTTCCGTCTCACCTTCGCGCAGCATGCGCTCGCGCCGCAGCCGCCACCCGTCACCGAACAGGTAGATGCATGGCGGCGGGCAGAAGAACCGCTTCTCGTTGCCATACGACTTCTGAGCTACCTTCGCGTGCAGGATCACCACCACCATGTCGGAGCGGTCGCGCAGGTAGCGCTCCATAGCTTCGCGCGTGAGCCGCCGCTCTTCAGGGCGGTAGGCACCGGCGCCCGGGCCCGCCGCTCCAGCCCCCGCATACCGCGGGAACAGTGCGGCGTGCGGCGCCGGCGGCGACGCGCCCGCCGCGAACTGGTGCGGCATGCTCGCCACGGCGCTCAGCGCGCCCGCGGCCCGCGCCGCTGCGCCGGCATCGCCACCCGCACGCGACGCCCGCTCGCGCCGGGGCTCCGACCCCGGCCGCCCGCGATCGATAGGCTCCTGTATTATTCACACCCCTGTCGTCTAATTGCGATGGGAACTGGAACACATTTCGTTCGGGACACCTGTTCGACAGAGCACTTTTCGGACGCCCGCGGGCGGCGATCTCCCGTCCGTCCTCGACAACCGCGTCGAATGCGTCCTCGTTGTAGATCTGTAAGCCACTCGCGATTACGTTTTATTAAACTTTTCGTTGATGAAACTTGTGTTTATTCGTGTATAAATACGACAACGCCAGATGCGCGAGCTGTCAAAAGATCGACAATCAACCATAGACACGGAGCCGAGCGGTATGCGGGCGTGTTGTCGACTACGCGCACGCGAATCAACAGAATAATCGAGTCAACTCACTCGATCGAGCGGGGGATCGTCCGACCCGCGACGCAGCGACTGCCTTGATGCCTTCGGCGGTCGGTCGGTCATAGGATGTGGGGTTACGCATGGGGCGTGAGAAAATAAAGTGTGGGAAAGAGTGGGCGTTCGCGGGCGGCGGCGCGGCGTAGTAAAACATTTGATATGTTGTAGTGAACCGAACACATATTTACGAACGCGGTGCGCCCAGTAGCGTTCGTTTCGTATTGTCGATGTGTGCGGGCCGGGTACGTTTTGAGCTCGCGAAGCAAAGAGGTTCCGATGTGTGAGGAAGACCGGCGATTGACCGGAGATCTCGTGGGAATCGACCTTTGTTATGTACACTGCTATATACATTAGTATAAACAAAAAATCTATTCTGGAATTTAATCGCACGCGATGGGAGTCACTGGACTGTGGCGACTGATCGAGCCAGCCGGCAAGCCAGTACCGGTGGAAACATTGGAAAACAAGGTGTTAGCAGTCGGTAAGATAACAGCTGATTAGCAGATGTTAAGTTACTTAATTGATATAATACTAATTATTAATCTAATGTTTACAATTTGTGCAGATATATCAATATGGTTGCATCAAATGGTGAAAGGTTACCAAGACGCGAAAGGAGCCCCGCTCCCAAACGCACATCTTATGGGCTTGTTCCAACGCCTTTGCAAACTGTTGTACTTTAGGATTAAACCAGTTTTTGTATTTGATGGTGGCTTTCCTGATTTGAAAAAGGAGACAATTGTAAGTTACTTATAAATTTAGATTTTATTAAATTAAGTTGGTTGGCAACTAACCAAGATTCTTGGCAGGTGTTCAATAATGTTAGAAAACCACCAATTTGTGGATTAAATTGTCCAGCAAAGAAGTACCTACCTGGGTAAAGGAAAATAAGTTTGATTTGAGTTGACCTACTTACTTAACTGTCTACTTATTTTTGTTGAGGTAATTATCAGCTCAACATATATGTATTGTTATTTAATATTTAAAAATATCAACCTATACTTAAGCTTTGAAGGTGTATTGTTATCAACCAAAGTATTTCAGGCCAAGCGACAAGATCACAAAGCAAAATACAATTCAGAATCGGAAAGAATAAAAAGGGAACTTGCTTTATTGTTGAGCAAAAAGACAGCGGTGAACAGTCTGCTAGGCAGACAGATATCACCAAAACAAAGCACCAGTAATACCAGTCATGATGATGATCTGTTCAAATTACCAGCTTTGCCAGAACGGGATGAAGAAAGTGAATCTGAGTAAGTTTCCTAAATATGTTGGTTCCGTTACCGAACTCCCTCCCTTCCAATTCCTCTGTCCCATTCCCCTTCAGATCAACAATGTCTGCAGTGCCTTTGGTAATGCAAATAAGCTATGGTAACTGTTTATATGTTTGCGGTTTTGTATAAAAAATAAATTGATACAAAAGTGATACCTCACCCAGCATAGATAATTAAATAAATAAGGTCTTGCTACGATGCAGTAAAGTGCAATTCAGATTGCAGTGTTGCAACCCTGAAATTATATTGACCTACAAGGGTTTCTCATCTATAGTGTAACTCTTTATCTTGACTGACACGCATCTTGGCTACGGGTTGAGTGGGTCTACCAAGGCGAAGCCGGTGATGTACTTGAAGCTTCGGTCCTCAAATACGGAGTGGGGTTAGGTACACTTTTTCATTACTTACACTAGAGTTAGTAGGTATCTATATCCATTTTATCTATAGCACTTAACCTTTCAAACCTAGTGGGTAATTATTAGATGTTTCCAGGTCTGAAGATGAAACGTCAAGTGGGTCTATTGTTGACCTGCACTCAATGGATATTGAATCAGAAAATTTTAAGAACAAATCTGTGAAAGAGAAGTATGATTTATTGATAGAGTTAAAGGAGACAAGGAAAATGAATTCATGGGGAAGACTCCATGAGTTACCAAAGAAAAGCGATACATTTTCGGACTTTCAAGTAAGCATAGATAAAACTCATTAAATAGTAAGTACTTACTTATAAATTAGATAAATATTTCGGAATATTTTTATTTTAGATGCAAAGGTTACTAAAAAGACGCAAAGTCCAAGAATGCCTAGAAGAAACTGAAAAGGAAATGGGTGATAGTGGGATGTCTTTAAACGAATTAGAATCTTTACTTAATGAAGAAGGTATTGATACAAAAATTGATAGCATCCCCACTCGGCGTATCGCATCCAATGAAACAACGAGATTTTTGTTCATTAAGGATGTCAAACAGGCACTGGCTCAGGCTAGAAAGAGAAAAGAGGGAGAAAATAAACCCGGAGTTAATGATATTAACGAAAACGCTGCCACAGATAATCCAAAACAAAATCATGAATTAGAAGATGATCTTCAAAAAGCAATTAAAATGTCTTTAGAATGTGTAGATGACCAGAATGTGAGCGCCACTACATCTAAAACTGATGATTCTTGGACGTCTTGCATGACAGACTCTGAAGATGCGTATTCCTATGATTCTGAGGAAGATGATGGATATGAACACCCAGATAACATGTCCACAGCCAAAGCTTACATTATGCAATACAGTGATTTCACTCACAAGGCCATTAAGGATCTTGTATCTAAAAAGAGGTCAAGTAAAAATAAACAAAAAGTTTCTAAAGTGGACCAAATATTAGAAGAAATTAATAATGAAAAATCTGTAATTGATGACAACGTCGAACTATCGTCTAGTGATGAGGATTGCATTGAAGTTAAAACAAGAGATCAAAGTATTGAAAGAACATCGCAAAATACTTTTGAATCAAACTCGTCGACATCTAAAGAGTTTGAGTCACAATCTAATAATAACTTGGATTCAACACAAGCTTCTGTAGTATGTATAGAGAATCAACAAGATATCATTACTCTCGATTCGAGTACAGAGGAAAAAGCAAATGAAATAGAACTAGTTAATACCAGCATTAAACAAGATCCAGATTCTAGTGCTTTAAATTTTGAAGAAGTATTAAAATCTGAAGTTACTGTACCAAAGCCACAAATTAAAAAGTTTGAAATAGGTTGTATTGAAAGTAAAATCGAATCTGATTCCAGTGAAAGTGAATTTGAAGAAGTACCTGAGATAGATAAACCAAATAAACCAATTGTAGAATTAACATTAAATATGGGCGATGCTCCAGATGACGATATATTTGCTGATATTTTTAAAGAAAATAATACAACAGTAATGATAGAAAATAAAGCTATCATAGATAAAGGAACATCCATCGATTCTATAAATAAGAATATTAATAAGGTTCTAGATCATGATGAAACCCAGTGTAATAAAGTTAAAGTAAATTCTGAAACAAAAGAAGACTCACTTTGTAATATTTCAGAAAACCCACCAACATTAGTTACAAACAGAACTGTGAATAATGAAAATAGCAAAGTAGAAGTTATTGAAAATAAATTACCCAATGCAAATCCAACAAAGGATAAGGGCGAAAATATTATTAAACAATCTGAATCTAAAAGCACTTGTGAAGTAATTGCTAATCCTATAGAAGTTTTAAATACCGAGAAACTTACTACCCTAGTTGAAGAAATGCAAAATGAGGAACAAAACTTACTGCAGGAGAAAGGTCGCTTGGATCGTATAGGAAGAAACATAACAGAACAAATGACAAAGGAAGCTCAGGAACTGTTACAAATATTTGGCATTCCTTACATTGTTGCGCCGATGGAGGCGGAGGCGCAGTGTGCCTTTCTCGAAAATGCCAAGTTAACGGATGGTACAATTACAGACGATAGTGATATTTGGCTATTCGGTGGCAGGACTGTGTACAAGAACTTTTTTAACCAAAAGAAGCATGTTTTGCAGTTTTTGTCTGAGAGAATTGAGAAGTCATTTAGTAAGTATTCACGAAATTTGGTCCTATGAACAAAATTACTTCAAAAGCTTCTGTTAAACTGACCTGCTGGCTGTCGTGTAGTAATACCCGCGGTAATACCCAGCATTCCAGGACAATCGATACCAATGTTTTAGATTCGAAATCATCTGCAATGCTTTTTTTCAGATTTGACTAGGGAGCAACTAGTATTATTAGCTTTACTGGTCGGAAGTGACTACACAACTGGCTTAAGTGGGGTAGGTCCTGTCACTGCCCTGGAGATTCTAGCTTCATTCCCGTTCAACAAGAGGCAGCTACTTAGCGAGACTTCAAAGCAAGCAAAATACACTGAGATAGTGAAAGGATTGCAGGAGTTCAAGCAATGGGTCCGAGCTGGCAAAAGGACTGATAACATTAGTCTCAAAAAGAAATTAAAGAATGTTAATTTGACTGATGATTTTCCCAGTCTGCGGGTAAGTTTTTTAAAACATTAACTTTTTAATAAGCTGAATTATCAGCTCTAGGACATGCACTTTTCCTCACGATGTTTTCCTTCCCAGAAATTACCGTTCCTCAGCTCTTTATACATTTTAAGTTAGCTACATATTTAATTGTGTTCGTTTTCTAGGTGGTCCAAGCATATTTAGAACCAAACATTGAAGAAAGTGAGGAAAAATTTTCGTGGGGCGAATTAGATCTTACTATTTTGAGAGATTACACGAAAACTAAGTTTGGTTGGTCACAGAACAAATTTGATGAAATCATAAATCCAGTTTTGAAAAGGATGCTAGATAGAAAGACGCAAAGATCAGTACAGGACTTTTTCAGAAGGAAAGTGGGATTTCAATCTTTAGAGGATCAAATGAGCAAAAGAGTCAAGGCGGCTGTGCAACGAATGGGTCCAGAAAAACCACTTGAAGGAGGCAATTCAGAAATTGTCGAAGAAAATAAACCAGCTCGGAAGAGGAAAGTCACAAAAGGTAAAAATAATGTTAAAAATCAAGCTGAAGCGGGACCTTCCTCTAAGCTAAAGAAGGAGAGCAAAGGCATACTTGGAATTCATGGCGTCAAAGCAGTATCACAAATAAAAGATGGCAAAACAGAGTTTGAAATTAAAATACCGAAGTCGGATAGATTCCAAGAAATCATTCCGCAAAGAGAGAAAGACAAAAATAGTTTGTTGCAGAATAAAATGAAGGCCATTGAAGTGTTCAGGAAAGCAAATATCGACAGAAGAAAGAAGATTTTTAAAAAGAAGGCGTTACAACCGAAAGATAAGGCTGAACTTTCGGAAAGTGATAGTAACTAAAAGCTGTGCCCCGTGACTGCGTGCGCGTAGATAAAAAATATTTCTTAAGAGTTTCTAGAGCTCAAAAGCAATACTCGTAACTTTTAAAGTACATAAGCCTCATAATTTCAGAGATGTAGTGATAAGTGATCTCACATTTTTTCTTTTTAAATAAAACGCGTCTTTTAAAATAGTAAATTTATTATTTACAACAACTAAGCATATTTTAAAAATAGTGGGTATAAATGAAATAAAGTTACAATTAAATCAAATTTTCGTAATAAGCACACGATACATAACATTAAAGTAATGGTTTATGGATTTGTTAAATATAAATAGATGAAAAGAAATACAATAATGTGCTGTAATAATAATAAATATTCACAGGGTTGAACTAGTCGCTTTCTCAACTTGATGAAATCTGAAACATTCATACTCTATTTCATCCGAATACAAAATCTCACTTAAATTGCACATAATATACGAGGAAAAGGAATCACATAAGCACATCGATAATAAGTACTATTTCAGCTAGTCAAATATGTGTAGTTTTATATCCTAACTATACACTATAAAGTGCAGAAAATAACATAAATGATTAAATAATAAACAAGTCGATTGAAACTTCATTTTTCATTCGCAAAAAACTTACACAACTACCGACTAAAGGTGCGCACACATTTATGAAAACTTTTGTTTGATGCCATTTTGCGCTTTCATATTTCATCTTGTCGTCCGACTGAACTTACGATCTGTTTATTTAGGAATCTAGAAAAAAAAAACAGCTGTAGCTGAACCAACGCTCGGGAACAGCACGACAAATAAATCATCTAATTTGAGAGCGCTATTATAATTATATTTATTTAACTCCATATTAATAGTTAATTTGGAGAACTATCAATTAAAGGATCTAAAAATAAACAGACAATTAAAAGACGCACGCGAGACCTAAGTTATTTTCGTTATAATTTTTTATACAATTAATCACATTGCGTACGGCAGTCTCTCACTAGTCGCCGTTATTATAATCATTAAATATTCTTAGTTTTGAAAAGACGACACTTGTCGTAGGCCATTGTATTGGCACGTGGTTTCCAGTGTCCACTGTAACACGACCGACGACGTAATGGTTGTATGTATAATTGCCTTTATACATCTATAAATTACAAGTTTCGATTTGGTTCTCTCTGATTCTCTCAGATTTGTTGGACAGCGAAAAAACGTCTGTAGAAAAACTGCTGACGAGTGTAATATTATTTTCGTTTAGCTCTTTCCTGTATTGGTCTCCTTAAAAAAAATACACAAATGACCTGTTTTACGATTCCGGTTATATAAAAATAAATCACCAAGTTCACGCAGTTTACTACCAATAAATTCCGCAACATGGCCGAAAAATCTAGCTTATATAAAAAAAAAGAACTGTCATGGCGAGAATACACCATAAAACCGTCAACATCACAACGGACACCGCACCGCAGCAGCGCCAACACGTAACTTAACCTAATTAATCTACTTTTACCACGCTGTATATCTTCCTAACGAACCAGAAACACGCAATAAAACCTATGGTGCCGGTCAGTAGGAAGAATAAGAAGACCATGATAAGCGTGTACCCGAAGTAGAGGAAGGTTGATGCGGCGTCCTCGATATTCAACTTGGTGACGAAGTAATGGCAGCAGTAGATGAAGAGATAGCCGGCCGTCGAGCCCGAGCTCAGGAACGCGCGCCACCACCAGTGGTAGTCCTCGGCGCAGAGATGGAAGTAGCAGAGCAGGATCGTGGTCTCCGAGCACGTTATAACGAGGATCACAAAGACGAGGAACAGGAATCCGAACATGTAGTACATCTGGAAAAACATTTTTCATTCATTCCAACAGATGAATACTAATTCGCTACCTATCTACTCAAATTTTCTCATTAGCTGTTTAAGACGTCCTTAATAATTATTTATCATATTTTGTATGGCGCGTCAAAAGCAGTTCTCGAACGGTTCCGTTCCGAGTATTCAGCGGTAAATCTCAACTTTAAGACTGGGGCCGCATCAGTAAGGCCATTGCGATGCAAAATTGATTTAGTAAATTGGCTAAAAAAATCCCTGAACTACAGTAAATAAAATGTTTTACCTATAGTCAACTATATTAGAGGCAGTGCTAGCAAGGAATATGATCCCTAAAATAAGCAGTCAGTGAAAGTGTCAATATGATATTACAAATGCAATGTTTTCGCTCATAACTGCTTGACTGACTGTTTGCCGATTTTGTTTGTATTAAAATATATAATGTACCTGGCTAGACCACAGGGAGTTGAGTATAAAGAACAGCTGAATGAAGATGCAGCCGAAGGGCAGTACACCGCCCATCACGATGCCAGGTATAGGCTGCGTGTACAGCGACTGCTCAGGGATCTGGCGCGGGATCTGGTTTGTGCGCACCGGGTGGTCCAGGATCTAAGGAAATCAATATATTTTAATGGCAACACAAACATAAATAATTACTCATAGGTAGGAATGAAATTTTTGCCTCAGCAACGATCGACATTAACGAAAAATAAGCGCTTTCTATCGGTTGTTCGTTCGGAAGTGAAGATTTCCAAAATTAGTATATGCTTTTTAAGGTGTGAAACAAGATAATTGGTAAGTCATGAAGTCTATATAGTAGGCTTACCCTCTTTCTAAATCCGAAGTAAGCTCCAATGAAGGTCAGTGGTACGGAGACGCCGAACCAGAGAGCCAGCAAAGCGACGAGGGTCGAGAACGGCACCGACGCTGACGAGCCCTTACCCCACAGCACCAGGTTCATTATGAAGAACAGCGAGAACACCACGCTGCAAATTAACGTTCCAATTCACACTAACTGCAAATGTTTATTTGTGGGTAGGTTGCTTGTTGTAAATTATAATGAGTTATGAGGGGGTCAAAAGTGGCTCCAAATGATTACACACGGTGCCGCTCGCCAGTTCTGTATGCTTGAACTTGGCTTGACACGCTACCGCGTGTCTAGATATGCACTACAATTAAATTTCAAAATTTGGAATTATCAGGTGTAGTTACCTACCTACCATTTTTTGCGATAATTTAATTGGTATGTATGAAGCCTTGATGAGATTAGCAAGAAAATCGAGTAAAATAAGCTGTATTTATTACAAGATGGTATTTTTTATATTTCCCTGAATGATGCCAATTTCTGGTCAATTGAAACAGTTTTCCTCAAGGTAAAGTGTATAAATATTATATTTGACATGATATCTAATCACACATTCCTCTTACGTTTACCTCGAGGGAATTCGACATTTGGGGATACAAAGTATGTACTCTTTAGCCCAAAATATTGAATTGCCTAGACTATGTAGTCTAAAGTTAATTATTAACAAGTAATTGGTACATAGACAGGTTACAATCAAGAGAAGAAACAATAAACATATTTACGGTATAAATTATCAAGGTATTGTTAAATATGAATAGGTGCTAGATTATTTGTACACCTGCATTACCAATGTCCACATATAGTCGTACAACATAAGCCCCGTAAATAAAGCATTAATGAATTACAATGCATGTAATGATAGGCGATGAAGAGTATAATATTTTATTCCAGTGTTTACGCTACCTCCATACCATCAATCAAATCTGATTTATCATTATAACTTCATCCTCAGTCAAACACATTTTCACATTTGGACCTTTTGCAAAATGGAACCAACGCACATGCACTACTGTAGACCAAAACCAACCTTGTGTTAGTGGTTCTAGGTTGAATTCTGTTTGCAGAAGTGTGTGTGGCTTGGTTCCATTTTGCAAAAGTAGGTCCATTTATGAAGTACTAGCGACCCGCCCCGGCTTTCCATGGGTATTTTTATCAATGTTTCTCTACTATATTATGCATGTATTATATGTACATATAAATCTTCCTCTATCTCTTAAAAAAACCGCATCAAAATCCGTTTTAAAGATCTAAGCCTGTCTTAAGTTTAAAGTCATGCGGTTTTATACTATTTTTTTTTTAAATGGGACTAGTGCCGCCACACACTCCCACCACTGTAACTCCTGTAAGCCAGGATCGACAATGGTGACGAATAGTGATGTCAAGGTTTGACCCTCGACGAGTCCCAGGGAAAAGTTAAATTGTCTTGGAACCTGCACGAATTTAATTGAAAGAAATAATAGGAGGAGTTGGAAGAAGATATTTCCACTTCCCTCCGGTGCAAAGCCGGAGACAAAAAATAGCTGGTATGGGCTGATTGCCATAGAAACAAGACTGTTACAGCTGATTGAAGACCAGTTGTAGTGATATAAATCCAATAGAGACTACTGCAACTAGCACTCACCCAGGGCACACCATTGACGTCAGCAGTATGTTGCTCTTCCACCGCCTGCCTCCGAAGCTCTTGTAGATCCTGGCGCTGACGTAGCCGGCGGCGGCGCCCAGCAGCACCCACGCGACCAGCGCGCACGTCATCAGCGCGCCGCGGTTGGCGGGGGACAGAAAGCCCAAGCACGCGAACGCGAGGGTCACCAGGGTCATGCCAAACACCTGCAGATGACCACAAATTAGAATCCTTGGTGCAGGACTGTCTGGCCATCCTTATGCATCTACACCACAGATATAGATTTACATAGATAACGCAAGTATCAAATTTGTATTGAAACCAAGCGTATTTTTAACACCTACTGTGACGTCATTAGTGACGGGAAATCCAAACCGATTCAAAGACACTGATGCCGCCGATGCCCCTCCGCCCTCTACGATTCTCTCGCTCATACTCATATTTTTTATATACTGTAGTCGCACGGACTGTAAGTTAGCGGCGACCAACCTTGACGCTTGGTCGGGGTTTCGTACACGCGAAGTACATGCATTTGTGTTATCTATGTAAATCTATATCTGTGGTCTACACCATCGATAATATACACGAGTACCGCGCGTATCTCGATTTATATGACAGCATTGACATTACCGGGGTAGTAAAACCTTTGGATGGCAGTCTAGATTGAAAATGTAATCCCTGGATGTCTGATGACGACGACGAGGACCAATCGCAGCCGGATTTGGCTCTTCGCCGCCGCCGGATGCTCCCCAGCAGATCCTTGGTCTGTCTCACACGCATTGATGGCAAGCAGTTTGATGCATGTTACAGTCCCTCACTCTCCCTATCTTACTCCCCTTTAGGTCGGCAACGTCCGTGCAATGCCTATGGTATCGCAAGCATCTATAGGCTACAGTAACTGCTTAATATCGGGCGGGCGAGCTTAACATCGCTCGCCCGCCTGATATTAAGCAGTTACTCGGGCGGCATCAAGCGCTTATTCGCCTACCCTAAGTTTATCGACCCCCAACCCCCTCCCGATTCGCGCAACTACCGCAGGAAAGAAAAGAAGCTTCAGGAATCAATAATCTTATATCTAACTAGATTATTATATCTGATAGAATGGTATTGTTACCTGAGATCCGGAACCCAGGAAAACTGCAAGGAGCATACCACGACGGGGTGGTCTGAACACGTCTCCGTGAACCAACTTCCAGCCGAATTCCTCCTGCATAAAATACTTAAATGACGGTTGTGGCGGCAAGCTGTAGCTAATTGAGTAAAACCTATACAAGGGTAGACTCGACGGGGGTTAGTACCACTGTTTAAGGTGATGGCGCCTGTCTAGCCCGCGAAATTCAAAATTTTCGAGTATTTTTATAGTTTATCCAAAATCTGAAAACATTTAAGACAACATTTTGTGATTTGCGACAAACATATGCAGTGCGTTTATTAATACATTTATTTTACTCTAAATATTATCACGGTGGATATGATACTAGTTAATCACTAAATATACATAAATTGCCAGATTATCTGGATAGCTGTCGTTCTTGAAATGTTTTAGAGTAAGTTGGATATATTAATAAATGCACTGCACACGGCCTTTGCCGCGAATTACAAAATGTGCCTTTTATTATTGTCAAATTTTGAAAATGTTCTAAAAAACCTCAAAAAATTTGAACTTTGCGGGCTAGATGCGCGCTTTAGCCTTAACAGAAGATAGTCGTATAGCAGCTATTATAGTGAGTGAGTGAGCGAGTGAGAGAGCCAGAAAACCAATCCCCTTCATTCCCCTCCCCTACCTCTGACCCACTCCCTTTCAGGACGGCAATGTGAGAACCTTTGGTATTGCCAGCATCTACAGGTTAAAACAGAAAGGTTATACTTTTTTTCAAAACTTAACTTTGTAATTCTAAAACTATCAGCTTTGGAGGAAACTTGGAAAACAAAAGGAGTTACAGGGATACAGCTGTGGACAGATTTCATAAGTCCACAAAACCTTTACTAGGTACTTCAACTGTCCCACAAAGACGATAGTTGTAGATTTGCAAAGTTAAGTTGCAGAAAAAATAGAATACCCTTTCTGTTTCACCTAGTATAGGCTACATCAACCACTTAATATCGGGCAATTCATATGCCTGTCTGTTGACCTTGTTATGCAAAAAAATAGCCAATGAATCAAGAGTTAAGAGGGAGATAAGTTACGTCCGTTACATATCTGAGGCGGAAAGAGATAGACAAATGGGTCGAACTCACGTTAGAACCAATTCGTTTGGTAACTAGCCGCCCACACAATCCAAACGCATTTATCAACGCACTGATTAAGGTGACGATTTTGGGGAAACAAAACACCTCTATTATCTATCTATCTACTATATAAAAATAAGTCGGGTTTTCCTTCCTGACGCTATAACTCTAGAACGCACGAACCGATTTCCATGGTTTTGCATTCGTTGGAAAGGTCTCGGGCTCCGTCAGGTTTATAGCAAAGAAAATTCAGGAAAAATTTCAACAGAACGCGGACGGAGTCGCGGGGCACAGCTAGTATAACATAAAAATTAATCTCTATTTCCTTGGTCTTGGCTTGGATTTCACTAATTCTTTTTTTGTTATGTTTATTATTGCCAGGAGGAGATTCTTATGAAAGAAACAATTTAGAAATGAGAGCGGAACAATTCGAATTCTATATTCAAAGTTAAGACAGGACAACGTCTGTCGGGGCAGCTAGTCATAAATAAATAACACCAAACTAAATGAACCTTATCCCATAGGTACCATACAATGAACTAAACAAGCGCGATTTCAGTGAATTACAAGACTACCAGGGGTATTTTAATCATTCGAATCAATATCCATTACTTTGAAAATTATTTAACCGTTTGTAATCTCGACATATTTATTATATAACATTCAAATATTTTCCAAATGAAATGTTATTAAATTGACGAAATTAGAGGCGTTTAAAGTTTACGAATCCGTTTCCGATATTAATTCGAATGATTTAAAATACGCAAGGGTAAATTATGAAAATACTATTTCTGAATTTTGCCGTCATGGAAATCGATCCACTAATTGGTTGTCAAATGACTATACTGATGGTACAATGCCTATAACAAGTAGTGTGTATTTAAGAGTTTCTTACCTGCGCATCTTCACCGCACTCCATCTGATTGTATCTCGCGATATCCTTGTACAGTGTTCTCAACAGAATCATAGCAACCATACCGCTTAGGAACAGCACTATGACCAGGGAGTTGAGGATAGAGAACCATTGGATATTGGTCTGCTGCATAGACTCCAAGATGTAATCCCATCTGGAGGACCATTTGATAGTGTTGTTCTTGATGAACGTGACTCGATATGTGTAAGTGATGTTGAAAGTCTGGCCTGGCTCCAGGTGTCCGGGTATCTCTAGAGGGTAACGGCGCTCGCGGCAATCCAAGTTATTTGATCCTGAATGCTTGATACTGGCTGGCCTGGCCTGTAGAAACATTTATATAATAATAACTAAAATTGAAAATTTAGAAAACCCCTGATGTGGCAACTTTTTAAACTACATAAGAGCTGATAATTTTCAAACAGCTGAACCGATTTTCATGAAACATAGCTAAGAACACTCTCACCTATCTAACAAAAAAAACAAAATTGAAATCGGTTCATCCGCTTGGACGCTACGATGCCACAGACAGACACACAGATACACAAATACACATGTTAAACTTATAACACCCCTCTTTTTTGTCGGGGGTTAAAAATAGGGGTTGAAGAACTGTTAGCTAGTTATTCGCTGCCCGAATCATGATTGGATCTGGATTTAACACTACTAAACTGCATAGAGAAATATTAGAATCAAAACGGATAGAATGTACTACGAAAGATTTTATCGGAGGTGAGGTCTTTTTACTAGAATGTTTTGATTATCTTGTATTAGTTACGTACCTTAGCAGATATAATACGGCCTCCGTTTTCCCTCAGCGCGACTCCCCATTCCTCATTGTCGCCGCTGTGGTAAGTAATCTCCAGGTCCACGTGGTTGAACAGATAGTATGTACCCATTCGGCTGGTACGGGCATCTACTATGGGAGTGCATGTGTCCTATAAAGTAATAATTAAAAAAAATGATTGATAAAAATGTACTACTTAGTATTACAAGATTTGACGCCTATTTACTTCCTATACCAATTTTGGAACGAAGTTCCTTATCGCGTGTTGCGAAAGGGGGCTAGACGGAAAAAATTAAGACTGGAACGACACATTTTTCGCTATATGTGCGGCGTGCGCGTGTTTATCTGTATGTCTCTCTCTCTCTCTTATAGAAAGCAAGCCAGTTATTTTCGTTTCGTCTTTCTATTTCGCATTGAACAGTGTGGTGTCGCGACGATTATTTTTGTTGAGTGTATACAGGTTCTTTGTACATAATAAATAATAACAATAATGAATCCTGACAGTGTTTCTGCATAAGTTCCGGATATTGCAACTTTGTTCCATTAGGGTGTCCCTTGACACCTCTCAAGTTTTTTTTTATCATTTATGGATTCAGAAATGTTTTAAAGATAATTTTGTATCATCAATATAATTAAAGTTTTAACATAAATATATAGCTACACCCACAACACAAGGGTATTGATAAGGTGCTTGTTAATGTAATGAATTTAGTGATAAGTTTTGTCTAAATGGAAAAATGTAATTAAAGTATGTTTTAGCTAAATTAAAATGTTATTCCTTATTTGATAACAAGCCTTACATTGACTATGATAAATGTTGAATTTTTCACTATTTTTGAGTCAAAATAATAAGCACAGAACAAAGTAAATTTGTTTTTGTCATTATTTTGTTTAATTATTATTTCTTGGCCTACTTACATGATCAATAATGTGTAGCAGAGAGAGCACATTATTGATCATGTAAGATGTATATTTCAATTATTTATTTATTTTAGGTTACTTTATGATAGTTCTCCATATTCTGAGGCCCGCTTAATTATGAATAAGGCTATTCAAGAACTATACATTACATAAAACTACAACCCACTGGTATAGGACGCTCGGTCAATTGGATACATTATACACATGAGCTGGAGCTCATAACGGGTAATATGGTGGACACATACTCCAGATGAAAGGCACCAACAAAACAGTCCAACAACCTAAAGTAGGTATCAGTTTTTAGAAGTGTTATATATTAAGCTGGTACTTTTTTTCTTATATATTAAAATAAAATAATTGATATAGGTAGATAGATAAAAACTGTCGGTACATTTTATGCTACCAAGCAATAAACATGTTCACTCCTGTACTGTGGTATTCTTGTACACATTAAGAAGGAAGTAATTCACGGCATTCATTATAACTGTAACATTTGCAGGGGCAATCACAATTAGTTATAAGCCTTACAACTGAGGGAATAAGGAAGAATGGAGTTACTCACCATATCCTTGCGCACTTGGCAGCCCATAGGGAAGCCAGTGCTGCAGAAAGTCTTGCCCCCCTCGCCGACCAAGTAGCACCATGTCACTGGCATGTTGTCCAGGATCCAATGGTGTTGGTAAGAGAGAGCCATGCCCATCTTCAGCAGATTCAGCCTCTTGGTAGAGTCTGTGTCCGAGCCTTTATATGTCTTCCTACAAACCTCTTGACATTCCACATTTTTGAGAAATTCGAGTTTGTAAGGACTCGGTCGTATTCGTTCACCGAAAACCACCTGACCGAGGTTCTCAACCGGTGACTGACCATCATTAGGGAGACAAAAATCAAAATGGTGATATTCGAACGGAATCACCGATTCTTCTGTGTTCAATCTGTTCACGAATAACGGAATTTCGGTCTGAAATATTACAAATTGATTTTAAAACCAGTAATTGCTTTTTAGATTATGGTTATTTGTTTTCGTTATCGTATTTTTATACCTATTTCACTGTATGTGACGGAAATAGGAGTAATTTTGTAATTACCATCCGAAACACGATAATATTAAGTAGAGATGTATAATATTTCTGACCTAGGTACCTACCTGCCTAGGCTAGGAATATTAATTTAGCTTTGTCAGAGCACGACAATGTCGGCGAGATAGGTGATGAATATAAACAATTGTCTAGTAACAAGTAGTGATTACTGACCTTGCACGTTTGCTTGCTATCATCGCTGGCTTTACAATAGTTCACGGGAGCCAAGCCAGGTAAATAGAATGCACGGATAGGCGTTGAAATCAGCAATGCCCAAACACATAAAACCAACGACATGGTGTGATGTTATTGCACGACTTCCGTTGTCAATTACTACAAAAACTTCTGTAATTTTTTAACCGCTTCTACTGAAAACTATGAGTTCATGTTTTAAAATGGTATAGAACAATTCAGAGAGGAATAAATCCGATTTTTATGATATTTCGGCAAATTTTATTTTGCCTGCGCACTCGGAAACGTCACCAATGACTATGTTGCCAGTTGCCACGATAAAAAAAAATTTTTGTACTGCCAATGAAAAAATAAAAACGAAAAATAATAATATGATTGGCTATAAAAATGATATTGTTGGGTCCATCTGTGTGTCCTTCGCGCTAATTATAAAGTAAGGCTCTTTAAGGTCGGTTTTGGCCCATAGGGCCAAGCGGGATACTATTGAATGAGTACGTTACACTATCAAGTATCTATACTAGTGATGTACGAATGTTGGATTTTTCGCGAACGCGAATGCGAATGCGAGTATTTATCTCCAACATTCGCCAATGCATGCAATGCATGCAATGCGAATGTTGACTTTCAAATAAAGGGCGCGCAAAGGTTAAGTACACATGTTGACATTACGCGTCGTACATGTTTAAACCGAATATAGCCGAGCCTCACAGACCCCTAATTTATATTATAACTCTGTGCTGAGCCCATATATCATTTTAGGATATAAAAACTCTTTGCTAAGATTTTACAAAATGTAAAGTTAAAAGCACTATATGCGGTACAATGAGACCCAATTGACGAGCAAGTGTGTTAAAAATAAAATATAATTCTTATGAGTTGTATCAAAATTCCATGTCCATCAAAAACATTCACCAAACATTCGCATCGTTTCTTGCGAATACGAATGCGAATGTCAAAAAATATGGGAATAAATGCGAATATTCGTTCATCACTGTGGTTCATCACTAATCGATACTAGTAATGATTAATGTGTCGACAGTCATTAAAAAAAACACACTATAATAGCTATATATAACTGCTCGTCTATACATCTATACAAATAAATAAAATTGGAGTGCCTGTTTGTAATATCAAAATAACACCTTTTCACTAAATGCATATGAAAGTACATACGACACCTATAGCAAAAACGCGATTGTAAACATTTTTGTCTGTCTGTCTGTCTGTCCGTGTGCCTGTCTGTGTGTTTGTTCCGGGTAATCTCCGAAACGGCTAGACCGATTTTGACGGGACTTTCACTGGCAGTTAGCTGATGTTATAGGGAGTAACTTAGGCTACTTTGATTTTAGAAAAGCAATTAGGGTTCCGCGTAAAAAAATAAAAACACATGAAATCAGAGAGTATCTCCGTAACGGCTGGACCGATTTCGAGGGACTTTCACTGGTAGATAGCTGATATTATAAGCAGTAACATAGACTACTTTTATTTTAGAAAAACAATATATAAAAAATGGGTCCTGGCACGTGGGCTCAAAACGCGGGAGCGTGCGTTTTTGCTAAGTTAAATTCCACGCGGACGAAGTCGCGGGCTCAGCTAGTCATCAATAGTATTTATAAGGGTTTCCGATAGGTAGGTTCGCGATAGTTAGACAACACTAATCGATTTTCATCGTGCAACGTGCATCGTCCGTGCCCTTGGCGGGACGCCAAGCCTTTTTTCACAGACGAATTACTTAGAGAACAAGTTGCCTTATGCTTATTATTCATAGGCTTAATAGGCTTCAGTTTTAGGGTGGCTACGCCTGCAGGTCTACAGCTGTACGTAGCGGAACCTACGTTTAGGTAAAAAGCGTGGAATGATGTAAGTAGGTAAGTAGGTATTTACCAGTAAGTAAAAAAAATGTTTGTAATGGGATAGGTATGTGTTGTAATAATTTTATTTGGTGATACAAGAAACATTAGAAAACATTGTATGCGGCATGCATTACATTACACAAGGGAAAAGTATGATGCCGACTATTCGAGTGGCAATTGTCGTCGTCGCAGCGAGCTCTTCTCCACCAGGCTGCCGGTGTCTTCTTCCAAGGAGATGCCGCGCGCGAAGGCGGAGATGAGGCCAAGTGCAGGGCCGGGCTGGTCAGCCGGCACCATGTGGCCGGCGCCGCGGACCATCACTTCTGTCAGGTTTGCCGCTATTCTGTAGTACCTGGTCGAGGAAAAATCGGTAGTTAGGGGAGAGTGGGTAAGGGTGGATCAGGAGCCACAGTGAATACACTGTCATATCTGTCTCTGTTTTGGTCTCACAAAGATAGATAATGGACAGGCACAAGCTATTTGCATTACCTCCGCGCTGAACTATTCCCCGCTGCGTTACCATAGGAGGTGTTCACGTGACCACGGTAAGTATGTGTACAAAGTGAGTACGAAAGTAGTTTTTTTACGTCTTTTCAAAGTCTTTTTCTTTTTCAAAGAATAGGTACCTATATTATTTTCCTATCACAGTGAGTATTTCTATTGTTCATTTACCTAAGTACTTATTGAATTGTTTTTCCCGAAACGTACCTACTTACGTTCGTTTTTTCTTTGCAATTTTATTTTCGTTAACAGTTAATGGGTATCAGTGGTTTATTTGATTTTGGGTCACAGCGGATAGCAATTCATCGTAGGTATTCCATGGAGGCATAGGTACCTACTTGAATTTCTTTGGCATAGTAACGCATTATTTAATATTGTTCTTTTTTAAAAATGCAACGAAACCGCGAGCCGTCCATCCACTGGACTGCTAACCCTGAGGTTATGCAGCAGGCTAAGTAAATTGGACAGATATACACAGATGTTTATCTCATAGATAACGCAAGTGCATGTCCTTTGCGTGTCCGAAACCCCGACCAAACGTCAAGGTTGTTTGCCGTTAACTTGCAGTCCACGCGACTACAGATATAAAAAATATGAGTATGAGCGAGATAATCACTTGAGAGAATCGTAGCGGGCGGAGAGGCATCGGCGGCATCGGTGTCTTTGAATCGATTTGGATTTCCCGTCACTAATGACGTCACAGAATTGTTGTAGTTTATTATTATTATAATGTCACATATTATGGATTATTTTAAAAACAAGAGACTGGCGTCATTTTAGAAAGGAAATAATAAGCCGAAGATAAAATGTGGTTCACTGTTACCCACTCTCCTACTTATTTAAGAGTAGTTCACAAGGGATGCTTCTTTCAAAGACTCGCTCAGAAGAAAATAATAGTAGGTACGTATCTAATTTCGACGAAGCGCGTATTGAGTGTAGCCAGTGAAAGTAATTCCAAATAGGTTGTATCAATCCAAATGGCTTTTTATCTAATTTTGTTAAATCGGAAGATATCAAACTGTTGCAATTTTCGGATGCATCCCGATTGGACTTTTATCCTGTCATGTTTTGGAGCAGTCTTCCTGCAGCAATAGGGAAAGTAGCGGACTCAATAAGTTGGTCGACATTGGTGATTTATGACCTTCCTCCTAGTGAATGTTTAAATCTACATACCCAGCTAGTTCCTAGTGAATGACTAAACCTACCCGGATAGTTTTTCATGATGGTACCAAGGCTCACGGTCCGCATCCTGGAAGTCCAAGGATCCGGAGAAATTAAGGGACCTGTAGGTGTTGACCGACGGATGATATGCAACAATGATGTCCAGATGGCCGCTGCGAAAAAATAAAACTAAGTAGATACTTACAAGAGTTCATTAACATCAACTTTTTTTCTTCACCGTTATTTAGGTAAGGTACCGAATTAATCGGTTTTTAAATATAATTATTGTTTCATCTGCAGAAAGAAGAGTTATTTGTATCTATCCTAGGCAGTTTAGGCACACTTACTTGTAAATCATGACCCTGTAGTTGTCGAGTAGCTCTTCGAGCCACATTTTCGCGCTACTCATGTAGTCAAGAATCAGGTTGTCGTACACCACACCTATTGACGTGAATTCTGTGTTCCCAACGTGCAGCGCCCTCCGAACATCGGGCCGTTGTATGTAGTCCAGGTAGGGTCCCCCGATGTCAATGTCATCCCGGAGATAGTTGTACACATTCGTCAATTGTGCATAATGTTGGATTACATTAAGTAAGAAATTGTAAATCTGGAAATTGAAGAACCTGAAGATTGGTGCGAATTCTGTTGGCGTCGAATCATAACTGATCTAAATTCATTAGGACTCAATTGAAATATTGCTAACTCGCCCAAGCATTACGACCGAGAAGTGCGGGAATACTTACATTGAAAGCCTGCTGCGCGTTCCCATGCTTGATCAACTGCACAGCCTCCGCCTCCCCCTCTTTAATGACGTCAGCTACCTTATCGTCAACAATTCCAACCTCGCGCACGAAGTAACTATACCTCAGCAGAGTCACGGGGTCAATGAAGCCGTTGCCTATTGCAAGACCCTGGAGGAAATACATTATTTATAGTTCTCATTTAAAGTTCAAGCGGTATTTTTTTCCTATCCATGGTGATCTCCCCGGGTAGGAAAATCCATACCTGAAGATTAATGGGTTCATTCTCATGTTTGTGCCAATGGATTTGGATGCCCAGGGACGGGATGTGCTTCCCCGCGTATGATTCTCCAGCGATGGTGAGCGGCGCCTTGCGGAGCTCCGGGAAGATCGTTAGGAACTGCTGCAGAGCTGTGTACAGGTTTTCTCCAATCTGTCAACCATCAAAAATAATGGAGTACCTAATCCTTAGCTTCTGTGAGGAATAGGAGCCAAATCAATATAAACAACGTTGTCCTTATTTTACCAGTAAGTTTAGGGAAAATAGGTAAACTGATTGTCACATATCTACCGTGGTTTGATTAGTGGCATAGCCGCGGTCGTCGTCAGTGAAGCTGAAGCCGGTCCCGACTGGATTGTCGATGAACAGTAAGGAATGATTTTTGCCCCACGAGTGTCGCATCTCTGTCAAAATAAGTTACCATAAATCAGAACAGTTAAGGTCTTGGTAAGCAGCCGAAGTAACTCCCAAAATTGATGTAGGTACGTTTCTAAACGTCATAAACAATAATCAACATCACGCATCTAGAAGGAGCTACACGTTCAACGTGAAACATAGCCTGAACAATGAATTCTTACCTTCTAATTTATTATCTTTGCCCACGTAGAACGGTCCTATTTCATTAAAGAGTCCATATAGTGAGGAGGCTCCAGGTCCTCCCTGAAGCCATAAGATCCAGGGCGTGTCCTCCACAGGCTTGCCAGACACCGGGAAGTACCAGAAAAATAGGTTGGCGTTGTACTCCTTGTTCACCTGAAAACGTTATTCGTTAACCAACGCCTCGTTCCAATATTATAATTCCGATTTTTTTGGAGATAATCTTTGATGGCAGTCAGACCCGCACACTTTGACGAACGACTGGCGTAATGGTTCGCTTGAGAGTAGACCGCTCAGCTCACTGTACCGAGTGGTTATAAGACTTGCGAGTTCAATTCGACTTGGGGCTAATTTCGAGAAAGGTATTTTCACAATTTGCCATAGGTTTGGTTTCACTCGTTACTGGGATCGCCCCCAGTACATTGTACAGAGCTTACACATATTACTACGTTCCTTAGTTTGGGGTCATACAGTGTGTTCTTCTGGCGCTATTTGAGTTTTATTTTATAGAATTGAAGTTGGCAGAATGAACTATCTTTCATATAGCTTATTTAGTACTCACAGTCAAATAACCAGAATAACTTGTCATATTAGGCAGCAGGTAAGCAGGGTCGACGTACGCCGCCTCCCTGGCTTCCTTCAGCTTCCCTCCTTCAATGTACGGAGTCAGGAGCAGCGGCGAGCCGGCGTCGGGTGAGGACCTCGCTCGACCAACCTTGTACGTCTTCTCCATCAAGTTCATGAGGAAATTCGAAGCCTCTCCTGAAGGAAGGTCGAGATGGGACAACCTTTCCGAACTTGCGGATTGGAGAATCCATCTGTGAAAAGGTTTTTGGTACGTCTTTTACTAAATATTTAAAAGACATAAATAATAATAATTAAGTCTATAAACTTTTAGACCATTTACGAAGCATTCACGAAGCATTTTTCAGCACGTTAGTGATCTGAAGTACCTACCTAATAGTATTGTATAATCATTAAATATATTGTGCGGGTTCCTACATGATCTAAGGAAATAAACCGAATCAGATAATTACGTACCTACCTACGTGTGTTCTGTATTTGTTTTCGTAAGCTTACTATCTAAGGATATAAGGTACTTTATAGATTGCACTTTCAAATTTTCCGTACCTATAAATTGGACAATGACCTACTATTGTACTCTTGTTCTGAATCAAAATGGACTAGGAACGTTATTAAAGAAAGGGATGTAATTTTTTTCGTAAAGTAATAATAATAATTGACGGGTTATTTCTCATTTTGTGCGATAAATAATAAAAGTTATATTTTGAAAGTTTTCACTACCAAGCAATACACGAAAGATAAATAAGTTCGTATACATTTTATGATCAGACGAAAATAATATCTTCGATGAAGGACGTATGCGAAAGTAATACCAAATAGCAATAATTCAGAATCCTTTTTAGATACAGTACATACTTATATATATATTAAAATTATGAAATTAATAATAAAATTAGTTAGTAATTAAGTAAACACTTACATTAGCAGCAAGCTCCATACGATGATCATGGTGCTGCTCCGTCAGGTTAGGCGATAGGAAATATACCAATAATGCTTACCCACCAGTAACGTAGAATATAAGGTACATGTCCAATTACAACCGTTTATATAGGCTCCACATATCTATTAATTGGCTTAATCTTTATTTCGGTACGCACCCAATCAATTAAAATTGTAACATAAAATATAAATCAATATACTTTCCCGTCGTTATCATTTCATTCCAAATCATTAAATTAGTTTTTTTTAAAACAAATGCCTATTTCTGTATATAAATACACACATGCACAAACTAAACTGAAGTTGCCGCCTATTCAGGAGCGAGGCGGATACCTACCTATATAGCTGTTTAGTCGTTTGGAGGCGTCCATTAATTACGTGAGGCATTTTTGAGAATTTTTCGACCCCTCCTACCCCATTGGTGAGATATCGTAAGATTTTCTTAAACTCCCTCACCCCTCCCTTAATCTCACGAGATTCTTCAAAATTTATGTGTTGGCCGTAAACGTGTTGAGTATTAAGAAAAAAGATAGGATAACGGTTGACCCTAAAGGCCATTCTTGCAATTTCCTGCTACTTCGCTGCTCTGCGGGGTTCGGACGAACACGACAAACAAAAATAAACGCGTTGGTATATCGGTAAGTATCAAGATACTATGTGTATTTGGAGATTTGAATACGTAAGTTGAAGACCAAAAAGAAAAACAATACAACTTAAGTAGGTACAGACCTACACCCTCCAACGAAATGACGGGAGAGACAGATACAGATACAGCTAAAAGCCAAAGGCCTTCATATCCAGACGTTACAAAACTTGGGATAACTCCGACTAAAGATTCAGGTGGGTACAGTGAATATCAAAAGTAGGTTGGTCCGAGTATGTAAATTGTCAGTAAACTATCGCACAATATTACGGAGAGTGATCATACTCGTATATTAAAAGACCTTCTGTTGTCGTGCTGTTATGATGTGTTATGACGTGATTATTTTAGACATTCCAGATAAGTACAAACGCTTGAACGACGACGTGACGGGCACCGGACAGGCATACCCTGTACGTACGTGTGTGGCTGATGGTTGGATATGGGAATTCGCCCGCCGCCGCCAGCAAGCATGGGATAGGTAGAGCCTTGCGTGGCCAGTCTAGACAAACAGATGGCATTGACTAAAGTCAACGCGTTTATTTTGTTTAGGCCTACGGGAGCACTTACAAATTGTATTTTTTTTTATCTACAACCGGTTCGGAACGCGACCTCGACTGTGAAGATCCGGCAAGAAACTCAACGGGCTTTTTTACATTTTGTTATATTTCATTTACCTATTTTTTATCGCCAGTTGCTTATTTAAATAATAACAGAGGGTAGTATCACTTCCATATTAACTGCTTTCGCCGTTGTTCAGCTAGCCAGGACCAGCGTTTGGTGCTAATGAGTCCTATTTAGACACAAATACATTACCCTCACTGTCTGTGACTAAAAATAAGTAATTAACCTACCTTTCAGCTGATATATATGTATTAATTCATAGCATAGCTCGCTATATACAATCCGGAAGGTTAGATTATATTGGTGCCGCCCCTGTAGTCTCTCTATCCACAAATCTATACAAATAAATAAAATTGGAGTGTCTGTTTGTAATATCAAAATTACACCTTTTCACTAAATGCATATGAAAGTACATACGACACATATAGCAAAAACGCGATTTAAAAAATTTTGTCTGTCTGTCTGTCTGTGTGTTTGTTCCAGGTAATCTCCGAAACGGCTGGACCGATTTTGACGGGATTTTCACTGTCAGATAGCTGATGTTATAAGGAGTTACTTAGGCTACTTTAATTTTGGAAAAACAATTAGGGTTCCGCATAAAAAATAAAAACACATGAAATCAAAGAGTATCTCCGAAACGGCTGGACCGATTTTGACGGGACTTTCACTGGTAGATAGCTGATGTTATAAGCAGTAACTTAGGCTACATTTATTTTAAAAAACAAAATTTAAAAATGGGTCCTTTCGCGCGGGCTCAGAACGCGGGAGCGGGTTTTTTTTTATTAAGCTAAATTCCACGCGGACGAAGTGGCGGGCTCAGCTAGTAATTTATATTTTTATATCCAGTTTCAATTGCTCAGTGGCCACTCCTAAATTCAATGGCCATCGCTAAAATTTCAGGGTACCTAATAATGCCAGCAGATCTACTGCGACTGTACGTTTGGGTAAAAAGCGTGGACTTATGTATAAAGAAACAAATACACTTAATTATTTTTGATTAAATATGTAATTATTTTATTTTCTGATTCCAGGATAATTACACATCATTGCATACAGCATGTACCTATCAGACAAGGTAAAAGGGTGATGCCGACTATTCGAGTGGCAATTGTCGTCGTCGCAGCGAGCTCTTCTCCACCAGGCTGCCGGTGTCTTCGTCCAAGGAGATGCCGCGCGCGAACGCGGAGATGAGGCCGAGGGCAGGGCCGGGCTGGTCAGCCGGCACCATGTGGCCGGAACCGCGGACCATCACTTCTGTCAGGTTTGCCGCTATCCTGTAGTACCTGGTTGAGAATTGATTGATTGAACTTAATTCAAAGACATTAATTAACTATTGAGTGAAGCAGGCGAAAGTACAACTTATTAGTTGCATCAATCCAGAGTTGTTCAATTCCTAAATGCTGCGCTTTTTGATAAATCCCGATAGGACGTCTGTCCTAGCATGTTTTGGAATAACTACTCTTCCTTCAGCAACGGGGAAGTACACATCGGTTCAAACCCTAGGACCAAACCACTCAATAATTGTCGACATTGGTGATTAATGACCTAGCGAATGACTTATACGTACCCAGATAATTTTTCATGATGGTACCAAGGCTCACGGTCCGCCTCCTCGAAGTCCAAGGATCCGGAGAAATTGAGGGACCTATAGGTGTGGACCGACGGGTGATATGCAACAATGATGTCTAAGTGACCGCTGTGAAAAAAAACAGGAATTAGAAAGGCAGTTCCTAATTAAGTATCAGCTAGATATTTACGCAGACTTACTTGTAAAGCATAACCCTGTAGTTGTCGAGAAGCTCTTCGAGCCACATTTTAGCGCTGTTCATTATGTCAGGCTTCAGGTTTTCATACACCACGCCTATGGACGTGAATTCTGTGTTCCCAACGTGCAGCGCCCTCCGGACATCGGGCCGTTGAATGTAGTCCAGGTAGGGTCCCCCGATGTCAATGTCATCCCGGAGATAGTTGTACATATTTGTCAAGTGCGAAAAATATTCAATTACATTAAGTAACATATTGTAGATCTGGAAATTGAAATAAAGAAAGTACCTACTACTATTTTACTACTTATTTTACTATCATTTGGGGCCATTTTGACAATGTTTTGCGTGGGGCATTACGACCGTAGAGAAGCAAAACGATGGCCCCCTCGGGGAAACATGCGTGATTATAGATGGCATGGTTGGTACCAAAGATACCTATAGAAGATTTTTTACTACACAATTGATACTGTCATACTTACAGTAAAAGCTTCATCCATTTCCCCATTTTTGATTAACTGCGCAACTTCCACCTCCCAACCTTTAAGGACGTCAGCCATTTTGTCGTCAATTAGTCCAACCTCGCGCACAAAATAACTGTACCTCAGCAGTGTCAAGGGATCGATTAAGCCATTGCCTATTGCAAGACCCTGAAGAAAAAACATGATTAGTGTTCTTTTTATGGTTCACGGGGTAAATTATTTCCTAACGTGGTACACCTGGTGATTTCCCAGGGAAACCATTGTTATGTTTTGACCGTGGGGCTCGCATACTTTGGTGGTTTTGAGAAGTCGGTAAAACACTCCAGAAAGCGGACCGTTTTTTACCTTTGGCATGGGTTTAACTAGCAGTACTTAAGGGGCAGTTAGAAGAGGAGCCAAAATTAGAATGGCATAAGTTGCTGGGATTAATTGAACGTTCAATATTAATATTCTACTTATTCTACTGTAAAAACCCATCGTTGGCTATTTTTATTGAATACATTCAGCGGTGTTAGGACGATCCATACCTGAAGGTTAATGGGCTCATTCTCATGTTTGTGCCAATGGACTTGGATGCCGAGTGATGGGATATGCTTTCCGGCGTATGATTCTCCAGCGATGGTGAGCGGCGCCTTGCGAAGCTCCGGGAAGATTGTCAGGAACTGCTGCAGAGCTGTGTACAGGTTTTCTCCAATCTGTCAACGATTAAAAATAATCGCGTAATCCGTAGCTTCTATGAGGTATAGAAGTTAATAAAAATATGAACAAAGTTTAAAAAAATGTTGTCCTAATTTTACCAGTGAGCCTAGGGTAATTTTCCTGAATTTTACATACCGTTGTTTGATTGGTTGCATAGCCACGGTGGTCGTCAGTAAAACTGAAGCCGGTTCCGACTGGATTGTCGATGAACAGCAAGGAATGGTTCTTGCCCCACGAGTGTCGCATCTCTGGCAAAATAAGTTACAATAAATCAGAAAAGTTAAGCTTGTTGCACTGTTACACGACTAAACAATGAATTCCTACCTTCTAAGTTATTATCTTTGCCAACGTAGAACGGTCCTATTTCATTAAAAAGTCCATAGAGTGATGAGGCTCCAGGTCCTCCCTGAAGCCATAAGATCCAGGGCGTGTCCTCCACAGGCTTGCCAGACACCGGGAAGTACCAGAAAAACAGGTTGGCGTTATACTCCTTGTTGACCTGAAAACGGTATTCGTTATCCCACGTCTCGTCATGTGCTTATTGCTCACAATGTTCCAATATTCAGTTCAACAAGAGATAATCTTTGATGGTAGTCAGACTCGCAGACTTTCGATAGAGAGTAGAACGCTCAGCTTACTGCACCTGGTGTTCGATTCGAGCTCGGGCTAATTTCGAGAATGGTTTTTCACAATTTGCCATAGTCTTGGTTTCACTGGTTACTGGGATCGACCCCAGTACATTGTACAGTGCTTACCCAAATTAATACGTTGCTTAATTTGGCGAGATACAGTATGTTGGTATGGTGATATTACTTATTAGATTTTTATTTTATAGAATTGTCAGAATTAACAATCCCGCATATAGGGCATTTAGTACTCACAGTCAAATAACCAGAATAACTTGTCATATTAGGCAGCAAGTAAGCAGGGTCGACGTACGCCGCCTCCCTGGCTTCCTTCAGCTTCCCTCCTTCAATGTACGGAGTCAGGAGCAGCGGCGAGCCGGCGTCGGGTGAGGACCTCGGTTCACCAACCTTGTACGTCTTCTCCATCAAGTTCATGAGGAAATTCGAAGCCTCTCCTGAAGAGAGGTCCAGACGGGACAACCTTTCCGAACTTGCGGATTGGAGAATCCATCTGTGAAGTGGCGTTTGTTACGTCTTTTAACTTAAGTGTTAATACTATATAATAACCTACGAGATCAGGGTGAAATATATATACCTACGTATATTTATTTCCGTAAGCTAACTGTATGTAAGGTTAGGTACTACTTATATAGTTAGATTGCACTGTTCAATTTGCTGTACATAATGGCAAATGAATAACTTCGACGGAGCGCGTATTGAGTAAAGCCAGCGAAAGTAATAAGGACCAAATTCAGATTCCTTTTTTAGATGAATATATATAGTATATAGGTAAATACAATGATGATTAAATAAGTAATAAACATTAGTAAGTACTAGGCATGGAAATGATTGCTACTTTAAATTCATTTTCATATGATGATATTATATTTTTTTTCACACTGTTCATAACTGTGAATTTTCATAACAAATGATTTTAGGCCACAATGAATTGTCCCTTCTAGTTCTGTTATTGGTAGATGAACGAGTGTACGGAATAGAAATATTCATATAGTTGATAATTTTGCTAAACAGAATTAAGTCGAAATGACCTAGTGGTTGAAGACGTCTGTAAGATACATATTCCGTAGGTTCGAATCCCTACTCAAACAAATTTGATTTGGTTTTTCTTTATGAAATAGTATATTTAGTTTTATTTTTTAGCTTCATCTATTGATTGAAATAAAACTATTTTTCGGATTTTATCGCGTTTATTAACTTTATGTTCCCGACGTTTCATCTATTGAGTATTGTTCATGTGCATTAATGTTTTTCACGAAATGGCGCTGGTGGAGGCAATTTCTGTATATTAATTCTTTCCGCAAACTTGAGATGCCTATATTATTCTAATTAATACCTACCATTTTATGTCAGTTAATGTCATTGTGAATACTTGATAAAAGTAATAATAAATAATTCCTTTTCACTACTTTTTGTAATAATACGAAAATTGAAAGCAAACAGGTGTCTTTCGCGAGATTAGAACGACAACTGAAATAGGAATTAGGAAGTAATAATAAATATTGCATAATTTTGTAGCAAGCAACGTCAACAAACAAGACATCAAGGAAATTAAAGCGTTATGTCCTTACATTAAGGCTTAGTTTGAATTGCACTTCTATATGCTAACCAAGGACAAAGGTCAGTTTTAGCGTTTGTTCCCATTGTACCCAAAATGTCCTGTTCTCTTAAATAAAAATAAATTTCCATTAATCGATTATCTATTACCCAATATTTATTCAAATATCTACCAAACATAGAATCCGACTAAAACGTGGCGCACGCATGATTATTAGTTTTAGTTAATATGTAAATAAATCGTAGTATTAGTACTTAAATAAGCTGATAATAAAATAACTGAGTTCGGTATGATAGGCATATAGCTTTACCTATTTATCTATTTCGTGGTGATGTATTTTATTTATACCTACTTAAAACTTCCTTCATTCTATTATATCCCAATAAATAATATTAGGAAATTAATTTAGGTCAAATGGAAACAGACTCAACAGGGTCTTTATTTATTATTATGCAAGTACATGCGCCGAACTATTTCACTCAAAATAAAGCACGACGCATCGGAAATGCATTTATCTTTTTCACGCACGTGCTATTAAGTTAGATTATAATACTCATTCGCTACTACTCTAACAGCCCGCGGCCCACCCCGTGACGCGCCTGCGCGCAAGGTAGAACGTAAGCAAGCTACTTCATCGTCGTGTGACGTCGACTCGACACAGCGATCTGTATGAAATTTCATTCGGCCGGTCGGCACGACGCGGTGCGGTCGTGACTCGTGATGAGGCGTGAAAATTTTATGATTTCATTAAAAATATTTTTCACTGTTACTACATCTGTTAGTAGCATAAGTGAAGAATGAAAACCAAATTCATATGAATTTTAACAAGCTACCAATGAAATGTGCCATGCCTAAAGTACTTCAGTTGACACGACTTACATTAGCAGCAAGCTCCATACGATGATCATGGTGCTACTCCGTCAGGTTACTGCCGAGAGGAAATGGACCAATATTGCTTACCCAGCAGTAACGTAGAATATAAGGTACTTGTCCAATTAACTCCGTTTATATTGGCTCCACATAAATGTTAATTGGCTTAATCTTTAATTCGGTAGGCACCTAATCAATTTAAATTGCAACATAAAATATAAAACAATATACTTTGCCTTCGTGATTATTTTATTCATAATAATTAATTTTGTTTTTACCCGACAAAGCCGAAACTAAGGGTTATGTTTTTAGCAGTCCATGTATGTATGTAGGTATAAGTTTTATGTTCCACCGTAGCGCCTAACTACCTACCCTTCCGATTTCGGTGAATGAGGTGTCAATTGATTCTTATTATGGTCCGGGAGACATAGGCTCCATTTTTGGTATCTTTCTATTATGATGTGTTTATGTAATTATTTTGATACTTACTACTTTTAATGTATACTATACGAGTGTATTCATGGGTTGAGCTTTGCGTGGGCCAGCCGAGACAAATAGACGTCAATGGTCCACAGAACACCCCATATATTAATTGCCTTAGTTCAGTTAACCTAGACCAGCATTTGAAGCCAATGAGTATTATTTTGAAACAATATTACCCCCACTGCCTGTGTTTAAAAATAAGTAAATAAGAGCCCATACTTATATGTATTCATCTATAGCAGAGCTTGCTATATAATCCAGATAGGCTAGATTATTGGTGCCCCTGTAGTCAACTCAATCCACAAATCAAAACATTCAATCCCTACTATTTCAGGGCACCTTATTCCGCCAGTAGATCTACTGCGAGTGTACGTTTGGGTAAAAAGCGTGAGCTTATGTAACTGCAAAGAAACAAATATTTTGAAGTATTTATTCATTACTCATACTCGGAAAGTAGGTCTGAAGTTGCCTGGGGAGCGGGTTGAAAGTAATACTTTTCCGCTCTAGGGAGAATCGCTTTCAACTGACAGCTGTCAAGTAATAAAGAAAAAACTAGTTCCATTTTCACATTTCTATGGAACCATGTTCCAACTTTTTCTACAGACACTCAATTACAGCGCGATGTAAAATTGAAATAACATGAAGTTAAGTATTAATTAAAGAATTTATTATATTTTTAAATTACTTAATTATAATTTTGTTTCAACAATTTCTTTAAAATAACTTAGATTGGGGCAAAATATATAAAGATGAAAATGAAAAATAATGGCTAAGTTGGCCGGCCAACGAAAATAGAAACAAAATAGGCGGCAATCCGATCTTCATTTGTTTTTTTGAGTTGTTGAGTATTGTTCATACTTCCTTGTATTATTTCTTTAGCCAATTCCTGTTTTTATTTTTACTTTCCTTGTATTCGTAATGAAAAGCACAGTGTTTACCTCGGGTGAAAGACTTATTTTGTCCCTCGAACTATTAGCGCCCTCGCTACGCTCAGGCGCCAAACCACGTCTCGGGCCAAAATAAGCTACATTCACCCCTTGTGTAACAATGTACTATTAATGAACTGTGTGAATTATTTTATTTGCCGATACAAGCAACATTACACAACATTTATTATACAAGGTAAAAGGGTGATGCCGACTATTCGAGTGGCAATTGTCGTCGTCGCCGCGAGCTCGCCTCCAATCCCACCAGGCTGCCGGTGTCTTCATCCAAGTCGATGCCGCGCACGAACGCCGAGATGAGGCCGAGTGCGGGGCCGGGCTGGTCAGCCGGCACCATGTGGCCGGAACCGCGGACCATCACTTCTGTCAGGTTTCCCACTAACCTGTAGTACCTGGTCGAACATTTATAAGTCTTTAGCCTCAATCAAATTAATTCATTACTTAAATCGCTCAGCCGAAAATAATAACTTAGACGGAGCGCTTGATAAAACTACAAGTAATGGATTGAGAAAAAATTATTGCACTGTCGCTGGCACTACACTCAATTAATTTTTCTCAAACCATTACTTGTAGTTTTATCAATTCCTAAATGTTGCGAATTTTGGATGAATCCCAATAGGACGTCTGTCCTATCATATTTTGGATTACCATATCTTCGTTAAGCAATGGGGCAAGTAGACGTCGGATCAAACCACTCAATAAGTTGTCCGATATTGGTGATTTATGACCGAGTGAATGACTAGATATTTACATACCCGGATAGTTTTCCATCATGGTACCAACCCCCACGGTATGCATTCTCGAATGCCGAAGATCCGGAGAAATTAAGGGACCTGTAGGTGTTGACCGACGGGTGATATGGGACAAGGACGTCCAAGTGACCGCTGCGAAAAAAGAAACTTGAAAACGCAGAACAATTAAGTATCTGCTACATGTTTACACACGTATGAGCCTAAGCACACTTACTTGTAAAGCATGACCTTGTAGTTGTCGAGAAGCTCTTCGAGCCATATTTTAGCGCTGCTCATTATGTCAGGCTTCAGTATTAGGTACACCGCGAATATAGGCCCGAATTCTGTGTTCCCAACGTGCAGCGCCCTCCGGACATCGGCTCGTTGTATGTAGTCCAGGTAGCGTCCCCCGATGTAAATATCATCCCGAAGATAGTTGTACATACTCGTCAAGTGAGCTTTATTTTTAACTACATCCAATAAGATACTGTAGGTCTGGAAATGTAAAGAAAGAAAGTGCTACTAATTTATAACTTATTTTACTATGATTTGGTGCCAATTAGACACAGTTATGAATATTACTAGCTTGCCCACGCATTACGACCGTAAAGAAGCAATAAAATTACCCCTTCGGGGAAACATGAGTGATTATTATAGATGACATGGTTGATATCATAGATAACTGTAGAAGTATTTTTACTACATAATTGACATATATAGTCCTTTGTTTACCTTTCAGCTCGCACCTCTGGGTTTTTCGAATTCTATTTGCGAATCATAATTACATCGTGAAATCTGGCCCCAACCACGTTAGCTAATTAAAACGCAATAGAAAAGCAAACGCTCCGCTTTTGACGATTTCTGGAACCTACTAACCCCCGGCTGACACGAGCTTCACGATTTCTAGATTTCTACTGACATGGATTTGACCTAAGCGATTGTTAGTATTTGACCTCGAGCTTGCGACTGACTTTGTTTTTTTTAGTAAATTTTGAGGCCCTGTGCATAATGCCATTGGAGTCATTTCGTGTTAAAATTATATATTTTTTATGTTTGCATGGGGTTGGTATGGGTATACGATGTACTGGGGTTGTGGACACAAAGAGCGGGGGCCCTGCGTGTCAGTCAAGCAATCCCGAGGAGAACGAGGTGTCCGTTCACGCGGGCAACTGCTGAAAGGGTCACGGATTTGTGCGAAAGCTTGCCTGTGGCTCTGTCACAAGGCGGGAGTAAGTCCACGTGGGGTATTAGCCGTTAGGAGTTCGGCATAACATGCACGCCTCCCCGGGGCGTGCGGGTATTCATGAGGATTTCCCCACGAAAAAAAGGTATAGTACTATGTACGATAGCGGATATAAAACATTAAAAAACCTACCAACAGTGGCATATGAACCGCTCGCAAAACAGATGGGTATCGCGAGTGGAGTAGGTGCCAGATATTTGGTCAAGCGTTTGAAAAGCAAACGCTCGCGTTTTGATAAGCAAACGCTTTTCTGTTGCGTATTAAGTAGTTAACGTGGTACGGGCCCAGCACGTCTGAGACAATCGAGCAATTTTCGAAAGATATGTGAATTGATCAACCCGCACTGGGCCAGCGTGGTGGATTATGGCATAAAACCCCTTCGTGTTGATGGGAGTCCCATGCCCAGAAGTGGGACGTATAATGGGTAAATTATTATTATAATACACAATTGATAAAGACATATTTACAGTGAAAGCGTCCTCCATTTGTCCATTTTCGATTAACTTCGCTATCTTCACCTCCCACCTTTTAATCAAGTCAGATACTCTGTCGTCAACAAGTCCGACCTCACGCACGAAGTAACTGTGCCTCAGCAGCGACAAGGGATCGATGAAGCCGTTGCCTATGGCGAGGCCCTGGAGGAAAGACATGATCAGATTTCTCATTTAAGGTTCACGGGTTAAATGATTGCTAACAGTGGTAATTTCCCAGGGGTACCACACATAATTCGATGCTTTGACGGCGTATGAAGGTACTATAGAAAGCGCACTGACTTTTATCTGTGGTACGGGTCTAACTAGCAATGAGGGACCATTTGCAGGAGCCAAAATTAAAATGGTGTTTGGTATAGGTTATTAGTTACTCGGCTTCATTGCTTAAACCTGAACGTTCAATATACCAATTAGTAATCTAATTATTTTACTATTTATTTATACCCATTGGTGGCCATTTAAATTTCATCCATAAAGCGGTAGTAGGATGATCTATACCTGAAGGTTAATGGGTTCATCCTCATGTTTGTGCCAGTGGATTTGGATACCGAGCGACGGCATATGCTTCCCTGCGTATGATTCACCAGCGATGGTGAGCGGCGCCTTGCGGAGCTCCGGGAAGATCGTCAGGAACTGCTGCAGAGCTGTGTACAGATTTTCTCCAATCTGTCAATAATAAAAAATCATGTCAAAACAATATGAACAAACGTAAAAGAGGTAGGGAAAATATAAAAACAAAAAGGGGCCTTACCACGCTAGCTACTCAAATCGTAATAGAAAAGCAAACTTTCGCGATTACGTATCAAACGCTCCGTTTTTGACGTTTTGCTGACACGAGCTTCACGATTTCTACTGACATTGATATGGTATGGTGTCAGCAAAACGTCAAAAGCGGAGCGTTTGAAACGTAATCGCGAGCGTTTGCTTTTCTATTACGATTTGAGTAGCTAGCGTGGTTAGGGCCCAGGTAATGTTCCTGAATGTCATATATCTACCGTTGTTTGATTAGTGGCATAGCCGCGCTCGTCGTCAGTGAAGCTGAAACCGGTTCCCACTGGATTGTCGATGAACAGCAAGGAATGGTTTTTGCCCCACGAGTATCGCATCTCTGGCAAAATAAGTTAAGAAATTAGATCCCAAATCAGACAAGTTAAGCTCTTGGAAAGTAGCTGGAGTAACTCACAATATGGATATACGTTTTTAACGTAACCAACCATCAAGCACTGTATCCCACACGTACAACGTGAAACTTAGGCAAAACGAAATCGTACCTTCTAAATTATTATCTTCGCCAATGTAGAACGGTCCTATTTCCTTAAAGAGCCCATAGAGTGAAGAGGCTCCAGGTCCTCCCTGAAGCCATATCATCCAGGGCGTGTTCTCCACAGGCTTGCCAGAGACCGGGAAGTACCAGAACCATAGGTTGGCGTTGTACTTCTTGTTGACCTGAAAATGTTATTAATTACCTACATGCTTATTACCCACAATGTTCTCTAATATTATTATTATCTTTGTATGGAGTGAGAAGTCTGCTGTCCAGTCAATAAGGATGCCTGTGTCACCTACCAATAGGATATTGAAACCTTAACTGCACGCAGTGCACTCTAGTACGCACCTGTTTCCGATGATTTTTTAGTGCCAACGTATGTAATATGGGTCCAGCCTTTTGCCAATAACCCAGGCACATTTAAAGGAAGAACACAATGAGAGAGGAAATTGGGCCATATTCTACTACCTAGGCCTAGTGTGAGTTGGCGAACTTGCAGGTTTCCCAACGAAGTTTTTCTTCACTACATCAAAAATAATCTGTGTTGAAATTCAGACTCGCTCATATTGACGACCGCTTGGCGTAGTGGTTCGAGCGTCTGTACTGTCTGGTTGCGAGTTCGATTCCCATCGGGGTTGATATCGGGAATAGCCTTTTCCTTATATTCCCTAGTCTGGGTGTCACTGGGATCGCCACTAGCCCATCGTAAGGTTCCCATAGTACCTGTTTACAAGCGTTGCTATGTTTGGGGTCAACACTTGTTTATTACTCACAGTCAAATAACCAGAATAACTAGTCATATTAGGCAGCAGGTAAGCAGGGTCGACGTACGCCGCCTCCCTGGCTTCCTTCAGCTTCCCTCCTTCAATGTACGGAGTCAGGAGCAGCGGCGAGCCGGCGTCGGGTGAGGACCTCGCTCGACCAACCGTGCGTGTACGTGCAATCTTGCTGTATGTCTTTTCCATTAAGTTCATGAGGAAATCCGAAGTATTTGCTGAAGAAGGGTCGAGACGGGCCAAATGTTCCGAACATGTGGGCTGGAGATTCCATCTGTGAAATGGCGTTTGTTGTGTCTTTGTGGTACCTAATTTAGCTATAGCCTCATAAAACCTTTAGTCCAAAAACAATGGCTTAAACAAGCATATTTAAAAATAATAAAGCTTCTTCGTAAAAGTGAAATTCGTTTGTTCTATTTCGGGGATTCTGTTTTATAATGTTAGGTATTACTCGAGGCGTAAATGTTTTATAAATTTTAAATAAATATTTTGTATTTAATGGGAGTACTTTAGTAGTGGACACGACTCACATTAACAGCAAGCTCCATACGATGACCATCTTGCGTGATGCTGCGGGATGCTGCTTTGCAGTCAAGCAGTTGTCGACCCCGGAAACGTAGAATATTGGGTACTTCTCCATAACATTACTTTATACAGATACCCTATTGCTTGTTTAAATCTTTACTTCAATAATCAATTAGTATTCTAATCATAAAATAAATAAACTATTGGTTTTCCTTTCATTATTTAATATTTTATCACGATCATTAATTTTGTTTGTTCATACAATCATAATATTCACTTTGTCCTTCGATAGGTAAGTAAGTACCTAATTGGCACGCATTATTTTCATTTTAACGAACTCACACAATGGTGGAAAAGTTTTTGTGATTATTTTAATTAACTACTTTTTTAATATTTTACGATAACCTAGATAAGTAAGTACATCATTTAATTGATTATTGCAAAAGTTAAATAATTGTTAGAAATAACAGTGAATATGGATTGGTTAGAAAAACCTTTTCTGAGCATGCTAAAATACAACATGCTCTACTTTGATAAAGGATCTATCGCTAGATATGATATACCTACATATAACAGCAGTAGAGCTGTAGCTGATTGACAGCTCATTTACGGGCTTGTAGTACCACTCCCTCACAGAAGATCGGCGTAAAGTTGTGCGTCATATTACGATGAGTTAGAGAGCCGGAAGAACAACCCCCCTCCCTTCCCCGCCCTGAGACCCACACCCCTTCAAGTCGACAAGTTTGATATTGAAATCTGCATACTTCTATCTATATATATAACTCAAAGGTGACTGACTGAGTGATCTATCAACGCACAGCCCAAACCACTGGACGGATCGGGCTGAAATTTGGCATGCAGGTAGATGTTATGACGTAGGCATCCGCTAAGAAAGGATTTTGATTAATTCTACCCCCAAGGGGATAAAATAGGGGATGACTACTCCCGATTTTTTTGTTAAATTACACGCGGACGAAGTCGCGGGCACAGCTAGTACATATATAAAAATGTATGTTTGTATGTATGTCCTTTATAGAAACTATGCATTTGATCATGTCATGATCTTTAGCAAAGTGTTGTGCATGAGCCCACAAATTAAGGTTTCTGAGTTCGTACGACCAATCTTTGACAGCGTAGCAACGCGCGCACGGCACAGCTAGTTGTTATATAAAGATAACTAAGGCCCATTTAGACGGGGAGAGTTTCTCGTGTCGAAGATACGATCATCGAAAGAATATGATAAAGTTTCTTCGTCTAAACATTCACAACTCTCGCTCATCTACTTAGCGACAATTGCCGCGCAATAGAATATTGATAGTGTCCGTCTAAACAGAATTTTAAAGCAATAATCGTATTTCGAGGTTTTGTGCCAGTTGCTACAATGAGTGCAGTGCGCCAGTGCGACAGATCTCATATCTAGGATATATAATAATATAATGTTTTGGTACAAACAGTATGTGACCTTGACTTGGGGTACTAGTGCCATCTAATAGTGTCATTTTTTACAAACGTAACGCCGTATGTGTTATTGACGTTGAAAGTTTTGTTCTGGGCCAGATGTCCCGGTACTTCGAGGTAACTGGAAGCGATTGTGACAGTCGATATAGTTTGGCCTTAATGATTACTACTGGCTAGCTTGACCTGTTTAATTAAATGTTAAACCGATGTTAGACCGCTTGGTGCAGTGCAGGTTCGAGCGTAGGCCGCGTGGCTTACTGCACCGGGTGGTTGCGGGTTCGATTCTCGCCGTGGCAAATTTCGGAAATGTCCTTTTCGTAATTTGCCTTGGTCTGGGTGTTACTGGGATCGCCCCCAGTCCATTGTACGGTACCCATAGGACAAGCGTGGCTTAGTTTGGGACCATACAGTTTGTGTGTCAGTCTGGTGATATTTATTTATTTATCTATACAAATAAATAAAATTGGAGTGTGTGTTTGTAATATCAAAATAACACCTTTTCACTAAATGCATATGAAAGTACATACGACACCTATAGCAAAAACGCGATTTAAATGGTTTTTGTCTGTCTGTCTGTCTCTGTGTTTGTTCCGGGTAATCTCCGAAACGGCTGGACCGATTTTGACGGGACTTTCATTGGCAGATAGCTGATGTTATAAGGAGTAACTTAGGCTACTTTAATTTTAGAAAAACAATTAGGGTTCCGCGTAAAAAAATTAAAACACATTAAATCAAAGAGTATCTCCGAAACGGCTGGACCGATTTTGACGGGACTTTCACTGGTAGATAGCTTATATTATAAGTAGTAACTTATACCACTTTTATATTAGTAGAAACAAAATTAAAAAATGGGTCCTGCCGCGCGGGCTCAGAACGCGGGAGCGTGCGTTTTTGTTAAGTTAAATTCCACGCGGACGAAGTCGCGGGCTCAGCTAGTTTATAATAAACTAGATAATGTGTTTCAAGATAAGTTTCGCTTATATCTGCACGGTTAGATTTGTAGTCAATATAATGTTCATTGACCACCGTATCTTAATGACTGTTTGCCTCAAATACATTGCGCCACCATTAAGCTGTGATGATAACGACTGTTATTAATTAATAATTGTGTCGCCCAATGCAGCGTGGATACTTATTAAGCGTTTATTTGGTTTATTTTATAGCTTTTGCAGCTTGGCTAGCGTATTTTCTGGATAGATATGGAAGTCACAACAGCGCCACCTGACGGGTCCAAATATAGCTAAGAACCGTCCAGATGTCCCAATACGTACAAAAAAAACATTGAAATCGGTGAAGCCGTTTAGGAGAAGTAGAAATTACGAACACACTCAGAACAGAGTTTTATATACTTACTTAAGTACTTGACCTATTATAAAGATGGCACTCATTCTAATTTGACACAAGTAGGTAAGTACGTGGGTAAACCAAATTTAGTTTGTAAAGTGCAACAGATTCATCACAAATGTTGACATATTGGTTTCTTTGCGTACCCATCTAATTCCGATCCATGGTAATTTCATTAGATAGAAGTCAAAAATGTTGTCTACACGCCTTAATCTACTAAGGTAGGAGGCATTACTTAGCTACTTTTAAAAATAAAAAAAACACTGAAATAATTTGTCATTGGTGCTAATTCAGTTGTCACACCAAACAAAACTTGACTAAACTACATGTATCGCCTTTATTTTTAATGTCGTAATGAATGAGCAAGACCACAACACATTTAGTTATCAAATGTAATTTATTCGTAATTTGGCACCAACAGAATTACCACCATTACCACCATTACTTTATTACGATACAACAAACATTCCGAACATCGCGCAAAGGTAAATATGGGTGATGCCGACTATTCCAGCGGCAACTGACGGCGTCGCAGCGAGTTTTTTTCTGATTCCACCAGGCTGCCGGTGTCGTCTTCCAAGGAGATGCCGCGCGCGAACGCGGAGATAAGGCCGAGGGCAGGGCCGGGCTGGTCAGCTGGCACCATGTGGCCGGCGCCGCGGATCATCACCTCTGTTAGATTCGCAGCTACCCGATAATACCTGGACCATAAATACATCTTTAGGTCGTTAGAAGGTGGAACGAGATATTCAGCAAAATAAGAACATATTACTCTTATGTCTCGATATAGGCGTGTTGGGCAAAAAGATAAATGAAGACCTTACCCAGCTAATCCTCCATCATGGTACCAAGGCTTCCGAGTTGCCTTCGCGAAGTCTGAAGATCCAGAGAAAGCTAGAGAATCGTAGGTGTTGACCGACGGATGATACGCAACTATGATGTCCAAATGACCGCTGCAAACAAAATAAAAATACTTCTTCAATTTTGATTGGCGCGGCGTGACCATTGTGGAAGGCCTCTTAGCCAGGGTTTCTCTGGGGAATAACTTTTTATTTTCACTTATTATTTACTAGCTGTGCCTACCGACTTCGTCCGCGTAGTATTTCTTAGCAAAAAATTCGGGATGATCGGGATAAAAAGTATCCTATGTGTTAATCCCGGTTATAAACTATCTGTGTTCCAAATTTCATCCAAATCCGTTCAGTAGTTTTTGCCTGAAAGAGTATCAAACATCCACACTCACAAACTTTCGCATTTATAATATTTGTAGGATAAGGAGGATAATATGGGCCGTTTCGTAGGAACAATAACTTCCCGGACTAAAGATTTTAGATCAAATAAAGTTAATTATGGGAAAAATGTTTGGTGTACACTTACTTGTACAGCATTACTCTGTAGTTCTCCAGCATCTCTTCGAGCCACATCTTGGAGCTACCCATAAAGTCGGGCACCAGTTTCCTATACACCACGCCGATTGACGTGAAGTTGGTGTTGCCGACGTGCAACGCTTTCCGGACCTCCGTCCGCTGTATGTAGTCCTGGTAGGCGCCGTCCAAATCGATGTCATTCCGCAGGTAGTTGTACAGGTTTGACAAGTGCGATTGAGACAAGAACCGTTGAAGCAAGTAGTTGTAGTACTGGAAATTAAAGAAAAACAGGTTGTTACTTCAAGAGGAGTAAATTTAGGCGTCTTCGTTAAGGACTATAGATATTTGGCTGACAGAGGAACAATGGTGAGAGTGTACGGTGGACCCAGACTTAACTGATGTGCTACTCAAAAACACTTCCACAAAATATATGACCATGCACAACAAATTTTATGAGTCTTGAAAGTGTTGCTATATAAAACTCTGATATGGGGACAAATATACTATATGTCAGAACCAAATGCGCGTTGTCTCAAAGGGTAGTGGAGGGTACTTACAGCATAAGCCTTCACCATTTCGCCATTGTTGATGAACTGGGTAACAGCCGTCTCCAGCTGGTTCATGGAGTCGGCTACACTGTCGTCGACGAGTCCGACCTCACGCACGAAGTAGCTATACCTCTGCAGCGACAGGGGGTCGATGAAGCCATTGCCTATTGCTAGACCCTGGGGAAGACATGATTTATGAGATTCACATAATATTAAGCACTTCTTCTTCGTCTTCTTAAAAAGTATGGCCAACCATCTTTAATAGGCATTTCGTCAGTTTCAGTGTCATTGTGTTTAATAACGATACTTAAAAAATAAAAACGTGGCCGTCCACTTTAGAAAAACTAAATGACGACGTATTTACGAACTACTTTAGCGTGACCCCTTTCCGTATGGAGGGTAGCCAAACTTATTTAAGGTGAAGGCGCCCATCAAGCCCGCGAAATTCAAAATTGTCGAGTATTTTTATAGTTTATCCAAAATCTGAAAACATTTAAGACAACATTTTGTGATTTGCGACTAACACAGTATGCAGTGTGTTTATTAATACATTTATTTTACTCTAAAACATTCCAAGAACGACAGATAACCAGAAAAACTGGATTTTTTTGTATATTTAGTAATTGACTAATATCATATCCACCGTAATAATATTTAGAGTAAAATAAATGTATTAATAAAACGCACTGCATACTGTGTTTGTCGCAAATCTCAAAAGGTCGTCTTAAATGTTTTCAGATTTTGGATAAACTATAAAAATACTCGAAAATTTTGAATTTCGCGGGCTAGATGGGCGCTTCAGCCTTAAGTCTCTTGTCGGTGGTAGATATATATGTATTTTCGCAAATAAAATTATAGTCGCGGAAAAAAGATACTCAATACAATATAATACCTACGTAGTGAGGTTCTTAAAATATTGTTCACTAGCTGAGCCCGCGACTTCGCCCGCGTGGAATTTAACTTAACAATAAAGCCCGGTCCCGCGTTCTGAGCCCGCGCGACAGGACCCATATTTTTATTTTGTTTTTCTAAAATAAAAGTAGCCTCAGTTACTGCTCATAACATCAGCTATCTAACAGTGAAAGTCCCGTCAAAATCGGTCCAGCCGTTTCGGAGATACTCTTTGATTTCAAGTGTTTTTATTTTTTTACGCGGAACCCTAATTGTTTTTCTAAAATCAAAGTAGCCTAAGTTACCCGCTATAAGATCAGCTATCTGCTAGTGAAAGTCCCGTCGAAATTGGTCCAGCCGTTTCGGAGATTACCCGGAACAAACACACAGACAGACAGACAGACAGACAGACAGACAGACAGACAGACAGACAAAAAAATTTTAATTCGCGTTTTCGCTATAGGTATCGTATGTACTTTCATATGCATTTAGTGAAAAGGTGTTATTTTGATATTACAAACAGACACTCCAATTTTATTTATTTGTATAGATAAGCGCTGCTACACGATTGATAAGTAATTTATGTGTTTTACAAATACGTACATGAAGGTTAATGGGTTCATCCTCATGTCTGTGCCAATGGATTTGAACGCCCAGTGATGGAATGTGTTTTCCTGCATACGATTCTCCAGCGATGGTGAGCGGCGCCTTGCGGAGCTCCGGGAAGATCGTCAGGAACTGCTGCAGAGCTGTGTACAGGTTCTCTCCAATCTGTCAACAATTTCAAAAATCATCATTTCCAGCATCTACATTGAACAAAAAGATCTAAGTTGGAACAAATAATATTGCAAATATATTTGTCAAGTATTAATGATAATTATACTTTGGTACTTGAATCATAGTCATTACGGTTAAGTCACAGTACCTATCAAGAGAAATATTTTAAAATAATTGAGTATATACCGTTGTTTGATTAGTGGCATAGCCGCGGTCGTCGTCAGTGAAGCTGAAACCGGTTCCGACTGGATTGTCGATGAACAGCAGGGAATGGTTCTTGCCCCACGAGTGTTGAATTTCTGAAAAAAGTAACGCCGTCGTCCTTAAATTAATAACGGACAAACCACATGAACTTATTTATAATATTTGCATCATCTGCTCCGCAGGTAGGTGTAGCCAGAATACGCAACTGAATCTGAGGCAGTATTCTCTCTCAAGGGATTAAGTATTATGGCAACGATAATCATCAGAAATATTTTTAGTTCTAAATCAAGGAAGTTAACAGAAAATTTGGCATTTAAGTATTAGGTAGTTATAGGTTGTATGGACTCTACCTTCTAAATTATTATCTTCGCCAACAAAGAAAGGTCCAATTTCTGTGAAGAGTCCATATAGTGAGGAGGCTCCAGGTCCTCCCTGAAGCCATATGATCCAGGGCGTGTCCTCCACAGGCTTGCCAGACACCGGGAAGTACCAGAACCATAGGTTGGCGTTATACTCCTTGTTGACCTGAAAAAGTAAATGTATGAGAAAATGATAAAGTATGGCCTTTCTGTTAGTACAGTGTTTCTGCTATCAAATTTTATAGCCATTTCTTTAAAACATACCTACGTGAGTGAATAACCTGCCAGGAATTCAAAGCAACATTATTTTTAAGTCGTTAAATTATATCCACCGCCAAAATAATTATTAAATCTAGTTTTCATCACCGATAACATTTAAAAACATGTTTTGGAGCATTCATCCTTAGCATCACGCACATTTCTGTCTTAGTACCTTGCCAACGAATGTTCTCATAAAGCGCATACCGATTAGTTTGCCTAGGTAAGTTTTTGATCGAATGATTTTGTCTTTTGCCGACTAGCCGCGACAGGGCTTGATTAAAGTAGTTAATATATATGACCTGTCGGTTGCCTATTTTCTCATTGAATCTTAGATTGGCAGATGCAACCACATTTCCATCTTCATATTGAGAAGTAAATCATAGCCTGAACCCCCCTCGTATTTAGTGAAGGCCCGTGTCCAGGAGTGGGACGTTAAAAGGGATTAGGGAGAAAGGGGTTGAATTGAATTGAATTGAATTAATTATTTATATTTATTGAGAAGTAGGAAATGTGGTAACAAAGCAACCAAAGTTCCATGTTTCAAATATTAGAAAAGGTCAAGAGCAAACTTTTAGGATCCTCAAAGAAAGGGCCTTTTTCCGTTCCATGAAAAAGGGGTTACAAACAAATGCTACCTTAAGTAGGTACTCACAGTCAAATAGCCAGCATAACTGTCCATATTAGGCAGCAGGTAGTCAGGGTCGACGTACGCCGCCTTCCTGGCTTCTTCCAGCCTCTTTTCTTCAATGTACGGAGTTAGGAGCAGCGGCGAACCGGCGTCGAAGGACGCCCTCGCTCGACCAACCTTGTACGTCTGTTCCATGAAGGTCAGGATGGGTTCCGGGGCCTCCCCTGGAGGAAGGTCGGGAAGAGAAGACCGTTCCGAACTCACGGAGTGATGAACGCATCTGTAAAATGGATTCAATTAGGTTTGGATGCATAGGAGATTTATGAGTCTACCATAGAACGCTGAAATGCATTTCGCCGTTAGAGGTTCGACGGATCACTACAGACTGATGGTACTGTCTGTAGAATTAAGTATGGATCAGCTCAGTAAAAAAATATAAGGGAGTCTCGTAGGTGGGATAAATAAAAGTCACATAGGTAACGTAGATTGTCCCATCAATATAATTAAATAGGTTTAAATTAATACAAAGTTTTATCCTCAGCGTTTGTGCCGCGGCTAAACATTGCACGTGATTTCCATAATAACGAAGGTTTTGTAAGACTTTCTTCCTAAAAAGAAGATGTGAAGCTGTATGAAAACCTAAAATGTGCTCTTTGCACTAGGACATTATCGCAAAATATAGAAAACTATAAACATAACAAGGTATAATAGTGACTAAATACTTCATCAACAGAGCTTAGAATGACTAGAATTGACCCCGAAAAAAAAGAATTAAAAAAGAAGATGTAACATAAAATAAACCATGCCCAAAGTATGTATTAAAGTAAAATAGTCCTTACGAACAGTGAAATTAATAGTACTAATTGATATCCGACTCACATTAGCAGCAAGGTCGACACGATGATCATGATGTGGGGCGGGGTGCTCCTCTGCCGGTCCTCAACGGAATGGGGCCGCGGTCCTAGCGACGGGAACCTTGTATAGTCAGCCAGTTCTCAGCGTGCACTTGCGCCTTGAACTTGGATTTATCTCGATCTTTTATACAGGGTGCGTTATTGGTTTGTTGTTATACAAACAGATTTATTTTAATCCGGAAATTTGTAGAGATGGATTTTGTTTCCACTTATCTACGCTGAAATAAGAGTCAGTGGTGGATTATATTTGATCTATTACCTAAGCTTTTTCCTAGTCGGTATAACCTGACATTGGCATTCGGTAAATTTTGAAGCAGTCATATTGTATTAAAATGATATATACTTATCTGCGCGGATCAATAAAACACTGAAAACATAATTGCAGAAATTATGAAGAATATGATAAATTGCTATGATATTTTTTACTCAATATCAAAACTATGATTAAAGTGACATAAAAAACTTCACAACTATCGAAAATAAAGCAAAATTTTACATTATGTAAGGTACCTATTATACTTTAGTTAATTATTAATACCTTGATAATACTTGTACGACATAAATAATAATTTCTGTAAAATTGAAGAAAACGTCAAAGTCATTGATACTTTTAATTAAAAAAACTTTACTAAATCAATGTTATTGTTCCGGCTGTAGATAAGAAACACCCTGTACACGCGCGGCGTACCGGCGCGGGGTACCAACGACCTGCTTAGCATAAAGACGCTCCCACGCTCCGACATTCGCGATAGATTCTTGCACGCTCTCAGATGTGATTTGCTCTATATTTAGGATGTTCGTAGTAAAACAAACATCGATGCGATACATTTAAATACGTGAATATAATACTTGATTGCGTATTATTATAGTAACAATCATATAAAAAACGACTGCGATCTGTTTGTAGATCTGTTGAGGATGTGGAAAATAATCATCATCTGGCTTGACGCTACAGGCTACCGGGGAGAGTCAACATTCTTCCGCCAGGCTCGTGCTTTCTTTTAATCGCGCCAACCATCTCGATCCCGAGCATAAACTTATATATATGTTAATCGATGATCCCGTGCTAGACTCCCCCCTACATTTTATTTTACTATCGTCGACTCTTAGTATATAATACGACGATGCGTCAACCTATCCTCCTGGTCCCCTTCTCTCCTATCCATTATAGGATACGACTTAGTAACATCTTTCTTATCTTCTTAATCCGAAATGTCGTTACAACCTTGGCCCAAATACAGCCCATGAATGACGGTAACACTGATAGTACACCAAAAGTTGTACTTGCAGATACGCAACGGATTTCAGAAACTCTACCATGAGTTCTACTAACATTTTTCGTTTGTTTTCGCTAGTGTGCATGTAAAATATATTTCTAAGTATGGCAAATTTTACAGCGGCCCTTTCAGCGTAATGGTTTACGTAGATTTCTCGATAGCGATCTTCTATACGTTTCGCATGGTAGAGTTACAGTGATATTTTATAGATTACTAGCTAACCCGGCAAACGTTGTTCCTCGATATAAATGATTTTAGGTATGAAAAATAGATAGTAGCCGATTCTCAGACCTACTGAATATGCATATAAAATTTCATAAAAATCGGTCAAGCCGTTTCAGAGGAGTATGGTTACTAACATTGTGACACGAGAATTTTATACATAAGATAAATTAAAAAAGCCCCCTATCGGAAATAAATTGAATAGCAGTCGGTTCTGACAAACAAATGAATCGTTGTTGTATGGAGTAACATGCAGATAATTCAGGCTCTATGTTTGTGTGAACGAGAAGACTGTGCAAGATACGAGGACATTAAAAACCCAATGGCTATAGCTATCAAACTTCACGTAAGCGAAGCCACAGGTGCAACCAGTAGCTGGTACAGTTGTGACGATCACTGATATTCCCACGGTCGTAAACCGGAGCGCGGGTTACGTTTTGCGGGTTTTTTTCCAAACTATTAATTTGAAACGCGATATAAGTATAAAAAATACACATTAACTTTATTAAGCCTACTGTACATAATGTACCCGCTTGAATATTTATAACCACTTGTTGGGTGAGTCATTGGTCGTATAGAACGTGGGTTAGTTTTAATGAAGTTAAGATTTTGCGGATGTTACAAGCATGGTCGACATAAAAAAATACGATTTAAATTTAAATTAAAAGATGGACTGGATCATTTTCACCATAGATAAAAGCTAAAATCTATCATTTGTCACTAATTTACATACGTAGGCCAACATAACACATAAGATTATTTGAATAACAGTTTCGGAATGCTGGCTCCTCTCAGAAAAGCCTGCAAGCAAGTAAATTGTTAAACTTATCAAAATGAAATTGCCGTTAGATCCCTATGAACAGAAACGTTACGTCAGGATGGTGACAATAGCGGTCACCACACAATACAACAGAATGGTTCTAAAAGAGTCCTGAATATCACATATTTTATTAAATCTTACTGAGATTTGTTTAAAAAACCTAAATATCAATTTTACTAAATGTGTGTATATTCCGATAACCGTTTTAAATGGGTCAATTCTGTGGGCCCTATCGTTGGGTGTATGTAGACCGTAGTCATATTAATTATGATGTACAGTGCTAAGGACGCCTGTACTTTAAAGTTTTTCAATTTACTGTGATCATGCAGTACTCGTATAGCTACTCCGTGAAATCAATCAAGCTGCACTTAACGGTAATTGCTACGGACATCGAAACCATTGTAAATATTATTTGTAGCTATTATTTAATACTACATTGTTCACCCGAATGGCTTGTGAAACAGGCAATACATTCTTCTTAACCCGTTTCCTGTTTTTTTTTTATAAAACAAAGTCGGTAATCAAGCCTACGTCCTGCCTGATGTTTGCACTTGACGTAGTCAGAAGCTCGCAATACCAAAGGCATTGTTGGCACGTTGCTGCCCTATAGGGGAGTAGGGGAGTGGGAAGGGAAGGGAGGGGAAGGGAGGGGGAGTAGACACAGCTATGATGAATACTTTACGCTGATCTCGTGTGAGAGGATACTCCTACCCTGGTATAGCCGGCCTAGTAATGCGCTATAGTCACCTGGCTACAGCATGGCTCTAGGCCTCTACCATCGAAAAACATGTAAAGGAGGAATATCAAGTTGTCGATGGCACGGGTTTTTATATACAACTAGCTGTGCCCGCGACTTCATCCGCGTGTAATTTAACTTAACAAAAATTTCGGGATTATTCATCCCCTATTTTATCCCGTTGGGGGTAGAATTAATCAAAATCCTTTCTTAGCGGATGCCTACGTCATAACATCTACCTGTGTGCCAAATTTCAGCCCGATCTGTCCAGTGGTTTGGGCTGTGCGTTGATAGATCACTATGTCAGTCAGTCAGTCAGTCAGTCAGTCACCTTTGAGTTATATATATTTAGATTTTGTGAATAGTACGAACTTGGCGCTAAATTTCGTTGTTTTTTTTTTAGGAAATGACTGTTGTTTCCTAATTCTCATTAGGAAAGCCAGATTATTTGACGTCAGTATAACAGGTAACTGTAGTTCTAAACATATTACTTCGATTATTGTGCAGCGATGGTATAGCCAAAATATTTTTAGTTTTAAATAAACACCCTATTGTCAACTGTTAGTTTGTTTGTTTGTTGAAACACCGTCATCTATGTAGGTACTTCACGTGAGGGACAGACGCATAAATTTTATTATATGTGCATCTGATTGAGCCTCAGCCTAAAATTGTTCTTCAGTCATGAAGGGTCTAGCAGTGTGTCTAGTCGTACTAGTGCTGACTGTATGGTGAGTTGTCTGTAGAAGTTAAAAGTTTATAAATCTACTCTATTTTCTTATGAATAATAACCATGAAAGATCAAGCTTGTATTCCCGAAGGGATAAGCAGAGCTGCCACATTTTACCAATGGAATTTTGGAACCAATGTAATGGAGCGGATCTATTGCTGTTCAGGCACACAATTCTTCAAAGCCAGAGGGGAGTCGGGCAAAAGCCCACTAGGCTGGGTTGGCGAATTTAACACCGCTTTCAAATGTGCAGGTTTCTCCAGGTTTTATAACGAAAAAATTGAAAATCTTGAAAAATTCTACCGTTTATCGTGGATGGCAGTGTTATAGTGCTGTGATATGATTAACATTCAATTTGTGTGGGTCCCACCCCATGACTCTACAAGCTACACCTTTTTCAATTTACAGTTGCATCTCAATCAATGCCGCACCCAACAGTTGCAAGGATTGCTTAATCCTGACTCCTTACATCAAACACGGCAATGCCTCACTCGCTAGAAAGTTATCAGAAGTTCGATCGAATTACTACTTCGGCATTAGAAGTCATTCAGGCTTCATCACGGTTAATGAAAAGTACAACTCGAATTTGTTCTTCTGGTTCTTCCCTGCGATGTCGCAGCCCATGAGCAAGACGCCATGGATTATATGGTTGGAAGGAGGTCCGGGATTTTCGTCTCTGATGGGACTATTTGAACTGAATGGACCTTTGAATGTCGTGAGTGGGAAAGGTATGTAAATTATTTTACTTGATAACTGCACCATGGATGCAATCGTACAGCCATAGATGTAAAAAGTATCTATTGTTTATGTAGATTACTATGAGACAACCCTACCGGACTGTTCTGCCACTAACCAGCACCGTAGCTTGTAATGACCGGAGCTACTGCAAATTCAATCAGATAATTACGAGTATCATACTAATATTATAAAGAGGAAAACTTTGTTTGTTTGATTGTAATGAATAGGCTCCGAAACTACTGAACCGATTTGAAAAATTCTTTCACTGTTGGGAAGCTACACTATCCCCGGGTTACATAGGCTATAATATATTTTCAAAAAAATTAGGGATCCTTAATCCTTACTAAAACTCGAATAATGTAACCGCAATGTACCCGTGCGAAGCCGGGGCGGGCCGCTAGTTTTATATATAATACCTATGTTCTATGGGCGAAGGTCGTATCATCGAGGCATATGCGTGCCTGATATTGGTGGATAGAACCAATTGGTTTGGAATCAAATCATCCTAGGGTAGAACCCAAAAAATAGGTAAGGACAAAAAAAATATGTATGAAACAAATTAAACTGATTCCAAAACAGCCTGGGTGCACTAAAAGTTTTAATAACAAGGAACGTTGTAATTTCCTTAATATGCAGTCGATCCCAATTCAAGCAGGGGTAGGTAGGTATCTAGCATCTACCTAAGAAGTAGTCCTAATGTGGCATAAAGATAGCGGCAAAATTTTTCAAAATCGGTCCACAATTGTCGGAGTAATCGGTTCTCGTCATCCATACCGCAATGCTTGAAAACGAAAGTTTTCAATCAGTGCGTCCTACCCGTCATGACCTACGGAGCCGAGACGTGGACACTCACGGTAGGGCTGGTCCACCAGTTTAAGGTCGCTCAGCGAGCTATGGAGAGAGCTATGCTCGGAGTTTCTCTGAAGGATAGGATTCGCAATGAATACATCCGACAGAGAACCAAAGTTATCGACATAGCTCAAAGAATTAGCAAGCTGAAGTGGCAGTGGGCTGGCCATATCTCACGAAGAACCGACAACCGCTGGGGTACACGTGTTCTTGAGTGGAGACCTCGACTCGCCAAGCGTAGTGTAGGACGCCCTCCGACCAGGTGGGATGAAGATCTGCGAAAGACTGCAGGCAGATGCTGGATGCGGCAAGCTGAAGACAGGGCGCTATGGCGCTCATTAGAGGAGGCCTATGTCCAGCAGTGGACAACATAGGCTGATGATGATGATGATACATACAGACGTACGTAGAACCTCCTCCTTTTTGGAAGTCGGTTAAAAAATCAGAGAACATGCATTATGTACCTGTAGCATTATAGCAGTTGATACTCTAGAAACACGACTTAAATCTGCGTGTGTAAGTAAATAGGTAGGTAGTCAACTAACATTGTTTTATTTTAACCATAATGTAAATATTATGAGTGCGGATCGTGATGGTTGACTAATTGATATTTATATAGTACGATATTGGTATGTAGGTATACGCACTAATCAAATATTATTTGCCTTCATTGCGCATTTATTGTTATCAAAGTCGTTAATTTGGTTTTACAGCCCACCTATAGTTAATCCCCTCGGTGTTTTTCGTTTTAATTAACCATAAGTACTTGTATTCTAAACTGAAACAAAATGGATAATGGTTCCAATTCTATTGATACTCGAACTAAACTTAATTTAACTAAGTGTATCGCCGTCCTTGTTACTTTATCTATAACTAGCTGTGCCCGCGACTTTGTCCGCGTGTAATTTAACTTAACAAAAATTTCAGGATTATTCATCCCCTAGTTTATCCCCTTGGGGGTAGAATTAATCAAAATCCTGTCTTAGCGGATGCCTACGTCATAACATCTACCTGCATGCCAGATTTCAGCCCGATCCGTCCAGTGGTTTGGGCTGTGCGTTGATAGATCACTATGTCAGTCAGTTAGTCAGTCAGTCACCTTTGAGTTATATATATTTAGATTAGCAACACAGTATTGTTTAGTTGTAATTTGTAGATTTAATGCGTCGTGACACGGTAGGGTTATTCCGCTTTACATTTTCTGTTTCAGTAACACCTAGAAATGTGACATGGGCCAGTGACTATTCCGTGTTGTATGTGGACAACCCTGTCGGTGCAGGCTTTAGCTTCACCGACGACGACCGAGGGTACCTTGACAATGAAGACGATGTAAGTGTTACGCTTCGTCGAGGAAACTTTTACGTCACAAGGCCTGGGCCCCAAGCTTGGATGATTTCCCTAAGTCTGCTGATTTTCAACCAATTGAAAACCGTTGGTCATTAACATTATCTTCATCGTAAATCGTTAATTCTTGGCGGTCAACATTTTGACAGTTATCTTTCAGCAGTCAAAACTCAAACTTGTTTTTATTCATGAAAGCAAACAACGTATTTATGAATAGTCAGAATCTACCACCGGTTCGAAATGCTACTTCCAATGAGAAGAATCGGCAAGAAAGTTGACACCATGTCGACCGCCAAGAATCTGGGGCCCCGGTTATATACCAGTCACAGTTAATCTGAGAATGTCATATACTTTATCCAAATTGTCCAAAAGTCCGTCATAGTTTAAATGTTGCGAACGATTTCGAACATACCTGTAGAATTAAGAGTCCATTTACATAATAGTCCCTATTCAATCTCGGATGAAAACTAATAATGGTGTGGAACTTGCCCTATGCCGGGTTTCAAGGACCGGTGGAGTACTTTTCTCAAGTATTAGGTAGGCACTTCAAGAAACACAATTTGTTAAGAATAGCTGATATGACGTAGGAATTATCTTGAAGTATGCTGTAAAGTGGATCATATAACCGGGATCATAGCGCTGAGAAGGTAGGTGGCAATTCAAGAAACAATTCCAATGCAAAGATCTTATGCAAATAGATATCTGGCGCCAAAACGCTCATCATGATACCGAAACCAATAGAAATTTATGCAAATAAACGAGTTGGGTTTATAAGCACAGATGCCGCAGTAATTTTCTGAAGAAGCTGCACTGCAAATGTTAGGGTGCAATGCCCTCCGTGCGGGCACACATTCACTTTAGATTGCTTCGGTTAAAGTGTCTATTGGGTTTCCCATGAATAGGCAAATAGAACAAGATTCAGTTAGGAAATGCAGGCAGCGTTCCTGCACTGCACCATAACACGCGGGCAAAAAGCTTTATATGTATGTATCATTAAGTGTCGCGATCTTCTTTTGTTTTATATATGTAGGTATACCTATATAATTGTTGTAAAGACATACAAAGGTATAGATACTAACGACTAGTTTTTTAATTGCAAGTGACCACCAAAGTAATCTTAAAGCTAAAGTAATGGTTACATTGATTTATTTTCTTCACAATTTTAGCTGTTGCTACTACTTCAGTTGTTCATGAAGAAACTGTTTACCCGACTTAGCGCTCATATGAATGAGCGCTAAGTCTGGACAGAACGGTATCGATTTCTTCGTATGAACGAAGAAATCGATATATCTTCGTATGAACGAAGAAATCGATACCGTTCTATCCATATATTTTTGACGGATACCTCAAAGGCCGTATTTGACATCTGAATACAGTAAAATGTATAAAAGTTATCAGTGCTGGGTTAACCATGTAAATTATAACTTACGGCACTATTTTCTATTAGCCTTTTGTTCATTTTATTCAGTTTTTGCTGATTAGTGACATTTCCCTGGAGCTATAGCATTCTTCTAATGTTCTGAATCTAAAAGCGGGATAACTGGTGGTATTATAGGTAGGTACCTAAATAACTATAGTTTAGACCAGAATTAGGTATTTCCGTCCTCTAACTGTCTGTAACATTTTGAATCTCTGGATGTTAAAATGGCAACCAGAACCCACATACGAATTACGAAACATGAATGCTCTATTTATTTACGTATATTTTTCCAAAGAAAACGAGATAGAGAATGGAAACAACGATGTATAATCGTTACAGGAGCTGTTAACGATCATAACGACGTTCATATCGCCACAGGTGGGTGCACAGTTGCTGGTATTTCTGCACCAGTTCCTGGACATGTTCCCGGAGCTGCGCCGCGTTCCTCTCTTCGTGACCGGTGAATCGTATGCGGGGAAATACGTGCCCGCGCTCGCTATACAGATACACAGGCGGAAGGAGCCGTTGCACACAATCAATCTGCGGGTAAGTGTCTACTTTTGCCGCTTCCGTCCTTCAGGTAGAAGACATCCTTTGCTGGAAATAGACATTTGCTGCAATAGTACATTGTTACACGAGTGGTGAAAGTGACTTATTTAGTTCCGAGACAGGGACACGAGGGACAAAATAAGTCTTTCACCCAAGGTAAACACTGTGCTTTTCATTACGAATACAAGGAAAGAAAAAATAAAACAGGAATAAGCTAAATAAATAATACAAGGAAGTATGAACAATACTCTACAACTCGAAAAAAAAAGATCGGATTGCCGCCTATTTTGTTTTTTTTTCGTTGGCCGGCCAACTTCATTATATGGCCATTATTTTTCATTTTCATCTTTAAATATTTTGCCCAAATCTATGTTATTTTAAAGAAATTGTTGAAACTAAATTATAATTAAGGCATTTAAAATATATATTCTTTAATTAATACTTAATTTCATGTTATTTCAATTTTACATCGTGCTGTAATTGAGTGACTGTAGAAAAAGTTTGAACATGGTTCCATAGAATTGTGAAAATGGAACTAGTTTTTTTTATAATTTGACAGCTGTCAGTTGAAAGCGATTCTCCCGGGCCGGAAAAGTATTACTTTCAACCCGCTCCTCAGGCAACTTCAGACCTACTTTCAGAGTATGAGTAATGAAAAATATTTTTGAAACGAAGTTTCTTTATGCGGCTCGCGATAGGAGTTCAACGGCTGAAATCGACAAGCTTGTGACGTGTTATATGTACCTAACTCTAAAACGTCCACTGTGAAAAAGTTCTCTTAAAATCTACTCGATGGCGTAAGTGAGTTATGAGTGACTAGATAGTGCGACATCCAAAAATAAATTTTGTGCATGCAAACCTGATGGGTCCCCTGACCGCACAATTTATTTTTCAACTCAGTACTTAGGGAAGTATCTATTATTAGGTACTAGCTGTGCCCCCCGACTTCGTCCGCGTAGTATTTAACGTACCAAAAAATTCGGGATTATCGAGATAAAAAGTATCCTATATGTTAATCCCGGTCATAAACTATCTGTGTTCCAAATTTCAGCCAAATCCGTTCAGTAGTTTTTGCGTGAAGGAGTAACAAACATACATACATACATCCACACTCACAAACTTTCACATTTATAATATTAGTAGGTATTTAATCATAGTTTAGCGGAAAAGGGAAGATCTTCCAGCCAGGCGGGTGTTATGCCTGGCGGGGCGGCCGCTATGCCCCGGTGGTTATTCCCGGGGTCTTGTATATATAGTCACGATGCTTGCGATTCCTAATATCGTGATTCAGTTTTTCTATGAAGAATCCGTACATTGTATTGAGGCGCTGCATTTAGCGCCATCTGTCCGTTTCTGTCGGCGACGTGAATGTGAGGTCGCCACAGTAGTAAAGCCAAGCTGTAGCCATTTGACTACAGCTCATATACATACTGGCTCCATCAGGGTAGTACCACCCTCTGAAAGAAGGTCTGCGTAAAGCTGCTATCATATTTGCGAACGAGCTAGTGAGCCGGAATACCCCCTCCCTCTGTCCCTTCCTCTGTTCCCCTTCCCTTCAGATCGGAAACGTGCGCGAGCAATGCCTTGGGTACTGCAAGTTTCTGCAGGCTACGGTAACTGCTTAACATCAGACAGGTCGTACGCTCGTTTGCTGAGTTGGTTACTTATATATAAGTATTTTTTTTGTGGCGTCATAACTTTAGAACATAATCTCGATTTCAGTGTGTGTTTTACTAATTCGATAGTATTTCATAATTTACCAATCTAAATATATATGTCGCAGCCAAATAGCTTAATTCGCCGTTCAATTAACAGCCTAGGCACTTAACTAAACAGCGCCGTTCAACTAACGGCCTGAATGATATTCAGCCGTATCGTCTATTACAACATTTAATAAACTGGCTGGCTAATGCTTAGGCAACTGGTTGACATTTAAGTACTACTAAACTTTTTCAAAATACTACCCAAGCAGAACGACCTGGATGGGTTTAGGTTAGGGTTATTTTTTTTATGATCCCATAGAAACCCCACCCGGCAAATAGATTCGGTGGATCTAAAAACAATCGTAAAAAACCTAAATACCTACTAAAATTATTCCATCAAAGTTGTTTTTTTCCGACGCCATATTGACCAAAGAGAATATAGAATATAGAGATATTGAATATACAGTTTGGTGAGTTTCGGCATTAGGTGGCAGAAAGTAGAACTAAATTGAAATGAACAGGCTAGGCAGTTAATTAAACGGCTAGGCAAGTAGTTAATCGTCATCGATCCAAGTCATTTGCCTAGCTGTTTGATCAAATGGCTGAATATCATTCAGGCCACTAGTTGAACGGCGCCGTTTAGTTAAGTGCCTAGGCTGTTAATTGAATGGCGAATTAAGCTAGTTGGCGGCGACATATATAACTCAAAGGTCTGACTGACTGACTGATCTATCAACGCACAGCCCAAACCACTGGACGGATCCGGCTGAAATTTGGCATGCAGGTAGATGTTATGACGTAGGCATCTGCTAAGAAAGGATTTTGATTAATTCTACCCCCAAGGGGATAAAATAGGGGATGAAAGTTTGTTAAGTTAAACTCCACGCGGACAAAGTCGCGGGCTCAGCTAATTTTTTAATAAAGTTTGTCAATTGTATTATAGTATTAATAATCAACCAAATTAATAAAGTACTTATACTAAGCGATCATTCACACGAAGAAGCCGACACTTTTTTAAGATAATGACCATATAATTTAACATACGGATACATAGCAAAATGTACATCTGTATCAATTATCAGTGCCGGGTTAAACGCGTGAATGAACGCTTACCGTATTGAACTCATTATGGTAGGTAAGGTAATATTGGTAATTGTTTCCAGGGTATAGCGATTGGTAACGGGCTGATACACCCCGCGAGTACTGCGCACTACAGTGACCTGTGCTCTGCGCTGGGCTTGCTCGCCGGCGCTCAGGTAGACCACGTGAAGGGATTAGAAGCAGAGTTCTTGAGTTTTCTGGACGAGAAGAGGATGATAGAGGCTGCTCATGTGAGTGTCTACTATTGTGGCTACAATAGGTATCGTTATCCCCATAGTTTATTTAGTGCAGGTATATAAAATTCCTGTGTGCGTGTGTTAGTATTTCTCCTCCTCCTAAACGGCTTCACCGATTATGATGATTATTTTTTTGTACTTACTTGACGTCACATAGATAGTTCTTGGCTGTAGTTAGAGCCCGGTAGGTGGGGCCGTTGTCGAGTCGATATCGAGACTATAAAATCTACACTAGCGTAGCTACCGACAAAAGTTAGTGTTGTATAAAATATTTCATTTAGCAACAATGGCAATAAAACCATAGGTATTCTCTTCCCGCGATAGCAAGGTTAGGTACGTGATCGGGCCCAAAACCACGGCTAAAAATGAACCTTATTTGTATTGAAGATGTCAATCAATGACAACATTGATCGTGACGTAGTCTTGGTACAAAAAAACCCTTGTGAATTATAATGAATTCTTAAAATTTGTGGACTAGAATATACGCGGCGAATTTAGACTAACTAAGCTGTGATAATTTACAGAAATTCAACGAAACCGTGGAATACATAAAGAAACACACAGGAGTGTCCATCTACAACTTCAACGAGGATCCGACGTCCCGGGCGCCGGAGTACGAGGCGTACGTCACGAGGCGTGACGTCAGAGCCGCAATTCACGCCGGCAACGCGAGCTTCCACCACAACAACCAGCTTGTTTATGAGAAGATGCTATCAGACATTGCTAATACCACGAAGCCGTTTGTTGAGGAATTGCTGGAGCATTACGGTGTCATGAGTTATATGTATGTAATAGACCTATTATTGACTGCGTCTGTAGGTACCTGTGGCAGAAGTGTGTCGTTGTGTGATGTAGTATAAGGATGTACTGCTTTTCCACCGTCTCCTACTCTCAACTATCTCAGGAAACGACACAGTGAGGCCTCGAAGAGTCAAGTGGCCGTGGATGGTTAAATCCCATACTATAGGGAATAGGGAAAAGTGCTAATACCTTCAAAAGAAAAGTAGCACAGAATCATTATTTTAAAATATACTATTTTCCTACTCATAAATCACACACAGTAAGGTATTATTGCGGCAGCTGATAATAGCGATTAAAAGGATTAAATTTTGGGAAGTAATGTCAAATAGCAAACTAAGGAAAAGGGCTCATTTGAAAGTATAACTATATTCATTGTGATATCATCAGCTGTCTGTCGATGTACAAAACAGGAACCCTATCTAGCTCTTATTGTTACCTAAATTCTTTTGTCGCAGAGGCCAGTTGGATCTGATCCTTGGGTACAGCTTGGCCAGGTACATGTACGCCGAGCTGACCTGGTCACGGCGGAATGAATACGAGGACGCGCCGCGGAAGCGCCTGCGCAGATTCGGCAATGGCTCCGTTGTCGCGTAAGCGGACATTCATACGGTTACCTGACACCGATCTCAATAAATACCGCCAGACTGACTCACCATTTTTTTTGTCCCAAACTAAGCAGCGCTTGTACTATGGGTACCGTACAATGGACTGGGGCGATCACAGTGACACCCAGACTAGGACAAATTAAGAAAAGGCCATTTCCGAAATTTGCCACGGCGGGAATCCAACCTGAAACCATCATGTGCAGTTAGCCGAGCGGCCTATGCTCGAACCACTGCACTAAGCGGTCTTCTTCTTCTTATTACTTTAAAATATGTTTAATAGACATTACCCAGTTTAATTGACATTTCACCCGTGTCGAGTAACAAATAGCAATACAAACATTTAATAAGAATACAATACAAAAAGTAACTTGAAATTCCCATTTTCCCAGTTTCACTTTCAATAAAAACATGTCTCCACGTGCGCGCGTCGCGCAGTATCTGTGTCATCACTACAACGAGCCGCAGAGTAGGACAGACTGACTGATTAAGTATGTCTGCGTGTCACATGCCTACGTCACTGCGTAATCAGCCCTGTGGCTGTTCGTACGTTAAAAAATATGCTCTGCCCTGCGCTGAGTGAACCGCGCCGCCTATGTGTCAGCAGACGCTCACACTCACAATGGTTTGTAAAATCTTTCTCTCATTTTTAGATATAAAAAGAACGGGGGCAATTTCGTAGACGTCGTGGTGCGGCGCGCCGGGCACATGGTGACTAAGGATCAGCCGGAGGTCGCCAAGTTCATCATGGACCGCTTTATAGAGGACTTCATGTAAATAAAATCACACAAAAAGCCCCACACAGCAAATCACTGCAGGTTTACCATAGGTATGTTAACATTCTTCAAAATGTTGAGTGATTTGCCGTGTGGATGAGGGTTATAATAAAATAGTCATTAAGTATGATAACTACTTATCTACAGGTTGAAACAGAAAGGGTATACTTTTTTTTTCAAAACTTAACTTTGTAAATCTAAAACTATCAGCTTTGGGGGAAACTTGAAAAACAAAAGGTGTTATAGGGACACAGCTGTTTACAGATTTCATAAGTCTACAAAACCTTTAGTACTTCAACTGTCCCACAAAGCCTATAGTTTTCGATTTACAAAGTTAAGTTGCAAAAAATATAGTATACCCTTTCTGTTTCACCTGATATATGTTAGTCTCAAAATTAAATCAGTTATCTACTGCCATATATATATAAAATGTTTTATTTCAACCTATAATATAATATAATACAATATTTTGGTCTACAAAACTGAAAATGTAGGTTTTAGGTAATATCTTAGTAATATTTGCAGACATAGGCAACGCGTGAATGCGCACTCCAATATTTAATCAAAAAATATTTTAAGTATAATTTTAATTCTAGTTAAACCTTCTGCTGAGATCCGGCATTTGAAATTACGTAAATTAAAATTCACCAACGATCAGTTATACATACAATTCAGATCAATATCAATCGTAAAATGCGAAACACAGCCATTGGCAGACACTCACATAAGAATTTAGAACATGGTGGACGACACTATGCAGTTCTCATCAACAGTATTATACATAAACGCATCTGTCCTTCGCTTCCACCGCAGCGCATAAACCACTCCACCAACTATACTAATCACTAGTAACACGTTTAACAGTATGCTGACGATCATAGTGGTTTTGACACCGAAATATGACTTGTATTCCGATGGACATAGATCCGTTTTTGGGATCTCATCGTCGATGTCGTCTTCGGCCCTGTACTCGGGCGTGTCTTGGGAGAGGACGTGGTAGTTGGGCGGAAGGGGGAGGTCAATGCCCCTGATGAAGTGGGTGATGAGGTGCAGCGCCTGCGCCGGCTTGTCCAGCGGCACGAGGTGGCCGGCGCCGCGGACCAGGACTTCGGTGAAGTTTCCTCCGCTTTTGACGTAGCTGGAACGATAAATGGAGAATAGGAACAATTATTATGGATGTGTATTATTAAGGCTAAGCGTATCCTGACAGGCAGGCGATGCAGCACAGCGGAGAATAGAACACAGCTCGAAAAACACTTGGAAATTATTTGCACAATCTTCCTAGGGAGTTGCTTCCTTCCTACCTCAATTACCTACCAACCTACAAGAATCAACAGCTGCATCTATTATGAACTCATTCAGTGAATATAATTATCATAATAATAAGTGAGTATTGCAAGGGGGAAAATAGGGATCCTGTAGTGAAACGCACATAGGACGGGCAACAACTAAACTTTTATTATTAATAACACACATCAACCAGATAATAGATGTCGCTACTCATCACTTATTTTGTTATACATTTCAATATCCCCACTTAACAAAATAAAGGATGCATATATTTTAGAATATATTTATCACATATTATTTTTATCAAATAAACCAAACATTCCTAAAAAATTATAATGTTTCATTTTACATAAACCCTTAGTAAGTATATCTGCAGGCATCTCTGAAGTCGACAAGTATTTAATTTTTACAATTTCATTAGCGACTTTTTCCCTACAAAAATGGTAGCGCACATCTATATGTTTGGACCTCTTATGGTAAACAGGATTGGCTGACAACTTATGGGCAGACTGATTATCATTAAATATTGGTATAGGATAAGTTACATTAGTTAATTCGAATAATAAATTTCGCAAATACACAGCCTCTTTACAACATTCTGCAATGCCCATATATTCAGCCTCCGTGCTGGACAGTGCTACAGTAACTTGTTTCTTAGTTTCCCAAGAGATGGCACAACTTGACAACCTGAAGAAATATCCTGTATAAGATCTCCTATCAATTACATTACTAGCCCAATCTGCATCTACAAAACCTTCTAACTGATTATTACCACTAGCTGAAAACCTTAAACACATAGATTTAGTTTTCTTTAAGTATTTTAGAACCCTCTTTGCATAGGCCCAATGTTCTTTAGTATAACAATTGTTGAATTGGCTTAGAAAATTTACAGAAAATACAATATCAGGACGTGTGAGAACGGCTATATACATAAGCGAACCAATCAGTTTCTGATAAGGTAAATCTTTGTCACAATTCTCACTTTTAGTTAAATTCAGTTTAGGTTCAATTGGTGTATCTGCAAACTTACAATCAGAAATATTAAACTTTAACAGTAATTCATCAATATATTTTTCTTGATTTAAGGTTATAGTACCATTCTCTTTATCCATTGCTACATTCATACCTAAACAATTTTTAATACATCCTAAATCTTTAATTTTAAATTTAGATGACAAACTTTCTTTTAATAAATCTGTTTCTTGTTGATTATTTGAAAACACAAAAAAATCATCAACGTACAATGCAATAATGATCTTTACATTTTTATCCATTTTTGTGAATAAACATGGTTCTAGGTTACTTTTTTTATAACCTAAGGATTGCAACAAATCATCAACTCTCTTATACCATGCCCTTGATGATTGTTTCAGGCCATAAATAGCACGTTTTAACCTCAAAACCTTATTCACATTATCATCACTAACCTGAAAACCTGGTGGCTTTGTCATATACACATTTTCATTTAAGAAACCATTTAGAAATGCAGTATCTACATCCAAGTGACAAATATCTAAATGAAGTTGAACTGCTAATGCGAATAACAATCTTAAACTGGAATGCCTAACTACAGGTGAAAAACATTCATCAAAATCAATGCCTGGCTTTTGAGTGAAGCCCTTAGCAACTAGCCTGGCTCTATACCTGACATTATCATCTTTATCAATTTTTCGCTTAAAGACCCATCTACATGGTACAACAGTGCCACTGTAAGGAATGTCCACTAACTCCCAAGCGTCATTGTCTTCAAATGATTTAAATTCACTTTGTATAGCTAATTTCCATTGTTCACTTTCTGGTCCACTCAATGCTTCATCTAGAGATATTTCACTAGCACTTATTTCATTGCTTTGACCTACACACACAACACCAAAACCGTAACGATCAGTCTGCTTGCGTAGTCGCTTAGCAGGCTTCTCCACAGGCAACAGGGGAGAAAGCCCTGGCTGAGACGAAAGCTGTGGCCTGGCTGGCACAGGCTCCGCAGGTTCAGGCGCTAGCATGTCTTCGGAGTCCTCAAAGCCCTCTTCATCATTCCTGTAACTTTCTCTTTTGGGGCTCAGTACCTCTTCCTGCTCCTGATCTTTCTCTGTTTTTGTGTGCTTCATGTTCCCCACTTCTTGGGTACATTCTTCTCTCTCTTCCTTCATAGGAAAGATATCATTAGTGCCCTCACTAATATCAATGTGTATCACTTCTTGCTTCTGGTCAATCCCCTCCTCAATCACAACAATATCCCTTGCTATTGTTACTTTGTTATTTTTGGGATTGTAAACTCGGTAACCTTTTACATTATTTGAGTAACCAACAAGAATACACTCTGTTGCTTTTCTGTCCAATTTTAATCGTTTTTCTTTTGGTATGTGTACCATAGCCTTACTTCCAAAGATACGTAGATTACTGACATCTGGCTTAGCCCCGGTCCATATCTCTATAGGCGTCTTGTTGTCCAATCCTGATGCGATTGACCTGTTACGCAGATAAACTGCAGTGTTCACTGCTTCTGCCCAAAACGGTTTTGCTAATCCTGCATCAAATAACAAACATCTCGCCTTTTCTACGACTGTACGGTTGTACCTTTCGCAGAGACCATTCTGTTCCGGTGTGTATGGGCAAGTTTTTTGATGTACAATTCCGGCCAATTGCAAGAAATTTTCAAATTCCTTACTGCAGAATTCTGTACCATTATCTGTCCTCAATACTTTCAGCTTTCTGCCTGTCTGATTTTCTACTAACGTCTTGAATGCTTTGAAAATTGAAAATACTTCATCTTTGGTCTTCAGGAAATATACGAATGCCATCCGACTATAGTCGTCGACGAACAACAAAAAATATTTCATTCCTCCAATAGACCTGGCTTCCATAGGTCCACAGACATCTGCGTGCACCACCTCGAGAAGTTCCTCGCCTCTGTTGCCAACATGACTGAAAGACAGCCTGGATTGCTTTCCCTCACAACACACAATGCAGTTAGTCTTACTGACCTGAGCCTTGTCCGAATATGACATACCTTTAACAGCACCATTCCTCATTACATTAAGGTCTTTGCTGTTTAGATGGCCAAATCTTCTATGCCATACACTTCCGGACACTGAAGTCAACAAACAATCTATTTGCTTGATTCTCAATTTGTAAACACCTCCAACCACATCTGCGATTGCTACAAGTTCATTATTTTGGTTATAAATATAACAGTGCTTCTCATTAAATGTCACATTGTTTCCTTTGCTCACTAACTGGCTGACTGATAATAAGTTCGTAGCCAAGTTTGGCACATATAACACTCCCATAACTGTATTCTCGTGCTCGGTATCTCCAACAAGAGTAGTTATTTGGACATTTCCACATCCTCCAACAGGAATTTTCGTCTTATCAGCGATAATAATGTCTCGCACTTGGTGTTGATTTGTTGCGTTCAACAACCAATCCTTGTTTGACGTTAAATGACAGCTGGCACCACTATCGATGTACCAATCCGTTTGATTAAAGTTACCACTGAGAAAGATTGCACTAAATGCATTAGATTCCTTGTTATTAGTGTTTAATTTGCATTTATTCATGAAATGTCCAATTTGTTTACATTTGAAACATCTAACTTTGACATTTGACTTGTCGTTGACGTTGCGCGGTGTCGATTGTCTATGCGTTTGTTTATTATCTTTGTGTTGCCAACTTTTCGACGCAAACGCGTTCTGTGTAGAACTCGTACCAACCTCACTTCCGTCCTCCATATCTAGTAATTTTGACTTTATGGCGTCGGCCGTTAGCTCAATACCTGAATGCTCCACTGCCATTATCATCGGCTCAAATTTTTCAGGCAATCCTGCTAACAACAAGGACCCGACCCACTCATCACTTATTTTAAATCCTGTATTGTTCAATCGCTGACTTGTTTCTAACAATGAAGTCACATATTGAGACATAGAATCACAATTTTCACGGCGAATTGATATGAGGTTACGAAGTAATCCGATGCGCCGCGTGTAGCCATTATCATCAAATAGTTTTCTCAGCTTCTGCCATAGCCCCTTTGCAGTTGATTCACTCTTTATATGCACGAATAAACTGGGATCTATAGTTAAAACTATTTTTGCTTTCGCTTTCGCGTCGTTCGGATCACCGCCGGTCGTGATGCATTGTTGCATGCCTTCCAACACGAGATAATTCTCCACAGCGAACGCCCAATCTTCGTAATTTTCTCTGCCCTTTAGCTTTGCGATACTAGCAATAAGGTTTGTCGACATTTTAGCACTATATTTTCACCAAAAAACTTTTAACTCGCGTGATTAGCCCATAACCTGTAGTGAAACGCACATAGGACGGGCAACAACTAAACTTTTATTATTAATAACACACATCAACCAGATAATAGATGTCGCTACTCATCACTTATTTTGTTATACATTTCAATAGATCCATATCTAATACTAGCTGACCCGAAATGGTTGTCCTGTCCTAACTTTGAATACTGAATTCGAATTGTTCCGCACAACCTACTTTTTTGTCCTTACATAAGAACCTTCTCCTGACATTAATAAACACGGCAAAAAAAGAATTAGCGAAATCCTTCCATCCGTTCACGCGTGATGCGATGACCAAGGAAATAGAGATTCATTTTTTATAAAGACTTAAGTATATATAAAATTCTCGTGTTACAATGTTAGTTACCATAGTCCTCCGAAATGGCTCGACCAATATTCATGAAATTTTGTGTGCATATCGGGTAGGTCTGAGCATCGGTCAACATCTATTTTTTATTTTATTTTTACTAGCGGCCCGCCCCGGCTTCGCACGGGTACATTGCGGCTACATTATTCGAGTTTTAGTAAGGATCCCTAATTATTTTGAAAATATATTATAGGCTATGTCACCCGGGGATAGTGTAGCTTCCCAACAGTGAAAGAATTTTTCAAATCGGTTCAGTAGTTACGGAGCCTATTCATTACAATCAAACAAACAAAGTTTTCCTCTTTATAATATTAGTATGATAATGGCAAAACAATGTTGGTCGGGTCAGCTAGTAAGTATATAGATTATCATCTATCAACTCACCCAGCGACGCTGTTATTGTACCACCAGGGCATGCGGGCAGCGCTCAGGAAGTGATCGCGCTGGCCCCACTGCCAGTACCTGCGCCGGGCCTGCGCACTCGGCACGCACGGCGCGGTCAGATCTAGTTGACCACTGGAAGTCAGACATTATGCTCAAACAACAATCTATTCAATAGAAAACACTAAAGAGATATTCAGACATTCCCTAAAATTAATTCGTAGTTTTAGACATAGTACCTAACTACGAACAGAATTCCCAAAATTTGGAAATAAATATACCTACAATAGATATTTAAATATAAGTAGGTATCTACTGCGATCACTGGAGATGTGAGAGTTTGGTCGTGTCCGGAGTGTGAGAGGTGTACAAAATTTGGTTTAAATGCTCGTTACCAGGTTCATCGGACGTAATTTAGTTTTATTGAGTCAACTTCGGCGTCTGCGTTATACTGGTTATACACCATTGTTGGTCCGGCTTTTAGGGGTAACAGTGATTACGGTGAACAGTGGTTACTTGCTTACGGTGAAGGAAAACATCGTGAGGAAACCTGCATGTCTTAGAAGATCTAACCAATTTTCGAAAGACATGTGAAATCCGCCAACCCGCACTGGGCCAGCGTGGTGGATTCTGGCCTGAATCCTCCTCGTCTTGAGGGGAGGCCCGTGCCCAGGAGTGGGACGTTAAAAGGGCTAAATTATTATTATTATTATTAGTGATTGTAGAGCGTAGAGGGTCTAGTCCCAAAAAAATAAACAGAAGAAAGTTAATGCTTCCCTTAAAATGCACCACAGTGAGCTTACCAGTATATCAGTACCCTGTAATGATCCAGCAACACCTCCACTTTCCTCCGCACTTCACTCATGAAATCCCCAATGAGTTTCTGATGCACTGTGCTGTTTGAGAACGTGAACTCAATGCTTCCAACGTGGAGAGCTTGTCTGGTCTCCGGGGCTTCGATGAAGCTCGCAAACGAACGGAGTTTATCGGAGATATCATCAGAGAGGACGTTGAAGGTTTGCTGCTGCATCGACATGTCGTCCAGCTTGTCAAGCAGTTCTTCGCGAAGCTGGAAGGCATATAAAAATTATAATCAAAATATTTGCCATTCAATAGGGCCAGCGCAGACGGGCGGAGTGACAGGTAAGCGACTAGAATGTAGTAACAATCTAAAATCAACTCGATTAGCTTCTGCATACGATTGTAATTGGTACAGCGAAGGAGGCTCAAAGGAAGGAGGAAGGAGCGCCCCGAAACGCGGTCGAGAGCCGCGCTGTCACTGTAGCAATTTCAGTCGTACGTCGTAGCAGATTAGGTTGAATTTAGATTGTTACTACATTTAGTTACTTCGCCGCCACTCCATCCATCTGCGCTGTCTCACTCGACACTACAGCCGTTACAGTAATCCACAGTTTATTTTTCCCTACTATTCGTATTTAGTTAACCATCTTGGCATGTATTTCTTAAATGAAATACGACATTTAAATTTATTTTATGACGTTATTTAACAATGTAACTTATTAATTAATTGGTTTAACCTGATAAAGCGTGAAGAAATAATACTTACTTATTTTTTAAGAAAATACATGAAGGATTGTCTATTTAGTAAATACGAGAGATAAGTAAAAATACACTTTACAATAAAATATGACAGAAGAATAGAATTATTACTCTCATCTTACTCACAATAACTGCGTTTGCGGCGTCCTTGTCTCTGATGGCCTTATTATAAGCGTCTTGTATCTTTTTGACGGCGAGCCGGCCCTGGCTGTCGATGAGGCCCCATTGGAAGTAGATGGCGCTGTAGTCCGCTATGCTGTCACGATTTAGCACTGGGTTCCCCATTATTAAACCCTGGAATTTAAAGAAAATATCATTTGGTACCCACCTGCGGGATTTTCACGGATTTCTTGTGCGAATGCCGCGGCGCTTCTTGCTAGACCTCCACGTTGGAAGCAGCATTTAGAACCGGTGGTATTCTGATTATTCAATAGTACATTGTTACATGAGTGGTGAAAGTTACTTATTTTGTCCCGAGACGGGGTTTGGCGCCCGAGCGTAGCGAGGGCGCTAATAGTTCGAGGGACAAAATAAGTCTTTCACCCGAGGTAAACACTGTGCTTTTCATTACGAATACAAGGAAAATAAAAACAGGAATTGGCTAAAGAAATAATATAAGGAAGTATAAACAATACTCTACAACTCGAAAAAAAAAATCGGATTGCCGCCTATTTTGTTTTTTTTTTTGTTGGCCGGCCAACTTCATTATTTAGCCATTATTTTTCATTTTCATCTTTAAATATTTTGCCTAAATCTATGTTATTTTAAAGAAATTGTTGAAACTAAATTATAATTAAGTCATTTAAAAAATATATTCTTGAATTAATACTTAACTTTATGTTATTTAAATTTTACATAGTGCTGTAATTGAGTGACTGTAGAAAAAGTTTGAACATGGTTCCATAGAAATGTGAAAATGGAACTAGTTTTTTTTTTATAATTTGACAGCTGTCAGTTGAAAGCGGAACTCCCGGGCCTGAAAAGTATTACTTTCAACCCGCTTCTCAGGCAACTTCAGACCTACTTTCAGAGTATGAGTAATGAAAAAGTGCTTTGTTGGCCAATATGACTATAAATATTTTTATTTCAATTTAAATTGTGGCTGATATAATGGCAATAGGTTTGCTCTGTGTTACACTAGGACCGAAAACACCTTTTGCGAAATATTCTTCCGCCTAGTAGATTGTTTAAACGAGCATGGGCTCAAGGTACCTATCATTTTACAAGGTAAATACTTAGGTACCTATTTAACACAAGTTTTTTAAGAATAAACCTCCTTTTTTAAACGAGATTTATGATATACTTACCTACTTACCTAATAATATGACTGAGTCGCATTCACATTCATGTAGGTAGGTATGTGAGCTGAGACGTAAGTACATTTACACACATAACCGGTGTGATGACATTTTTAGCATAGATACCTATCTAAATGCACCTATTTATTATTCAACGGGCAAATACCTATCATAATGCAGAGATTTTGAATCCTGGTATGTAATACCTATGTGTACCTGTCTGTTATAACATCACCGGTTAACTGCTAAGGAGTTGGAGATATTCTAACTTCTAACAGTCGAACTGGGCCTCAAGTAGGTAACCTACCAACTGTTAAGAATATTTTATAATGTACCCGCATTCCCCAAAAAGTAGGTAACCTACCTACCTACTTAGTTATAGTTTAAAACCAATGGTCATAATTATTCGTGAATTCTACATCGTAAGTACTTAAATCCTTGGCGGGTTGACATGTTGCTGTCAGCAATCAATCCTTTGACGTTGATTTGGAATATGGTAAGTAGGTAGGAACGTGAAACGCCATGCTTAAAGGAACTTCCTTGTAGGTATACCTACTCCGTGATTCTACAGATCCTCTCCATCCAAAATCCAAAGCAAGCCTTACACAGATCACGATTACCACTTTAATAAGTATACTTACTAACTAGTGTCAGTGGGGACACACAACAGTAGTTCTAACCTTTCAGTTACCTACGAGGTAGCTCTGTTTACCTTCATAGGTAAAATAGGAAATAGTGAACATGGGAAAAGATAGCTAGTAGGTAGGGGAACCTGTTAAACCTTGGCACTATGTGTACCTAGGCCATTGGGCTCGTTTAAAATATTCGAGCAATACTAAATTCTACTGTATATGGTATTCGGGATGTCACTACCGTGTATTCAATGTGAAGTTAGTCGCATACCGCCATTAAGCCGGTGTTTGATGTTATCCGGCGTTAAAACTTTGTATGGCAAAAAAGTAAGTATTTCTAATATCTGATAGTCTGATAGTTTTAAACGTTTAATTATAGTCACTTAACTTTTATATGCTATCGGTTCTTTTAATTAGCAAGTATCAAAACAATAAAAAACTTACGAGATAAGTAACCTCTAAACTATTAAAAATCCACCGTTTTGTTGAAGTTGGAGTAGTGTTGTACTTCGGTCACTGTCCATCAGTTGTACCTTGGTCAGTTTATTTTCTATGATTTGTAAGGTAAGATTTATTTGCTATATTAATATTATGTGATATCTTCAAATTTATTTACTTACCTAGGTTATGTACCTACTAATTTTAATATTTATGAGGTGACAAAACAGATGTTAAAAGTTAGTTGCTTTGTTCAAAGATTTGTTTGATTAACAAAAAAAAAACTTTGAATTTGATTATTATTTATACTTTGAAAATGACTTAGATTTTGATCGAAATTTCTAAGGTGCTTTGTTGAATATAGTAATATACCGAATAACACGATTTTGGTTATACAAAGTTAATTGTTTACTTAAATTACCCCCAAATTCTCAATCTGTCCTAGGTACACCGTAGTACTGGCCGAGGTACATATGGTTTGTTGTACCTTGGCCTAACTTACCAATTTTTTTTAACTTTAAAAATATAATATAAGTTTGAAATATTCATTATATGATATTTTTTTGGTGAGTACTCAAATAATTGACCTTTCAAAATATGTAAAAATGATTTGTGTGCTGTTCGTCAAATCACAATAAAAAATATATATCTAAAGCGTCCTGGGTATACTCGTAACAGGTCCCCTACATACCTACTAGCTATCTTTTCCTTTGTTCACTTAAAAAGGTCTGTTCAATATAACAATAACTTATCCGTTATTTATTATTTATATCATGTCATGTATCTACCATATTTGTGACTACTGCGACCATACTGGTCCACACAATATGTTAAAAGTCAATTCATAATAATAAATTAATTTCATAATAATTTCATTGACGTAACTCCACATGGTCAGTAAAAAAATTGCTACCAAGGTTTTACCCTTGACCGTGTAAAGTGCCTTATTATATCGAGCGGGACACTGAACATGATCTACTAGGTACTTACAATTACATATTACCTATTGCCTATTTACTGTTTTATGGTCTTAATTACACATTAAGCACCTCCTAGTTTTTTTTACTTCCTATTTATTATCTTTTTATTGGGGCTGGTCCCACCACACACCCCCACCACTGTAACTCCTGTAAACCAGAATCGAAATTAATAAATAATAAAATAAATATATATTAATATATATAAATAATATATTATAATATATATTAATTATATTGTATTATTATTATATTCAATTTATTTATTTTTAGTAAAATATATTATAATTTTATGAGCATTCGCCTAATAGCCAAATGCAATAATCCAAATTACCAAGCGTTCGATCGCAATGCAGTCGCTTGTGGAATACCAAATATTTGCCCAAGCGTTTGAAAGCAAATTAGCGTTCAATCGCTTGCATCTGCTTTCCAATTGCAATTGAAGTAGCTAGCGTAATAAGGGCCCAGGTTCTTTTATAATATGACCAAAAACGAGTAGGTACCTATTTAATTAAAACTTATACATATCTAGACTAGCTTTCTCTAGCTCCTCGGCGACTTCGTAAACGTATTTCTTGGATGTCGACAACAGCACCAACTACTGCGTCCAACTATATCTAAGAAGCATCTAGGTGACCCCATGAGGACAAAAAAACTTCAATATCGGTCAAGCCGTTTAGGAATACAAGAATAACTAACATACGCACACCGGTTATCTATATAGGTATAAAGATTAAAGTTTTGTCTAGTCTCGTTATAAACATTGTTATAAAAGACAACGAACAAATAAATAGGAATTAAACTGCGAAGGTAAACGGGTCAAGTGCGAAAGCCGCGTAGAAATTGTCTCAAAGGTCATCATGTAACATGTCTCCATAACTTATTACAGGTGATTGATTCGTGCCGCCTCAGGCTAAGAATAATGACCTTACTCAGCAGGTTTCAAATGTAGAGAATGTTGCAAAAGTCCGATAAAATATTTTAGTTTGATGGGCCACATACTCACGGGCTTTTAGGAACATTATATTATAATAATAGCTAATATTTCACTAAAATTGCACATTATTTTTAAAAGAAACACAAGGTGTGAAAATAAACCAAAAAGGACTAAATCATTTGTCCACTTTCCGTTAAAGAGTTCGGGTAAAGGATTCAATGGAATCAAAAACTCGTATTGTGTAAACGCGAATAGTGTGAAAACTTTTGTTATCAATTTCTTCGCATTTATAAAAAATATTTAAGTTCTATGCATTTTTTTTACAAACTCTTCCTATAATATTAATGGCTCGTAAATGCAGCTTACATAATTCAGCTAAAATAATATTTTTAAGGCCTATAAATAAAGTTGAGACAAAATACTCAAATGCCTGTAAATATGATAACTTGTCACGTATTACTCTGTATTCACTGTAGATGACACATTAGCGACCGTACCTATATGTACCTAAATTATTATTTCGGACTTTTTAAACACCCGGTATCATTTATTCAATATGGGCATAACTACAGACCAATTTCAATGTTCACAATCTTGATTCTGAGAAGTACATTTTATTCAAGTGGCTTTGTCTGGCGGTACCAATTCCTAAGCAAATAAATAATTGTAATCTTAATAATAATTTATTTGGAACTAAGACTTTTTTAAATAAGATATCATATGTGAGGTACTGTGAGAAGGCTCACGTAAATAGTTTTTTGGCCTGGATGGGGATCGAACCCGCAAGCTTTCAGTTACGTGGCCGCCTCCTCTAACCACTAGGCTATTGCCGCTTTATGACAAGACCATATGCCACATGTTCACAAAGCAGAGAACTTAACAACCTTCAATACATTTCATTTCAAGATACTTTAATAGTATTCGGTACCTGATGACGGTCAAAATGTATAGTAAAATCTTTGATGACGTGTGAAAGACCTTTGTTATTTAAATGACCGTAGCAACATAATTCAATGTACATATTTCATAACTTAATACCTTCCATCAAGACCGATTTCACGGTATAAATTATTAAATCGTTGATTGAGATAATATGCGACCTTGTCATTCAAAATTGACATGGCAATGGAGTTGATGAAACGCGGATGTAACTTGGGCTGTTAATCTGAGCTTGGGCTATTAACTTTGGAAACGTGTAGATTATGGATTCACACTTAATTGAGCGGCGGTTACTATATACAATAATCCTACTAATATTATAAATGCGAAAGTTTGTGAGTGTGGATGTATGTTTGTTACTCCTTCACGCAAAAACTACTGAACGGATTTGGATGAAATTTGGAACACAGATAGTTTATATCCGGGATTAACACATAGGATACTTTTTATCCCGATAATCCCGAATTTTTTGTTACGTTAAATACTACGCGGACGAAGGCCGTGGGCACAGCTAGTATAATATAATAACAGGAATTACCTCACTAACGGTTTGAGAGTGTGTTCGCAGCGGGGCGTTCATTGATCCGAATTGCAGCGACTTATATTTTGGTCGTTCATTGATCGGATTGCAACGATTGATATTTTTTGACGGTGGTACAGCCAATCGACCAGAGCTCATATACGGACTGGGGTACCACCACAGATAAAGATTTACATAGATAACGCAAGTATCACGACTTGTATCGAAACCAAGCGTGCCAATTTTTAACACCTACTGTGACGTCATTAGTGACGGGAAATCCAAACCGCTTCGAAGACACCGATGCCGTCGATGCCCCTCCGTCCGCTATGATTCTCTCGAGTGATGGATGGATTGGAAAAAAAGGATGCATTGACAATAACCATCTGCATGCAATATCCTCCTCAGAACCTACCTACTGGCCAACAGACCCAAATAAGGTGCCAGACCTTCTGGACTTTTTTGTTATAGGGGGACTCTCTAGGCATTATTTCAAAGCAGAGTCCTGCCTGGACAGCTCCTCAGATCATACTCCCGTCATGCTAACAGTGAGCACCACTCTTATAGAGTACGAAACCCAGGCCACACTATGCAATAAACACACTGATTGGGAAGCCTTTCGTGAATATCTGGAAAACAACATAGAAATGAAGATCGCACTTAAATCGCCAGATGACGTGGAGGATGCTACCAAGTACATAACATGTCTCATCCAAGAAGCTTGCTGGATGTGTACTCCTAAAACAAAACCTAAAAATGTCACCACAAACCAACCCTTGGAAATAAAACACAAGGTTCTTGAGAAACGTCGCCTTAGAAGGGTATGGCACCAAACCAGACACCCAGAAGACAAAACCGCACTGAACAAAGTGGGAGCTGAACTTAAAGGTCTAATAGCGAATCTGCACAACAAAACTCTCCAGTCGAGACTAGAATCCCTAACAGCCACTGCAGCTACAAACTATTCCCTGTGGAAATTCACCAAATCGTTGGATCAGCCACAGGAAGCAAAGCCTCCTATAAGAACACCTACAAATAGATGGGCTAGAACTAGGCAAGATAAGGCTAACGTATTTGCTGAGCACCTTTCACAGGTATTCACTCCAAACACCATGGGCGATGCTCACTTTAAAAGAAGGGTGAAGTGCAGTCTCCTTCAAGCTCTCCAACTGGACTTACCGCCAAAACCAACGACGACCAGAGAGGTTTGGGGAGTAATAAATTCACTGAAAGACAAAAAATCACCTGGTTTTGACCTAATTACTAAGGAAGTGCTCAAAGAACTCCCGAAAAAGGTTGTCACTCTTCTAACAACGCTCTTTAATGGCATTCTACGCGTGCAACATTTCCCGGAGATATGGAAATCATCTCAAATAATCATGATCCATAAGCTAGGAAAACCTGCTCATGAAGTTACCTCCTATCGGCCTATTAGCCTCCTACCAACACTTTCAAAGCTATTTGAAAAAATACTATTACGAAGAATTCTGCCCATACTAACAAAAAACAACACCATTCCTGACCACCAGTTTGGGTTCAGGCGTCATCATTCCACAATCGAACAAGTCCACAGAGTTTGTAATGAAATAAGAAACACATTCGAAAGAAAAGAGTACTGTTCATCAGCATTCCTAGACATCCAACAGGCATTTGACAGAGTATGGCACACAGGACTACTCTACAAGATAAAATTAAATATCCCCCACAGTTACTATCTACTTATGGCCTCGTATCTGTCAAACAGAAGATTCCAAGTAAATGAAGGTAACTTCACATCACCCTTCTATGAGATAAAGGCAGGTGTACCCCAGGGATCAATTCTTGGCCCTATATTGTACACAATCTACACTGCAGACATGCCTGAAACAGTAGGAATAACTACGAACACCTATGCTGATGATACAGCCATCCTAGCCAGACACGCAAACCCCAGCACTGCATCAGAAATGCTGCAGAAGGGCCTTAATGAAATAAATAACTGGCTTAACAGATGGAGAATAAAACCTAGCCCAGACAAATCTGTACAAGTAACCTTCTCGCTCAGGCATGGCAACTGCCCAGAAGTTAGACTCGGAAACGATGTATTACAACAAACAAATTCTGTGAGGTACCTGGGAATGCACTTGGACCGTCGACTGACATGGAAGACACACATAAAAACCAAAAGGGATGAGCTCAATATACGATATAAGAACCTTCATTGGATATTGGGACGGAACTCTAAACTCTCTACCGACAATAAACTTCTAATATACAAGAGCATCCTAAAACCACGCTGGATGTATGGGATCCAACTGTGGGGAAGTGCTTGTGTTTCAAACACCAACATCTTACAACGACTACAAAACATAATACTAAGGACTATATCAAACGTTCCATGGTTCATCACTAATGATGAAATACATGAAAATCTAAACATTTCAACTATAAAGGAAGAAATTCGAAATTCCACTACGACCTACAAGAAGAGGCTAGCTAATCATCCAAACGTCCTAGCAGCCCAGTTGATAAGAGCCGAACGGGAAACGCGGCTGAAACGACACGTCATCCTAGAGCTGGACTAAATCTAGCCTCTGAGAAACCAATGAGGAGCTGCCTCCGATGGGAGACACATTCAAACGACAAAGCTCCACACAACCCATCCGCTTATAGTCTTTGACTGATCGCAGATAAGCTAAGAGAAAAAAAAAAAAAACTAACGGTTTGAGAGTGTGTTACGGGGCGTTCATTGATCCGAATTGCAGCGACTTATATTTTGGTCGTTCATTGATCGGATTGCAACGGTTGATATTTTTTGACGGTGGTACAGCCAATCGACCAGAGCTCATATACGGACTGGGGTACCACCACAGATAAAGATTTACATAGATAACGCAAGTATCACGACTTGTATCGAAACCAAGCGTGCCAATTTGTAACACCTACTGTGACGTCATTAGTGACGGGAAATCCAAACCGCTTCGAAGACACCGATGCCGCCGATGCCCCTCCGTCCGCTATGATTCTCTCGAGTGATTATCTGGCTCATAATCATATTTTTTATATCTGTAGTCGCGAGGACTGCAAGTTAACGGCAACCAACCTTGACGCTTCGTCGGGGTTCGGACACGCGAAGTACATGCATTTGCGTTATCTATGTCAATCTATATCTGTGGGTACCACCCCCTCACAGAAGATCAGCGTAGGCCTCTATAGCTACGTTTTGTGCGATGGGTCAGGTAGCCGGAAGCCTAATCCATTCCCCTCTGCCTCGCTCCCCTTCAGATCGACAACGCACTTTGTTGAAATAAAACTATTTCACGGATTGAAATAAAACTATTTCACGGATTATATCGCGTTTATTTACTTTTTTATGTTCCCGACGTTTCGGCTGCTTTACAGCAACCGTGGTCACGGGGGGACTGAGGTGTTAGACGTCCTGATGTCATAGTTAATAACTGGGTAACCTCAAATTTAGTTGGTGTTTGCGGTCCGATCCACGCAGAAAGTACTTACAGTGTCTCGAGGTCTTGAAATGGTACGTTTGTTTTTGTATTTAATAATATTAATTACTATTATACTATATATAGTTTTATTTCAATGTGTAGTATTCGCGTAAATATAAGAAAACAATAACGCACTTTGTTATTGTAAGCATCTATAGGCTCTGCTTAACATGGGGCGGATCGTATGCTTGTTTGCCGACTTTGTCATATTATCCTACTAATATTATAAATGTGAAAGTGTGTGAGTGTGGATGATGTTTGTTACTCCTTCACGCAAAAACTACTGAACGGATTTGGATGAAATTTGAAACACAGATAGTTTATAACCGGGATTAACATATAGGATACTTTTTATCCCGATAATCCCGAAATTTTTGTTACGTTAAATACTACGCGGACGAAGTTGGGGGGCACAACCACTGTTATATAAAAAAGCGTGTGCGCAGCGATATCGCCGCTGGCACGCGACACTGTTATCCGTTAGACATTCCTTTTTTACTATCTGTAGTGTTAATTGTTTTTTTAAACCGACTTCCACGATAGGATGTGATTCTATGTTCGTCCGTATTTTTGTAAGTATATACTTATGTATTTTCATCGATTACTCCGTCAATTGTGGACCAATTATGAAAATTATAATGCAGCTCCAGATGATAGAAATGATAAGGTCCCCAGTTATTTCTAGCTTCATAATGCACCCAGGTTTTTTAAGTTGGTTATTTTTTCCTTAAGCACCCATCAGTGCCAATTCGCTTTCGGTGAAGGGAACTGGCATACCAAAAAACCAGTTTATCATGTGATAGCCCAGTGTTCGGTACGCTTACCGCAATGTACCGTATTATAAAACTGAAATTTATTTTCTATTTTCTGATGAGATAACAAAATACTAGTATCAGGAATAAGACTTCAACGTGACATGCGATTAAAAGAGAAAGTTAATATGTTAAAACTGTTGTGAGTTTTCCATATTACAAATAGTCCCATTAGCCTCGCCAACTAAGCCAAATTCTAGAAGTGAGCTCACATGAATATATTCATCGCTGAAATAGGAATCGAACCCGTAACCTCTCGGTCACGATGGCGATCACTAGGCTACTGACGCTTTAAATTACAGAAAATAATCACGTAGGGATTTCTGGGTTAGTACCTACTTATTATGCTACGCGGATTTATACCTATAATTATGTCTGCATATTTTTGCCTTTGACTATACAAGGAAAATCTTTAGCCGGAGTCAACAACTCACGGAAGTATATAGGGGGAGAGGGGGGAACGTTGGTGCCCACCCCTTCTAAGTGATAGCTATAATATTTTATTATTTTATTTTATTTTATTCGGAAAACTTACAGTGTTTTACTTCTACATAGCAACTACAAAAATAACTTATCACTATTAATCAGTTTTCGCAGATTACTAGCTGATTATTGCTTATTTGTTTTACATTAGACAGTTTATAATATATCTAATTATAATAAAAGTTTAATTTGAATACAAGTAAATTAAGAAAAAGTTACGTTAAAAAAAAAAAATTAGAAAGTTAAAAGGTTAAAAAAGGTTGAAAAAGGTTAAAAACCTTCGAAAAATTATTGAACCGTATCAAACCAATTCTTGGTGATATTGCGTTTAAAACTAGTTGGGGTAGTGTTAAAGATATCTAAATGCGGAGTATCAATCAGTTTGTTGAAATATTCAGGAGCTCTCATGAAAAAGCTATTTTTTTTATAGTTAGTAGCACTTTTAAGAATGTGGAATGGAGTATGTTTTCTGAATGTTCTTGCGGGAACCTGTATGAATAGCCCAGAAAGTAAATGTGGCGAATCTATTTTAGATTGCGCTATTTTATAAGTGTGATATCCTACCTGTAAATTAACATCCAAAGGCCCAATGTTCTTATCCTGTTGCAGTATTTTCATCCCCAGCGCGGGCAGGTACCGGCCAGCGTACGACTCTCCCGCGAGATAAAGCGGAGCCTTTCGCAGCTCAGGGAACACCGCCAGGAACTGTCTGATAGCGTTATACAAGTGGGATGAACACTGAAATGCAAGGAGAAAATAAAATAATATTACTTACTAGCTGCGCCCCCCGACATCGTCCGCGTAGTATTTAACGTAACAAAAATTTCGGGATTATCGGGATAAAAAGTATCCTATATGTTAATCCCGGTTATAAACTATCTGTGTTCCAAATTTCATCCAAATCCGTTCAGTAGTTTTTGCGTGAAGGAGTAACAAACATACATACATACATACATCCACACTCACAAACTTTCACATTTATAATATTAGTAGGACGTTCACAAATTGTTTGATATGCTGTTTTTGAAGAACGGATTTTAGGGTTCTGTAGTCAAACTAGGAAGGGTCAGGGTGAATTTTGGAAATGGCCATTTCGTAATTTGCCCTGGTCTGGGTGTCACTGGTATCGCCCCCAGTTGATTGTACGGTACCCATAGTACAAGCCTTACTAATTTTGGGACCATACAGTTGGTGTGTTCGTCTGGCGATTTTTATTTATTTGTCGGCTTTTTAATAAACGCGGCATAGCGGGCGAATAGTTACACACGGAATTATTTCCTGCTGTCATCAGTAATTTAACATTCGAAAGAACAAGACAAAGTATGGTGTAACTATACAACCGCGTTTATTGTTCCACCACGTTTATTATTATGAGTGCAATAGGTTGGCCACACACTAAGTCCGTTTTAAAGCTTAACTTGGTATATTTTTCATCATCATCTGCCTTACCTTTTCCCATTATCTGGGGTCGGCGCAGTATGTATTTTCCTTCCATTCATCGCGCTCCTGTCATACTCACATCCACTCCAACCTCGTTCATATCACTCTTGATACAATCCATCCATCTTTTCTTTGGCCTTCCTCTCGCACTGTATCCATCCACATTCATATTCATCACTCTTTTAGTCACATGTTACTCATCCCTTCTCACCACGTGTCCAAACCATTCCAGCCTCCTACCTCTTACTTTATCTGTTATTGGCGCTACCTTGACACTGCCCCTTATGTACACATTCTTCACCTTATCCATTCGCGTCACTCCACACATCCATCTCAACATTCGCATCTCGGCAGAGTGAAGACGTTTCTCTTCCCACACTTTAGCCGCCCTTTAACTTGGTATATTTTTACTATGCTTTAAATCATGAGAGTTTGTACTGGAATACAGAATTGGAAATCGCGCAACAATCCCCGAACAATATCGGGTGGCAGGGTGCTCAGAACAGAAATACTGATGCACTATGCAAAATATCGTGGTTTAAGACCTTTATAAGCCTTATGGTTTAATAATGGTAGTACCGTCTCCATGTCTCTGACGAATCCCTCGTCGTAGTCGGTGAAGCTGAAGCCGGCTCCCACTGGGTTGTCGAGGAACAGCACTGAGTAGTGTTCCGTCCAGGACCAGCGGCGCACTGCAATAGGGTGTACATGCGTTATATATTTCTTAGCTAACCATGTACTTCTTTGAAAAAAAAAATTATGTTTTTAAAATATTCCGATTTGTCCAATAGTTTTCGATATACATCATTTCTAACAATTCGACGTTAGTTGTATTTTGTATTGTGACGTCAAAAGAAAATGTTTCTACCGTGACGTCATTAGGTCGTCATTAGGCGACGCCTGCAGCGCGCACTCATTTAACTAGATTACAAATTCTTTGGTTTTGCCAGTGTGTGAACACGAACAACTTAGCGACGAAACAAACAAATATTGTCAGTCACGGGACGACCTGTTGATGTGAACATGTGTAAAGTATGCGCTCGCGCACACAAGGGAGTCGAGAGCGGTGGCGTAGAGTAAGCATGACGGCATGAGAGAGCGTCATGCCATTTGCCATGACGGCAAACTGATCGACTTTACTGCCAACGTACGCAATGGCGCTCGATAGATTACATATAAGTATAAGTAACATATCTTGTGATATTGTTAGTCAAACTACTAAGCGATCAACATTGTTTACGTTCCGCTCCGCACAAATTATTCAATTTAATTGTTTAAACCAGTTAGTGAGTGGTGATTTTTCACTAGTATACCTATTAATATATTCATAATCGGATTATATGTGTAGAATAGTGATAATTGATCAAGAACTGTGAACATTTGACTGTGAATATTTGACTATAATTACTTAAAGAATATCAAAGTACCGTCAGTTCGGCGCAATCGTAGTGCTCACCAATACGCGTAAGTGCCGCGATATACACGGCGCTTATGACCTTTTTCCCAACAACTTTATTTAGCCCATCTCTTCGCATCTATTGCTAGAGTGTTGAGTGCTTTACATTCGAGCGCTCTGTTCGAATCTATACCCCTTATTCTGCAATAATATTCAGTGCCGACCCAGATTAAGTACCTATATTGACGGTCTAATAATCATCATGTCGGAGCATGTGGATTGTGCTTGCTGCTCTCAATCAATGATACCTCGCCATTCTTGTGTATCTTGTTCTGCGTGTCAATTGTTCTACCATGAGACCTGTGTGTCAACTGTGATGAATGTGTCCATAAACAAAATTGACATCTCAAAGTGGATCTGCCCTACATGCAAACCAAGGAGAAATGATGCAGATAGCACCCCGGTACGATCCATTAAGTTGACTTCATCGTACAGTGACAACTCAAATATCACACAGAGGAAAAAGGGATCGCCTGTGATAAGTCCTTCTGCTAACACTGTTGACAGTGCTCCTGTCACCGCCTCAGAGGTGCAACAAATTGTCAAAAATGCAATAAGCGACCTCATGCAGCACCTGAATGGCACACTGGCGAACTTCGTTAACAAGGAACTAAAATCTATTAAAGAAGAAATCGGCGAGGTAAAAACATCGATAAATTTCCTGAGTGACCAATACGAAGACATAAAAAAGGATGTACTTGCTAAATTAGATTCAGTGGCCATTATAAAAAAAGAAAATGAAGAGCTTAAATCAACCATCAAGGACTTGAATATTAAAATTAATGTCATGGAGCAGCAAACCCGTTCTTGTAATGTCGAAGTGCAGTGTGTCCCGGAGTTCAAAGGGGAGAATCTAGTGAACACTATATTGAATCTTGGCAAAGTCATATCTTATGATTTATCTGACACTCAAATCCACAACGTCACCCGTATTGCTAAGATGAATCCATCAAACCCACGGCCTAGATCAATCATCGTACAGTTCATCAGCCCGCGAGTCCGAGACACTTTTCTAGCATCTGCTATTAAATACAACAAAAGCAACCCTACCGACAAGCTTAATAGCAAGTTACTTGGTTTGGGAGGAAGCAAGGAAAGTATTTATATTGTGGAACACTTGTCTCCAGGTAACAAATCCCTTCACGCTGCAGCCAGAATGAAGGCGAAAGAGAAAAACTTCAAGCATGTGTGGGTCCGTAATGGCAGGATCTTTATGCGCAAAACGGATGATTCGGACTATAAGTACATTAAAGACTTTGAGACACTCAGCAATATTAACTAAATATGTAAGTATCTGTTAGTCAATGCATTGGAAATTCTTTATAAAATTCGATCATTTAAAAATTTATTATCAGAATGTAAGAGGCATTAAATCTAAGCTACAGGATGTATACTGCAAAATTATCAATTGTGACTACGACATCCTCGTGTTTACAGAGACTTGGCTTAATGATAGTGTTTTCGATGCTGAAATTATTACGGACCGTTACAATTTATACAGAAGAGATCGTTCGATAACTACGTTCAATAATAAACACGAGGGTGGCGGAGTCCTGATCGCTGTCTCAAATAAATTAGCTTCAAGGCGTTTATATGAGTGTGAAAGTTCGTGCGAGGATATTTTTATCACTTTAAATTTGTCTGTAGGGAACCAGACTACAAATATATGTATATGTGCTGTGTACTTACCATCGCCATTAAAACCCAGTATGTTGGAACATTTTATAGACAATGCTAATAGAGTACTAGAGAAAGAAAGCAGCTGTTTGATTCTAGGTGACTTCAATTTAAGTGCTATGAAGTGGCTCAATACTGATGGTTCTATAATCGATTCACCTACTATTGTCGCATGTAACACTGAGCGAATGCTTTGGGATTTTATTGCTGTCAACACGCTTAGGCAACTAAATCATGTATCTAATGCTAGTGGCAGAATTCTAGACCTTATTCTATCTAACGTACCCTTTAATATCCTCGTTTACCCTGCGTCTATAATAATATCAAAAATTGATCCCCATCATCAACCCGTAGAGTTAGTGCTCTCGCTTAATGAAACTATTCACTTCTTAGGTTATAGAAGTATCGAGAAACTACATTATTTCAAAGCCGACTATGCAGCTATTTCCCATGAACTTAATGCAGTGGATTGGGAGAACACTCTATACTCTCAGCTTTCCGTTGATGATATGCTTACCTCCTTCTACAAGATTCTCAACAGGGTGATTCAAAAACATGTACCTAAAACCAAGCCCAAAAATTCTAAATACCGTCCATGGTATTCTAGAGTGTTAATAAAAAGACTGAATGAAAAACATAAATTAAGATTGAGAGTAAAAAAATATAAAAACCCCATGGATGAACTTCAATTAACCTTATTAAAAAATAAATGCGACAAATTAGTGAAATTTTGTTACAATTCTTACATAGCGCATATAGAAGCAAAAATTAAACATAACCCAAAATTCTTTTGGAGTTACCTAAAAATGAAAAGAGGGGGCACTGGTGCATATCCCGCGGAAATGTCTGATGGTAATCTCTGTTCAGCTAACGGTGATGTTATAGCCGGACTTTTCGCATCGCATTTCTCATCAGTATACGCCAATCCTTCTACATGTGGTGCGTTGGTCGTTAGTTCGCAAGGTGATAGCTGTCAGAATAACAACATCTTACAGGTCATACACATTGAAGAGAAACAAATAATAAATGCCCTTCAAGCGCTTGATTTATCAAAGGGTGCCGGTCCTGATAACCTACCTCCAATATTTCTGTCTAGGCTAGCTGCTCACTTGTCTCCTCCTTTGGCCATTATTTTCAACAAGTCCTTGCGTGATGGTGTATTTCCTACGGTTTGGAAGGAGACCAAAATAGTCCCGGTTTATAAAAATGGAGACAAATCCATAGTCTCTAATTACAGACCTATTGCCATATTGTCAGTTCTAGCGAAAATATTTGAGTCCTTCGTCTGTAATTTATTTTCGTGGCATATATCACAATTAATTGACGATAGGCAGCATGGTTTTGTGAAGCATAGGTCAACAGCTGCTAACCTTGTGGAATATGTTGAGGATCTTGTGGAGGCTGTCGATGCGAAAACACAGATTGATACTGTCTACACAGACTTCAGCAAGGCTTTTGACACAGTAAATCACAGAATCTTGTTATTTAAATTGGAAAAATGTGGAGTGTCAAATCCCTTGCTGGGTTGGTTCAAGTCATACCTTTCTAACAGGCAGCTCAGAGTAGTAGTAAATGGATATGCTTCTGAATCTTTTACCGCAGCCTCAGGAATTCCGCAGGGGTCGCATCTAGGGCCACTTTTCTTTAACATATTCATAAATGATATTTCGAAATGTTTTCACAACTCTAAAATCTATCTTTTTGCTGATGACCTAAAAGCTTGCAAGACAATTACTACGATAAATGACTCTCAACTTCTACAAAGGGACTTAGATAGACTATGCGTATGGTGTAACGAAAATGATATGTCTTTAAATGTCAAGAAATGTAAATACATTTCATTTACTAAAAATAGAATTGAGGTGCCTACAATGTATAACATCAATGGTGACATGCTAGAGAAAGTAACGACTATCCGCGATCTTGGTGTTTATTTCGACAATAGATTAAGGTTTGACAAGCATATTGATGAAATAATTCTTAGGGCCTCGAAGTTATTAGGCTTTGTAATAAGGGAATGTAAAAACTTTAAAAACGCTGCAACTAAAATTACCATGTTTAACACGCTGGTTAGGAGCCACCTTGAATACTGCAGTGTTGTTTGGTCCCCTCACTATAAAGTACATATAGCAAGAATGGAACGTCTACAGAAACGTTGGCTTTGGCATTTATCATACAGTCATGGAATCGCAAACAAATATAAATCTTATCGAGAACGTCTTTTGCATTTTCGAATATACTCACTTGAGGACCGTAGAAAATATTTAGATTTACTATTTCTAAAAAAACTATGCACAGGCTTAATTAACTGCCCCAATCTGCTCAGCAAGGTTAGATTCAATATACCCACTAAAACTCCGAGATCGTGTAGGAAAAAGTTGTTCTCTCATCCGGTTTCACGCACTAATTTGAGGAAATTTTGTCCGTTACCTCGTATGTACTCATTGTATGAAGACTGTCAAAATGAATGTGACCTGTTTTTCACAGCAAATCTTAAACGTATTGTCCTTAGATAAAACAAAAAACGAAAAAAATCGCCACTTACTGTTTGTTACTTTTGCTTGGTTTTTGTGTTCCTTTATGTTAAGGTAATATTGTGTTAATATAATTTAGCCTTAAGTAGTTTACCTATTGTTATTTATGCATGCTGTGATTTCCTATAATTGACAGGGCGCTTAGCTTAAAACCTATGCATGTTACCTTGTTATTTCACACGGTGTACTTGTTGTTGGAAATCCTAAATAAATAAAATAAAAATAAAAATAAAAAAAATATTGCACTATTTGATATGCATGTAACTTCAAAACCCGACATGATCAAATTGGATAAAAAACGTATCGTTGTGTAGTAATTAAAACCTCATTGTTTCAAACGATTCCACGAAACATCGGTAATGGGGAGTCCCATTACGCACTCTTCAACAGACAGATTTTTACCAGATACGGCACCCGAAAATGGTCAATAAATGTAAGGAAAACTTGTGGATATACTTAGGTATATATATATATATATATATATTTATTAAGGTAAGTATTACACTAATGTTAACCAGAAATACCTACAAACATTAAATTTAGTGATATCCTGTAATTGGCGAAGTAATATTGTATATGCACACTCTATGTCCTTGTAATTTATAAGCTGTTGGATGTCCTAATAAATAAATAAATAAATAAATAAATATATAAATAAATAAATAAATAAATAAATAAATAAATAAATAAATAAATAAATAAATAAATAAATAAATAAATAAATAAATAAATAAATAAATAAATAAATAAATAAATAAATAAATAAATAAATAAATAAATAAATAAATAAATAAATAAATAAATAAATAAATAAATAAATAAATAAATACATTGTGAAACCTATCTTTAGTAGAGTTTGACTCATGCTGATACTGACGTGGCCCAAATCTTTCATGATACCCAACTATAAATAAATATGTTTTTTTATAGGTAAATAACGTGCATCAATCAAACCAGTATTTTAGACTTCAATAATTGTGTTATTATTTACCAGTAGCGAGGTGGCTGGCCTTGAAAGCGAGCGGCATTTTGGCAGTAAAAACTATTTATGTTGAATAACTATAGCCAGATAACGCACCAACTGTATCTTGCCAAGCTAAGCAACGCCAGTTTCAATCGATATGAAATCTTTTAAATAAAGAAAATTACTAATATATTAATTAGTAGGAAGTCCTATTAGCGCTTCCAATAAGCTGCAATTAATAGTGGCATGTACATATTAATAGTTTAATGGTCACGATGGGGATCGAACCCGGTTCCTCACGATAACGCGTGTAGCCTAGGTTATTGACTACTTTAAGGAATAAAGTCATGGTAGAATTACTGTTCAACCGGTAACTCTACAGGAGCCAACGCCACAAGACTTCAATGGAACTAACGAAACAGGAATCTATACATACATACATACAAATAAATAAAATTGGAATGTCTGTTTGTAATATCAAAATAACACCTTTTCTCTAACTGCATATCAAAGTACATACGACACCTATAGCAAAAACGTATTTTTTTTTGTCTGTCTGTCTGTCTGTTTGTTTGTTCCGGGTAATCTCCGAAATGGCTGGACCGATTTTGACGGGACTTTCACTGGCAGGTAGCTGATGTTATAGGGAGTAACTTAGGTTACTTTTATTTTAGAAAACAAAATGAAAAAAATGGGTCCTGTTGCGCGGGCTCAGAACGCGGGAGCGGGCTTTTTTGTTAAGTTAAATACCACGCGGACAAAGTCGCGGGCTCAGCTAGTAATAACATATCAAAAGACTTGTCTGTCTCACTCAAAAATACGATGATAGCTATTAATCAGCACCTAACTTTTTATATATTAAGTCCTTCTAGTTTATTTTGTATTGTGTTTTATTTACCCCTAGTCGGGATACATATTTTTTACTTTTTCTTTCACATTTATGAATGGGAAGTGAGGTATATCTGTTACAAATAATAAATATCGCCAGACGAACACACCAACTGTTTGGTCGCGAACTAAGCAACGCTTGTACTATAGGTACCGTGTAATGGACTGGGGGCGATCCCAGTGCTGGATGTCACCAGGGAAAATTACGAGAACGCCATTTCAGAAATTTACCCTGACGGGAATCGAACCCGCAACCACCCGGTGTAGTGGCTGGCTAAACCTAGTTACTCTGCATGTACCTATTACATAATTGATTGAATTAGGTACTTATTTATACTTACCACTGAATGATTGCCATTACCTATCCTGATTGTCTATGCGTATGAGCAGGAAATAAATATTTTCAGATTTTCAATTTTAGTTTTTAAGTTGAGTCGTGTTTTAAACAGAATTGGCATGAATGTATATTTTAATTATGTATCTAAAACACGTCGTCGTTTTCTCATTTTTGCTTTTGGCTCTGAAGGTAGGTTAATCTCTCTGTTGAGCGGTTGTTGGATCGTGTAAAAGGGGTTTTAGCTAGATAATGACGCGGTCGGAAGCTACTCATAAAACGTGACAACTTTCAATCCGAAACCCAATCACGCGTCAACTAAACCTGATTAGCATTTTAATAGGTGTTTTACAATAAATTGGCCAAGTGCGTGTCGGGCGCGTAACTTGGGGATTCTCTATTATAAAAACTATGACAAAACAAATAGTTTATTTTTATACTATACTAGCGACCCGCCCCGGCTTCGGACGGGTGCAATAAATTATCAGTGTTTCTTTACTATATTATGCATGAATTATACATATAAACCTTCCTCTTGAATCACTCTATCTATTAAAAAAAAACCCCAGCGAAATCCGTTGCGTAGTTTTCAAGATTTAAGCATACATAGGGACATACAGACAGCGGGAAGCGACTTTCTGTTATACTATGGAATGAAGATCTTATTTTAATAATCCTTAACCCACCACGAAAATAATAATGTGATGGTATACCATTTTATTCTGTCGGTTGGTTGGTAGTCAGCGACGTTATAAAAAAGTTCAGCTGTTAGAAAGAAACCCATCGGATTAATTTTCATATCATTAGCATTTACAAAGGGGCCATGCATTATTGAAATAAGAACTTTTAGCGATTTTATTTTGTGCAGGCAAGGACATGGCACGTTTAGAAGCTCGAAGCCGAGCGGTCGAACAACCAACGTTGGCACAACAACAGTGTTCCGATTAAACCCTTTGCATACGGTACCCCAACACGGACACAGATACTCACGTTTCAATCCGTTATCGTACTCGAAGGGTCCTATTTCGTCGAACAGACCAGCTATACTTGATGCTCCGGGCCCGCCTTGCAGCCACACGACCCAAGGGTTCTCATTGACTGGCTTGTTCGGTACAGGGAAGTACCAAAAGAAGGTGTTGGAGTTATATGTCTCGTCAACTGTGAGGAAGCCGGAGTGGCTCGTCACGTTCAGAAATAGGGATGGATTGACGACAGACAGTTGTCGCGCCTTTTCCAATTGGTTATTTTTTATGTATTCTGTTAGTATCAGGGCTGGCGACATTGCGAAGGTCGTCGTTAGACTGAAAAGAAAATGGTTAGTTGATTTTTTTTTGTTATTTACGCCAAATACTTAGGTACCTACTAATTAATTTTAAAAATTCATTAGATTTGGCTCACCATCGATAAGGTACACCACGTGTCTAGGGTTGTCCCCACAAAAAAAAATGTGGTTGTGAATAGTAGGGTTTAAAGTCCTGAATAATAATTTGAGTACATACCTAATACGGTACCTGATATATAGATACCAGCTACCTAGTGAAGACATACTATAAGTAAGTAATTATATTATGTTTTGAGTTACGGGCGTGTGAATTATTGACACAATTTTCATGTTGCAGGCTTAGAACACATCCAATGTAGGCCATTGCGAACGAAAGTAGTGTGAACTGCATTTACGAGTAACAATATTTTAATATTGCCGGAGATAAAGGAACATTAATTGTTAAAGTGTTATTTGTAAAATTTCGGTCAAATTCTTTTACTATTTAAATATTCAACAAACTCAATAGTCATGAAACCCGACAAGTATTATTTTAGATTTTTGAAACACCCTGTTTTGTGGGTTGGGAACCCTAATAATCGGCGTGTTGGTTGGGTCCTCCAACTCACACAGCCCCAGATAGACACTACCGACCGTGAGCCAAATCATGCCTTCTGGAGACTACTGTACTGTACTGTACTGCAACAATAAACGAAGTCCTGACTCCAGAGATAATCGGCTTTAGAACCAGGTATCAAGGTCGTAATTGCTTTCTAAGGCCTATCGACCATATTATGTGGCGCCGTAGTCGCGTGTCGGTATGGCAATACAGTTTGGTTCCGTATTTTTCCGCGGGACTTCCTATGTGAAAAATACTAATTGTAATTAAGTTTGTGATGGATTTTGGAAATGGCATTTTTATAACATTCCAGTACAAAATGACGTGTCAAAAGCAAGTCGAGATCAAGATCGCTCTCAGACTTAAGATCGATTTATCAATACGGGCCTAAGTCTAGCTAATTTCCAGTTACACCTAGACTTGCAAATTACGAAAAGGCTATTTCCGAAATTTACACTGACGGGTGATGAACCCGCAACCACTCAGCGCAGTGAGCCGTGTGGCCTTACTACACTTGAACCACTAAGTCAACGGTGGTACACTTGTAACAAACCTAAATGATTATTTTTTATCGAATTTGTTTAATCTAATGTTAAGTTAATATTTCTTGGCATTCAATCGAAAGTAGATGCCGCGCAGTTAGATAGGTACCTACTTACCCACTATCTAATCAACTGATACTACGGCAGTACTCTATTCTACAACATTTATGGTGTTACACATCTATCGACGGACTGATAAGTAATGCTCAAATTTTACGGCATTTTAAATTGAATTTAGCATGAAATCATTATACAAAAGTTTACAAAACATTAACAAGCACAAGCGCGCATTTCATGCTAAAATAAATTTAAAATGCTGAAAATTATTAGCATAATTCATGAAAATTTCGACGGAAATTTCAAACTGGGGGGCCATCACCACCAATCATGAGTTGAATCCAGGTATCAATCAGTCTTCGTTACGATTTACATCCTGTATAGATAGAAAGTTCTTATCTACTTATTTCATTCACCCATCGATCGATGGATCGAGTGACCATCGAGCAATTGGCGTGGTACCTATAACATCCTATTTGTGTATAAAGTACTTACAGTCAGTGTAAAGGCAGTGAACTCGCCAAGTGCATGCGTACCTATTAATAGTTATATTTGAAATTACGTAAAACCCCCTACAAGCACACATGCCTTGTATTTCAAAACAAGTTATTTTTAAACCGGAAAAGATTTGTTAATAAACTTACTTACCCTATTAAAACGAATAATCCAATCATAATATCCATCGTTCACTGTTGCTAATTTATTTTTTGATTCACAAACCTACTTATATTGTTTTTATTTGATTCGTATTGTTGGAAGCGTCGCGATTGGCACGCGTCGAGCGTGAGCTCCATCTGGAAGCGCACTGGGACTGGGTGAATGGGCCAATCAGTGGACTTGATCCAACACATCGACGTCAGTAAATAAACAGGTATGTACTTTGTAAGTTGGTGACAAGCAAGGGGACCGCTTTTTAATTGAACATTCACCAAAAAGGTTTTACCGTTAAAATGCACAATATTTTTCATGTCGCCTCAATAAATACTAAAGATTAAGGACCTACCTACCACATAAAAAAAATATGGTCGTGGTACTAAACGAGGTTCTCTGTTAGTGTTTCGTCTGTTCGCATTTTAAGTTTTAGATATCACATTATCCAGTCACCTGAATAATGATTACTCCACCTATTGATTTTTGAGACAACCTGCCTAGAGTTATCGTAACGCTTTTCGAGCGTGACGGTTTCCGCCTTTTAACTCCTATCGTAAGCCGCGTCAAGGAACTTCGTTTCAAAAAATATCTGACGTCAAGTAAGTACAATTTCGCCACGAAGGCCCAAAATGTCGACGAAGGACCAGGCACGGTTTGCTTTCATTTTAATTTTCACTTTATATACCAACTTATCATTTTATTTATGACCGTCATTCACCCCGCTAAATCGACATTTTTTTACGGACGCGCCCATTGTCCTTGATCAATCAAATGCTATGTGTCGTGACTTTCCCTTGCTCGACATTTTTTGTGTCGTCGTGGACAGATTGTTAAAATAAAAAGGTAGACGGAGTTCCGTGTTTATTACGCAGGCCACAGTTCCCAGATTACGAGTATTACACGCTTGTCATTAGCTAGAGCGTCTGCGTCACATATTTGTATTGCTTATTAGTGAATTTGTATAAAAATAGCGAATTGTTAGTTCCACACGGATAGCCGATACAATTATCAAAACACCTGTGTCTATAAACAAGTTTATTTGTCCTAAGTAATATATTTTTTTAGATTATATAATGTCAATTGTCAATACGAGATACTATGTATAGTAGTGCTAAACGACATTGGCGATTATTCATTGGCCAAGAATTCTAACTTTTCACTGCTCTTTATTTTGACGTTTTCTATAAACTAAAGATACCTGAGAAATAATATTTTTTACTTAAGGAACTACTTTTAGAACAAGTAATCACTCGTCTATAGATGAGGTTACATTCGTGGCCTATCAACAGCCTTAGCATAGATATTCCTGAATTTCTCACTATAAATTGTCTCCATTCTAGTTATAATGAATGAGAAATGTGAACACTCTGGCCAGGATTCCCCTTAGGTAAGAGGAATCCTGGCCAGAGTCCACCACACGACCAACGTACGACTTGAAATTTTGAATAACCTAAAAACTGACAGGTACTTACCTACTCTCAATCATGTAGGTTATATGTTTAACCTAAATGTTTTCATCTGTACCTGACAATCTTTATTGACAACAAGACAGTTAGCAGAACTGTAGATAAAACAAAGTGTGTAGGTATAAAGTGTTTTTCAACTGCGAAATGAAAGGAAATCAAATAGCATTATCAAGTAGGTTTAATAAAAGGGTACCCTCTCATAATAATAATAATATGTGAGTACCTACCTGCCTGGACAAAATATGTTAGTATTATGAGTAGGTACCTACTACGTGAACTTAAATGCCATTTTCTTAAGGCTAAAGCGCCCATCTAGCCCGCGAAGTTCAAATTTTTTGTGGTTTTTTAGAAATTTTTCAAAATCGGACAATAATAAAAGGCACATTTTGTAATTCGCGTCAAAGAACGTGTGCAGTGCATTTATTAATATATTCAACTTACTTTAAAACATTTCAAGAACGACAGCTATCCAGATAATCTGGCAATTTTTGTATATTTAGTGATTTACTAGTATCATAACCACCGTGATAATATTTAGAGTAAAATAAATGTATTCATAAACGCACTGCATACTGTGTTTGTCGCAAATCACAAAATGTTGTCTTAAATGTTTTCAGATTTTGGATAAACTATAAAAATACTCGAAAATTTTGAATTTCGCGGGCTACACAGGCGCCTTCACCTTAAATCATAAGACTCACAACACAACGAACATGTTTAGTCGACAAATAGGTAACTTTAAAAAAAAAGAAAAAAAAAACAGTTGTATAAGTAAGTAACTTAATTGACGCAGTGGTTCGAGCGTAGGCCGCTCGCCTCACTGCATCGGGTGGTTGCGGGTTCGATTCCCGTCAGGGTAAATTTCGGAAATGGCCTTTTCGTAATTTTCCCTGGTCTGGGTGTCACTGGGATCGCCCCCAGTCCATTGTACGGTACCCATAGCACAAGCGTTGCTTAGTTTGGGACCATACAGTTGGTGTGTTCGTCTGGCGATATTTATATATTTTTAATTACATGTGGCAATGGTCCTGTAGACAGGTTCCTAACGGTACCGCCGCCGTACAGCGCACATTCCTCTAAAGCCTTACAAAGCGGGCGGTTGTGGGGCCAAAATTACATAATTATTATGCAGAAATATTTTAATTGTTGGTCAGCATAAATATTATGGAAGAGAGAGCATTTGATTTTTGCAGCTCCGTAAGGTTGCGAACCTCTGGCTGTACTCTATCGGATTACAGCAACGCTTGAGAAGAAAACTTAACGGAGTGAGGTGTCACGGAAACAGGGACACCCATGTCGTCCAAGCTACACTATCTATTTCTACAAGCACTGAGTGCCCACCGCATTGCAGATCACATCGTAAGATAAAAATCTTCGAAAGCCTTCAATATTAACCGGATCAGTTTCTCTATTCGTCTGAAAAGATCCAAGAAGGTTTTTATTAGCATTTTTACGACTTCTTAATTGGTCTACAGTAGTTACATCTGTTGCATTCTGTTCGTGTGTTGCGTAGTCAGTAGCACGCTTAATCACAGTCTTGGTTTTCGCAATGGCTATGTTTTCCTTGTTGTTATTATCTGATTTTGCTCCAAGTGTCTTGTCTTGTGAAATAGTATGTTCACGGGGTTCGCGAGCATTGGCGATTGAATTGTAGAGGTTTATGTTTGTAACTGTTGCTGCAAGAGTGAGACATGATCTGAAAATAAAGAATTATAAGAGACTAGCTGACCCGACAGACGTTGTCCTGTCTTAACTTTGAATATTGAATTCAAATTGTTTCGCTCAACTTTCTTATTTTTTTCTTTCATAAAAACTTTTTCCTCACGAAAATAAACACAACAAAAAAAGAATTAGCGAAATCGTTCCATCCGTTCACTCGTGATGTGATGACCAAGAAAATAGAGATTAACTATAGATTATTATTATATTATTATATATGTATAGAAGAGTGAATAACGAGTACTTTGAATTAAGAATAAACCACCTGCTACGGTGTTATTAAATTCCAACAACCTTACCCAATAATTATGAGTTCCGAGAACGCTATCATATTCAGTGTATCTAGTGACTATGTTGACTCTGTCACAAAAACAATGACTGCAGAAATAATATACAATTTACGGCGACACAGGCGATAGCTGTGTCCGTTGATAAAGTAATTAGTTGCGGATTAATTAGCGATGCTAAATTGTTGGTAGTATACCTACTTACTTTCTATAAATATATTTATTTTATACAAATAATATGTACAATATTACAACTACTTATAAACTAACTGAAAGTATAATATAATAATAAAAAGTAAAGTAAAAAAAATATACACATAGGTACCTTTCTATTGATTAATCGCTGTCGGGCTAATTTTCTCACCTGGGTGTATATGAACAATAGCTTATTCATTGTGTATGATTTGATTATAAGTATAAAATCAGAAAAGAGTAGATGTATGAAAGGTTTATAAATTCGTGTGCAAATTATTTAAAAGGTCACGATCGGATGTAAATGAATATATTTCAAGGAAAACGACTACCAACCTTTGACCATGAAATGCATTATTGTTTTATAATACACACAATACATCTAAAAATGTGACATATGTGTATAAGCTTAGTTAACTAAACTACGCGACGGATTTGAAGCCGCGTGCATTATCACTTAGATAATCAGAAGGTTTATAATTAAATTAAAATATTAAATATCGCCAGACTAACACACTAACTGTATGGTCGCAAACTAAGCAACACTTGTACTATGGGCACCGTACAATGGACTGGCGGCGATCCCAGTGTCTCCCAGACCAGGGCAAATTACGAAAAGGCCATTTCCGAAATTTGCCCCGGCGGTAATCGAACCAGCAACCATCATGTGCAGTGAGCCGAGCGGCCTACGCTCGAACCACTGCGCCAAGCGGTCGTCAATGGATAATACATTCTAATAAATTAATAAAATTTATGATCAACAAAAAAGTGCGAACCCAGGGTGTGTCGTACGAGACCTAAGCGGTTCACATGATCATAACGACAACGATTTTTGTATCTATACAATTTTGCCAAATACAATGGCCGTATCCAGCACCCTCAAAGTCCCTAACAGTCCATAACGGCACCACAAAGGTCCCGTGATTTTGCTACTGTTGCCGCCAGCAAGCCTGTTGCCCAGCGGCCTGCCAACCGTAAGGTACCGAACATAGCCCCTGCGCGTGCACGCGTCGACGACCGAGATGAAGAGGGCTTCATCACGGTGCAGAAGAAGAGGCGCACGCAGCGGGTGAACAGAAATCGCTGCGGCACGGCGGCAACAGGGTCCAACTTCCTGTTGCGTGCAGCAGTGCCGACCACCCCAGTTTACCTGTCCCGCCTCCACTATACCAGCAAGGCGGGGGACATTGCTGAGTACATCCGAGTGAAGAGCAATGTCTCATTGAGAGTTCAGCCGTTGGACTCTAATCACAACGCTAGTTTCAAGGCGTTTGTGGTTAGGGTCCCCTCGGACAGGCTGTCAACTTTCATGCAGGAAGACTACTGGCCGAAGGGTGTGGTGTTTAGGCGCTTTCGGGGGAGGTTGCCGCCGTCACCACCCATAGTTTTAGTTTAAGTAAGTGTTAATGTTAAAATATAAATATGTATGTTAGTTTATAAGGTATATATCTATGGGCCTGCGTTGCCTGAGTACAAATAAATAAATAAATAAATAAATAAATAACCCCTCTTACAACAATAAAACTCAGAAGTACCTCATCCTAAATGACTTTATTATATTCATAAATCATAGGTATTGTATGACAGTGTTGTTCTTGACGTACTCTTGCACGTAAGACCCGTCGAAGACCCAGAACCTCCTGCTGATGGGCTGCTCGTGGGTCCACTGAGTGATCATGTTCTGGGCGGGCGCGGGCGCGTCCAGCGGGACCATGTGGCCGGCGCCCCGGACCACCACTTCGGTGAAGTTACCACCGCTTTTGTGGTATCTGGAATAGGTTATTCTAGATAACATCACATAATGATTTCATGGCGAGTAGTGATGTTATAATTTGTTATTTTTAATTTTCGAAACTATGCATTTTCCGTGGCATATACATGCTGGCAATACTAAAGGCAATTTGCGCGTGTCGACGACCAGAAGCGAATGGGACTGAGAGAGGGGAAGTGAAGGAATAGGTGGTTGGACCTCTCGCTTTCTCGCAAACGCAGCTATAATAGCTACTGTATAGCTGCTTACTTTGTTTTGTTCATAATTTACGACCGATTGGCGGAGAGCTTTGAGCGCAGGCCGCTCGGCTCACTCCACCGGGTTGCGGGTTCGATTCCCGCCAGGGCAAAATTCGGAAATGGCCTTTTCGTTATTTGTCCAGTTCTGGGTGTCACTGTGATCGCCCCCAGTCCATTGTACGGTACCCATAGTACAAGCGTTGCTTAGTTTGAGACCATACAGTTGGTGTGTCAGTCTGGCGATATTTATTTACTGATTGATTAATTCGACTCCGGTCTGCGGGCAACTGAGAGTCAACACTGCATCGCTTACCCCCAAAGCCTCTTGTTGTATATGTAAGGGTATCTGGTGGCCTCCAGGAACTCGCTCGAGCCGCTCCACTGCCACGTGCGGTAGTTCTCGGATGTGAACACACACGGCAGCATCTGATCCAATTGCCCGCTGAGGACAACGAACCTTTGTTAAAACCACGCTATATCCTGGCTCACAGAAAAGTCACTTTTCAGGGTCAGAACTCTATAGTCACGTTTTTCTTCTATATGTGGAAGCTTGTAATTGGCATTTGCTTATATATAATCTTATTCACTCTCTAAAATTAGCCGTAAGCTCCCCAAACAAAATAAAATAAATCTTGCAGTTGGCGGGCAATTACTGAACTTCCAGTTTATCTCACTTTCTCATAGAATCATAGAGAAAAGAGCGAGAGAGAGAGTACATTACGTGCTTAAAATTTTAAATTTAAATTTATGAAATCAATGTTCTGTATTATCAAAGTACCTATTCTAAATATTAATTATCTTATAAATTCTCGTTTAAGACTAAAGCGCCCATCTAGCCCGCGAAGTTCAAATTTTTTGAGGTTTTTTAGAATTTTTTCAAAATCTGACAATAATAAAAGGCACATTTTGTAATTCGAAACAAAGACCGTGTGCAGTGCATTTATTAATATATCCAACTTACTCAAAAACATTTCAATAACGACAGCTATCCAGATAATCTGGCAATTTTTGTATATTTAGTGATTAACTAGTATCATATCCACCGTGATAATATTTAGAGTAAAATAAATGTATTAATAAACGCACTGCATACTGTGTTTGTCACAAATCACAAAATGTTGTCTTAAATGTTTTCCGATTTTGGATAAACTATAAAAATACTCGAAAATTTTGAATTTCGCGGGCTAGGCAGGCGCCTTCACCTTAATCTAAAATCAGACTGACTTCAGCCACTAATAGACATTTGTTAATCTATGGTTAATGCTGTCTCTAGCGAAGGTACTCGTTTGCTAACCGCACGTTTATGATGCAGTTCTAACGCACGACTGCGCAATCTGTTGCAGTTTCAGTACAGTTATATAAACTGCACCTAAATCTCATTCAAACTGCAATTTTGCAGCTAGTGTGCAGCCTTAACGTAGCTCGTCTGCGTAAACCCTATGTTGTAGGCATGGATTGCTATTTTCAATTCATTTTCATTACCTGAAATTATAATTTCCTTTCACTGTTATTTCAGTTGTTAAGTTAAATTCCACGCGGGCGAAGTCGCGGGCTCAGCTAGTTTATCATAAAAATCGTGAGAGTACCTACCGCTTTGCGATTTAATTGCAATGATTTTTAACAGTATCTATGTTGTTAGCAGGTGCTACTTATGAAAACCTATATAATATGATTTTTCACACGCTACCTGTAAAATATTCCATGACTACTATGTCGGTGTAAATGCACTTTATGAATACAAAAGAGTTAGGTAATTGACTCGCCAAATGTCACTATCAACATACCTAATCGCTCTATTGTGTCTCAAAACAATGGAAACAATTTAATTATTCTGCTTAGTAGGTACCTACGCATCACATAGGTACCCAAAGAATATGAGATATGTATCAAGCGACGTTACAGTAATACATAATTGCAATATATAGTGAGAAATAATGTAATCAGTGGTAATTAAATGGGAGTAGGTATCATTACTACTATTTACAGCTATAAAGTGTTAGTGTTCGAGAATTGGACTTTGAGTACGTACGTATGGTCATTATACAATGACTAAGCCCCTCTACTTACCAATAAGCGAGCACCCTGTAATTCTCCAAAAGTCTCTCCATCAACGGTTTAGTGGTGCTCAGGAAGTCGGGCCCCAGCTTAATGTTCACGGTGAAGTTAACCGCGCTGTAGTGAATGTCGCCAACGTGCAGGGCGCGCTTCGCCGCGGACTGCTGCAGCAGGGCAGCGAACCTGCCCACCGGGATCTCGTCCCGTAGGAAGTTGTAGCCGTGTTTTTGGTGCGAAAGGAACAGAAGAATGGTGACCAGCAAGGTCCATTTCTGTGAAATTATTTTATTTACATTTGACGACCGCTTGGCGCAGTGGGTCGAGCGTAGGCCGCTCGGCTCACTACACCGATTGGGTTCGGCTTCGATTCCCGTCGTGGTAAATTTCGGAAATGGTCTTTTCGTAATTTGCCCTGGTCTGGGTGTCGAGATCGCCCCCAGTACATTGTACGGTACCCATAGTACAAGCGGTGCTTAGTTTGGGACCATACAGTTGATGTGTTCGTCTGAATCGTAGCGGGCGGAGGGGCATCGGCGGCATCGGTGTCTGAATCGGTTTGGATTTCCCGTCACTAAATTTCGGCTGTGACGTCACAGTAGGTGTTAGAATTCGGAACGCTTGGCTTCAATACAAATCGTTATCTAAATCTAAACGTGTAAATCTATATCTGTGGCAGTGACCCAAACTTTTTTCTGGATAGATCATAAATCTCACCTTCTTAGCTTCAACGCTGTTGTTGGCGGCGATGTCGCGCTGGAAGGCGTCGGTTAGCGGCTTCACGCTCTCGATCTGCTTCTTGTCCAGCAGCCCGAAGTAGTAGAACGTCCACGGCAGGTGCGATATCATATCCGGGTCCATGTACGCGTTGCCGAGTATCAAACCCTGATGAGGAGCGAAAATCCAATAGATCATACACGGCGCTGGCTGGATCGGAATAGTACCACACTCTCACTAAAGATCGGCGCAAAGCAACTAATTATAGCTGTGTTTCGTGTGTGTGACAGAACCGGAAGCCCAACCTTCCGCTCCTCTGCCTCACTCCCCTTCATGTACAATAATTATTCAGCCTTGGGTACATTATAAGTAGGATACTACTTAGTTTGATCTATGTGTAGCGAGTACCTTAAGGTTAATATCCAGTTTATCCCTCTGCTTGTGTATTTCCATAGCCAGACCGGGCACGTGCTTCCCAGCATAGGACTCCCCCGCCACGTAGAGGGGGGCATTCTTTAGCTCGGGGAAGATCTGTAGGAACTGCTTGAGAGCTGTGTAGAGATGACTTGAGTACTGAAAATAAAGACAGGTCAGTTGAAAAGCTCACCCTAGTAAATAAAAGACAGTAACAACAAAAATAAACCAGTGTAATGAGGTATGAAGGAATTAATCTAGCTAAAAGTTTCAAATTACAGTAGATAACATGATAAAGTCCAAGATATAACATCCAAAATAGACATATAAGAGATTTCAAACAGCAGGGTTGCTACTTTCAGCAACGATAATCGATATATCGTGTCATTCGTGTCGTCGAATCCCACTCTAAATTACATACATATTATTTTTTATTTATTTTATTTATTTATTTATTTATGATCAGGCATCGCAGGCCCATAGATACATACCTTAAACTAACATACATATTATTAAAAGCTAAACTAAACTGTAGGTGGTGACGGCGGCAATCTCCCCCGAAAGCGTCTGTAGACCACACCCTTCGGCCAGTAGTCTTCCTGCATGAAAGTTGACAGCCTGTCTGAGGGGACTCTAACCACAAACGCCTTGAAACTGGCGTTGTGACTGGAGTCCAACGGCTGAACTCTCAATGAGACATTGCTCTTCACTCGGATGTACTCGGCAATGTCCCCCGCCTTGCTGGTGTAGTGGAGGCGGGACAGGTAGACTAGGGTGGTCGGCACTGCTGCACGCAACAGGACGTCGGACCCTGTTGCCGCCGTGCCGCAGCGATTTCTGTTAACCCGCTGCGTGCGTCTCTTCTTCTGCACCTTGATGAATCCCTCTTCATCTCGGTCTTCGAAGCGTGCACACGCAGGGGCCATGCTCGGCACCTTACGGATGACAGGCCGCTGCTGGGCAACAGGCTTGCTGGCGGCAACGGTGGCAAAATCACGGGGCTTCTGTGGCACCGTTGATTTTGCTTGCTTTGCAGTCGTATCGATTATTGAACGAACAATACAAAATTATCATTCGTTCAGTCGATATACGACCGTTATATCGTTGCTATAACGGTCGTATATAGTACACCAGGACAATTAGACTACAGCATTGGTGATTATATTTCCCTATGCCTCTATCAGTTTTTAACTCAAGTCATATTGCGTAAGCTGTACCAGGAAAGCAGGAATGAAAGGGTACGCTAAAAGTCGCCTGTACAAATAATTTGACCAAACGGTTTGATTTGTTGATGATTGGTTACTTGCCGTGGCTATGTCCGTAGGGTATCCATCCTCATGGTCGGTGAAGCTGTAGCCGGTGCCCACTGGGTTATCAATGAACAATAGCGAATGGTTCCGCAACCAGGTGTAAGGGTTAGCTGAAATTAATCAAAATATATTGTTATCTCGATGTATATAAAAGGAAGCTCTAAATATCTTGCATAACATGAGGGCTAGAGGCCAAATCTATCTATCTTCATGACCATAATATGCATTACTTGAAAGGATGTTGTTGTTAATAAGTTGCATTTAAAATAATTGTCATCGCATGCGGTCATTCACACGGAGAAACCGACACCGTTCTATTTTTGACAAATAATGGTCGCATTTGCAATCTAGGTATCTAATTTATCAGTGCCAAGTTACCCACGCAAATGGCATATTTTTCATCTAATCGTGGTAAAGCTATTAAACTTAGACAGATACACAGCTCCAAAGATCCGATAGAAACGAATAAAGATATACTTACGCCTCAAACCACCATTGCTATAAGTAAACGGCCCCATTTCGTCAAACAGCCCTATCAAGCTCGATGCCCCGGGCCCACCCTGCATCCAAATGATCCAAGGACTATCATTCACACTTTTATTCAACACCGGGAAGTACCAGAAGAAGAGGTTCGAGTTGTAGGTCTCATTCACAGTCAAAAAACCAGAGTAACTCTTAAAACCCAAGAATTGTTTCGGATCGACCTTGCAAGCGGTCCTAGCCTCTTTCACCTTTCCTTCCCGTATGTACGGCGTCAATATCAGCGCTGTCCCATTATCAATCCGCTTTTTATCATCGCAAACTCTTGGATCTCCATTCTCTAATAAAGGAAGCTGACATTCAGGCTTCCGAGTATCATTTGAACTGTGTACAGGAACGACGTTATTTTGTAGATCGCCATTATCTATAGTATTGTTATCCTCATGGTTGATTGTGGCGTCGGTTTTAACTGGTTTAGGATCTGTTATTAAATTGTTTGATACATCTTCTCCGTGGTTTACTGCTACTCTGCCGAATACACTGGAATACAAAATAGTACTCGTATATTTTAGAGAAAATATATTCTCATCAATTTTTTGGGTCACTATGCAAAAGTATCTTGAATCGTGTACTAGTAGGTATAAGGTGCCCATAGAGTTTGCGGAAGTTAATGTGTATATTAATATCGAAGGTAGGATTTCAATGCAAGGTTCTTTTGTACCTACTCTGCCAGGGCTCTTTATTGGGTAGATAATTTCAGATAATCATTTCCCGATAAGTAGGTTAGTAGTGCTTACCAACTTACTAAGATGTTTACTCAACAAGGTCTGTGTCTCTGGCACAAATGATGAATAAAATAACTTAATCTTTATCTTCATTAAGATGATAACAAAGTCTCTTGTATCTGAGTAGGTATTAGCGCTTTTATCTGAGGTCCCTTCTTTTAAGAATAGGCCTAGCTAAAAACCGCAAAATAATAGTAATTCTACGTACCTTGTCACAAATAAACCGACGAAAATAGACCAAAGGATCATTATCACGTTAACTATGATTACTTTGAACTACTTAATTGTATTAATAAAATAACTAATTTCATAAACTTTGAATACTTCTCGTACTACATCAGTGTGCGATCGCTAAACTACTGATGATACCAAGAGTGTTACGGTCATGTTATCAGTCTGCTTGACATCTTGAACTCCGGCACGTTTCATTGATACCATAATATTGAAATTCGCTTGGATATTTGTGCTTATTACGTTGGTACATAAACTCGACTGAAATTTATGCGAATCGCCGCAACTTCTCATGGCAGTAGTGCATGACAGTCAGTAGAATTGGAATTATGACGTTAATTCTGTTCACTAATTATACAATTAAAGACGACATAGGTACCTAAAGATTACTAAACTAGAGGCGGAACGTCGCGTGAGGGTTTTTACGGGCAATAAAATAAAGCTAAAAGTGCATACAGATATCGTGAGGCGTGCGCCGCTGCAAATGGTTCGTTACGCATGCTTCAACACGAGGCATGCGTGCAATATTTATAGCATGCGTCGAACGACATAATATACCTACTTTAACACTATCAAAGCGTAACATAACTTTTGAGTCGGTACAGTCTGATACAAGTCAAGGTGACGCGGAATGATGATTCTATTACGTATAACAACATTATCTACAGATAAAAACAAGTGACGAAATTTATTTTACATACTTATTTTAAGTCGATGCTATACTAGGTGAAACAAAAAGAGTATACTTACTACTTTTTTTGCAACTTTACTTTGAAAATCTCAAACTATCGGCTTTGTGGGACAGTTGAAGTACTAAAGGTTTTGTAGACTTGTGAAGTCTGTTAACAGCTGTATTCCTATAACACCTTTTGTTTTTCATGTTTCCTCCAAAGCTGATAGTTTTAGAATTACAAAGTTAAGTTTTGAAAAAAAAAAGTAGACCCTTTATGTTTCACTTTATGTTAGCACCGATAAAAATGTTTGCGATCAGAGTTACCCAAACGTTTTTGGACCTCCACCGCCTTTACAAGAAATGTAAACCAATTCATGCACTGCAGACGTCCATGGAGGACTTGAGCGCGAGGGCTGGGGTCGGTACTGTCCCAATAGGCAGCCCATAAATCTTAAAATATTCGAATACTCTAGGTACTAGTGGTAAAACTCCTTTCATGTCTGTCACCGGCCTTCGATTCCCCGTCGAGATTTATTAGGTAGATTTTTTCAATGAAATTAAAAGTTGTGCTTTATAAGTTTATTCTATTGTTAGCTAAAATATCCCTGATGTGGCCCATGATGTCCGCCAGCCGTGTCAGCTCCGATGCTATCGTCTGTAGTGAGTCCGATGATCTCTTACTGTTTTCTAACTTATCTCTCTCTAATTTCAGGAACTGTGAAGCTTCTGTGTCATCTATGACAAAAAAAACAGTCTGCATATCACAAATACCTTTTGGCTACACAGTGATGACTTTGGTGACAATTTTTATCATATTTGACAACTGCATACGCTGAAAATATATGGATTATCGTTGTCCTGTTTACCGTGTGACCGTCACCTTTGTTGGAAACGGGTTTTTATTAGATACCCGGTATCCATTGCAATATTAAAAAAAAAAAAAAACTGCGTAAATAGTGTCGTAGTTCAACCGACCTAGACCAATGCAACTATACTTAAAGTTTTGCTAGTTAGTGACCACACTGTCGTTGGTGGTGACAATTATTATTCACATAATGAGTCAATCGACCTTCGATAGATTGATGGTAGAATGAGACGAGTCGACGTCGATCAATCATTTATTATTTGGAATGAATAAGTAGGTAGGTACATAAATATCGCCAGACTGACACACCAACTGTATGGTCCCAAACTAAGTAACGCTTGTACATACAGTACAATGGTTGGGGGCGATCCCCGATACACCCAGACTTAGGCAAATTACGATAAAAGCCATTTTCGAAATTAGCCCCGACGGGAATCGAACCCGCAACTACTCGGTGCAGTGGGCCGAGCGGCCTACGCTCATACCACTGCGCCAAGAGATTTTTTAAGGATTAAATATAATTCGGCATTCGTTTCGACAACTCTTTCGTCAGTACCCGAGTCATCTATTTCATCATTCTCAGCACTGGTACGAGGCTTCCTGTCCACAGGACTGCTCGGCTCACCTGGTTCATCCAAGTCTGATGTATGCTCTTTGAAAGAACGTCGACGCTTACGCTCTCTGCGAGATCTTAATCTTGTTCCTGAAAATACAAGTTTCTTAGTTCCATTATTTTTACTCAAATCGGTTCGGCCGTTCTTGCATGGCGCTCAGTCTAAGTTACAAACAACACACGTGCTTATTCATATTTGTTTAAGTATAACTTACTTACCATAGTATTGTATCGCGGTCACGTCATCATTGTTATCATTAATATCTGGTTCCTCCTCCTCCGTATCCTGGAATACGTCAACAAGATTAACATCACGCTTGAGACCGCCAAAGAGGTAGATAGAACCTCTATCAGATAGGTAAACTGCTGTGTTATGGAATTATTATGTTGACGAGCCCTGGACTGCAATATGAAACGTCAAACTGTGCCAACAGGGAAATGTACCAAGGACTTGATTTACGCGCGTGACCATAAACTAACGTGATAAACAAGGCAATTGTATTCCACAAACCAAATTATCTTTAAAATCCTGCGCACGCTTTGCACTCTTCAGCCCATAGGTATACCTATATGAGGGAAAGGGAACATCTTCGTTTAAATTTTTCCCATACCTACCGCATCAGCCAACGGGTCACTCTTGATGACCACCCCGTCGACGGCATTCACTCCGATGAGGCTCAATATGGTATCCTCCATGCTCGACAAGGGTACAATGCCTTCCGGCGAAGGTCTGTTGTGGTCTTTAGCTGCCTTGAGCTCCAAGGCTCTTCTGCGAACCCGGTACTTCCAGTCACACCAGTACTGAGATTAAAAACTGCAAGTACTATCAAGAACATGGCCAAACCGGCGCTCATAACTTCAACGGATTCACACAGGCCCTGTACGGTACCTAAATTAAGTAGGTTTTTTTAAAAAAATAACTTGTATAGTTAGTTCATTTTACAATGACACTTATGACACTGACATATGGGTCAATTTGCAATAATTCATGCGTCTTCGTGAAATGAACGAGCTATAATTGATCGAAAGTCGAATGATGCCCGAGAGACAAAAAAAATGTTATTATTTTAAAACTTTTGTAGTAGGTAAATTTGGTAAAATAAAGCTGTAAGTAACTATGTATAGTGGTTTTATATGTAGATGCTAGTAGCCAGAATTAATAAAAATCCAAATTGACTTCCTAACATTTAAATGACAAAGAACAATACTAATAATAACGAATATCAGTATTTTGTTGGTATGATCGTTTACGTAGCTAGTAGCCAACGAAATATTAGTCTTAATAACACCAAAAGACATAACAAGCCCACAATTTTGCACAATTTACCTTAGACCACCCTTTGCCATCCTTAACTGCTCCATCTTTCACAGCATTCATGGTCTTAGCACACAGACTCCATAACTTGAGTGTGTGGAACTTGCCGCGGCGCCCTCTGGCGAGTCCTCTCGCTAACTCTTGGTGCTCCTTCAGGAACTCCAGCAGTGCTGTCAGCTGTTCAAATGTTACCTGCCTTCGCTTGCCGTCTGGAAAATAAATATTTGAAGTTAATTAAAGATTTTATCGGAATATATCTTATAAGTAGTAAAAATGTATCGAATATCGTAAAGCAAGCGCTCAAAAATACATGATCACAAATCTTCTAAATATATAACTCAAAGGTGACTGACTGACATAGTGATCTATCAACGCACAGCCCAAACCACTGGACGGATCGGGCTGAAATTTGGCATGCAGGTAGATGTTATGACGTAGGCATCCGCTAAGAAATGATTTTGATTAATTTTACCCCCAAGGGGATAAAATAGGGGATAAAAGTTTGTATGAAACTTTGTCAATTAAATTCCAGGCAGACGAAGTCGCGGGCACAGCTAGTAATTAATAAAAATGTACCTACTACACAGTACTGACACGAAGAAGCCACCGATAATGGCCCTATTTGACATCTAATATAAATACATTATAAAGTAAAATGTATAGAAATTATCGGTGCCTGGTTAACCGTGTGAATTACCGTATAAGTACGCTTTGGTTCATGCCAGTAAGTATATGACCGTGCCTACCTACCTATGTAAAGAAACGATAAAAGAAAAACAAAAACACTTGCCTGTATCCATTTGGCCTAAAAAGTATTTATACTTAGTTTCTATTTTAAACTGATTAATTTATGAATTATCCACATAAAGGGGTAAATTTCATTCCCAATTTACTCATTGCTATATCGGTATCGGTATAAATTCGTCTCGTATATGAGATCGATCAGCAAAATACCAACACCCTTTACAAGTAGGTACTGTTTTACCGACGGTTGCGCGTCGGAAGTGTTGCGCGCGCAATATTCGATATATTGCATCAGCATCTAGCGCTTTCATCGCTGAAACCAAGAAGTGTTTTTCGAAACAAGCACCACATAAAACATTAGCATCGTGTAATTATAGTGGCAGCCGCTCGGCTGCCATTTGCCACTTTAAAAAGGTATGAACGTACCTACTTACTTACAAAATTATTAAAATTTATCTGAATTAATCGTCATATTTTTTTAGAATTTGTAATTATATAATGCAGCTTTATCCTGAATTTAGGCTTCCTTCCCAAAATAAGACTCTAAATTATACTATCCTTTCTCATAGACTTACTTACTTATATGTTACTGAATTACCTATGCAATTACATTTCAGTATGTTCAGCATAAGGAAGCTAATGGGATTCAGGATAGTGAAACAAGCCGAATGAATATAGCGTAAGCCCTTTCTTAGCTAAGATTCCAAAAGACAACTCACTTCACCGAAATCAACTACCTATGTTAGGATGCTGAATGCAATAACATAATTCTGAATTCAGATAGCTGATGAGATGGCCATTTAGTGGTGAAATAAGATATTAATTTCATTTAAGAATTTCTGTAGAAATATCTTCCTTTATAGAAACAGAAAGGAAGCAAAGCGCTGAAATTGCTGCAATCCATGGTACCAACAACAAAGTCATCAAAACAAATATTTACTTCCCGCCAAAATACACGGTAACACGACCGAATTGAATATACCTGTCTCCAGTGTTACGCAACGAAAGACAATGATGTTTTCAAATTGGCACCATAAAATGTTTCAGGTCGTAAATAGACAAGTGATAAGTGAGTAGGTATAGTTACTGGTACATACCTACGCAGCTTTCCGATTTCGCTAAATCTCGGAAAAGCCCAATCGGCCATTGATCGGCAATTAAAATGGCCATAAAATATTAATGTTTTAATTTTAAACGGTTCAAAATGGTGCTGAGCGGCCTGAAAGCCTTCAAAAGGGTAAGTTTTCCTTTATAAATAAGTATATCGTGCGGGAAAATGATATTCACTTTGTAATCAAAGCCTTTGATATTATGGATAAGTGCATGCATGTACCTACATAGATATTATGACCTAAGCTTCTTTGTTTGATTTTCGCATTGCAAATGTACTTACTTAAAATCTGATCATACTGTGTAATTAATTAGGTACCATAAGAACTTTATTGTCTGGCGTTATGTATATTATGTAGATACCTATGTGAGATTCTGTGCTGATTTCACACAAAGGATTCATCGATCGACACCTACGCGGTCTGTTCTAAGTACATGGCGCATACTACGTAGGAATCTGTGAAATTACTTACCTATTTAGGAATCCATCAGTGATTTAATGGGCGATTTTATTTTTGTTTAAGATACTGTTATAATTGGGATTATGTTGTGAGTGGGTTCCCGTGTTTGAATCATTAGGTACTTATGTCAATGTGCAAGATTTAAAATGCAATTCAAAATTAGGTTGCACACTAAGTAATTTATTAAACGAAATAAGTGGAAATTAGATACCTACTTAATATATACTAGACAGTGGCATTGTAGTGTTATGGTGAAAACATAGCGATCAGATTAACTTAATGCATTAAGGTTATTAGGCAGGTGCGTAGTATAGGCGCCGATCGGGAAAGTGAAGAAACCAATTATTATTATACACGAGTTTAATGCTGCCTTGGAATCCGGATCGACATTTATCTAAATATATATAACTCAAAGGTGGCTGACTGACTGACTGACTGACTGACTGACATAGTGATCTATCAACGCCCAAACCACTGGACGGATCGGGCTGAAATTTGGCATGCAGGTAGATGTTATGACGTAGGCATCCGCTAAGAAAGGATTTTGATTAATTCTACCCCCAAGGGGATAAAATAGGGGATGAAAGTTTGTATGAAACTTTGTCAATTAAATTCCACGCGGACGAAATCGCGGGCACAGCTAGTTTTAGATAAAATCAGTAGGTAGGTACCTACTTTACAAATTCTCGACCACATTTCATTCGTAAAGCCATCAGTTTGATTTACTATTAAACAGAAAACACATTTGCGTAGGAATCTAAATAGCCTATTCTTTATCGCGAATTGCCTTTTCCGCTATTCTAAGCAATTTATTTTTACCAACGCACTTAAGAGCTTGGACGAAATGTTGGGGCCAACAATTTAAATAATACCTTCAGATACTACCGGAGTTTAGCGAATGTTTTACTTGCAAGACACTGACGGCGTTACTCTGTTATATCATCAATTAAATATCATCAAGTAAACTTATCATTGATAAGTAAAAAATATTTAATTACATATCTTAAAAGATTTTTTGTTGAGTAGAGTTACTTATTGCAAAGATACTATTTGGTATTAAAGTTTGCTTAAATTACTAAATTATGACGTCATGCATCAGTAGCTAGTGCGGTTTTCTTAACATTAAACGTCTGTTTATATTTATTATAGCTGACCTTATAGTTATTAAATAAAATATATCCCCGGTACAAATATAATATTATAAATATAATAATAAGTATTTGTCAAATACCGTATTACAAAAGACGCTAGCGCATTATGAACTCTACGTACGTATACAAATACACATGATAGAGACACTTTAAAGTTGTTACAGGTATTCAGAAAAGCCTGATAACTACCGTGTGCCCTTCAACACCCAGCTTTTGGGTACAAATCCAGTAATCAGATAATAATGGACTCTAAACTGACTCTTATGAAAATTGGACAGTAGTGCGATAAAAAGCTTGAAACGTTGAATAAGCACGTATCTTTTTGTATTTTTAACTAGCGTGTAGCTGTTTAGGCGTCAGTTGGATATCGTTTTGCAGAACGGGATCAACCCACATGCACTGTTGTAGACCAAAACCAACCTTGTCCTAGTTGTTATAGGTTGGTATTCGTTTGCAGGAGTGTGTGTGGTTTGGTTCCATTTTGCAAAACCACGTCTAGTTATGGACCTGAAATATCTGCTGGTAGTAGGTAATTATTTAGATGGATCACCAAAGTACCTACTTACTGCACAATTAATTAAATAATTAAGTATTCTATACTTATGGGTGAGTACGTAATACGATTTGTTTACCTCATTGCATACTCTACGGCGCGTCGTTAACACTACCTTGACCTAGACCTGGGTATGGGTAGACCAGTTTCATGTCCACGGAACACGGAAATTCCGAAGGGAATAATGACATCAGTCGTTGTCCAAATGTTGGCCCCAACACAACACAGCATTGTTTGTATCGGGCTGGCTTGTAGGCACCAAGTTTAATCGTCCATCGGCTAGGCCAATCTCGCTGCAGTCCTTCAAAAACCTTCGCAGTGAACGCGTGTTTTCTTCGCCCGGAAAATTCCTTCCCACATTTTTCCTCGACTTCTCAATTTTGCCGCCACAAATTTTGATCGATATTTAAAATGTTTATAAAAGGTGTTCGGTGTCGGATTTTGTATTTTGTTTGTGTGTTACCATAGTGTCAGTGCAGTGCAAAGAGGTGTTGTTGATTTAAGTGTTACCATAAAAAATATCATGACAATAGAATTTAAATAACATGGTTTAGTAAAATGATAGAAATTAAAGTCGATGTGGTGAGTTCTATGTATTCATAGCAATATTTAAGTGAATTATTTAAACACGTAAAAGAGTTAAAGATACAGTGTAAAATAACGTTATTATTTAATTTGAATGTGTTATAATTTGGATTTAAATACTGTCTTGCATGTACAGAGTCCTTTCAAGTCGTCGCTAACAATTAAGTTCCTTAGCGTTCTTCTACAACCTATTGGCACGCTAAAATACAATTGTATCGTGAACTACATGAACTAGGTAAACACATTTATTCAATATGAGACAGTTCCCTACTAACCTTTCTAAATAGGTTAGACTGGATGGTAACAATTTAAAATTTTTGTTTCATTGGATCGATTTTGTTAACACGTCTAGGTAGGTGTTAAAGAAAATTTGCGCGAATCACCTTCTGTTGTTCTTAACTATTTTGATGTTGCCTTCTTCACCGTGCACCACTTCAATATATACTTAGACGGTGGTAGATAGATTGCTTAGGTACATTCTGAGTGTACATCAGGATTACTTAGCACTTTTGTTTGATCCAGTTAAATGATAGAGTTCCGGGAATTTACACACAATTTCTTAAGCACAAAATATCGCACGGATTAGTTCTGCTGTTGGTAAAGATAGATAAAGGTGTCATTTGCAATAGAATGGGCCAAATAATCAAATGGGACTCTATCTAATTAATATAGAGTAATTTTTTTAATTTCCCGATATTAGGTTCATGCAATTTGATGGTATAGGTATTAGGAGACTTGAAAAAATCATAATTTTATTACTTACCGATATTGTATTGCCGTGGAACTGAACTAATACTTGGAGGTATGAGTATCGGGCCTAATATTAAATAGTACTCATAATATTTTTATTGAAAATCTTAATACTTACTTTAAAAAAAATACGCGTTTATTAGAAAAAACATATCTCAAGTAGCTACCATGAACATTTTTTATAAACTTTTATACAGAATATTCAAAGGCCCCTAACCCGGAAAATATTATAGTTACGTATCTGTCTTTATATGCAACTGAGTTATATTTCAGACTAATGAAGCACTCTATATACACTCTAAGTAATGTGTTGTACTAAAGATGACTTAGCTAATTCACCACGCCCCCGGCTATAATTACTTTAGCTATGTACATACAAGTACAGGAGCTATATGTAGATCGATCAGTATCCAACTAATGCAAGACGTCAGGCTTCTTTGTTTGAGTGAAATTAAATGCTTCTACTTTCACCCTGTTACCTGATTCTAGTTGGAAGTTGACAAGCAACAAAGTCAACTTATCTCGCGTTATGCTGGAACATTGACAAAGTCTAAGCGTTTACATATTTTGTTTAGGCCTACGGGGCCACTTACAAACTGACAAGGCACCGCAGTCAGTTTCTAAATTGATAAGTAGACTAGAATCGGTCTGCAATCATCTATAACAGTTTTTCTTCTGTGGCAATACAGTTATTTTTTCTCCCGCCTTGCAACAAGGGATGTGGATAATTTTCTACGAAAACCTCCTATTTTCTTTCGATGAAATTCGTGCCTGTTCCAATATAATCTAACTGTTCCCCGGGACTCGTCGAGGGTCAAACCTCGGCGTCATTATTGTACTGCATAGTTGATCCTGGCTTACACTTCCAACAGCGGTGGGAATGTGTGGCGGGACTAGACTGGATTGAACATATTTTGAGCTCGTCCAACTAGGTACCCAAATAAACTTTAATTGAAATCAATTCTCAAATACCTAAACCTATCTCGACAAGGATTTCCAAGTTGTCACGTTGCTTGTCGACTTACTTGGTGAATGATACGAAAGCTTTGTTGAGTAGGCATTTGTAACTATTGCAACTTATTTAAGGATAGTCTTGCCATTGCAAGACTATCCTGTGACTGAAGACGTTAGCAGTCAATCACACGAAGACACCGTTTTATCTATAAATTTTTGACAAATAATGTTCCGCATTTGACATATTGATACAATAAAATGTACCTACGTATCAGAATAGTATTTATTATAATTTTTTTTTTTAAATTATCGGTACCGAGTTAAATGTGTGAAAAAACGCTTAGGGATGCTTTTCAGGGTTTCAGATTTTTTTATAGGAACTAAACGCGACATTAGATAAAGGATCCTAAACATCTAACTTTAAAAATTGAAAATGCTTTGGCAACGGTTTTAAAAACAGATCTGAATTCAGATACCGGTGTCAATGAGTCGAGGACGCCGACTCCCGCTAGCCTCACTGTGATTTGAATACAAAAAAGCCGTTAAGTGCTTTCTTGCCGGCGGTAAACAATGAAATATAATGGCCCTCTGTGACTGTGTAATGAATTGATAGATATATTTTATGGCTTTACTGCATGGAGGAACTGAGAGCCAGACGTCGTTAATAAATGGGCCTGTAGTAAATTGTCTTTTATTGTGGACATGGGAGGAACAATTAAATATTAGAAGAACGATAGAAGAACTGATTAAGGTGATAAAACTGCACTTTAGTAATCTTTCTGTAGATAAATTAAAATTAGATGTTACAAAAGCGTTGACAACGGCTGGACCGATTTAGCTAGTTTTTTTTAAATGTTCGTAATAATAGTAAATTAGGGAAGGTTATTCAAATTTGGCCAGCATAAATATAACAATGAAGGAGGTACTATTTTATTAAAAAGCGGATAGTTACAAAAATATTCGGGTACTTGAATTAACTCATAATATGTTTCTTTCTATCGTACACTATTTTTACCCGACTATGACAAAGGCAAAAGGAAGGGTCATATATTGTTTTGAAATTAGAATTGTTTTCCTAACTAGAATTCTTACGTTTTTTAGCAGAAGATAATTAAGATGCTAAATGCGAGCACATTGATCTTAATTCAGAACTCCAACTTATTATGTAGAAGGAATTCAGAATACTTTCCAACTCATATAATTCAATTTCGATCGTTTTTAGCGTTCGATTTATAAAAAACTAGCTGAGCCCGCGACTTCACCCGCGTGGAATTTAACTTAACAATAAAGCCCGGTCCCGCGTTCTGAGCCCGCGCGACAGGACCCATTTTTTTATTTTGTTTTTCTAAAATAAAAGTAGCCTCAGTTACTGCGCATAACATCAGCTATCTAACAGTGAAAGTCCCGTCAAAATCGGTCCAGCCGTTTCGGAGATACTCTTTGATTTCAAGTGTTTTTATTTTTTTACGCGGAACCCTAATTGTTTTTCTAAAATCAAAGTAGCCTAAGTTACCCGCTATAAGATCAGCTATCTGCCAGTGAAAGTCCCGTCGAAATCGGTCCAGCCGTTTCGGAGATTACCCGGAACAAACACACAGACAGACAGACAGACAGACAGACAGACAAAAAATTTTTAATTCGCGTTTTTGCTATAGATATCGTATGTACTTTCATATGCATTTAGTGAAAAGGTGTTATTTTGATATTACAAACAGACACTCCAATTTTATTTATTTGTATAGATGTATAGATAACACCAAAATTTAATTATACAGGTATATTTATCTATTAATACTATATTTATTTGGTCACCATAAAGCAGTACAAATGGTTAGAGGACATAAGATCGTACAGCTAAAGCAACATGACGATACCTACCTACTGAAACCACCAAGAATATTGCGTGCGGAGTGGACGTCGTTTATGAGTTATGCCTTTTATGGTAACACTAAAATTGAACGTAAAATTATGCCGTTATGGTCACCGTACTTTGGAAAATGAGGCTTAAAGTATCCCCTCCCTACAGAAGAAAAAAAATCTTCCAACTCCTATTATTTCTCTCGATTAAATTCGTGCGGGTTCCAAGACAATTTAACTTTTCCCTGGGACTCGTCGAGGGTCGGACCTCGACGTCATTATTGGTCACCATTGTCGATCCCACCACTGTAACTCTTGTGAGTTGCAGTGGGGGGAGTGTGTGGCGGGACCAGTCCCAATAAAAAAGATACCTACGGAAGTGAAAAAAATGACATAATTTTCGTGTATTTTCAGCACACTGTCCACCCTTCGTCATCAGGTGAGAAACAAGTGGTTAAAACCCCGTTAGCCAGAGGAGCGTACGGTTCCTGGTGCACTCCGGAGTCGACACCAGCGCACCATGCGTAAGTGGACATAGACAATAATTATTTTTTATTACTTAAGTAGGAATCTAGATGCGAGGTGCGTTGGAACAGAAAACTCTTTTGAAAATAAGTAGTCCATTAATTTAAAAGCTCATTTACATAAGTCGATACAAACGACTGCGACCGTACTTGAAAAGCATGCGGGCATTGGTGCATGACTAACGATACAATATAAATAAATATCACATCAACTGTATGGTCCCAAACCATGTTATTATGGGGCAAATTACGAAAAGGTCATTTCAGAATTTTGCGCTAGCGGGAATCGAACCCGCAACCAGTAGTGCAATGCATGAGCCGAGCGGCCAACGCTCAAACTACTACGCCAAGTGGTCGACAATAGTAGTAGATACTTGTAATAAAACATAACCGGTGTTATAATATAATCTGTTTTCCTTTTTAATTGCAGCCTGAAACAAACAAGCTCAAACATCGAAACGAAAACTCAAATTCAAGATGCTCAAAAAAATAAAGCAAAGTAAGTACATTCATTAACCACAGTTACTAAGTAATAATACTATGGTTTTTTTTTACTGGAAAATTCAATCGCTTAGAATGCTTCTTTGAGCTTAGGACAAACTTTTGGTTTTGATAACAAGTTCCTTATTTTTTTACTGCCAGGGTATTCTTCCACGATCAGAAAGTGCGACTGTTCTCCTCCAGTACCACGCCTCAGTACAATCCAGGCAGTGAAATTGAGTTCGCTGATGCCGATACGGAACTGGAAGATTTCAAAAAACCCACAACGCCTGACATTTGTCCAGAAAAGTGCGTATGATCAAAGTTATACAATAAGTAACTGTCCGACCGCCAAATACTCGTACAAATTTAAGACCTGCTTAACTTTAAACTGTCTAAAAAAATATGATAGATAATATTACTATAGATAACGAAGTAATGAAAAACTTTAAAGATAGGATTTCTTGAAAATCTACAACCCAAACAATTTAAATCCTCCATATAGAAACCATTTTTTTTTAGAAGATTACCGGTAGAGGAAAAGGCAATCGCAGTATTCGAAAAACCACAAAGGCCAGAACCGAAATTATCAACGTGGGAGAGGAACTGGAAGATCATTTCAAGGATCCTGGATTTCTGTGATCCTTTCATGCCCATTGATCCTCAGAGTGAGTGCCGAATGTAATGTATTTTTAATGTCACCTAAGAGTCCTCAGTTGGGCGCCAATTAGGAGCAGTCACAATACTTAAATAACAATTAAGAATGGTCTGAACCCAACTGTGACAGTTTCATATAATTTGCTTTAGTCTATACAAGTTGCGGTAATTTAAAAAAGTGCGAAAAGTTAAAAAAATATTTAACGACCGCAGTGGTTCGAGCGTAGGCCGCTCGGCTCACTGCACATGGTGGTTGCGGGTTCGATTCCCCGAAAAAATCCTTTTCGTAATTTTCCCATGTCTGGGTGTCACTGGGATCGCCCCCAGTCTATTGTACGGCACCCATAGTACAAACGTTGCTTAGTTTGGGACCGTACAGTTGGTGTGTCAGTCTGACGATACTTATATGTATATATATATATATTATATTATTTATTATTCCTAGGTCGAGGATACATCAGCTGGTTACTCCTAGTAACATTCTGCTACAGCTACAATGCGTGGTGCATCATCCTCCGCGCCACTTTCCCCTACCAGACCCCACAGAACGTAGCTCTATGGATGACAGCCGACTACCTGTGCGATTTCGTATATCTGCTAGACGTAGCTTTCGTTAAACCTCGGCTTATGTTCCTGCGTGATGGATTCTTCGTCGACAACCCTAGGGAAACTAGGAGGAATTATAGGAGGAAACTGCAGTACAAGGTAAATATTTAACTGCCACAAAACAAATTGTACTTTTGGACCTACAATAATCATAGATCTTCGAAATTCATATGTGCTTATTGAGAACTCTTTTTAAGGCAACAAAGGAGGTTTTGCTAACGTTTTGTAGCAGCTTCAAAGATTATAAATGAGTGATATACTGAAGGAAACTGAAACAAATGATGTTCTTTTCCAGTTCGACGTGCTATCTCTTCTGCCTTTGGACTTGCTGTACCTATACTTCGGCTCAGGCATGGTGATCCTTCGTTTACCGAGGGTGTTAAAGTTGCAGAGCTTCTGGGAATTCCACCGAGCTATGGACAGAATGCTTTCATCACCTTATTTGGTAAGTTGCTAAGTCCTGCGACAGAAATCACTTACAACACTGATTACCATTGATGAGCTCGTTTTTCAAATTTCCCTTTCCAGTTGTCAACAGCAAAGCTCGCGGAGTTCGAAATAACTTTTCTAAAAAAATATTTCCAATACTAGGTGTTACCAAATATCTAGCTAACTGCCCATATCCACAATTTATTACCAGCAGAGTAGAGACCATGGTTTCATAATATTAAATTTAGGGGATTTGACACTTATATTATATATAATGCTAGTTTGAAAATATGACACGTTTCAATCTATAACCCAGTGTTGGGATTTTTTTTGAAGACTGTGTGGTCTTATATTCATTTCGTGTTTGAATTGGCTATATTGGGGTCTCGTTAAAATTTTAAAGTACTTACTCCAACTCACCTACTTTTCATTTCCAGGTCAGAATCGGCAAAAGTCTCTTCTACATCTTCTACCTGATCCACTTGAATGCGTGCGCCTACTATGCACTGAGCAACCACATAGGTCTCGGCTCCAACGGCTGGGTATACGACAACCAGGGCAACGCATACATCCGGTGCTTCTACTTCGCGACCAAGACGGCGACCTCTATCGGCAAGAACCCGAAGCCCGAGAACACAATAGAATACTTGTTCATGACAGCCGCATGGTTGATGGGAGTGTTCGTGTTTGCGCTGCTTATTGGACAAATCAGGGATATTATAGCGACTGCCACGAGGTCTAGGGTAAGATATTTTTTAATTTGTGGTTACCACATTATGGTATCCGGGTGTAGACTTAAAGAGTACAAGTAATAATCTATATATATATAACTCAAAAGTGACTGACTGACTGACATAGTGATCTATCAACGCACAGCCCAAACCACTGGACGGATCGGGCTGAAATTTGGCATGCAGGTAGATGTTATGACGTAGGCATCCGCTAAGAAATGAAATTGATTAATTCTACCCCCAAGGGGATAAAATAGGGGATGAATAATCCCGAAATTTTTGTTAAGTTCAATTACACGCGGATGAAGTCGCGGGCACAGCTAGTGACACATAAGCCTAAACAAAATAAAATATTTAATTTGTGTTGCACTAGAGTCCTCAACTTGTGTGTCACATATAATATATAATATACTTAAGTGTCACATAGCAAATATTATTTATTTGATTAAATTTCTTTGCAGACCGAATATCGCAAACGGTTAGACAGGACCATACGCTACCTTCGTCTCTTGAACATGCCATTTTCACTGCAAAGGCGGGTTGCACTGTGGTTCAACTACACATGGAGGCGGCAACGATGCTTGAGTAAGAATATTATTTGGTGCTCCGAAGATAAAGATTATTTTTTCCTAAAAAATTACCCAGCTGCCTAACTTTATTTTCACATAATGATAAATTGATACCTAAATCAAACAATTGTGGTGTGATATCCTATATTTTTTTGGTCTCACGTCGGTCGTCACTATAAAAACAATTTTTTTTCTTCATTGGCGCCCATCGTGGGACTCAATATAAAATTACTGACGGAATATGAAATTTTGTTTCAGATGAATTTGGGATATTAAACTCTTTGCCATACAACATGAAACGGGATGTAGCGCTCTTAGTCCATATGTCAACACTGAGTAAGGTATTTAAAAGACATTTTTAATTAAGTATCAAATAGACACAACGTTGAAAAGTTTTTCGGAATTGTACCTTTGTACTTTGGTATTAAAGTTTGAAATCGCTCTCCCACCAGGTGCAACTGTTCCGTGATTGCTCGGACTCCCTGCTACGAGACTTGGTGCTCCAACTGAAGCCTGTATCCTTCCTGCCCGGCGATGTGGTTGTTCGTAAAGGAGACGTCGGCCATCAGATGTACATCATCAAGTCTGGGGAGTGCAGTGTAGGCACTTTTGTATTTACAGAATCTTAGGGGTTTTAACAATTTCAGAATAGACCGATATTTTTAGATGCTTGTGGCTTATAATTTTTGCTACCCACTTATGGCTGATTTTGTCATCAATACTTGCCTGGATAGTCAACATAATAGCAACTAAGCGATCGATACTTTCGTTGAATGGATCCAGCTAGTGTGACAGCCCCATTTCGATTTGCAGGTAATGTCGCCGGATGAATCAGAAGTGGTGGCCTCGTTGAGAGAAGGCTCCGTTTTCGGTGAAATAAGCTTACTCGGCATTGATGGGCTCAGGCGACGGACTGCGACTGTTAGGTAAGATCATTTCATGATCTAATCTAAGACTGGATCATTCAAAATCATATTGTTTTCTTATATTTACGCGAATACTACACATTGAAATAAAACTATTTTTCGGATTTGGATGGCTGGGTGCTACCACCAACTTGGGATCCAGTAATTAATATAATTAAATCCAAAACCAAGTATACCATTGCAAGACCTCGAGACACTGTGAGCACTTTCTGCGTGGATCGGACCGCAAACAACGACTTAATATGAGGGTACCCAGTTACTAACTATGACATCAGGACGTCTAACACCTCAGTCTCCCCGTGACCATGGCTGCTGTAAAGCAGCCGAAATGTCGGGAACATAAATTAAATAAACGCGATAAAATCCGAAAAATAGTTTTATTTCAATTCAAAATCATGTTATTAAAAAAAAAAACAAAATTGAATTTCACTTTTCTTATCTACTAAATGATTTAGCACTTTTATATTTGGGTGTCTGAGACTATGACATGGACCAGATTATTATGTAAATTCAAAGGTACAATAATAAATAAATAAATGCATCGCCAGACTGACACACCAACTGTACTCGTAGAATCCCACACTAAGCAACGCTTGTACTATGGGTACCGTACAATGGACTGGGGGCGATCCCACTGACACCCAGACCAGGGCAAATTGTGAGAAGACCATTTCCTAAATTTGCCCCAGCGGGAATCGAACCCGCAACCAGCATGTGCAGTGAGCCGAGCGGCCTACGCTCGAACCGCTGCGCTAAGCGGTCGTCAATAATAGCAACAAACTTATCTCCCTAGCCCCTACTACCCCTCTATTACTGAAAGTCGTATACAACGCAGTTATAATGGGTACTTTTGTCAGAGGATAGTACTACCCTAATCAACCCAGTCTGTATATGAGCTGAGAGCTGTTGTAGCTAAGAGTGGCTACACCGTACCTCTCATCATCATCATCATCATCAGCCGGAAGACGTCCACTGCTGGACATAGGCCTCCCCCATGGAACGCCACAATGGACGGTTGCCCGCTATCCGCATCCAACGGCTCCCCGCGACTCTCACCAGATCGTCGGTCCATCTAGTGGGGGGCCGTCCAACTCTGCGTCTTCCGGTTCGAGGTCGCCACCAGTGGCGTGCACTCCATAGAGGCATAAAGGCACTGCCTACCCTGAGATTTTATGACAAATTAATAATAAATTATAAAATCAAACAGAAAAAAATACTCGAAAATAAATAATCATTTTGATTAAATATTTGAAAAAGCGCGCGCAGAATGCTGTCCTGTGGAGTCTAGTGCTCCCCCCGCGGCCCCCGCTCCTTTCGCGCCGCCAGCGCCGCTGCTTTCGCGGTGGCAAAAGCATGCACTAAATATGCCTCGAAACTTGTACTAAAAACGCACACAAACACACCACTTTAAAACATTTCTATGAATGAAAATGTTCGGGATTTAGGCTCTGCTTTTGGTAATCCGACTAAGTCTAGAAGTTTGAATCGCAATGTAATTTGTTGGCTTAAAGTTTACAATGCGTTTTTGTTACCTTATAGGTATTTAGTATTGAATATTATTGTGGAGTTTTTTGGACGCCATTATTCCTAGTTGTTTTGTGTTTGTTTACATGCGTGCTAAATAATTTGAATAATTATAAAATCCTTGTTGTTATGGATAAAATATTTTTGATGTATGTGTTAATGAGATAGGTAACTACATAAATTAAAAGGTGTTTTCTCAATTGTCTTATGCTGCAGAAAAGTGAATACATATTATATTTTAAACGGTGGATGCGTAAAAACTTGGATATGTCGCAGATGAAAGGTAATAAATATTACGAGACAATTATAATGCTAAATTTAACGACTCATTTTCTTGGTTGACGGGATGCCGAGATCTTTTTATCGCTAAAGCGTATAAGTAGGTAAGTACCTAAAATTGTTTATAGGTAATTACGAAATACGCAAGGACAACATCGCCATGCCGTGTTGTCTAAAATTTAGATTAGAAAATAACTATGTAGATTTAAGTAATTTATAAATAAATAAGTTTGAGTATTTTATTTAGGTTGGGTAGGTAACTAACAGTTTGACTGCTGTCAACGCACGTGAATAAGACGCACTGTATTACATTCTTGTTGTTTATTCAATTTGTATATCTATGGTTTTTTTCTCTCTAAAATGTGTCTATGGTAATTTTTTCTCTCTGATATAAACCTTAGCGGCAAGACGCATTTTTTACGCATTATATTGTAATTTTCATGTAAATGGACAATTAAACCATTCGTTCATCTTAAGACTGCGCGTTTTTATTGCTGTGAACCTGCCAGCGGAAGAGTTCTCGAACATTTTGGTCTTCGAGCAGATTATCTCCGAGGCGTTCGGCTGCACATGGCGGCGAACGACATTCCGTTACAATAGAATACCAGCGGAGCTACAACAAATATTGAGAAGTCTACTCGGCGGCAAGCGTTCCAGCATTATTCGGCGTCAGTACAGTCATCTCGTGCTTCAAATCGTGACATCCATGGAAATTTACACGCACAAGAAAATACCTACGCCATTTTGTATGCAGTGAGACGCAGTGCATTAGGAAGAAATACATTATCCACCTATGTCGATACCTGATGTGGCGATTCATCATCACACAAACCAATATACCTACAAGAAGGTTTGGGAAGAAGCAGGGAGTGAACAAACGATCAGAACAGGCATTACATTGTGAGTTCGTTCCATATTACCTACCTTACCTAGCCATTTCCCAATTCAACTTAGCTATTACTAATTGTCTTTAAAAAAGTGCATATTTACATTATTTTCATTACTGCACTAAGTAGGTACCTACCTATATTCTATGCATTTTGATTGCATTGCAATTTATTGTTTCTAATTATTACCTACCCCCTTATTTACCCATTCAACTTAAATTTCTACTCTTTATATCATAGCAAATCCCTTAGCAACAATACATGTTATGTGCATTTGTGTATGCATATAATTTTATGTACTTAATATTCATTAGTTTCACATTATTGTAATTCTCTAATTTCAGTGTGAACGGTTGTCTTGCAAATCGAGGCGTGCTCGGGCGCTTGGTCCGTCACCTCGGTACATGCCCACTGATGGCATGCATGCACATACACTGGTGTTTGACTCGCTCAGCTGTTTGCAGCGCATGATTATTGCTTGCTCTGCACTGCACATTATAGCCTTTAAGTATTTTTTTAATTTTTTTTATTTCTGATGTCATTATTTATGTGTGAAAGCTCATTACATACTCACTATTGAATAATTTTATACATTTGTTTACAACTGCAATTGAACTTTATTCTTAACCATGTCTGCACTATCTGACTTAAAACGGAAGCGGGGCTCATACAAATCAAAGCTTACACAATTCGCCTCCTATTTGCAAACCTTAACCACTTGCGAAAAACCTAGCAAAGCTCAGTTGAGTGACATTAACCTTAGATTATCTAAAATTGAAGACTGGTATGGGGAATATGATGCTTTACAGATTGAAATCGAAAGTTTTGTGGGCATTTCAGAAGCCGAGTGTGAAAAGGAGTACCAATACCGTGAAGGCTTTGAAAATGAATACTTCGCGACCGTCGGCACGGCGCGAGAATATGTGAGCAGGTTCACCTCTGCGCAGCACGGCTCGGTCGACACAGCTTCTGTATCTGGTACTGACCTCGCACCAGGTGGGCGTAATTTAAAATTACCAACTATACATCTACCTACCTTTTCTGGCCAGTATGAGAAGTGGTTAGAATACCATGATACCTTTACGTCACTCATTCATGCTAATGATGCTATACCTAAGATAAATAAGTTCCATTACTTAAGGTCATCTTTAAAGGACAATGCAGCAAATGTAATAAATTCAATAGACTTCTCTAGCAAAAATTATGACATTGCATGGAAATTGCTGTGTGAGCGTTACCATAACAATAAGGTTCTTATTAGTAACCATATTCAAGCTATACTTGATATCGAACCCATCACTAGGGAGTCATCCTATGCGTTAAGAAATTATGTTGACTGTATCAACAAAAATCTTAGGTCTCTTAACACACTTGAGGTTGCTACAGAAAATTGGGATATACTCATCATACACATAGTTGCCAATAAATTAGATAGTGTCACAAATAGAAAGTGGAAGGAACACATTAATAATTTTGACAAATTACCTAATCTAGATACCTTTATTAAGTTCATTAAAAATCGCGCAGAATTATTAGAGACTTTAACTAAAACAGCTTCCATTCGCAGGCATAGCGAGCCATCAGTTACACGCTCTCGCACATTAATTGTTAATAATGAGGTTCAACCACAACAATGGTCATACAAATGTCCCTTCTGTAAACAAAACCACCCCATTTACCAATGTACAAAATTCAAATCTTTGGCGGTTCATGCTAAAATTAATAAGGTCAAGCAAATGAAACTATGCCTTAATTGTTTGCGTCAAGGACATGATGTGAAAAAATGCCGACTTGGGCCATGTAAGATATGTGCTAAGTGGCACAACACTATGTTACACATTGATGATTCAACTCATGCATCGTCTGATGAGTCTTCAGCCACTGGTGTACCCTCTGCTACTGACCAACGCGTCATGATAACAACGGAGCAGGATGATGATGATAATAATAATACCGACACCGAATCTTTACATGATTATAAACCAATACAACAAAGTGATGTTGTCCTGTCTTCCACTCACAACAGTTGTGTTCTCCTATCCACGGTTCTCGTTAATGTAATTGGCAGAGATGGTAAGCAGTATACAGTTCGTGCGTTGCTGGATAACGGCAGCACGTCTAGTTTTATAACTGAAAAATTAAGTAATAAACTCAGGCTTCCAGTGTACTCTACATCAACTGCAGTTGAAGGCTTAAGTCGTGAATCGATTCGAATTACAAAACGATCTAACGTAACTATATCCTCACGAACTGAAAACTACACATCATGTATTAATTGTTTCATTATTCCACGTATAACCCAAATGTTACCCACTACATATTTCGATATTCAATCAATAAATATTCCCGAAAATCTTACATTAGCTGATCCAAATTTTAATTCACCGTCTGAAATTGACATGTTGCTCAATGCTGATATATTTTGGAATACATTAGGAACCGAACGTATTTCTTTGGGCAAAGGCAAGCCAGTTCTTAGTAGTACTAAATTTGGCTGGTTGGTATCAGGTGCCATGCATACACAAAGGGTAAACACAACACTTAATACAGTCCACTGTCATCTAGTAAACGAAGTTGAACTCCAACAACAACTCGATAGATTCTTTGAACTAGAATCAGTTCCCTCACCTCGCAAAACTACCAAAGAGGAGTCAGAGTGCGAAAAATATTTTGTCGCGACTACATCTCGCCATAAGGATGGTCGTTTCATAGTTAAAATTCCGTTAAAGCAGTCTCCGAATGTGCTCGGTGACTCCTATAAGCAAGCTCTCATTCGATTTCAGGCATTAGAAAGGAAAATGTCCCGTGACCCGATACTCAAACAAAATTACTGCAACTTCATACAAGAATATATCGATCTTGGTCATATGTCTGTAAATCAAAATGGCGATAATGATAAATACACATATATCTTACCTCACCATGGCGTTCTGAAGGAGTCTAGTCTTACTACGAAGCTAAGGGTGGTGTTTGATGGTTCGGCTAAAACAACATCAGGGTTATCGTTCAACAATATTCAGAATATAGGACCAACTGTACAAGATGATCTTGTTAGTATTCTCATTCGGTTCCGCCAGCACAAATACGTAGTTACTTCGGATTGCGAAAAAATGTATCGTTGTGTTCTCGTTGCCGAAGAGCAAAGATGTTTGCAACAGATTTTGTGGAGATTTGATTCTAGTCAAAGGCTGGGGCTGTACAAGCTCAACACTGTGACATACGGCACAGCATCGGCGCCATATTTGGCAACTCGCTGTCTCACACAGCTAGGACAAGAGAATGCTGACCCTTTGGTCCGCGAAACTATACTACACGATTTTTTTGTCGATGATTATATTAGTGGTCACGACTCCAAATCAAAACTGCTACACATAATTCAAGGCGTGATTTGTCAACTTAATAAGGCTCAATTTCATTTGAGGAAGTGGCGTTCGAACTGTCCGGATGTTTTAAAACATATTAGTGACGAAAACAATAATGACAATTTGCTTAAGTTAGTGAACGATGATAACGCTAAAACTTTAGGATTGAGATGGTCTTGTAAATCTGATACATTAGTTTTTTCTGTCAATAGTAATCATCCAAAAAATGGTTTGACTAAACGGTCCGTTTTGTCCGTTGTGGGGCAAGTATTTGATCCATTAGGTGTTGTAAATCCTTGCATTTTACAAGGTAAAATCATCTTACAGAAACTTTGGGCATCAAAAATTGGGTGGGACGATCCCTTACCTCCTGAGATTGAAAGAGATTGGTTAGTATTTATAAGGTTTCTTCCACATTTAAACAACATAACGATTCCACGTCGCATAGTTTGTGATATACCAGTGTTGATTGAAATTCATACGTTTTGTGATGCGTCTTTACATGCATACAGTGCATGCGTATACTTACGGAGTAAATCGAATAATGGCAATATCTCTGTTCACCTCATCATGGCAAAGAGTAGGGTTGCACCTTTGAAAGGTATGACAGTCCCTCGTTTGGAATTGTCTGGTGCTCTTCTGGCAATTAGATTAAAAACTAAGGTGGAAAAGGCATTGAGACTTACCGTAAATACTTGCAAATTCTGGTGTGATTCCACTATTGTTCTCGGCTGGATTCGGGCTCCTAGATCAACATTAAAGACATTTGTTCTAAATAGAATCAATGAAATAACCGAGTATTCACAACCTGAATCCTGGAGGTATGTTCCTACGAATCTCAATCCAGCTGACATTGGTTCTCGTGGTTGCAATCCAACACAGCTACAAGATTCTAATCTATGGTTCTGTGGTCCTGGTTTTTTACATCAATCTGAGTCTGAGTGGCCTATTCAGCCAAACTATACTCCCGCAGTCTTACCTGAGACCAAAATTGAATGCAAAACGGTAACTGAACAGCTTAACTTTACACATAATTTTTCTAATTATGTTAAACTCCAACATGTCACCGCTTACATATTACGGTTCATACATAATTGTCGCTATCCCAGTAATAAACATAGTTCACACCTGAAGGTACAAGAATTAAATGCAGCTACTAATCTTTTATGCAAAGTCTCACAACAAGACACTTTTCAAAATGAATACATAGTTTTACATAAAAATAAACAATTGCCAACTAAATCACAGATAATTAATTTAAATCCATTTATGTCTAATGAAAATGTTATTCGGGTTGGCGGCAGACTCTCTAATTCCAATTATGATTATGATGCGAAACACCCAATTCTACTCCACGCAACACATCATGTGACTAAACTATTAGTTAAACATTATCATACACTGTTTATGCATGCCGGCCCTCAACTACTTTTATCAAATTTAAGACATAAATTCTGGATAATAGGCGGTCGCAATTTGGTCAGGAAAATAACGCACGAATGTCATACCTGTTGTCGATTTGCAGGCAAGTCTATTCAACCTATTATGGCTAACCTGCCAAGGGAGCGACTTCATAGTGAGTTTGCCTTTTATAATACAGCTGTGGATTACGCTGGTCCAATTGTATTGGCTGACAGAAAAGGTAGAGGATGCAAATTAACAAAGGCTTATATTTGTATATTTGTTTGCCTGGCTGTGAGGGCAGTTCACATCGAGTTGGTAACTGACCTAAGCGCAGAGACTTTTATTGCGGCATTAAACCGTTTTGTAAGTCGCAGAGGTAAACCAGCCTCCATATACTCGGATAATGGAACAAATTTTGTGGGTGCTTGTAATGAACTTTCCAAGTTTCTAAAGTCTAGATGTAATGACATTAGCTTATATGCATCAGAGCAAGCAATAACGTTCAAATTTTCCCCTGCCTATAGCCCCCACTTCAACGGTTTAGCTGAAAGTTCAGTTAAATCCGTAAAACATCACCTTAAAAGAGTTCTGTGTTTGGCTCATCTGACCTATGAGGAGATGAACACTGTCCTGGTTCAAATAGAGGGTGTTCTTAATTCTCGACCTCTGACACCCCTATCGTCCGATCCCAATGACCTCATTCCATTAACACCTTCCCATTTCCTTATTGGACGAACAATAACAATGGTGCCTCAGTCTCTAGTGGATCTAGAAAGAAACACTCAGATATGCACACTGCCTCGCTACCAGAGAGTCCGTGCTCTTACTACACACTTCTGGAACAGATATCATAAAGAATACATTTCAGAACTTCAGAAGAGGACGAAATGGCAGCGTCATGAGGAGCAAGCATTAAGAATTGGAGATATGGTGTTGGTGAAGGACGAACGTCTTCCTCCCAACCGCTGGCTACTTGGTCGTGTAACTTGCTTGCATCCCGGCAGCGACGGCATCACCCGCGTCGTTGACGTCACGACGTCTGCGGGCATCATTACGAGAGCGTATAATCGTCTGTGTCTCCTACCACGGTCAGAGAGTTCCTTGGAATCAACCTTCCAACCCGGGGAGCCTGTCAACGCACGTGAATAAGACGCACTGTATTACATTCTTGTTGTTTATTCAATTTGTATATCTATGGTTTTTTTCTCTCTAAAATGTGTCTATGGTAATTTTTTCTCTCTGATATAAACCTTAGCGGCAAGACGCATTTTTTACGCATTATATTGTAATTTTCATGTAAATGGACAATTAAACCATTCGTTCATCTTAAGACTGCGCGTTTTTATTGCTGTGAACCTGCCAGCGGAAGAGTTCTCGAACAACTGCTTTCGGTTACACTTGCGGTAAGTACCTACTTACTTAGGTAGGTTTAGTACTTTTATTAGTGTACCTAGGTACCACTACCACTACCATTAGGTATCTGTACTTGTGAATATCTGCATGAATAGGTAAGTAGGTACCTACTTCAGATTAAAGGCCTCTTCGGATAGGTAACTATATCAATATCTATGTAGGTACTTACTAATAACAAAATATGTCCCATTTCGTTCAATAGGTAAGATAGCCTAACACATTAATAAGGGACTAAGCTAGCAAGCAATAGTTCCAGGTACCTACACAGGTAGGTACCTATACCTAATTTTAATTATTGTTATCTACACTGCCTACCGTGTTTCAAAACCCTATGCACGCCACTGGTCGCCACCTTACCTCTAACACCGCCAATTACCGATTCACATCTTCATCTCAAATTCCTCCTCAGGGCTCGAGGCTACGCGAACCTCTTCGCTCTATCCAGATACGATCTCGAAGAGGCATTGAAATATCACAAGGAAGCCGCCAAAGTCCTCCGCATCAGGGCCGATCAGATCATCAGGGAGAACGCGGCCCGGCAGGCGAAGCAGCGGCTCGCGGAGCTGGACGCCAAGAGGTCCGCCGCACACGACGACGCCGGCTCCACGGTCCGGAGGAGGAGGGTCTCCGTTGCTTCCGGTAATGACAGCGCGGAAGGCAAGAAGCAGAGGCCTGACAGTGAAATGTCGAAGAAACGACTCTCAGCTGTTTCGGAGTATGAGAAAAAGGTGAGTTTTAAGGAGACCTTTTCAATTGACTAATTATAAAGAGGAAAGATTTGATTGTTTGTTTATTTGTTTGCATTGAATAGGCTCTGAACGGATTTGAAAAAATCTTTCACTATTGGGTAGCTACACTATCGCCGGGTGACACAGGATATATTTTTTTTTTTTTAAATTTGTGTTCCAATAATTTAACTCAAGGTGTATAAAAATACCTAAAATATTAATCCTACTAATATTATAAATGTGAAAGTTTGTGAGTGTGGATGTATGTATGTATGTATGTATGTACGTATGTATGTATGTTTGTTACTCCTTCACGCAAAAACTACTGAACGGATTTGGATGAAATTTGGAACACAGATAGTTTATAACCGGGATTAACATATAGGATACTTTTTATCCCGATAATCCCGAAATTTTTGTTACGTTAAATACTACGCGGACGAAGTCGGGGGGCACAGCTAGTATTAATATAATTTTGAACTTTATGTTATATATCCGGGCAAAGCCGGGACTGCTATGGCCAAAGAATTTGTAATAATAAGACATTAGAAGTGGTATTGACGTATTATTTCATACAAAACCAGTGTCGCCACTTCGCGCCGCTTTCGCACTGCGCAGACAGCAATTTATTTGACGTAGAGTAGTTTCGGGAATATAGCATACTATAAGCCTTTTTGAAAATTTAATTCGAACTATTTGAGATCAATTTTTATTGTTTACAGGCAGCACTTGTGATAATTTTTTTTTGCCGTTCTAAAATAAGTTACTCCTTATAACATCAGTTTCTGCCAGTTAAAATCGGTCCAGCCATTCAACAGACGATTTTTTTAAAATAGCGTTATTTTATAAGTTCCTACATATGCATTTAATGAAAGCGTATTATTTTGATATTACAAACAGACATTCCAATTTAATTTATTTTATACATTAATTCGTTTAAAATATCAGTAATCAATAACTAGGAGCTTAAGGCAATATTAAATACAGTAAAACCCGTTTAATACGATTTCACAGGGAACCAACCAAAAACGCGTCTTAAGCGAGAAAGCGTAATATGCGGGATACGGAAAATTAAAGCTACTATTATTATGTCTGTATTATGTTCTAATTTCGTATATGTATTAGATAGGTATTAAATGAAACATTTATAAATTACATTAAATACATAGCGTAATAATAATTATGTTATTTAAAGTAATCACTTATTTTGGTTTAAAGATTTTCAACAGGTGACAAAAGAGCTGGCTCTATCCTCGTTCAAAAAATCAGCCTATCCATAGAACGAGAAATGCAGCCAGCATTCTTGGCACCATCACACGCAGGCAGGGCTTATTTTAATGTAATTTTATTTTTAAAGTTTTTCTGTTCTAACATTTATAATAAACGAAGGTACAAAATAAATAACTAGATCTTTAATTTATTGAATTTCGTACGGTGCCACATTGTAATCAATGGAAGAATATCCAGGAAAACCCTGCAGTATTATGGGTTCACCTTATTCTTCCAACACGATGTCAACCACTTGTGAGCCATATTGGCCACTAGAAAATACTGATACAAATAAATTACCTATACGTCTTCAGCATTGTGTCAACCTGGACTGGAAATTGACTTACTTGGAGCCGTTGAAAAATTATAATAGGATAATACAATTGACACTAATTCAGCCAATATTGCCTACCAAATTAATAACGCAACGTTCGATAAGTTATATATATCTCAAAATATTTGAACAATGTCTCTACAAATCTATCACCACACTACAGATAAAGGTTTTTTTGAACCCGAGACTTGGTAGCCCGCAAGACGCGTGCTTAACCAATCGGCTATCACTGCTTTTGTACTTACTAATAATTTTAAAATATTTGGAAATACCCGATTTCAGTTCGTTGCCTGCCAAGGACACACGCGCAGTCACAGCGATAAGCAGTGGCGAGAGTGTAGACCAAGTAGGAATGTTAAACGCTAAGAGTTGGTTTGTTTCGGAGAAATAGTAGTGGGCCATATTGGCGAGCTAGGTTATAAATACCCGAACATACTCTAAATAGCTAGTGATTGAATCAAATATAAAGTTATCGATTTGGTATCGATATTATGGTAATAAGTATGATATATGTTATAGCTAATTATATTCATAACCTGACGTACCCAAAATAGTTTATTTTCATATTTTTATTTAATTGAGGAGATTGTAAAGTGTGTTTAAGAAAAGGCTTTAATGACGTATAGAATGTGGATTCGTGAGTGGATGTTATTGGCGTAGTGTGCCCCGATGGCATACTATCTGTTGACAAAAAATATGCTCATGTCATAATTTAGCAAATAACAACATCGTAATTTATCTAATCCTACGTCTGTAGTGCGTAAATTCCACACATTAATCGTGAGTATGGCTGATTTAATCAAAAACCGTATTTTTGGCATGGGATTTGAATTATCTTCTTTATTGTGGACTGAAAAAATCGACTATAATTTGTAGGAAACCAGTTCTCTTTGTCTGTCATTGTTATCATTTTTTCCTTCATATCTGAATTTGAAGGGAAACTAAAAATCATTACGTAAATAAGTATATAGTAAGAAGGTAACAGGGAGGGCATAAAATTAAAAAATCGCTTTTATTCAACACAGATGATACACTAGAAGATATTTATGGGCGGGAACAATAAAACCGTTCCTTTTTTTATTTTTTATTTAGTGGTCCTACTGCTTTAAGGCTGAGGAATTGGAACCAAGAGTTACAGCTAAATTTTTGTTTGATACGGACAATACTTCTTTAAAATCAGCAGTAGCCACAGACTCACGGTTTAGGTGGGCAGTACTTGCAGTATCAGGATTTAAAGATCGGAGGTTTAAATTATGGTAAAATTTTACTGTTATGGGAAGCCGAATACTATAGAAGAAGTGGTTGAAAAAATCACTGCAAGATTTAAAGCAAATAAATAAACAAATATACGAAGTCAAGCCAAATAAACTGTTTAAAAAAGCTTTTTAATTGTTGGTGGCTTTTAATTACTAGTGGAAATTATATTAAATAAATAAAGTCAATATTTCTTACAAAAATATCGATACAATACAAACATTGTAACATCACTCACTCCCGTCTGATGTTGTCACAATGACACCGCCGTACTAGTCAAAATTCATACGCACAAGGATGTCGTAGGTTTCGCATTACATTGATTTTTACGGTTCGTCGCTATGCCGTACGTGTGATTACGCAAGCAGCAATGGAAATGGGGCTATTGATATCATAGTAAATATTGATATTCTTGTGGTAAAGTATACATGTTGGTTTAAATTAGCAAAAAACCTGATTATTACGATATATATCTACTTACCGATGAAATGTAATCCCTTTATTTGTATAATTGCAAGTTTCTGAAGAATTTCCGCAACTAAGGATGCTGCAACGCACCATTTTTACGACATGTGTCTCGTACAAGGTCTGGTGACGTACTGACATGATGTGTGTCCAAGTGGACATACAATTAGTGCCAAAATTACGCGGATATGCCACTTCTAATGTCTTATTATTACAAATTCTTTGGCTATGGCCAATAAAACGAGTTTGTATTAGCGACAGCGCAGATGACTTGTGACGACAATCAGGAAGAAAATAATTGTATTTACGAGATAGTTGAATAGCTGCACCTCTTATGGGGTTGACAGGCTCACCAATTTTGTATTTTGGGAAAAATAGATATTATAGTCGTTTTAATAAATCGATCTCAAGTCTGAGAGCGAGATCTCGAGTACGCTCTAGACATGTCATTTGGTACTGTATGACATAAGACTGGCATTCCCAAGATCGCTCTCATATTTTAGATCGATTTATTTATACAGGCCTTTGGGCTCTTTGGGCATTGTAGTCGTCGTTTATTTGACACAATAAATGCTCAATACTTATTAACTAGTTATGTCAAGATTACCAAAAGTTACATTATTAACATTAATAACTTCAAAATTTGGCAAAAATTTAAATCGTGTGAACTAGCTACCCATTGGCGTATGAGTTCATAACTTAGTAGTTTTATCAAAATTTAATAACTTTGTTATTTCATATGTGTCTTTTGTATTTTCAATTATCTCCCGATACCTATATCATTAAAGAATTGGCACCTAAGACTACTTATGATTAATGCGTATTTAGGCACCAACCTGCTTATTGCATTTATGCATTAAGTAATAAATAAAACACAGTAAATTTTATATTAATCAATAACCTAATTGTGTTGTTTTTTGCCAGGATCGATACCAGCAGCGTTCCTTGTCATCCGGGTGCAGCGGCGTCCGCGCACCGCTGCCCACGATCGTGCTATCCAGCGAATAAACGGATATACATGAACACACCGACGAATAAGCGTGCCGAATTTATCTGATATTTCATTATAAAATGTTACTTATTGAATGGATTTAAAGTGTAAAACACCGTGCCGCGACTGACGAGTGCGCTGCGAAAGAGTGTCAGCCCTGGTTGCGGCACTGCTAAAAAAAACATTTAAATGTTTTAGAAGGATTATTAAAAAGAATACTCTTTATAGTTACTCATCATTCCATGGCGTCATTTAGCCAAATTAATAATAATCTATAACTCATAGTCTATCAATCGATATATATCTAAATACCGTTAACATTATTTCATCTATTTCTTCAGGGCATCGTATCTATGGTGTAAAACCGATATACTTCCAACTTATTTATTCTGGGTAGTTCGCGTATTTATCTGCGCTTTTTATACGATTATATTGACGTTAAGTCAATTTAGCTCAAATTTAGACTTAGTGTGCCTATGAGGCGATGGTTTACAATCTTTCATGTGCTATTTATGAATATAGGTAGATACCTTTACAATATCTTATTGGTGTATTCAATAATCAATCAATAAAGGCATCTTGAAAAAAATACAACCCTATTTGTGTTTTTATTCGGTTTCTGGCACCTACCCAAGGCTAGCTATGTACAATGGGATACATAAGTACATAAGTAGTAACTTTTACTCAAAAATTCTAGTAATGTTGACATTATTTTGCAAACTTTCTTCAAGCAAAGTCGACGTTGCGGCGCTACACAAAAAGTGTCCACATTTGCTCATTAACACCATGTCCAGCAACGCACTCATAACAGCACATACACGTACCACGGCTTGTATAATAGTGCTTTACTGAAAAATGTGACAAATTTAAATAAACAACTAATCAGCAGCACCGAAGGCATGGCCATCTCGTTTTGAATGCACTATGTAAATGTACTTAATGTCAACAACAGCGCCATCTATTGGTTCCAAATATAGCTGACAACCATCCAGGAGATTCCATAAGTACAAACAACAAACATCAAAAGCGGTCAAGGCATTAAAGAGAAGAGTTACGAATATACGCGCATCGTAATTTTATAATTTTATTATAAACATAAAGAGATAGGTAGATATACCTACCCTTGGACGTATTCCTGCAACTGCCTACCACAGAGAGCAAAGTGTGCTATACACTTAGACGGTTTACCCAATAAAAACCAATTTAATATAATTATATTATAAACTAGCTGTGCCCCCCGACTTCGTCCGCGTAGTATTTAACGTTACAAAAATTTCGGGATTATCGGGATAAAAAGTATCCTATATGTTAATCCCGGTTATAAACTATCTGTGTTCCAAATTTCATCCAAATCCGTTCAGTAGTTTTTGCGTGAAGGAGTAACAAACATACATACATACATACACACATACATACATCCACACTCACAAACTTTCACATTTATAATATTAGTAGGAAAAATACAACCCTATTTGTGTTTTTATTTGGTTTCTGGCACCTACCCAAGGCTAGCTATGTACAATTGGATACATAAGTAGTAACTTTTACTCAAAAATTCTAGTAATGTTGACATTATTTTGCAATCTTTCTTCAAGCAAAGTCGACGTTGCGGCGCTACACAAAAAGTGTCCACATTTGCCCATTAACACCATGTCCAGCAACGCACTCATAACAGCACATACACGTACCACGGCTTGTATAATAGTGCTTTACTCAAAAATGTGACAAATTTAAATAACTAATCAGCAGCACCGAAGGCATGGCCATCTCGTTTTGAATGCACTATGTAAATGTACTTAATGTCAACAACAGCGCCATCTATTGGTTCCAAATATAGCTGACAACCATCCAGGAGATTCCATAAGTACAAACAACAAACATCAAAAGCGGTCAAGGCATTAAAGAGAAGAGTTACGAATATACGCGCATCGTAATTTTATAATTTTATTATAAACATAAAGAGATAGGTAGATATACCTACCCTTGGACGTATTCCTGCAACTGCCTACCACAGAGAGCAAAGTGTGCTATACACTTAGACGGTTTACCCAATAAAAACCAATTTAATATAATTATATTATAAACTAGCTGTGCCCCCCGACTTCGTCCGCGTAGTATTTAACGTTACAAAAATTTCGGGATTATCGGGATAAAAAGTATCCTATATGTTAATCCCGGTTATAAACTATCTGTGTTCCAAATTTCATCCAAATCCGTTCAGTAGTTTTTGCGTGAAGGAGTAACAAACATACATACATACATACACACATACATACATCCACACTCACAAACTTTCACATTTATAATATTAGTAGGATTCTTCATCGCAATAAACTATTGTCGATCGACATGATGATCGACAATAGTTTGATTCGGCCATCTCTGGGTGAAAACATGTCGAACTGAATAAGTACCTACATAGTAAGAAGGTTTTATTTATTTATTTATTTATTTATTTATGATCAGGCATCGCAGGCCCATAGATACATACCTTAAACTAACATACATATTATTAAAAACTAAACTAAACTGTAGGTGGTGACGGCGGCAATCTCCCCCGAAAGCGTCTGTACACCACACCCTTCGGCCAGTAGTCTTCCTGCATGAAAGTAGACAGCCTGTCTGAGGGGACTCTAACCACAAACGCCTTGAAACTGGCGTTGTGACTGGAGTCCAACGGCTGAACTCTCAATGAGACATTGCTCTTCACTCGGATGTAGTCGGCAATGTCCCCCGCCTTGCTGGTGTAGTGGAGGCGGGACAGGTAGACTAGGGTGGTCGGCACTGCTGCACGCAACAGGACGTCGGACCCTGTTGCCGCCGTGCCGCAGCGATTTCTGTTAACCCGCTGCGTGCGTCTCTTCTTCTGCACCTTGATGAATCCCTCTTCATCTCGGTCTTCGAAGCGTGCACACGCAGGGGCCACGCTCGGCACCTTACGGATGACAGGCCGCTGCTGGGCAACAGGCTTGCTGGCGGCAACGGTGGCAAAATCACGGGGCTTCTGTGGCACCGTTGATTTTGCTGGCGGGGCTGCTGCTCGCAGCTTGTCAGATGCCCGCGGGGTACGGGCAGCGGGGACGGGGGCAGCAGATGCGCACGAAGTTTGACCGGCGCACGCTGACTCGGCAACGGGTGACGCGGGTGACGATGTTAAAACCGCTGACGCAAAACTCGCCGCGGACGTATCGAAATATGCACCGCGGCGCACATTTACGTTAGCAGTTGTCGATGACCTAATTACCGCTAGCGAACTGTGTAAACTATCAACTTCCTTACGCAATTTACCAACGGTATTTTCGGATGCATCAAACCTCCGCGTCATCTCAGCCAGGCTCTGCTTCAGATGCACGATGTCCTTCAGCAGGCTGGTCACGTCGACGTGGTCGAATGTGACGGGAGGGAGCTTATTAAGGTCCCTCGCCACAAAAGTTGGCACGTCGTCCGGGTCGGTCACCTTGAGCAGCGTGATGATGTCCTGTAAGCTCTTCTTTGTCCCGTCACGCCGGCGGGACACCATCTGGTCGCTCTTGTTGAGCACCCGAAACAGCAGCAGCTTGGCAGCAGCGATGTCATCTTCGCTGAAATTCGTGCTGCAGATCTGGACGGCGGACACTTCGTCCATCACGTCCAGCTTCTGCTGCAGGAACGCCAGCAGTTCATTTGCCACGAGTTCAGCACTCATGGCAACAAAGTCACGTGCTACGGCTCGCGCCGTGCTGTCCGATATAATAAGTTATATTGATGTCAGCAAACACGTCCACATCGGAAGGCGACTGTGGCCAGACCCAGGTGTGGGTTTTGTGATGGGACCTCAAGGAGGAGCTATAACCAGACACCTTAGAGTTTATATTGTTAGACATACATCCGGGTGTATACGCGAGGCATCAACGGTTACAGTACAGATCAATATCTGAAGAATCTTAACGAAATTCACTAAACCTCAATGTTTAGCGATCATTAGGTACGGCAATGAAGGAATGTCACCCGTGATTAACTTTATTATGTCAAGCTCGCGTGCACCACAGCGGTCGCAACACTAATCTTAGCCAACTTATAAATTGTAATTTATGGAGAGACATTTGAACTCTACTACCTTGAAATAAAGAATATTCAGCTCGTACAGAATAGTGGTAAAGGTAATGGAAAAAAATGGTGATTGGTGCAGTTTGTCACAATGGTCGACTAATAATTAGGTAGATACCTACATATTTATAGGTACCAATAGCTGACAAAGAATAGATTGTTTTAAACACGCAAACCTTAATAATCACTCACGATACTTTAATATTTCGTATTAAATGCGAAAGGAACTGGTTTAAGAGCAGAGTGGGACTAGGATCACTTATACTAACACACCAACTGTATGTTCCCAAATTAAGATATGCTTACACTATGAGTACCGAACAATGGACTGGTGTGATGCCTTTCCGTAATTTACCCTAACGGGAATCGAACCCGCATCCACTCGGTGCAGTGGGCCGAGCGGTGGCTCGAACCACTACGCCAAGCCGAAGCCGAAGTACTTGAGGTTAATTGCAAGTTTACTATTTAGTTCAAGCGTCAACAGCTTAGTGGTTAGAAAGGTCACCCTGTCCGTAAACAAGAGGTGCGGTTCGATCCATTGACTATTAAAAATCTTATTTTAGAAATACCTTTTCGAAAACTAAAGTCAGATTACTTTCTCTCATCGTTGAGTATATTATTACTTCCTATTTGAGCAACGATGAGAGAAAGTAGTCTGTTTATGTGTCTGAAAAGGTATTATCCATAGTACCTACATAATATACTAGCTGTGCCCGCGACTTCGTCCGCGTGGAATATAACTTAGAAAAATGTAGTTTAACAAAAAATGCTCGTTCACTTCGCAGAGTTTACGAAAAATTAATTATTATGTTTTTAAAGAATGAAATTAATAAAGAAATACCTATGCTAAGTTTGTTTTCATTTTTCTTTATTGCGAGTCGATGTTTCGTGTTTTCATTACATTACATTTCGTGAAAAGGTGTTATTTTGACATTACAAACAGACTCTCCAATTTTATTTGTTTTGTGTAGATGCATACTATTTGCTATAGCTAACATGCTCAAGCTAATAATTAGGCAAATTAGGCAGGAACCGGAACGATGATTGCTAACTTCCGTGACGAAACTTTACGAACATGCGGTTGGAAGTTTCAAGTGACGCATAACTCACGGCTTTGGTGCGATTGAGATCGCCGATTTCGCTTCAGTTGAAACTGTATTAGCAGGCGGTCCTTATAAATAAATAAATATCGCCAGAAGAACACACTAACTTTATGTCCCAAACTAAGCAACGCTTGTACTATGGGTACCGTACAATGGACTGGGGGCTATCCTAGCCACAGCCAGACCAGGGCAAATTACGTAAAGGCCATTTCCGTAATTTAACCTGACGGGAATCGAACCCGCAACCACCTGGTGTAGTGAGCCGAGCGGCCTACGAACGAACCACTGCGCCAAAAGGTCGTTATAAACGAAGAGTTTGAATAAATGTATGTAGGAGCGAAATCTTACTTTTCAATGACGATGAAAAACACTAGTTACTTAAGTTTTGAAGACTTAGCCATTGATTTACCAGCTGCAGTAATGCCAATTAAATACACTTAACAGTTTGACTTGGACCCGTATTAATAAATCAATCTTAAGTCTGAGATCGGTCTTATCGTACACTGTTGACGTTTCATTTTGTACTAGAATGACACAAGAATGACATTTCCAAGATCACTCTCAGCCTTAAAGCTAAAGCGCCCATCTAACCCGCGAAGTTCAAATTTTTTGAGGTTTTTTAGAAATTTATCAAAATCTGACAATAATAAAAGGCACATTTTGTAATTCGCGATAAAGACCGTGTGCAGTGCATTTATTAATATATCCAAATTACTACTAAAACATTTCAAGAACGACAGCTATCCAAATAATCTGGCAATTTTTGTATATTTATAGTGATTTACTAGTATCATATCCACCGTGGTAATATTTAGAGTAAAATAAATGTATTAATAAACGCACTGCATACTGTGTTTTTCGCAAATCGCAAAATGTTGTCTTAAATGTTTCAGATTTTGGATAAAGTATAAAAATACTCGAAAATTTTGAATTTCGCGGGCTAGACAGGCGCCTTCACCTTAACATCGATTTATTAATACATGCCGTAGAATGTTTGGTCTCAATACCTAATCGTAAGGTAACTTTATATAGACAATACCTAATCTCAGCTTTTTCATGAAATTGCTGAAGCCAACAGATTACAGGCTTCATTATCGACGTCGCGTGTCCTTTCTCATTTCTTTATTGAAACAAACACGTAGGTAACCGGCTCGTAATGTAGCAAGAAAGTAAACAGAGCCCTTATTTAGGGAAACTTTTCATAAATTGCGTATTTTCATTGTTCAACCGAAACGTTGGGACGTTTACGATGCAAGGTTAATGCGGCACCGATACACACAAAAAAAGGCACCCAAAATTTGTTTTCAGTCAAGAATAATTTTATTCTCAGAAATATTGTTTAATAACAAGTAAATATATGCTTGAACTGACAATAATGTCTTAGTTTAAGAAAAACGTTTTTCTCTGCGTAAACCAATAATATTCTCGATAAATTTACTAGAATTAAAACAATTAGTGTCTCTTCGAGAATATATCAATCTTGACCAAATAATAAATTAGTTTTGGATATTAAAATTTATATGTCTTGATATGAAACAGCATTGTTTATATACAAGAACCATAATTAATTGGATCAAAACCTGTAACAATTTTCGTAAATCAAAACTCTTAATATGTTAGATGAAGATTTTTTGTTTGAGAATAAAACATTATATTCTTCCTTCAAAAAAGGTGTGATTCTCCTAAACTGTAAACGATGAATGCTTTCGCCCAAGAAAAATGTGTGTCGTATCAATAATAATGGTTTTTATTTAAAATAGTAATATACTTACTTGAATTAATTATATGAAATCAAATACAAACGAGAAAAATTGCTATTCAAATAAAAATATTTGGATTATAACCTTATATTCTTGGCGTGAGAAAAGTGTAGTATCAATTCAAGATAATAATTAATTTAAAACAAGATGCTCAATGAGCGTAAACAATAAATTTGAATATTTTGTGTTAATAAATAATGGAGTTAAACGAAGACTCGTAGTGTTTGCAAAAAATATGAACTAGCGTTTTGTTTAAAGAAAATATAATATTTATTTCAATAACATTTTTATTGAGATGAGTAAATGTAAGAATTGATCCAAGAAAACGAATAATTTATAACAAGATACTCCAATGAGTTCGTACAATACTTTTGTTGTTTTGTGAGAATGAGTTATTGCGTTCAGCTAAGAATATTTTTGTTTGCAAAGAAGATAAACCAGCGTTTTATATAAAGAAAATATAATATTCAGTTCTATAATATTTAATTGGGACGAATAAATCTAAGTATTGATGTAAGAAACTGAATAATTTAAAATAAGATACTCCGATGAGTTAATACAATACTTTTGTAGTTTTGTGAGAATAAGTTATTGCGTCCACCTAAGATTTATTTTTGTTTCTATATGAGATGAACGAGCGTTTTGTTTAAATAACGAATAAAATTCAGTCTAATAAAAAAAATCTTGAGACCAATAGGTTTTACAACAAAGTTCGTTTCCCTGTTTTATTTGCATATTACATGCCAGTCATTTCATTTTAAAATAAAGCTTTAAAGCCTGCTTCTAATATATAAGAAGACACAAAACAGAGTGTATTATAATGCACTAGACCGACAGTTAAAAACAATAGTCCAGTTTAAGCCGCCTCTGGGAGTTGCAATGATAGTGACTGAAATTTTTGCCTCGAAAAGCACAGTTACGGTGGTGCGTCGCGCAAACAGCCCGCCCACACCGACCAACCGTGCCCAGGACGCGGGTTCAAACCCTACCACAGGCAGAGATATTAATGCAAAATATCAAACAAATATAAGGTCCGACGAGAATCCAATATGGCGACTGGGTCTTATGGGGCCACTCCACAAGGTAGTAAGAGAGGCACCGATAATTTGAAAGACAAATGTATACCAAAAATAAAAGCAAGCACTAAAGTACGACAAACACGTCCACTCACGAGAGATCCACCAAAAAAAATAATAAGACATGTCAAGAACTTTTTTTCTTAATCTAATACTACAATATTCGTCAGTTAAGATTAACAATTATCAAGACAAGTGCATTGTATCATTGAAATAAAATGTATAAAATATTGAATCAAGATAAATCCGTTTTAGTTTAAAACATCTACTTTCTCAAGTTAACAAATATTTTAAATCACTTCAAAACTCAGTATTCTCTGTAGGAGCCTCTTTATTTTTTAATCGAATAAAAAAATACTTCCATTTAATCAATATTATCTTAATTCAACAATGGAAACATAAAATTTCAAGAAAATATTGTTTATGTTTGAAAATCCTCACTCTTGGTTTGAAAATAAAAATTAAATTGAAAATTCAAGTTATTTGTTTTTGTTCAAGAAAAATGCATGTCTTGAACCCCGAGAAATGTATCAGTGTTGATTTCAAAAAGTGTTCCTTTCTCTCACCAATAGATATCTTACTCTTAATTCAAGCTAATTGTTGTTAATCTAAGAATAAAATCCAAAACAAATATATGCTACATCCAAGAAAATATCGTTTTCCCCATATATGAATCAATATTATTCTTGACCAATAAATATTTACTTGGTTCAAGAATATATTTCTGTGTGTGTAAACTGTGACATATTTCTGGCATTTTAACCTTTTTCTTCTTGCTTAGCTACAGTTTTTTCTGTTAAAATATCTAATAAGCTTAAAAAACTGGCGAGTTAATAATAATTACACGCTGAGTAAAATAAAAATAAAAATTGAGATCTATATCAGGATCTAAAATTTTCCAACTTTAGATACCTATCTGTAATAGGTATAGTAGATAGTCAACTAGGTACAGTAAGTAGTTAGAGCTACCATGTATCATAGCGTGAGTAAAATATTATTTCCTGATAAACATTGGAAGTACTAGGTTCATATTTAATAGAGGAGTCGGCGAGCGAGGTCGATGACATCAACAAACCACAGGTCTATAGGAAATAGAAAACATGAGCATTCAGTATTAGTACAGGGAAGGATTCTAAGTTCTTACTTTAGCAATAGTACCTACCTATTGCTAATTACCTACTAGCAGACCGCATGCACCCATTCCTGAAAGCAAAGACTATTGAATGAAGCCTCTGAAATCAGGTTTCAGAACTCTAAGTAATAATATTATAAACTTACTTGATCTAAGACGGATGTATATACCTATATGGCAATCAATTAAGTTATCAATTTTCATTCATTTTAAAGATACTAAAGTCCACACAGGAATTAAATTAATAACTTATATAAAAAACTATTTAGTAGGGGCCTAATTTTCAAAGAATATCCTCCCGGATATAAAAAAACAGGTTTAAAAATAGAGTCAGTATCGCACAGTGTAAACAACCCTTTCATTAGGGGTAAGGCGAATCCCGATCAACTAGTGGCTCAGTCTGTAATCCAACCCCGCCGGGGCCGTAGCATATCGCTCTACACACAATAATTAATTATTTACTTATTAAACCTCGTACACCTAATTAGTGATGTTAAAGCAGTGTATTTGAAAGTGAAGTCTGTGAATACTGTGAAAATATAAAAAGACTAGTTGTGAAGAATTGATTTAGTTGAAAGAAAAGCGTGATTATTTTAATAGGTAGGTACTTGCTTATTACCTCTAATCTTATCTAATTATACCTGTAATATTGCCAGAATTATTAACTCTCATTATTCTGCATTTTTTTGTGAGTAGCTGTATCTTCTAAGCTGATCTGTGCTAAGTATTAGGATTTTATCACACAACAACCCATTGTTGTAACTTACCTCGGTACTGTTTGGTTTTAAAATGATAGGTACCTATAACACAAACAAATTGATAATAATTAATATTAAATATAATATGACCAGAAACATTAGAGGGTCATTTAAGAAGATCTTTTACCTGCGTGTGTTGCCTTTGTTACGACCTCTTTGCAATATCAGCGATTGAAATCAAACGATATTCCACATTTTACGTCTAAGTTCGGGTTATTTACCATATCAACGCGAGATATCTAGTTCGATTACCCTACCTACCATTCTAAAACTTTACAACGCGAAGGTACTATATTACAAGTAAGTAGGTACATTGAGACATAAGTAGAGACTAATTTTGTCAATATCTTTCGTTTAAAAATATTTTTACAGGATCTAAGTAACTTAGGTACATTGTTTTTTTATTTGAATTGATGTCATACGACGACATTCAGTAATCCATGTTCAAATCTAACATGCATTGCAAGCAAAGACCTTAAAAATGTTCGCCTATAATTGTAAGTAAGTACGTACTCTGAAATGTTAGACTTTTTTTACTATCCCTAAATCCCTTAGCATAAACTTTCATATTCCTAATACACAATAAATTCTAAGTCTTATTTAAGCCGACAAAGAGGAACGCGGAGTGGGTTATATGTATCTACCTAAATTTGATAAAAATGTATTGTAGACTCCTCTCTAATCGCATCCGAAACCCGCTTATGGTTTTTGCGGACAATAATCCTGTTTGTTCATTATTTTTATAGCCGCAAAGGAGACCTATTGTGGTTTCGCGTGATTCACGATGTTACACATTAAACCTACCCATAGCTATGATTAGATATACGCATGTTTACAGCATAAAAGCCATTAAAGTTAGGTATATTTATTTCGTTTTTCATAGGTAATCTAGATTCTACCCATGATCTAACCTAGCTATTTCCATAATAAGGGCGGAATTATAGCCTACCTATCCTTTGTTCATATTTCCAATCAAAACAAACATCGTGTGGCTAGGGCAGTAGATCTACTTAGCTATAAACGAGGACTGCTAGGTAATAATCTAAGTAATATACCTACACGGCTCTTGAGAATTACTGGGTTTATTTTTTGGGTTACTTAATCAAGTATTATTTTTGAACCGAGAACCTGTCGTTACGAACATTAATTATCTACTATATAAAAATAAGTCGGGTTTTCCTTCCTGACGCTATAACTCCAGAACGCACGAACCGATTTCCATGGTTTTGCATTCGTTGGAAAGGTCTCGGGCTCCGTGAGGTTTATAGCAAAGAAAATTCAGGAAAGAGCATTCCACGCGGACGGAGTCGCGGGGCACAGCTAGTCTACTATATAAAAATAAGTCGGGTTTTCCTTCCTGACGCTATAACTCCAGAACGCACGAACCGATTTCCACGGTTTTGCATTCGTTGGAAAGGTCTCGGGCTCCGTGAGGTTTATAGCAAAGAAAATTCAGGAACATTTTCAACAGAAAAGCGCATTCCATGCGGACGGAGTCGCGGGGCACAGCTAGTCTATATATATATATTAGTGATGTAACGAATGTTGAATTTTTGACATTCGCGAATGCGAATGCGAATGCGAATATTAGGCTCCAACATTCGCGAATGCGAATGCGAATGCGAATGTTGACTTTTAAATAAGAAACTCTAAATTGAACATTAAAAAAACCCGATGTGACGACTTTTTACATTACAAAAGAGCTGATAATTTTCTAACGGCTGAATCGATTTTCGTAAAACATAGCTAAGAACACTCTCGATCAGAATACCTTTCTAAAAAAGAAACATAATTATATATGAATCCTCTGGCCGCTACGATGCCACAGACATACAAATATACATGTTAAACTTATAACACCCATTTTTTCGTCGGGGCTTAATAAAGAACGTGCAAACTGTTAGACTGGTTTGACATTTCGTGTCGGCCGAACATAGCCGAACCCAAGCAGGTTGAAAGAACGAAGTTAGTCACATAAGGTAAATTTGAAGATATTTGTTTTGATTTGAAGGTAGTTTAATATTATTGCATTGATCATATTTATTTGATATTCTAATTTTATTGAGTTAGTATTTTAATTAGACTAACAATAGCAATAGAGAAAGATCCTATTTATAATTTAGTTGCCTACCTAAAGACAGTTCCATTATAAAACAATCTAATTTAAGTAAATAAGTGCATTATGTGCAAGTGAGCTAAGTAACGATCGAGGCTGGTTCGCGGCCAGAGACTAACGCAAGGGCTGTGCTGTGATGGAGCCAAGGTGTGTAATTAACAGTGCTTACGCGTTTCATACGACATTTTCCAACTTACTTGCGAGTAAAAAATATCTAGAAAAAAATCCCAATTCACGAATTTGTGTAAAACCTAGAGAATTGCAGGATGAATGAAAAATAAAACTACATGGCGCGCCGTAAGTTTTTAGAAAATTGAGTTTATGTACCGCTAAAAAACTGTTTTTAAATTTTGAAAACAAAGTTATTCCACTGTACCTCCCTTACTTAAGAAAGGGGAGTGAAAAAAAAATTACGCACCCCCTCGATTGAGGTATTGTTCAGTAGGTATTTTAAAATAATTTGAAGGTTTCTTTGACAGTTTTTCAATATTGATTCCCGTTTACGAAATATTGATCTTCATTGTGGCCTTTTTACGTAAGTAGAAAGATTCATCCTTTATATTAGAACCACATTATAAATGGTTAATTTTCAGTAATAAATAGTTATTTACTTACTATTCAAAATAAATGTTTTTTTAAATCTAAAGTCTGGATTGAGTTTCAAACCACGTACCACTGATTGTACACCCAGTCTAATCACAACTTAATTATTTGAATTAAAACTGCTTATAAGAATTTTCATCAGTCCAAAAAGAATAAAAAGTTTTATGTCACTTTTGCTTTTTTGTTTTTGCTAACAATTATTATATTATTAGAAATATAATAATTCGAATGTTTACAACATGTATTACTTACAATGAAATTAAATGTGAAAGAAATTTATTTAAATAATGACTGTATTTATTTATATTATTTTAATAAACATTGTTTATTTATTGGTTTTAAATATTTACTATTTTAGAACTCTTAACTAAGTTTAAAAAAATGTAATGTCAATAGCACTCTTGCGTAATAAGCTGTTTTATGGACCTAAAAGCGGTGCAATAAGGGCCACCCTATGAGCAAGTTTGTTAAAATAATATATAATTCTTACTAGTTGCATTAACTTTCCATATCCATCTATAGATAATTTCCTTTTGGTTTTTCAAAAACATTCGCCAAACATTCGCATAGATTCTTGCGAATGCGAATGCGAATGTCAAAAAATATGCGAATATTGGCGAATGCGAATGCGAATATTCGCTACATCACTAATATATATAACTCAAAGGTGACGGACTGACATAGTGATCTATCAACGCACACCCAAACCACTGGACGGATCGGGCTAAAATTTGGCATGCAGGTAGATGTTATGACGTAGGCATCCGCTAAGAAAGGATTTTGATTAATTCTACCCCCAAGGGGATAAAATAGGGTATGAATAATGCCGAAATTTTTGTTAAGTTAAATTACACGCGGACGAAGTCGCGGTCACAGCTAGTCCCCCTATAATGTGAAGTACTTACTCGTACTTAGGGATATTCAATAAACATCGATTTTTCGAATCACTCGATGTTTTAATACGATACATCGAATCGATCCGATGTTTTGACAAACTGTTGATTCTATAGAAAATAGTCACGAAGTTGTGTTGTTTGCTGATGATACTTCTTTATTATTTAAAATTAAAAGACAGCTTTTACATTATGACGATGTGAACAACGCACTCGCTAAAGTTGTAGATTGGTTCAATGTAAATAATCTTCTACTTAATGAGAATAAAACGAAATGTATAAAGTTCTCAACGCCAAATGTGAGACAAGTAGGAACTAATATTATACGACTAAATGGAGCAGAATTGGACCTTGTCAGGAAACTGTCTTTCTAGGGATCTCTATAGATGCTAAATTGCAATGGGGTCCTCATATCAAAAAGTTGTCGGGTAAACTCAGCAGTGCGGCATATGCTGTTAAAAAAATCAGGCATTTAACCGACGTTGACATTGTTTATTTTAGTTATTTCCATAGCGTTATGTCATATGGCATACTGCTCTGAGGATGATCTGCTGACTTAAACTCCATTTTTGTTCTGCAGAAAAGAGCTATAAGAGCTATTTACAATCTAGCTCCAACAATCTCCCTCAGAGAAAAATTTAAAGAAATAAATATTCTAACTGTTGTGTCACAATTTATCTACGAAAATCTCATGTACGTAAAAAAATGCTAATAATTTTGAGAAAAGGAGCGACGCTCATTCTATTAATACACGGAATAAGCACAAGCTATCCGTACATGTAACTCGTCTCCACAGAATAAGTCATTCTTTTATGGGACAATGTATACGTTTTTACAATAAGCTTCCCAATGAAATCAAAATTATTTGTGTAATTCTTGGTAACATCAAAAGGCAACACACTGGAGCTATTTTAATATATTTTATATTAATATCTACTACCCTTTTTAATTATTGAAAATAAGCAACTGGCGATTAAAAAAAAAAAAATTACATGTAAAAAGACAATCCCGCTGAGTTTCTTGCCGGATCTTCTCAGTCGAGGTCGCGTTCCGATCCGGTTGTAGATATAAGGAAAAAAAAAGTTAATTGACAATTTGTAAGTGCCCCCGTAGGCATAAACAAAATAAATGATTTGAATTTGAATTGAATTTGAATATGCTTTTTATTGTTCTTTTCTATTAGTCATTTTCTGTCATTCACTTATTGTCATTATTTTTGCTGATTAAAACCATATTAATAACTTGATGGTTTTATCTTCGTATCAGTCGTACACCATGAAAAGTAGTTTTTTCTTAGTTATACTTATAGATTTCTTCAAGAGTCAGCATCCTTGAACACACACAATAAATGTGCAGACATGGACAGTGCTGGTGTAGGAGTAGTATAATAATTATAACTTGACGCTTGCGTGGAGTGTCAGAAGGCTGACTAGGTGAGGGCTTTGTGGTGTGATGTAATGTTAGAAAAAGTACTCGATTTTCAGTAAACATCGATGTTTGTAACCGATACATCGAAAGACATCGATACACACTTCCGATATATCGCATCGAAAAAAACATCGATGTTTTTTCGAAGTGGACACCCCTACTCGTACTCTCCAGACAAGTTTCCAGACCTTTGTAATGTCGAAGCGGTGCAGAGCGGATTTCAAGCAAAATTGTGATCCACTTAGCCATTAATTAAGTGAATCAAATATCAAGCTAAACAGCGATGCCTGCATTATGTTCGCATGCCGTGATGGAGCGCCAGCGGCAGCCGCGACCAACTGGCATGGCTGCATGAATAATTTCACGATAATGAGCCGCCGAAGACCAACTTATGACTGCTACGAGTACTTTTCAATTTTAACGTTAGCTGCAACTTCCATTGCCAATGCCCGTTATTAAAAAAATATCGTCAAGCTAACATACTACCTACTTACATACTTATTTTAGTAATTCTAGATACCTACCTCAGTAGATATACCTACCCATTAATGGCCATGCTTTATTAAGATACTATAAGTTATTTTAAAAAATCCTTAGTAATTAGGTACCTAAGTACGAAAATGATGTAAATATTCATTGAAAAGAGTAACCATTGAGTTTCTTGCCGGATCTTCTCAGTGGAAGCAGCATTCCGAACCGGTGGTAGATTCTGACTATTCATAAATGCTTTGTTGGCTTACATGAATAAAAACAATTTTGAGTTTGAGCTTGAGAATACTCGCTCATAAGGTGAACTATGCCTACAAGTTCAAATTAAATAAATGCCCTTACTTTAAAACATAGTACGTAGTCTCAAGATAATAAAAAAATAATTCGTTGATTTGAGCCATGGCGCTTGGTTAATAGTCGACATGAACAGAGTTTTGACTAATTTAACCCATGATGGGTAAAATTAGAAGATGTCACGCCAATCCTCCGTAAAAGAATTGAAGGATAAATTAATGTAGCTTTTACGGATTTACAGGTTTGACGAAAATCTAAGTAGCTATGCTAGTATCTACCCAATCTACGTGAAAGTTCTTTCTCAGAGTACTTCCTTGTTATCAAAAAATAACGAACATAATACAACTAATTCTAATTCAACATGTCAAGTAAAAGCTTATTCTCGCGACTTCGCCCGCGTGGACTTATCTATATAAGCATTCTATGAGTCAATCCAGGTTATAGATGCCAAATTTCATCCAAATTCGTTCAGCCGTTTTGTGTGATTGAATAACAAACATCCAAACTTACGAACTTTCACATTTATAGTATGAGTCGGTACGATTTGGGTATCTACCTACAAATTCATTTATTCCTACAAAACCGTTCGTTATTTTATTCATATTATCATATAATATACCACAACACGCATATCTACCCTTACAGTTTGAATGATATAAGAGTTAATGCACCCTACTTTAACCCAATAACGCCGAATGGCAATGATGTCATTGAAAGGCGGATCATGCGATAAGCACCAGAGAAATAGGCGCACATCACGGAAACGATAACAATTGAACAGCTTAGCTTTGGGGCCAGGAGAACGGCGATTGACGATATAAAAGCAATATTATAATTTTCTGTGGTAAGGTAAATGATACAGAATCGAAAACCTATCCCCCTTATTATATAAATGTGGATTAGCGGGCGAAAAATTACACACCGAACTATCTCTTTCTGTCATCAGTAATCCGTCATTCGAAAGAAGATAACTAAGCATGGTGCCAACCGCAAATCCACGGTTATTAATAAGGGGGTTAAGGTTGCTCAAGGAGGATCCTTCGCTTCAATGCCAAAGCCGTCAAATCCACAGGTTATATCAAAAGTCCGTAATATAATAATTATTCAGGTACAAATACGGCAGCTGATAAGTCTAGAATTCTAGATGCCTAGTGAACTCAGACTATACGAAACCATCAAATATCAAGTTACGGGCCTTTGACCATTTGCCGCAAGTTTAGCGGTCTTAAACCACATCAAACGGCCTAGAAAACAGTGTAAACTTCATTTACTAGTAGCAGCTACCTGTATAAAGAAAAAGTTTGCATGGTAGGAGCTTAAGACTTAAAAATTATATTAGAATAAATGCTGATCAAATTTGTATACCCATTTAAAGTCCGATCCTCTTGCTAGCTTTTAAAACACCCTGTCCCAATGTTGCGTGACAGGCGGAAATATAAATGTTTTCATTGAGCCTATAGGTAGATAAGTACCCGCTATTTCTCTAGCCCTACCTTGAAAAATTATCAGATCAAATGCAAACACAAATACTGGGCCGAAATAGAAAGATTTATTGCCAGCTCGTACCTGCGGTGGGAGGGTCATCCGTCATGTTCCAACCGCAGCACGTACGTAAACATTTGCCTAATCTATGATGGGGTGCGGTATTATAGCCTTGCCAAACATTTGCGGACTACTTTAGGGTGTTATTAAACTGTTTTGGTCGGTATAGGTTGTCAGCATTCAGCATTCTTATATGTTAAGAAAGGCGTTATACATTAATAAATAAATATCGCCAGACAAACACCAACTGTATGGTCCCAAACTAAGCAACGCTTGTAATATGGGTACCGGACAATGGACTGGGGGCGATCCCAGTGAAACCCAGACCAGGGCAAATTACGAAAAGGCCATTTCCGAAATTTACTCTGACGGGAATCGAACCCGCAACAACCCGGTGTAGTGAGCCGAGCGGCCTACGCTCGAACCACTACGCCAAGTGGTCATTCAAATCTTTTTATCTTCCAGATTGTACGTATGTTTGCTGGTGTTTTTTTTATGGAACAAACAAAGTCGGCAACCAATTCTACGACCTGCCTAATGTTAAGCAGTCAAACTAGCCAATAGATGCTAGCTATACCTACTAAAGGCATCGCCCGCACGTTGCCAACCTGAAGGGAGGAGGGGTTGGGCTTCCGGCTCCCTCACTGATCGTACGACACGCGGCTCTAATAATACTTAAGCCGGTCATTTGTGAGAGGGTGTTCGAGTCGGGTCGAGACAACCCATGTATGCGCTGTCGTCAATTGGCTACCACAGAAAAACCCCTTTTAAATAATCCGTTTCACATAAGCCAAGAGCAGTGATAGCCGATTGGTTAAAGCACGCGCCTTGCGGGCACCAGGTCTTGGGTTCAAATCCCGGCTCGCACCTCTGGATTTTTCGAAATCTATGTGCGAATCATAATTTCTATATGATTATCACTTGCTTACGGTGAAGGAAAGCATCGTGAGGAAACCTGCATGTCTTAGAAGATTTAACTAATTTTCGGAAGACATGTGAAATCCGCCAACCCGCACTGGGCCAGCGTGGTGGATTATGGCCTGAATCCCCCTCATGTTGAGGGGAAGCCCGTGCCCAGGAGTGGGACGTTAAAAGGGCTAAATTATTATTATTATAATAGGGTATGAAAGCAGGTTATAAATATTGATGGCATAGGGATGCTATTCAGCACTTGGACCATTTCTTAGACCTTTCACGTTTAAGATATTTATAGACAACGCTGTATTTTTCTGTAATTCATCATGGTTTACTGACATACTCAAATAAACTCCAACCTCTTTTATATTACTTTATGCATTATTCTCATCGTTCTTCCTCTAAAGTAGGTACTTAATATGTAAGTAAGCTTATAAATGGAAAGTATAGGCTCTATTAAAGCTACTATGTTGACTCTAGCTTGAGTCCCATTATTATATATTATATTTTGAAGGTATGAATCAATGTGAGTTATGCGATTAAATTTCTTCCAGATTCCGTACGCCCCTATAAGTAGCCATGGGTCGTGGTAAGGAGCAGGAGCAGCCTATCACCAACCCATTGGAGGCGAAGAAACACCGCGACGAGGCCACGGGACACTTGAAGAATGGGAATTACGAACGTGCTCTGGCTTCACTCGCAAAGGTCAGTGCTAATTGTTGCACGAGATTTCGAAGAAGGTCTCAATAGGTGCGTACCTAATGCCCATATTAGGGTCCAGAAATGAATAAGCAAAACCTACTCCCGTCACCATGCAACTAACATATACCAATAAATATCACAAAAATCCTCTTGTTAATAATACCTGTACATCTGAAAAATCTGTCATCTCGTTCGATAAGCAGCTAATAAATAAGAAAATTCATTGTCATAACGTATTGTTTCCCCAACAAAATAAAACAACACAGCCGCCACCTGCCAAGTGCCATACACCACTAACACGTGCTAAAGTGGCAATAGGGTGCGAAAACACATCAAGTCTCCATGGCTACCACAGCCGAGGCGTCGATACTGACGCCTTCCACACACCTGCGTTACGTAACGGTAGACATACGCGATGGAGAGCGTCGACAACGCAAAAGCTCAAGCCCGGTCCATATTAGGGCCCAACAAAGACGCAGAATTCCTCCAAAGCTTTGTAAGAGTCGGCGTAGGAGATGAGGAAGACGAAGTTCCGATCCAGAAGGCCTCTATTAGCAAGAGAGGGCCCGCTTCCGCGGACAAAGGTCAAGATGTTGAACCAGAAGATGAGAAGCAAGCTAAAGAACGGCAGGAGTCCGTTAAGCCTAGGAGGAGGTGGAAACGGAAGCCGAAACGCGAGAAGAGGCGGAGGGAGGAGGAACTATATACGGATAAAGATCGGGCGGCGGCTGTGGTTATGGGGTCGAAGGATATTAAGCAGTCTTTGAACTTGAAAGACAAGGCTGAGAGAAGTAGTGCGCTACAGTTGCCGGTTGAAGCGGATGCTGGAACGCTTCTCGCACTTGCGAGGGCCGAGATGATGAGGGAACGGTATAGGACAGCAGTACTGTTCGTGAATAAGGTATAAAAGTTTATTGAAATGGGTTCAAGGGACGTCTAAGTTATACTAGAAAGTGCTTGTTTAAATATGTGACATCTAACGACAAAGCAGTGCTCCCAAGCTGCATAATGCTACCACTAAAGAAGTTCTCCTTTTCCAGGCCATCGAACTAGCACCAGAAGAGAAAGCAGCTTACGTGTCCCGCAGCAAATGCTTCCTGCTCCTGGGTGAACCTCGCTCAGCATTAGCAGACGCTGAAGCCGCCCTCAAGCTAGACCCGAAGGACGCGAAGGCACTGCTTCGTAAAGCCGAAGCATTGTACTATTGCGGGGAATTCGAGATGAGTCTCGTGCACTACCATAGGGGACTGAGGGCGAGGCCTGATCTGAATGACTTTAGACTTGGGGTCCAGAAGGCTCAGGTAAGATTGATTAAATTTTTAAGTTTAAGTACTTTAAGTAAATCGAAATACAGTTTTCAGCTTAACTGATCAGCTGCTCTAATTAGGCTTCTATGAAACTTATCGCTGAACACTCGAACGCGGAAGCCGAAGTTAGGTGGGACTCAAGCACTGTAGTAGTGTTTCTTATTCGGATGTTCGTAAGACATTAGACAGGCGATGACATTAAAAAAGCTACAGCCGGCGTATAAAACACAGATCTTATAAGCTGCCTTATTTTGCAGGAGGCAATAGAAAACACAATAGGCGCAGTAAAACCGGTCAAGAATACAGGCAAGCGCAGGGCCAAGTCATCCCGCCCAGTTCTGGGACAATTGAACTCGGACAAAATCTATCTGGAGAACCTCCTGAAGAATCCGGACCTGGCCATAGCTGATAAAAAGAACGACGTAGTGCTTAAACAGGCGGAGGAGGCGATTCGATTTTTGGAGAATCGAGAAGAGTTCTGGAGGCAACAACAGACTGCCAAAGGAAACTAGACATTATACTTTACCTGTCAATGATGAAAATAGCGATGAAACTCAAATATCGTAATATTTAGGTGACGTTAAGTTACGTTCTTTTATAAATAATGGTTAATTTTTAATATTTTTTAAGATTAATATTGCAGTTATGTCGTTTTGCTATAATCCCAAAGTAGCCCTAGCCTTTAAGGATTTCATGTTATGTATGTATAAATATTGTATGATTTTGTGATCATATCACGTGCAGTAGATACTGTATTTTATGAATCTTGTAGTCATGGTTACCAATTAAGTGGACCAGTAATCGATATTAATATTACAGCAACCCTGTTTAACATTGTAAAAGTTAATCCACAACACGCATTGTTAAAACATGATACCTATATAATTATAACATTCAAAAAAATAAAAAATATAACGTAACCTTAACCGTAACCTATTTTGTTAAATCTTTAAAGTTGTTACAAATATGATATCAAAAAAATAAAACATAAATGATAATTTAGCCCTTTTTGACGTCCCAGTCCTGGGCACTGGGCCGTCCCTCACTACGAGGGGGATTCAGGCCGTAATCCACCACGCTGGCTCAATGCGGGTTGGCGGATTCCACACGGCTTTCGAATATTGGTTAGATTTTCTAAGACATGCAGGTTTCCTCACGATGTTTTCCTTCACCGTAAGCAAGTGATAAACATATAGAAATTATGATTCGCATATTGGTTTCGAAAAACCCAGAGGTGCAAGCCGGTGTTTGAACCAAGGACCTGATGCCAGCAAGACGCGTGCTTAACCAATCGGCTATCACTGCTGTTGCCTACACTACATATGTTACAAAATTAAAACCTACCTTTTGATTATGTGCCAGGGTTGTCAGAAGTTCAACTGCTCGTTATCTCGCTGTGTGAACCGCGCTGTAGCAGAGTAGCCATTGCAAACCTGTCCTAATATTACAATGTAAAACAATCCAGTTACCTACTTGAAACATTATAAAAATTTTATTAAGTAATTAATTCATTAACTGCATCTCCATTATTATATAGTTAATTAATTATTAATTTAAATAAAACCATTATAATATTAAAAGAAATAACATTTTATTTGTTCCGGCGGCTTCGCCCTCATCGCCAACACAGTACGAACCACAGACAACGACGAGAGGCGCACACTACCGCCCTCTCGCGAAACTCACATATAATTCTACCGCATAAAAATAAAACCAATCACTCTATCAACTCGAACGGACAATAACATGTCACACATTATTTACAGAATATTTACAAACTATACGTCGGGAATCACATAAAGACATCTCAAAATCAGAGATTTTATATTTCTATCTAACATAATTTTCATATAAACTTATTGCTAGATCTCGACAAACGTACGTTCGGTTTGGTTCTAGTGACGCAACGCGATCATAAATACTAAATCTTATTATTTAAAGTCGGTGTTCTTAAAAATACATTATTTTGCACTGCAAAAGCACACGTACAGCCTGTGGAAGCAGTTCAAGCTATCAAAGTCTTGTCTGCTAGGAGTAGAAAATCTTAATTAAATCATAACGAGAATCCAATGACTTCATGTGCATGCACGCGTTAGAATTTGATCACCAATGACGCCACGTTGCACAAAATCTATAATACCTATAGCAGCAAATCATTCAAATCTATCACTCAATAAACCTAACACAATTACCTACATACGTCTTTTGAAATTAATATCTCACGATTTCCATCATACCTTTTGAAATTAGATATCGAAGCCAATTCTGTTGTCATCGAATTCTGGCAAAACTAAATTTGACACAACAAAAAATATGGCTGATGTTAAGTTTTTTTATATAATTACTAGCTGACCCGACAGACGTTGCCCTGTCTTTTAGGGGTATGAAAAATAGATGTTGACCGATTCCGATATGCACACAAAGTTTCATGAAAATCGGTCGAGCCATTTCGGAGGAGTTTGGCAACAAACACCGCGACACGAGAATTTTATATATTAGAAGATGATAGAGTCGGCAAACACGCGTACGAACCGCATGTTGTTAAGCAGTTATCGTAGCCTATAGATGTTTGCAATGCCAAAGGGATTGCAGGGGAGGGAGACAGGGGAGGGTGGGTTTATCTTGTGGCTCTCTCACTCGTCGAATGGAACGCAGCTATTATAGTTGATACTTTACAACGATCTTTTATGAGACTACTCCGGTGAAGTCAGCCGGTACACGATCTTTGGCTCTACCACTGTCAAAGGATGTCAAAACATTTAGTTTAGTCAGGTTTCATTGATGTACCAACAGAATTAGATTCATTGCATCAAATTTTATACAGTGTGAAATTGAATTCAATGGCCATAATGTTTTTATAAGATGTTCATTAACTAACATCATCATAATAAAATGTCAAATCGAAAATGTATGTAGTAAACAAAAATAATGCTGAATTTCTCGCTTCTCATATGTGGAGTCATTTATATTTAGCTTTTGAAGCGAAGCTTCTGTATAGCGAAGCGTCCGTATGGACGTTCGGGGCGCTCGCCGCGCGGCCACTCTATCCGTGCTAAGCGTCAGTAGCGTTACAATATATATAGCTATACAGAGTGGCAGCTGTGGCGCCCTACGCTTTATACTACAAAGCTTCGCTTCTTTCGGGCGACCCTAGACGGCACTGCTTTATTTATATTGTATAATTGTTTTAGTAATATCACAGGGTTTAATTTTGTATAACTTAGTGAAGTCTTCTTTGGTACACGAAGGCTTACTCTCTAATCGATGTTTGGCCAATGAATTCAATTTCACCCTGTAGCTAAAAGTTTAAAGAATTTACACACGAAAAATACACATGAAGTACGAAATTTGTATAGTATTCATTATTTGCAACAACATCTATGTATATAATACTGTGTACTTGTCAATAGTCGCAGTTCATATTCGAGGATCGCGTACAACATTTGGCGAACGCCAATCGATCTAGAGATCATCATGTAATAAATACCTCTGCATTTTATTCAAAACTCTAGTACGTAAATATAGCGGCTACTTATAATACAGCTGGATAGTAAAGAGGAGTGACCTATCATAATAGAAAATTAGAATACCTTAAGTGTATATTTACAATTTTAGTTAAATTAAAGATATTTTGTCTATGACCGTAAACTTTTAAATGAGTGACGTTGTTCAATAACCGAAATCCAATTGTCTGATGGACTCGTACATTCATTATTATTTTTTCTTAATAATAAAATATAACAACTTGAGAATGTCGTTATAATTATTTTTATATTCCGAATGGGTGAGCATTTAGGATGGCTCTATATTTATTTGTATAAAAATGTCTTGTCATTATTTTCTATAATTGTTTGTTCCGTAATTATTTTACATACACACTCACATCAGAGATTTCAGTCAAATATCAAAATATTTGATCTAATAATAATTTTTATTCAATTATTTAGAACGGACTCTTGTTTTACCGACGCTCGAGTTCGAACACGGGCCTCAGGCCGTGTTGGTATGTATTGCCCAATCAGCATTTAATTACATCAATCATTTTGGCGTCAACTGTACCACAGGCACTTGTTGGTCCAAACCACAAACCAATAAGCCATAGACGAAGCAAACCCCGCGAACTTTGACGATTGCATTCTTATACAATCAGTAGACGTAAGTCGCGTCTCGGCTTAATAGTCTGTGTTTGAATTAATTCTGACAGTCTGATGCGACATCACGAATATCAAAGATGCGCCGATATGAAAAACTGAGACACTTTATGGCAAGCATCAAACGCACACAGTCATGTACTTAATACTGAATGCGTATTAACGCATTTTCGAACACATTAACATTAGAATAATCCAGAACAGCACCTTGCAAAAATAGGTTCGAACATTGTGACTACCGAGCATTACAAAATGTCGATTACAACCACAGACCAAGAAGACACGACAACGCTTACGTCTCTGATTGTATGAGAATGCGTCAAAAGTTGGCGGGGTATAGCCGTGAATGAACCAATCAAAACATCAGGTGCAGTCATACATATGTAGCGGCAATGCATTATTTTAGGCTGTGGCTACTTGGTCTATGATTACAATAGACTTAATTGGGTCGAATGTTGACTGGCAAACGCGAAGTGATTCGCAATTCTGTCGCAACAATAATTAATATTCGTACGTCAACGAAGGGCATTAATCAATCAGAGCATCCAGAAAAGCCTCGCTAGTGTATATCAACAGCATTAGTAATAGCAGCCGAGCGAGCAGAGCGAGCGGATTCAAATTAATTGACCCGAAAAGCACACGAACAGACAAGGTAGAGAAACACTCGAACCTATTTTTGAAATGAGCGACCCAACCACAGATATAGATTTACATAGATAACGCAAGTATCACGATTTGTATTGAAACCAAGCGTGCCGAATTTTTAACACCTGCTGTGACGACACAGCCGAAATTTAGTGACGGGACAACAAACCGATTGATTTAAAGACACCGATACCGCCGATGCGCCTCCGCCCGCTGCGATTCCCTCGAGTGATAATCTCGCTCATACTCATATTTTTTTTATCTGTAGTCGCGCGGACTGTAAGTTAGCGGCGACCAACCTTGACGCGTGGTCGGGGTTTCGTACACGCGAAGTACATGCATTTGCGTTATCTATGTAAATCTATATCTGTGGACTCAACTTTATTGCACTTGTGTAAGTTGTACCTATAGTTTTAGGTACCAAAGACTTGATATAATCCAACAATAAAGTCCATTTTACTGTAACTCGAGTAGTGTTAATAAGACACGCGAGGAATGTTAACCGCTCTCTTCAAGTCGCATCACCTCGTACCCGTATTTCATCGCAATTCGTCGTTTCTGGACATGACGTCAACTGGGTTACGACGTCACAGTTCTAAGCACGGACCAATCACCATTTAGACTCTAGGGCAAACGTTCCCGAAACACGCTGTATAAGATTTACAATCAACCAATCACGATTCATTATTATTTTCGATAGACCAATCACAACGGCGTTGTCACCGCTAAATTCTTCGTAATAATTTTCATGCAAGTTATTCCTAGTGTGGATTACAAGAGGCGGTCGAACTGTGGTTTTAAGCCACAAGTTTCCCTATACACTCCGAGATTTGAGCCATTCAGATTAGCGTAGGTAGGCATGTTCTAGCGTCGTCCTAGGGTCGTTGGGAAGATTTAATCCAATATAACGTAGGTCATAGGCACCTTGGAAGGTACCTGTCACGAGCGCTAGTCAGCCTCCTCGGGCGGGCGCCTGTACACCGGCCCGAACTTGGCCATGTACTTCTTGACGAACATCTTGGCCTTGGAGCGGACGGAGTCGGTGACCACGAGCTCCTCCACGGAGCGACAGTGTTTGAGCTCTTTGAGCATCACGAAGTGTGTTAGCTGGGGAAAAGAGATAAATAAATTCATGAGACCATAATAGTCTTCTTGAAGTTCTTTACTTGAAGCTGAATCGATGCTAATAGTTATCTACCGTATTTGCGATATCGCTAAATGGTGACATTAACACACAAAATAATAATAAAAATAAATTGTCTCGGCTGTAGCCGTAACACTATTTTAATTAATAATAATAATCATAAATTGTCTCAGATGGAGCCATAATCAATACTAATATCATTAATAATAGTAACAACACTCAAAAATAGTAATCCACGGCCGCGGAATATTTGCGCGAATAATTCGCTATGGTCTCTTTTTCAAAGTAAAAACTAACAAAGCACGATTATGTCAACGCTGGGCAGATTAACAAAAAAAAACGCAAGAATGTCCAACGCAATGCTGCGGAGAAACCGCAGTTTTTACCAATGAAACATCGCAATTATATAGCCCAGACTAAATTTTCATTTAACGTGTATGGAGTGCGGATACGAGGGATGCCTTTTAAGTTTTGTCGTTTGAAGAAAAAAACACAACTAGAACCTTATAGTACTTTTTATTGTTTTTCAAAGTATTCACCACGTAGCTTAATACACTTTTCCATTCGCTCAAACCAGTTATTATAACATTTATTCCACTCTAAAGTGGGGGTGTTCAAAATCGCTGACTTGAAAGCGTTGACTGCTTCTTCACTGGACTGGAACCTTTGACCACGAAGACTTTTCTTAATTTTAGGAAATGTAAAAATATCGTTAGGGCTTAGGTCAGGACTGTATGGAGGATGGTCAAGAATTTCTACTTTTTCCTGCTTCAAATACTCAATCGTTTGACGAGCGCTGTGTGAACTTGCATTGTCGTGGTGCAGGATGATGCGGCGATGACTTGTGGTAAACAAACTGTGGTATACCACTCTGCGTTAACCGTTCTACGATCATCAAGTGCAATAGTCGCAACATGGCCGGTTTTTCTAACGAACGTGGCCACCATCTTCTTTGAAGTGCTTCGAGAACGAACAACTTTAGTCGGCTTTGGCTCGTCTTGAAAGACCCAGATTGTAGATTGTTGTTTGGAATCAGGATCGTAGGCATAGATCCAAGATTCGTCACCACTGATGATGTCGTAGACGTGATTTGACTCTCCTCGGTTGAACCTTTGCAGAGTTTTCTTACACCATCTGACGCGGGCCGCCTTGTGATCGTCGGAAAGCAGATGCGGTATCCAACGGCAAACTAGCTTTCTTACACCAAGCGCTTTATGCAAGATCTTCTGAATGGTTGTCCCTGAGATGCCTAATAGAGCCTCTATCTCTCGATACGTCAGATGACGATCTTCGAGAATTAGTTGTCTCACTCCAATGATGTTATCTTCAGTGAATGCAGATTTTGGGCGACCTTCGCGAGATTTGTCACTAACACTAGTATGTCCACGCTGGAATTCTAAATACCAGCGTTCGACAGTCCGCAGACATGGGGCTTCATCCCTGAACACAGATATTAGCTCTTCAAAACACTGAAGCCGTGTCAGGCCTCTTCTAAAGTTGTAGAAAATTATTGCACGAACATTTTCCTTAGAAAGATTCATTTTCGTACGTAACCTGACAGATTCTAATCGACGCTGTGACTAAACAATAACATTAATCCTAATACATTCAACTGTTTTGAGATTCGAAATTTAAACACATTCGAATATAGAACAGGTCCAAATTCAAAATTGCCGGGAATTATGGAAACGACAGAACTTAAAAGGCGTGCCTCGTAATTCCCGCGAATTGCCGCGGCAGTCGATCCGAACCTTATCGCTCCCGGCTGAAGTATTTTAATCGGCGAAAATTCGCATGGAGAAACACAAAAGTTCGAACAATAGAAGGGTGTATGTATAGTGTGACAGCGGACCGACCTTCCTGGCCAGGTGCTTGAAGTCGGCGGTGCAGGTGATGCGGCCGGCGGGCGCGTCGGAGTGGCGGTAGGGGTTGAGATGCTGCACCATGACGCGCGCCATGCTGCTGCGGAACTGCTCCTTCAGCCGCCGCGCCGCCTCCTCGCTCCCGCTCCCCGCCGCCGTCTCCTCCGGCTCCCTCGGCTCCCCCGGCTCCCTCGGCTCCCCCGGCTCCCCCGGCTCCCCCGGCGCCGGCGCCGCGTCGGGCGAGGTTGCGGCGGCCGGCGAGGAGGACGGCTTCTCAATGGCGACCTCCTCCGCCGAGTCCGACTCGGAATCCGTGTCCGTGTCCACTAATTCCACCATTTGCTGTTTGAGAGACGAGATTATATTCATGAGGTTGCGTTAATTTGGATGGTGTTTCCGTCCTCAAATGGATTTCCCGGAGAAGTTTCGAAATACAAATACTCAGCAATGAATAAATTATTGATTGATTTAGAATAAAATTATACGACATGCAATACGTACTTCTTTCTTATCCTTTTTGGTTGGCAATAATAAAAAACAACATCTATTAAATTTACATAACACAAATTAAGAAGATATCCGAGTACCAGAAATGAATTTGCGATAAAAATCTCATCAACAATCAGATATGCGTTTCTTTATTAAAAATGTTAACCACATGAAGTTAATAATCAGTTTAACAGCTTAAAAATGTCTGAACATCTTTCTGGGGTCACTGCATACTGGCTTACATTATATTTTCCTACCCATAACATAAAAAATGAGATACGTACTTCTTTATTTTCCTTCTGGATAGCAGCAATAAAAAAGGGATTAAAATATATATACTGAAAATTGTACGGTATTTTAGGCTGTTCATGACAAAACGATTAAGCGTTACATTTTTTGTAACAGTGAGATGTAAAAATAGTACATTGTTACACAAGGGGTGAATGTAACATATTTTGGCCCGAGACGTGGTTTGGCGCCTGAGCGTAGCGACGGCGCCAATAGATCGAGGGACAAAATAAGTCTTTCACCCGAGGTAAACACTGCGCTTTTCATTACGAATACAAGGAAAGTGAAAATAAAAACTGAATTGGCTAAAGATATAATACAAGGAAGTATGAACAATACTATACAACTCCAAAAAAATTAATAAGATCGGATTGCCGCATATTTGGTTTTTTTTTCGTTGGCCGGCCAACTTCATTATTTAGCCTTTATTTTTCATTTTCATCTTTAAATATTTTGCCCAAATCTATGTTATTTTAAATAAATGGTTTAAACTAAATTATAATTAAGTCATTTAATATATATATATTTAAAATAAAAATATTTAACTTTATGTTATTTCAATTTTACATCGCGCTGTAATTGAATGACTGTAGAAAAAGTTGGAACAGTGTTCCATAGAAATGTGAAAATGAAACTAGTTTTTTTTAATAATTTGACAGCTGTCAGTTGAAAGCGATTCTCCATAGGGCGGAAAAGTATTACTTTTAACCCGCTCCTCGGGCAACTTCAGACCTAGTTTCCGAGTATGAGTAATGAAAATATATATAAATAATATAGCCCTTTTGACGTCCCACTCCTGGGCACTGGCCTCCACTCAACACGAGGGAGATTTAGGGCATAATCCACCAAGGTGGCCCAGTGCCGGTTGGCGTATTTCACATTTCTTTCGAAAATTGGTTAGATAATAAGACATGCAGGTTTCCCCGCAATGTTTTCCTTTACCGTAGGCAAGTTATAATCTTATTATATAAAAATGAATTGCTGTTCGAGAACGGCTGGACCGATTTGGCTAATTTTGGTTTGGAATTATTTGTGTAAGTCCAGAGAAGGTTTAAAAGGTGAATAAATATGAAAGTCTACGCGGACGAAGTCGCGGGCACAGCTGGTCATATATAAATTATGATTCGCCCATAGATTTCGATAACACCAGAGTTGCGAACCGGGGTTTGAACCCATGACCTGGTGCCCGCAAGACGCGTGCTTAACCAATCGGCTATCACTGCTTACTTACAGTGAGATGTAGGCCCGTATTAACATATCTATTTCAAGTTTGAGAGCGATCTTAGAAACGCCATCCTAAGTAATCCCATTACAAAATGATATGCCTAAGGCGTACTCAAAGATCATTCTTGACTTGAGATAGATTTATTAATACGGGTGGTATATCGAGCACGCTGTCAGGGGTCGTATGTACTTGAGGGCAAGCAACCGCACCTCCCGCAGGAGATAATGCGGGGCAGGTGTGCGTCTTGTGACGTCACTCACCTTGATGTCGTGGAGAATATTGCGGAGTAGGTGCGAGTCGTGTGACGTCACTCACCTTGATGTCGCAAAAGCAAATGCAGGGTAGATGCGGGTCGCGTGACGTCACTCACCTTGATATCGAGCACGGCGCCGCGCGTGCGCTTGTGCTTGGCGGCGAGCACGCGCACCTTCTGCAGCAGCTTCTCGCGCCGCCGCCGCAGCTTCTCCTTGGTCTGCCGGTACCTCTTCACTTCCTGTCTTCCAGCCAGCTTGTCTTCTTCTGTTCGCGGCTGTTGTATAAGAAGGTACATAATATATTAAATTCGAGGCCTTTACCCTCAAAGAGGGTTCTCTATAATGCATTAGAATGCTATAAACAATATTAAAATAGTAATTAGAAATAATATCCTGTTATATATTAAATATATTTTTTAACTTTAAAAATGTAACAAAAATTAAATCTCTTAAATTTATTTTTTCAATTGTTTAATTTATTTTAAATTCGGTCGGAATATAGAATCTCCACCTTTTGTGAAGTCGGTATTTTTTTTTAAACGAAGTCTTCGTTTGTTTGTACTATTAAGCTACCCATAATAAATATATTGATTTACTGTTGCATGATACTATCATTTTTCTAGAGATTTAGTGGTCGCCTCTGTGAAAAAATTAACTAAAGAGTACAAAAAAAACTTACACTGATAGGTCTCTCTGACACGAGCCCTGGTCTCCGCTTCCGCGGCTTCACGTTGACGAGCGCGTGTTCCGGAATCAAACCGTTGTGCGAGTCTTCTTTGATCACTGACAGAACAAAATACATACAATCAATACATTGAACATTGAACCAGGAAACTAATCATTTATGTATATTTACACGAATATTACGATCGTTTCAATCAATCGATAAGCCTAAATTCTGCATCTTGTAAATCTTTGTATGTAGAGCCAGGCTAATTGACTACAACTCATATCAGTCCCACTTCTTTTCTGGTCGGCAATGTGCATGTATAGGCTACGGTAGCTGCTTAACATCAAGCGGGTCGTTTGCCGACTTAGTTACATATATAATGATAGAAGTCTTGTAAAGTGATGATAGAAGAGGATTATCTTTGTTCAATTAATATTTATAGCAACATATAATCATTTTTGTAAACCTACCTTCATATATGCCGTTGACGCCTTCGACAACTTTCCCTTTGACTTGCCGCCTGACCAGTGGACTGTCATTGGCATTCACTTGTTCCTCTTCCTCTTCAGACGAACTCTCCTCTGAAAACACGTGATGCAATTACTAAATAATATTAATAGAGATAGCGGCAAGCTGAAGACAGGGCGCTATGGCGCTCATTAGAGGAGGCCTATGTCCAGCAGTGGACAAGCATAGGCTGATGATGATGATGATGATGATGATTAATAGAGATTACGAAAATATATTATTATAAGCGCGTAGCATCCCTTCCGTCCTTCTAAGAAACTATCCAGGGCTAACCCATAAACAAATCTACCACCGAATCGGAACAATGTCAATGTAGTGGTTTTCCGTTTAATTATTTATTTCGAAGGAATCCCAAATGGGTACACAGCATAGATAATATTCACATTAACACATTGCACATAGGTTGGCTAGTTAAATTGCGGCCGGGTAAATTATATAGTTAAATTATAATGCGAGTGGTGAGAGTGTCAAAGATGCGTTGCGCGCGCAACTTCATGTGACGGACAATGATAGGGTAAGTTCGCTAGTTCACCGACCACTTCCAATTACTAGAACATTTTTGTTTCGCTTCCCAAACTTGCCAACTCCACTAATTGGTCGAGAGCTAGCGAACTTACCCTATAGCGAGTTTTTTTTATGAAGATTTTTGGAATTACTTTCGAGAGACAAAAGAAGTCTTTCACCGGAGGTAAACACTGTGCTTTTCATTACGAATACAAGGAATGTAAAAATAAAAACAGGAATTGGCTAAAGAAATAATACAAGGAAGTATGAACAATACTCTACAACTCGAAAAACCAAATGAAGATCGGATTGCCTATTTTGTTTTTTTTTCGTTGGCCGGCCAACTTCATTATTAAGCCATTATTTTTCATTTTCATCTTTAAATATTTTGCCCAAATCTATGTTATTTTAAAGAAATTGTTGAAACTAAATTATAATTAAGTCATTTCAAAATATATATTCTTTAATTAATACTTAACTTTATGTTATTTCAATTTTACATCGTGCTGTAATTGAGAGACTGTAGAAAAAGTTGGAACATGGTTCCATAGAAATGTGAAAATGGAACAAGTTTTTTTTTTAATATTTTGACAGCTGTCTGTTGAATGGGATTCTCTCTAGGACGGAAAAGTATTACTTTCAACCCGCTCTTCGGGCAACTTCAGACCTACTTTCAGAGTATGAGCAATGAAAATCATGTTATTATATCAATAAAGATTAAACAAACACATCCAAACGCCTTACTAACATTTTATAGAATATTAAAACTACGCAATCATCGCAAATCTACGTAGTTATTATATCAAAGCAAAAAGAAAAAGTTAAATAAACATAAATGTTTACCATAATATTTATCTACTGAATGATTTTGATTGACATGACATTGATTGTAACAGGGGCCCGCAGTCGAGTGACTTAATAAATGTATATTATAGAGATATATGGTTACCGTGGTGTGGCGGCGGCTGCCACTGCGGGCGGCGCAGCTTCACGTGGTAGTAGTAGGTGCGGCCGCGGCCGTCGCGCGCGCTGCGCCACATGCTCGGCAGCATCGCCGACTCTCCGCCCGCCTCCGCCTCCGCGCCCGCTCCCGCGCCCGCCTACAACGCCACACAACCTTCGTCAATCATCAAATACCACTTGCTATAATTAGGAATGGAGTTAGCTTTCACCGCCAGAGCGTTCCTTACAACAATAGTACATTGTTACACAAGGGGTGAAAGTGAGTTATTTAGCATATCGAGGGCGCCAATAGTTCGAGGGACGAAATAAGTCTTTCACCCGAGGTAAACACTGTGCTTTTCATTACGAATAGAAGTGGAAGTGGGAGTAAAAGTAGCAGTGAAAGTTGCAGTGAAAGTAGCAGTAAAAGTAGCAGTGAAAGTAGCAGTCAAAGTAGTAGTGAAAGTAGCAGTAAAAGTAGCAGTAAAAGTAGCAGTAGAATTAGAATTAGAAGTAGAAGTAGGCCGGCCTGGTTAAATAGAAATGTCAAAATCGAACTAGTCTATTTTTAATAATTTGACAGCTGTCAGTTGAAAGCGATTCTCCCGGGCCGGAAAAGTATTACTTTCAACCCGCTCCTCAGGCAACTTCAGACTTACTTTCAGAGTATGAGTAATGAAAAACACATTACCGCAGTTTATTAACATATACTAACAAACTAGAATAAGTATATAACTAACACTACAAATAATGTTTAGAATTAATGTAAACTATGTGTAAGGAATACATAAAGCTTTATTATTATTTATAGGAAACTCGGTCGACAACACATTTGACGACCGCTTAGCGCAATGATTTGAGCGTTGATCGCTCGTTGCATCAGATGGTTGCGAGTTCAATTCCCGTTGGGGAAAATTTCGAAAATAGCCTTTTCCTTATTTGCCCTCCTCTGGGTGACACTGGGATCGCCCCCAGTCCATTTTATAGGACCCATAGTACAAGCGTTGCTTGCCTAATATGGGGCCATACAGTTGGTGTGTCAGAATGGCGATATTTTTTATTTTATTTGAAGAAAAACTAAAGTAAAGAGATATACTGCTTTTCCCCTCCCTCAAACTTCCTCAAGTAGAGCTCGATTGAGCTTACCGGTAGTGCGGCTTCGGCATGCAGCTGCGGCGGGTGTTGCGGCTGCGGCTGCGGCTGCGCGTGCTGCGGGTAGGGCTGCGGCGGCATTTGCTGCCCGAACATGAACCCGCCCATGCCGAACCCGCTCATACCCATCATACTGTTCACGTAAAAACATTATCATTGAACAAATCACTGCCCAAAATGCGAAGGAAATTCGAAATTACCTCGGGTAAGTCATTGGCCTAATAATAAGGTATAGCTACACACGATTTTCTAAGTCAGTTTGGATTTTCTCAGCCATGCATGTTCCATCAATATTTTCCATTACTAGCAAAATAAAAATCATCACTGAAAATGACATTAAAACATTTGCTAGCATCAGCGCTATCATAGCATCAGTTTCCCACATCGTATGCCTATCCCAAAAATAAATTTCTATTTTTTCCATGTCCTGTCTCCAAATTACCATGTTGAGTAAACACAAAATTCGTGTCAACGTTGGGGTTGGCAATAGCATAGGAGCAATAGCGGCTAATCAGCCGATTTCTCATTATAAAAAGAGTAGAAGAACTAATGACATTTAAAAATATATGAGTCTATAGGAAAATAATACTGACTTAGGTTGCGGCATACAGAAAGGCTGCGGTCCAGGGAAGGGCGGGCAGAAGGGCTGGGGGCCGGGGAAGTCCTGCGGCGGCATCCAGTCCGGCGCCAGGCCCGGCGGCAGGCCCGGCGGCAGGCCCGGCGCTAGGCCCGGCGGCAGGCCCTGCGCCAGGCCTGGCCCATCCGCCACCAGGCCCGCCACGCCGCACGGCACCAGCCCGCCCACCAGCCCGCCCGGGAACATCTGCCAACCACACGACACTTGCTCACTAGTACTTATTGACAGAACTGCGCAGGTTGAACTCACTGTACCCGTGGCCGGAGAACGATCCTACCAGCCAATTATTTGCATAGCTGTTTAGATTAATACAATCTCTTTAATTTCATCAATATTCATTATATTTATTTATTTTATCAAAACTTAACTTTGTAATTCAAAACTATCAGTTTTGGAAGAAACTTGATAAACAAAATGTGTTACCTATAGGGATACAACTGTTGACAGATTTCATAAGTGTACAAAACCTTTAGTACTTCAACTGTCACACAACGCCGATAGTTTTAGATTTACAAAGTTGCAAAAAATTACTATACCCTTTATTCACCTAGTATTGAATTGTTTATTACCTGCGGGAAGGCGTCGTGCTGCGGCCAGTAGGGCCAGGGCTGCGCGCGCTCGCGCTGGCGCCGCGACTGGTCCGCTGCCTCAGCCGCCTCCGCGAAGGCGCGGCGCCGCTCCTCCTTGCTCATGGGGGGAACTGCCGCCAGCACGCGCTCGCTTAACCTGCACCAAACCGTTGGTTCGAGCTCGCAGACTAATTTCAGGCGCATTGAAGGCGATTTTTTGAATACAGAGCACAGTGAAGAATGAAAAATTATACATATTTCCGAGGAAATAATATTTTTTCATTACTTATCCTCGGAAAGTAGGTCTGAAGTTGCCTGAGGAGCGGGTTGAAAGTAATACTTTTCCGCCCTTGGGAGAATCGCTTTCAATTGTTACACAAGGGGTGAATGTAACTATTCGACGTGGTTTGGCGCCTGAGCGTAGCGAGGACGCCAATAGATCGAGGGACAAAATAAGTCTTTCACCCGAGGTAAACACTGTGCTTTTCATTACGTATACAAGGAAAGTAAAAATAAAAACAGGAGTTGGCTAAATAAATAATACAAAGAAGTATGAAACATACTGAACAACTCGAAAAAAAAAAGATCGGATTGCCGCCTGTTTTGTTTTTTTTTCGTTGGCCGGCAACTTCATTATTTAGCCATTATTTTTCATTTTCATCTTTAAATATTTTGCCCAAATCTATGTTATTTTAAAGTCATTTATAAATATATATTCTTTAATTAATACTTAACTTTATGTTATTTCAATTTAACATAGCGCTGTAATTGAGTGACTGTAGAAAAAAGTTGGAACATGGTTCCATAGAAATGTGAAAATGGATCTAGTTTTTTTAAAAATCAATTGACAGCTGTCAGTTGAAACCGATTCTCCCTAGGGCGGAAAAGTATTACTTTCAACCCGCTCCTCAGGCGACTTCAGACCTACTTTTCGAGTATGAGTAATGAAATAGTACATTGTTACACAAGGGGTGAATGTATCTTATTTTGGCCCGAGACGTGGTTTGGCGCCTGAGCGTAGCGAGGGCGCCAATAGATCCCAATAGATTTTTGAGTTAAGCACTATGAAAAGGATGATAAGATATGTAAAGGATTATGGCCTGAATCTCCCTCGTGTTGAGGGGAGGCCCGTGCCCAGGAGTGGGACGTCAAAACGGCTAAAATTATTACTATACAAGCCTTGGTCTGCAATGACTGCACTGCTGACCACGCTGTGATGGCCGTGTCCAGCAACGCACTCATAACAGACCACGGCAGTAATGCACTATAAATAGATGGGATAAACAAATCTTACCTTATGCTCCTCCTCCCTTCGGGACTGCTTCTTCTTTTCCTCCGATCCCGGTCATCTCTGTCCCTATCCCTATCGCGATCCCTGTCGCGATCTCTATGTCTGTCCCTTTCCCTGTCACTCCTGTCGCGTTCTCTGTCCCTCTCCCGCTCCCTCTCGCGGTCCCGCTCCTTCTCCCTCTCCCGCTCCCGGTCGCGTTCTTCCCGTCGGTCGCGGTCGTCGCGGCGTTCGCGGTCGCGGTCGCGCTCCCGGTCGCGGTCGCGATCCCGGTCGCGGTCGCGCGACCCGCTAGAGTCGGCGGCTCGACGTTCAACGTTGGCCTGTCTTTCGTGTTCCTTCATCTGCTGGATCCGTTCCTTCTTTGGGATTTTGAATACTTCCTACAAGGAAAAATAGTAATAATAATAATAAATATCGCCAGACTGACACACAAACTGTATGGTTCCCAACTAGCAACGCTTGTACTATAGGTACCCACCCTACAGTGGACTGGGGGCGATCCCAGTGACACGCAGCCCATGGCAAATTACGAAAAGGCTATTTCCGAAATTTGACCCCGCGGGAATCGAACCCGCAACCACCATGTGCAGTGAGCCGAGCGGCTTACGTTTGAACCACTGCGCCAAGCGGACGTCAATAGAAGTATAAAGATGTATACTGTTTTTTGTTCAATATTAAATAATTTATATGACTATCATTAATATCATGTACTGTGATATAATTAGATATGATTCGTACCTTCAAACTGGACCACCTCTCCAGCAATTGGCTGGACAGAACTTTAACTTTCTCCATGATGGCTGCATTCTCCTTCACCTTTTCAGGACTTAACGCGTTCTCTTGGTTGCCTTGGTTGGGCAAGTCTACGGGCAGACCTATTAATAGAATATTATTAAATACAAGATAAGAAAAACAGTTCACGTAAATCAAAGAAAAAATGTCTGACAAATTTAACTATGAAAATCTTCACAGGGGCCTGTGAAGTTTTTCATATAAGTATTTAACACTAAATTGATCTCAAGTCTGAGAGCGATCTTAAGTAGGCTTTTGACATGTCATTTTGTACTGGGGTGACATAAGAATGACATTTCCAAGATCACTCTCCCACTTGATATCGATTTATTAATACGGGTAGACATGCAGTTTCTATTATATTGTTATTGGTGGAGACAAAGTGGTGTTATTCTCGGGAGTTTCGTGTCTAATACTGGTTATAAAGTAATAATGTGTAGCCATACCAGTGGACTCGTCAATGAACACGTTGTCGGAGGGCGCGTCGGCGCTCAGCCAGCGCTCCACGATGGTGAAGAAGCGGCTCTCCTGCACCATCGTCTTGTTGGGGATCGGCAGCCGCTCCACCGTCTGCAGCATCTCGAGCCTGAGGAGACACACAATCCGTGTGATTACAAACAAGTCTAACACGTGATAAACCTGACATATGTCATTTTTTACAAGAAAAATTTCGTCGCTTTTTGGATGCACACCCTCAATCGTACCAATTATGGACGGGGGATATTCAATCAGAGAGAGGTGAGTCGGTACATGTATCCTTGCGGCTATTACGCATGTAAAAGTGTGTTTTCAGTGGGACGGCTGAAATTATTTGAGTGAAATTAAAATGAATAAATAAATATCGCCAGACGAACACACCAACCGTATGGTCCCAAACTAAGTAAGGCTTGTACTATGGACTGGGGGGCGATCCCAGTGACACCCAGACCAGGAAAAATTACGAAAAGGCCATTTCCGAAATTGACACTGACGGGAATCGAACCCACAACCACCCGGGGTAGTGATCCGAGCGGCGATACGCTCGAACCACTGCGCCAAGCGATCTTCATAAATTAACTAATAGTAGGAGTTGGAAGAAAATGACTTGTGATATAAAAAAAACAGTGCCCCAAGCGGTCGTCATATATAAAGTAATAGTAGAATAATAGAATAATAGTTAGAAAATGTAGGAGGAAGAAAATGACTTTCATAATATTTAAAAAAAGAATGCGACAGACTTGAAGTCGAGCGGCGCGAGCTGGCACCAGGGCGCCAGCAGGCGCAGGCCGCGGTAGTCCAGGAACAGGCGGCGGCACGGCAGGTGCGCGTCGCGCAGCAGCCGCAGCAGCGCCGCCTGCGCGCGCCGCGACTTGGCGCGCACCACCGTGCGCGACAGCCGCAGCGTCTGCCACTGGTTCTTCACGCCCGTGCGCGCCAGCGCCTCCAGCTCCTCCTCGATCTAACCACGACAACACAGCTGCTTAGGGCATATGCACACCACGTGTTTTAAACGAGCCGACGACGCGCGGTTGTAGCGGTACAAACGCGATGCTAACGCGCGTTTGTAGCCATACAGACGCAATGCTAACGCGCGTTATAGCGATACAAACGACAACAAACTGCTCTGTAGGATAAAAGCGCGGCGTCGACGCGCGTTTGTAGCGTCACAGACGCGATGCTACCGCGCGTGTGTATCGATACAAACGACAACAAACTGCTCTGTAGAATAAAAGCCCGCCAACGACGCGCGTTTTAAAAACGTGGCGTGCACAGGCCCTTAGACCCGTATTCTTAATTCTATCTCAAGTCTGAGAGCGATCTTAAGTAGGTTCGAACAAGTCATTTTGTACAGGAATGACATAAGAATGACATTTCCAAGATTAGTCTCAGACTAGAGACGCCAGGCCTTACTCGCTCCTTGTACCGGTCAAATCCGCTCTAAGCTCCACACTCAGAAGGAAAATCGAACACGATGTACTCAATTCAAACTAAACCATGCCGGTCGCCCGCTGTGTTATCATGCATCACGCGATCATTAAGAATCTCGTCGTCACTATAATACCCTAATTTTACGGTTTCTTATAGGATCGCCGGGCGACATCAAGCTTCATTGAAAAACTGCGTTCACAACGTGATTCAGATGGACTTTTGCAAAGTGCAGCCCGCCTAATGTGATAGCTTTAAAACTCGTAATCGGTATGTTCCCTGAGAATGTCGCTTACGTCGGCGTCCTGCACGAGGTCGGGCGCCTTGGGCTTGTACTTGCGGTCGCGGCGCGGGCGGCGCGGGCGCGCGCGCGGCGGCGCGGCGGGCGCGGCGCGGCTCTCCAGCGACTCTTCGGTAGCGCCCGACTTGGACGTCGACACGTCTTCCTCCTCCTCCTTCATTAACAAACAGTATTCAATCAAACATATGTACTACACAATATAATAGAGTAACTCTTTATTGCACACTAAAGTTCGGAATATATCAGATAACATAAAAAAACAATAGTGTACATTGGGCGGTCTTATCGCAGATTACGATCTCTTCCAGACAACCTTTGGATGGAGAGAATTATGTCATGTTGTCAAGGTACCTGTACAGTAGTCAACAGTGTACCTATTCATGATTCAAACATTAATATTCAAATCCTGTTTCCTAGCTCCTTCTTGTTAGGTTTCTGAATGACAGTGCTGTCTTTTTCCGCAGGTGCGGAAAATGCTAAAAGTGCGAATACATTTCTGTAAAAACTTCAACTCAGAATGACGTAATAATCTCTTTAGCTCAACAAGAGTAAGAGAAAGAGTATCTATGCGCTATGTTACTGGTTTCTTTTTTTATACATACTTAACCATAATAGTTACAAAGTGTCGAAAGAGCAATAAACGTCCCTTTCAAACAGTTTACAATCGTCATGATGAGGCATACATACCTCCTCGTCGTCCTCGTCCTCGGAGTCGGGCTCGCCGCCGATCCAGCCGCGGCAGCTGTCGGCGCCGCAGTAGCAGCGCTGCGCCACCTTTCTGCACGCAAACAATCTGTTACCACACCACCTCAACACCTGTGGCTGGAACCGACAAGTCCGTGATGTAAGGTATAATACACTTTGTTATAAGTATAATAGGCTATATTTTAGAAAATACGACAAATACAACAACACCCACTGTTGTCTAAAAATGTAGATAAAACTAAATTTGACACTAACTGCTGTCTCGCTCATTCATACATTATGAACACCCGTGAGAACGGAAGGTTCGAAAAGTCGTATTCTGTGAACCAAGAGAGTCAGATGTTGCTCCAAACTATGACTAGTTTGAATACCGTTCAGGCGCAAACGGATCGATATATTGCTTGCGTTAACTATTTTTTGTTGGAGTATGTTGCGTTTGAGACGATGAAATAGACTTGAAATGGATTTATTGACATTGCGTTGTAGCAACGCTGAACTCAGGCGAAAAAAAGTGTGAAATTAACTTACATGACATTGCCATATATTATTTATATTTTATTACATTACAGGGATGACATTAACTTTACCTGCAGTAGGAACATGATGAATAAAGAATATTTTGATTAAAAAATCCTGGTACAAAAATCTAGTAATAACTTGGGATTTTATAATTTCTTTCATCTGGAGTCCCCTCCCTTTTGAAGTTGGTTAATGAACCCAAGGAACACAAAAGAAAATAAGTAAATGCAACTCACCCAAACCGTTGAAACTGGTAATCGAAGGTGATCTCTTCTCCTGACACAATATCTCTCTTGCTGAAGAACCCAATCCTCAGTTCTCCATTCACCGTCCACTTTTGTGTCTCCGCATTCGGATCGCACGAATGGTTGATGAACCGCGATATGTTGCCTTTGACCGTCGCGTCTATGACGGTGTCGCCTTTCAGAGACATGAAGTAATGGTGAAGGTTATTGTCTTCGGAATACTCCTGCGCTCGTTTGTAGAATTGCTCGTAGTCCAGAACCTCGCCCACGTATTCCATTAAGAACTCGCCCCTGAAAATAAAATATCAATTTTAAAATATCAAATTTATATTAGAACTAGTTTATGCCCGCGACTTCGTCCGCGTAGTATTTAAGTTAACAAAAATTTCGGGATTATCGGGATAAAAAGTATCCTATGTGTTAATCCCGGTCATAAACTATCTGTGTTCCAAATTTCATCCAAATCCGTTCAGTAGTTTTTGCGTGAAAGAGTAACAAACATACATCCACACTCACAAACTTTCGCATTTATAATATTAGTAGGATTATAATATTAGTAGGATTGAGGACTGACTAGACATTAAATGCTGGATGTGAGCACCAAGTCTGCCAATTTCACACTTTTCCATTCCATTTGAATACCAATAATCCCACTAGTCCCACTCTTGGGCACGGGCCTCCCCTCACTACGAGGGGGATTCAGGCCGTAATCCAATTACGAATACCATTAGGCTCGGTCATTAATATTACCTTCTTGCCTAAAATGGGTTGATGTTGTTGGCCAGTGAACTTCTTACAGATTAGTTTTGCCGTAATGAAACTACCAAAACTTTTTAAAGTGATCATCAATAATGTTCATTTGATTAGCAGAGAGGCCTATGTCCAGCAGTGGATGGCTTTCAATTGAAATGATGATGGTGAGACTTTTAATGTATTATGTACTTTTCATGTTACAAATATTTCACTGCTACCAAGGTGGATTTTGTTGATTATATTTTTCTTATGTTTATTAGCAAATATTATAATGAAGGCTGTCTGCTCCTGTAAGCTAAATGGTTGTGCTAGCAATCGATCCGAGCTAAATCGATTCGAAGGTCTCGCGCTCAGCCTTTGTAAAGCTCAGGGTATAAGCGATTCAGAATATTTAATGTGAACACTTATTTGAAGAAATCAATAGAAGATACTTATCGAAAATTTGCACAGCATTACATAATTATTATTATCATAACTATATTTTAGTGCACAGTAATTCGCAATCCATGACAAATTTTAAACAAACAATAAATAAAATATGTGTGTAAAGTTAAACTAAATTAAATGTGTTTATTCTATTCAATGTCGATAAATTGAGAAGTCGCTTTGCACATTATAATTACAAAATTAAGTCACACTAGTACAAAACACTTACGTAGGGATATCAACAACAGCTTCTACGCCGCACCCCTTCTTGTCTGCGTAGAACACTTTCAATGGGGCATTCTCTGTCTTCTGGAACCTTCGGTTTGTACAGCGATCCCCAACCGGACATCGGGAGTTACTGAAAAATTACAAATTGGACACAAAGGTCTAAGTTATATGGGGATGGATGAATTCAAAACTTCGCATTCCAATAACTTGTATCTTTAGTCAATAAATAGGCCATTTGTTATGCTAAGAAACCAAAGTATTTCCCATTTAGATAAACTGTCTTTAACAGATCCAAAAATATTTCCAGACTTATCAAAAACTAGCGGCCCGCCCCGGCTTCGCACGGGTACATTGCGGTTACATTATTCGAGTTTTAGTAAGGATCCCTATTTTTTTTTTAAAATATATTATAGCCTATGTCACCCGGGGATAGTGTAGCTTCCCAACAGTGAAAGAATTTTTCAAATCGGTTCAGTAGTTTCGGAGCCTATTCATTACAATCAAACAAACAAAGTTTTCCTCTTTATAATATTAGTATGATTGATGAGCATTAGCAATTAAAAAAACATCAATATAGAGTTGTTAGTAGAACTCTTTTGGATTATGTAAAGCCTTACCATTCAATCATAAGCAGTCTATTCAAGCAGTCTTCTCCGCACGCCAGTTCCCCACGCTCCAACTCCTCTTTGGTCATGAAACAATCACAAATCATCTTCTTGGTCTCTTTACTGACCATTCGCTCACATTGATACTCATTCTCTTCCAAGTGCTGGTACTGGTTCATTCTCTCCTCAATTATCCTGTCATATGCCTCTTTAGTCATGGGAACAACGGCATAATCATCCTCAGGTAAAGTGGGACTCTCTTCTACGGGTGGTAAACGCTGAGGTAGGTTCGGACTAGCCAAAGGTGAATTTGCTGGAGAGCTCGCCCCCATCTCCAACTCACTGGACCTCCGCCAACGGGACTTCACTTTCACCGGCATCTCTAAAGGCACCGGGAATGATGGCGAATTTGGTGCTGTACTTAAGGATCCCTCAGTAGATTTGTCTTGGCTATCAGACCCTAGCTCTTCGAGTTTGAGCTTAGTTTGCGTTATCAACGCCTTCTTCAATGGTGTTTTTACTAATCCATACCCCTTCGTCTTCTGTTTCATGTTGCTTATAGTCTTAATGCGATTTGACCTTCGTACACCAGTTGGGGAAGATTCTGCAGAGTCATTGGAGTTGTTCTGGTTCTGTTCAGTAATTCTTGATGAGTTACTGTCATCAGATAGTATGGAGCTTGGTGTTAAGCTTGGATCCGGTCTTGCGATATGATCAAAGTTTTCTTTAGGGAATTGTAAGTCGGGAGTGCTGCATGGTGGGGTCCTGACATCATTGGAATCAGAACATTCCATTTGAGAATAGGATTCATAAGCAAGATTTAGTTTCTCAAAGTATTGTTGCACATCATCATGAGAATTATTTAAATTTTCCTCATTAGTATTTTGTTCTAATGCCTCATCCTTTGGACTGTCAATCTTGATGTCATAATACAGATCTGGATTGTCATCCTCAACAATTTGTACTATAGTAATGACTTCATCATCATCACCAGCAAATTCTATCTGATCATCTTCCAGTGGAATGTGTTGGATCACTACTTCTTCCGGCTTAGTGGTTTCTGATTTCTCGTCTATAACCATGTCCTCAATAGATTCCGGCTTTTGTTTATGAATTGCCTCTAATTCATTCTCTAATTTCTCTAGCATTGGAGCAACCTCTGGTTCTTTAGGTTTCTCCTCTAAAACCTCCACATCTACAATTTTCTCATTCAACAATGGAATTTCAATACATAATGGTGCATCATTCAATATAGGTACAGGGGATATATCTCTCGAGTTAGCCTGTGTATTTGTTGCACTGTTTGTCTCCGACTGTGTTTCTAATGCAGCATTAGAATCTGACTCGGAACTTGCACACGGATCAACCACCCTTATCTCTACACTACTGTTTGTCTCACTATCACTGCCAACATCATATTTTCTAGTAAAAGTTTCATCACTATTGTTGAATAGGCAGCGGTATTTGCCGAACTTCTTGTGCAAAGCTACGATTGGTACTTGACAAGGTTTTGTGAGCGACACCTCTGCTGGTTCTGATGACTGTGGCTCCGGTTCCTGGGCAGAACCGTCTTCGGGCGGCGTTTCAGGCTCTTGTTTAGTGTCGGATCCCGACGGCTCGACAGAGGCGGACGACTCGCCCTCTGCGACCGCTTCCGCGGCCTGCTTGCTGCGGCGGGTCGAGCGGCGCGACGCCGCGGATTTTGTTGTTGCCTTCTTACGCTTCGCCATTGCACTATTTCAATTTATCGATATACTTACAACCTAGAAATGTAATATTCTTCACATCACCAATTGCGAGGACAAACTTAGGCTTACATTAGTGACCTCCTTCGATCATTGTTGTTTCCATGACTGTCAATGCCACATGGTTATGATAACATATTATTGCGGATAACTCTGAAAGATAAAAAATAAATAAATTTACAACAATGTTTCCATCAGGATCTACTATTTTGGACGACTCGTGAGTGATATTTAGTGAAGCCACCGGTTGGTGGGCCGCCAAAAACATTCCCAATCCATTTATAAAAACTGACTACATACCATTACATTACGTGTAGGTATAGAAGTAAATTATCATTCTTCTATAAAAACAAGATCATTGTTGTCCCTCACAAACTACAAACAAAATGAAATAAATTTTATTAAAATTTCATTTTTCCATTCTTCCTCTACTCTTCATTCATAGCTTTTTTCGGGAAGGATGTAGGGATGTATCGATACATGTATTGAAATATCGATAGAATTTGTCGATATAGATAATCATATTTTGTACATGAGTCATCCATTCTAATTTACATTCGTATAATATATATGGTTATTGCATACTTACCTAATTATTAAACGTAATATACATTATGTATATATTCTCCGTGTGATTTTAAGCTAATTGATGACATTTTTTGTTATGACGTTTAATTCGAATATCATCGCTTTATCGCACTGACGAATTTCATAAATCGATTTTTATTTTTTTCTCAATTTGTGTTCTCAAAAATTAAAGACAACATGTTACGTTCAAACGTTTCGTTCAATGGAAACGTACGGTCAGATCTGAAATATCGTTAAAATTATCGATATCTTTTAATTCGTCCCTACAGGACAGAGTGCCTACCATAAATTGCGTACAGATTAGAAATAAATTAAACTTATAATTTAGTCTTTGCTTATTTATATAGTAATATATTTTAGTGAGCCGATTATCTTTATGCAACAGCGTGTGTAGTGCGTAGGGTAGCACCAGGTAGGTAGCACCTATTGAGCAAATTCAAGTCTCCGCACCACCTCCTCCGCACCAATTCCACACGAACAAAGATATGGAATAGGGGGAATACCACAGAGCTTTGGTAAAACGTAAAAATGATGTTACATTCGGTTGAGAATTCGCCATTTACTGATAGGGTTTGAGGGGGGAGGGAGGATATTTGGCCTAATGCGTAGACATCATGAAAATAACTCGTGGACTAGCCAGCCTAAAAAACTTAAAAAATGTTATTTATTTGATTCTGGCTAAATGCGACAACTCACTTGTCGACACTTGTCGACAAAAAAAGGAAAAACGTCAAATTATTCCAACTTCACAAAAAAAAAACTCCAACAAGCAAGCAAAGAAAGTAAAACTTGCCGTTTAGTTAAGTTTTTTGAATAAATATCAGTCTGATATAAACCTAAGAATTCAGCAAAATGACCGAAACACCGGAGGTAAATTATGGAATATGTTTTACTTAGATAACAAAGAACACATAAAAAAGAATAGTATTAAAAGGACACGTCACTTACAACGTGAAGTTGATTCAATTTTCACATGAAAACTCGCCTTTCGTAGATAAATAATATTACCCGAGTTACTAAATGAGAAGGCTATAAGTAAATGTACATTTCAGTATTTATTTCCTGTTTTTGATGCTCCTACATAAACCCAATCATCCCATATTTTTTTATTTCAGAATGTAAAAATTAATAAATGGGACGGTGCCGCTGCCAAAAATGCTATCGATGATGCTATTAGAGAGGTAAATTATTACTATTATTCATTTATATCATATATAGTTAATAAAAAAGGTTATACTTATGTTATTTGTTATATACTGTAGGTATTTACCGGAGACTTGAAATGTAAAGAGAGCTTTGCACTGATTGACGGGAGGCTCTTCCTCTGTGCATTGGCAGTTGGCGTGGCCCTATATGCATTGCTCTGGGACTACCTGTATCCATTCCCTCAATCAAGGTAAGTTGATTTATGTGGTTTGATTAATTGTAAATGGATTATTATCTGTTAGGAGAGCCGAGCTGTTGCTAATTGACATCAGCTTATATACCGGCTGGCTCAATCTCACAGAAGATCAACATAAATAAGCTATTACTGCTGTGTTTTGTATGATGGGAGAGAGACCCACTTGTTATGTAGGTATATTTGTGGAAATCTGGGCTAAATGTGCCCTTGCTAGTGCTTGTGCGTCTGACTAAACCAGCTTAAAGGATCAGCTTTAAATTGATACCTATTCGTTTTATTACAGACTGGTACTTATCATCTGTGTGTCATCATACTTTGTCCTTATGGGCATACTAACATTGTACACAACATTCAAAGAGAAAGGAGTGTTTGTTGTTGCTAAGGAAAAGCTGGGAAACAATGCCAGGGTGTGGGAAGCCAGCTCCTATGTCAAGAAGTAAGTTCAACTTAATTTATAAGCTTCAAAAGGTTAATTTTCATAAGTCAAAGGGTTCCCCTTAGGGTGACATTTAAAAGTTTGAACTTGCAAAATAAATAATCATAATACCTATAGGTATATACCAATAAAATTACATCATGATTTTGTCACCTCTTGGAGTTAGTGTTAGTTGGGTAAAATAGTGTACCTACATGGAGGAACATTCCTCCATCTGACTGGTTTGTTAATTAAGTAAGAAGTACTTGCATGTACCATACTCCTGATTCTGACTGACCTGCTATAACATGAGTCAAATTAATTAAATCTCGACAATGGTACCCCATTGGGCCAGCTTGGTGGATTATGGCCTGCATCCTCCTTGCAATAGTAGGGAAAGCTATGCCCAGGAATGTAACATCAGAAAATACTTTATTATTAATGGTCTCATTTATTCATTTATTTCACTGGTCTTCTGTTTCATTTGTTTCTTTTTATTTTTTATTTATACTTCATCCCACTCTTGGGAAAGTGCCTCCTTCTTCTTTTCCACCCTTTTTTGAAGTTTGTGGAACATGTCCCATTTTCCCTTCAAATGTTTCTAATTCATCTTTCCATCCTGGTCATTGGTATTCCTATTTTTCTTGTTGCATCTATTGGATTCCAAACTGTAGTTAAGCTGCTCCATCTATCCTCTCTTGCTCTTGATATACAGGTTGAAACAGAAAGAGTATACCTTTTTTTTCAAACATTAACTTTGTAAATCTAGAACTATCAGCTTTGGAGGAAACTTGAAACACAAAAGGTGTTATTGGGATACAGCTGTTGATAGATTTCATAAGTCTACAAACCTTCAGTACTTCAACCATCCCACAATGCCGATAGTTTTAGATTTACAAGGTAAAGTTGCAAAAAATTGTATACCCTTTCTGTTTCACCTAGTATGGTTCCATAACTTACATTAATTTCTCTCCCTTAGACACGACGACAAATACAACCTAGTGCTGGTGATGCGCGACTCCGCCGGCAAGTCCCGCGAGGCGTCCATAATCAAGTCGTTCGCCAACTTCATCGACACCAACGGCACCATCACCCAGAACCTGGTCCTGAACGAGATCACCAAGCTTTACAACTCACTGTCCTCGGAGAAGAAGGAAAAGTGATTGCACTCTCTTTGTCGCACAATAATATTAAGGTCTGACATTTATTGTAATACTATTGTCCTAATAAAGTGATGTCCTATTATATTCTTATGTTATTTATTTTATTGTAGTCAGTGCCGGATTCAGCAAGCGCGGGGCCCGTAGCAAGGCCCGGGGCCCGTAGTCGGTTAGCGAGTGCCTGACATGGATTGTCTTAGTAGGAAAAGTTGTAATGTTTCACGTTTTTGTGACATCAAGTAAATTCAATATACCAACCACATCTTAATCTTAATAATAATAAGTTTCACTCAAAAAATTACGCTCAGGCAGAGATGAGTGGGTTTAAATATGCGGGGCCCCCTTTCGCGCGGGGCCCGTAGCAATTGCTACTCTTGCTACATGGTTAATCCGGCACTGATTGTAGTATGTATGTAGATGTTCATTGAGTATAGTATAGTATTATGTTTATTTTGTATTTAACCCCCGACGAAAAACGAGGGGTGTTATAAGTTTAACATGTGTATCTGTGTGTCTGTCTGTGGCAACGTAGCGCCCAAGCTGATGAACCGATTTCAATTTTGTTTCTTTTGTTAGATAGGTATTCTGATCGAGAGTGTTCTTAGCTATGTTTCATGAAAATCGGTTCAGCCGTTTGAAGATCATCAGCTCTTTTGTAGGTTAAAAAAGTCACATTCACGGCCAAAACCAATTCCCACGGCTCGAATCCATTCGAAATTTGAGATGATTGGATTTAGATTTATTATATTTTTAAATGATCGTAATAGTCTGAACTGGCTTTTTACAATATTATAAATTTGAAAAGTTTCCCTGATTCTGAAAAAAATGAATATTTTATCAATTTTTATTGAGATTTGTGTATGAACTAAAGACCTAAAGACGTTCCATAAGTCACGTTTCAAATGATTGATACGCGCATGCGTTAAATTTTGTTTGTTTTGTTAATGGTCATGGAAAATTACGCTATAATAATTCTAGAGGGCGCTGCTCCGCCATTGAGAAAAAATATAAAAAAACAAATCTTATTTAAAATAATTTTAGCGTTATTGAAAATTCTTCCCCTAGGCTGCTCCCGTCTACCTCAACCAGAGTTTTTACATCAAATTGAATCATAATTGATAATATTTTACTAGGAATTAAACCTCCGTGACTTCAATATTTAGATTCGTTGTCTATTCTAATGTCAATTATTATTATGTCATAACAAAATAATGTCTCATACTTTTACACAGATTTTCTGTTGATTATTGTACATCTTAGATTATAAATGAGGAAGCCAAAACAAATGATTTAATGGCGCTTTCATAATCTGGCATCGAAACTAGTTGTACCAGATGAATTTGCGAGATGAGCTATGGATACTGAGCTACGGGAGCTACGCAAATCGCGCTAACATCATTATTTGGAAGAACTAGGTAAATTATACATTTGATGAACAGGTCATCGCATCGGGGGTTTTTAAATTTTCAATTTAGAGTTATTAGATACTATGCACATAGTTTTGGTTCACAAATGTTGGAACTAACTTTGAATATTTATCCATCCATTATCAGCTTACAACCTAGATAGTTCCAGGCTATTAATTATTTCATATCCTACTAATATTATAAATGCGAAAGTTTGTGAGTGTGGATGTATGTTTGTTACTCTTTCACGCAAAAACTACTGAACGATTTGGATGAAATTTGGAACAGAGATAGTAAACCTTTATTTGTTTTTTCGATTTTCGTTGTAAAACCCTTTATGGGAGATAGTATATAACCTGGATTAACACTTAGAATACTTTACTTAAGTGTACGCGCACGAAGTCGCGGGCAGCAACTAGTTTTTAATAATGGTATCTGCATAGGTACCCACTGATTGCCTGGATTGTGATTATGAATGATGTAGTTCAGAAATAAAATCAATTGGGTACCTGTTGGGAAAGTTCATAATACAGTTAAGTTAAGACAAAGCGTTTATTTTGTTTGGGCCTACTGGTGCACTTACAAATTTTCGTTTTTACATATTTTTCTAAAGTGTAGACTTTCAGGCAGTCTACAGAGTAAACTGCCTGGAATTAAGGTTACGCCACTTACTTTCATAACCTCTATTTATTTATTCTGTTTAGTAATTTGCCCCAACAATTTATTAGGTGGTACAACCAAAACAAATCAATCAATCAATACCTGGTTAATTAACCCTTAAATGAAGTAGCGTCTATAATAGACAAAATACGGGCTATCCGTACTCACGTATAAGGTTTCTATGTAGTAATTTAAGGCTACATAGATGGCGCTGTTCCTTACATACCTGCTATGTGTTCAATAAAATGTTAACAACGACTAAACGGGCTAATTTGCATATTCCCATCAGAGACAAAGTGTTCTATATTGATATTACGTGGTATGAGTATTCATCATTTAATTAACCTACCTATTGTTACAGGAGCGTAAATACCGTATTTCTCTCAGCCGTCGCTAGATGTCGATAGAATATGTAACGCCGGCAAATTGCGCACGCATTTTCGCCATATTGCGGAATTTTCGGGAACTATTTACCCAAACGATATAGAGTTGATAATCATAGGATATTGTTAGTGGCGTCCTCGCTAACGCTACCATTTATATTTGGACGGTTTTTCCGCATTTTCGGACTGAAGTTGGTGTGATTTCAATGTCATGAGAATAATGACTCAGACACGGCGGGATCGAATATGCTTCTGGCTAAGGACAGTCAGTCTGTAGGTCGGCCGAGACCGCGAATGGGCCGTGGGTGTAGCTCACTCACGATTAGCTAATAATGTGCTAGAGTTAAGTAACAGTAACATCCCAACAAAAATACTGAATTAAATAGTGATGTGAAATTGAATTAGTGTCGTACTCAACCAATATTTTTTTACTCACAAGTAGTCGGCGCACCAAAATTAGTCATAAAATAAATTACATGCATTCATCGTAGTTATCCTTGGACCTAGATTTTTTAAGGTAAGTTGTACGGTGATACTGTCTTACATGCCCATAATGGATAAATTAGATCTCTAAGAACACATAGAACGGATATTTATGTCGATATTTAGCTGGTTTTATTTATTTTTCTATCCTATCATAGTAGGCAGGGTATATTTTGAGTGACACTGGTTACTTATTTAATTATTTTCAAATTAATTCAACTATTTCTAAATATTTGGACAGTAAAATTAATTTTCAAGGATAATAATTAATTATAAGGAAACAAAAATAAACCTATAAATAGTTCTTAATTACAATAATCATACCTTTGTAGGGTCAACTCAAAAGTAGATAATAAACTTAAACAATAGATTAAGGAAACCATGTTGCCGACGACGTTATGTCATGACATCATCGTTACGACCTGTTCCAAGGACTGCTAGATTACGGAATACCGGCTACGTACTTGTTACGTTACGAATGAGAATTGAATACGTAAATGACTGACGTAAGGTATCTACGTGACAGGTACATGCAATTCAGCATTTAAAAAACAAAATTAAAATCGGTTCATCCGCTTGGGCGCTATGATGTCGAAGACAGACGCACATGTTAAACTTATAACACCCCTCTTTTTTCGTAGGTGGTTTAAAATAGGTACTTAGCATGAGTCCATAAGGTTTTCATGTGGATTTACAACTCTACATACTTAGAAGGTCATAGGTCTATACCCGTACCCAAGAGTATAATGTTTAAAGTATTCTTTGATGTAGTCACACAATTGTCCACAGGAATTCGTTACACGTTCTATTAAATAAACCCACTCTCCCGGCATCAGCGACAGTCACCTGACTACGTATTGTACCATTAAACCAACGATTATTTCACAAGCTGATGCTATTTCAGTCCTGGCTTGAGTACGCGTGGCTTACATGACGCACCTAATCTACACAATAATTATACTAATCGCAGTGTGAATGCTATGTGATGCTATTACAATTTCGTAGAGCCCTTGAAATTGAAGGTGAAAATTGCGAAATATGCGCGCTAGCGGTCATTCACCTCGCGTCAGCTGAGTTGGAGACCGCCTACACTGCACCGAAACGTGAAAATCGCATTAAAATTGTATATTATCAGTCGCCTTACGTCACAGTCTGTGAGCACGTGTTGCCGGTCATTTGCTTCAGCAGCAAATGTGCTGAAAAGATCTACGGAATCTCATAGAGTCCTCTATACTTTGACTTGTGCCACAGGTAGCGTTAAACCGCACTTCTTCTGTGGGTAGTGTCCACAAATGGACAATTCTTGCGCTTGTTTTCTCTGTGATAGACCGGTTACTCCAGTCATCCAAGCTTCATAACCATTAGGTACTTATCACCGTAAGAATAAAGCGTACTGTAAAAGTTCCGCCGGATTCAGAATGAAAGCTGTTCTTTCAAATTGTACCTCTTTTCACGTCACCCCACACGGGCATATAAAAGGCTGCCCCTCGCCATGAGAACGCGGATTTATATCGATCATGCGCTGTACAGCTGATAGCACGCGGTACGCACTGTGTCGCGCCGCCCGGTGGCTCGTCTCAGATAAAATTGGAACCAGATTTAACGTACACAAAACCCCTGCCAACAATCCGCTACTATCACTCGTGTGTTTGCAACGACAATGTAGACAGTGTTTTAATGGAATGACATACTTTAGATTCTCCCTTTCATTTTAGAGAGTGATGAATGACAATTTCGTGCCGTTGAATTGAATTCTTAAAGAATACCTACCTATTATTATTAACACTAGGTACTTCACTCTAAAGCGCCATGTTTTTTTTTTGTAATAATAGGAAATGTTGCTGGTCCCACTGACCCCAAGGCACAGTACAAAAGTTATTTCCAGACTGTCTCCAAAAGGTTGATTAAACATGACCCTGACTTCTCGCGGCAGGTCAATCACTTCCTTCCGTATTTTACTTGTGCCAGACTTTCTCACGTAAAGTTATGGAATAATCGATAGCAATACAGCACTGCTGTAGCAACACGTATATTACGCAATGAGAGGAACATTCATTTGAATCAGAGCCTGTTTTTTAGGGTTCCGTAGTTTCTAAGAGGAACCCTTATAAGATCCTCCAGTTCGTCCGTCCGTCCATCCCAGCCTGTCAAAGTGCAATAACTTCTACAGTTTTGAGAGAAGTTTTTACCTAATGGCCACGATAGAGTTCGGCATTATCTCGATTGCATCTCATTTCTCTCTACCTACTACTCAAGGATTTCGCACCTAGGGCTTAATGTTATATCAAGACCGTAGATAACCATGTCTTTGCACCGGCAAAGAAATTGTACCGATTTTTGTTTTCTCAATGTTAATCTGTCAACAAAGAGAGGCAAAAAAAAATCGGTGACACTGTAATTAGAAACGAATACGTGACTGTAGTTGGCGGAGGTCTATTGCTGACTGTGGTCAGCAATGTGGCTGATGATGTGACATGCGTTGAGAACGTTGTCTTAACAAGCAGTTCCTAATGCTGCGTTAATTTAGTCACCTGTTACGACATCCACAGAAAGACTAGGCCCACCTATAAGCGAACTAGCTCTACATAAGGAAATGTAATCGCCCCAAATACCTTATTAAGCAAAGATAATATAATACTACAAATGCCTTATAAAACCTGCCAGATAATTACGTATGGGCCATATTGAAATTCAGATTCAGCACCAAAATCAACTAAGTATAGGTTCTTTACAGCCATTTTGAACCATATCGAAACTACAACACAATATCTTATCATACGAGCCTACGACTTCCGATTAGTTCTATCTATAGTTTTCTTTACGAACTAACACGCCGCTGTGCCACTAGACGTGTGTTACATAAACAGTGTTCAGATAAATCATTCAAGACACGTGTGGTGCGGCCTCGGTTGTTATCGCGCCGAGACAGACGTGTCTGAGGATAATCAGCTTAATGAAGATGTAGTAACTAATTACATCATATCGGGAATCGGAATCATACTATATCTACCATCATTCAAAGTAGTACTTAATTACCTATTCATTGGAGTTTGGAAAGAAAATGATTCTTTATAGTTTTAGTGAGTGTTTGCCAGTACCTAGTTAGAAGTTAAGTTTTTAATAAATATTGAAAGGCAGGTCGAAAATCAAAGCATTAAAATTTGATCTTTATTTAACTAGTGACGATGCTCAATGTCCTGTAGGAATGACATACCAAAACGCTTATACCAACCACAAGTTTTCCTTAACAAAAATAGGTACCTACCTAGTTTGAATACAATACCTATAATTAATTATTGTAAAACCGGGAATACCCTATAATAATCCAAAAGGATAAGTATAGGAAAAATAAGTGGTAGGAGTTATCTCACTGACACTAAAAACCATGGACCAACCATTCTTTGGACTCCGCACTATAAATAACTTGCATCAAAATATTGAAATAAAACTATTTTTCGGATTTTATCGCGTTTATTTAATTTATGTTCCCGACGTTTCGGCTGTCCAAATCCAAAACCAAGTGTACCATTGCAAGACCTCGAGACACTGTGAGCACTTTCTGCGTGGATCGGACCGCAAACAACAACTTAATATGAGGGTACCCAGTTTACTAACTATGACATCAGGACGTCTAACACCTCAGTCCCCCCGTGACCATGGCTGCTGTAAAGCAGCCGAAACGTCGTGAACATAAATTAAATAAACGCGATAAAATCCGAAAAATAGTTTTATTTCAATGTGTAGTATTTGCATCAAAATAATTACGAAAACGTTGTTAGGCGGGAGCGGAGGCAACGCATTGTGATTGGTCTATCGTAGATAAATCTTTACACCTTAATAAGTGTATGTATATCGGACATTTTTTTATAGAATTCGGTAGGTACCTATGCAAATGGTGGTTAGTCTGTGCTAAAAGCGAACACAGTGGAAATGAGATGACACGTATCTTAAAAATGCGATAAAGCTAAATATACATTTGCATTCTGCTGTTCTCCGTATTCACACTGCGGTCTCACAGTGCCTACGAATTATTTCCGACCACATTATTCGTGTCTTGATGAAATAATTAGCTGCAAACATTTTCTTGAATAGACTGAATTATACCTAGGTATAATTCCATGACAATTAAAACCTTCGCGTCATCACTGCACAGGCACACCATCGTTCATCCTGGGTAAACATAGGAGTATCTAACAGACGGTAGTAGAAGTGTGTACTAGTTGCATTTCTTTTACATTTTTTTTTCAGAGTAAAGAATTTCAATTGACTTAAGTTTGATATCAAATACCCATAAATCTGTGATTTGATTAATGCGACTCAACGCGTATCTACATAATTAAATAAGATTATATCCTATCGATCGAGTGACCTTCACGAGTCTACATATGTATATGACTCTCATTATAATATCTATGTATCATGCACCTGTTTATGATAAATTGTTATTGGTAAGTAAGTACTTACTACTTTCCTTCCAACCTAAACATAACCGAAAAAATACCCCGTGAAAATCTATTATATGCGGCACAAGAAGCAATTTCCCGTAACATCACTGATTTTGTAAAATGAGAATCTATTTAAATATCACATAGAACCCCAGGCGAAAAAAAGTAGCTATGTTGTATAGGTACATAAGGATGTAACCAATTAATTATTTCAGAAAATTTTGTTCAAGAGACCAGTTTTCAGTTTCACGTCGTAAGGACCTTTATGGTCAGGAAGCGGAAAAATAGCACTCATAACGCATAGCTGGTATTATTGATACAAGTAGATATCGAGGGTTTACTGCAAAAACCTGCTAAATAACATTTTTTCAAAAAATGTGTTAAGCCCACTAAGATACTTATTTTTTTGAGCCCTATGTACTGGTAAAACCGGCTAAGCGCTACCCCAAACCGTTTGGAAGTTGATTCATCACAAAACCAGATATATGAAGTAAAATAGCCAATACTGGATCGCTAAAATAACATAAACGCCGTAACTAATTACTTTCCTACGAATGTTGACTAAAAAAAAGTTATAAGCATGTTTAACATCTTTTTCTTTATAATTATATTGAAAAAATGTACTTACACACATTCATCAAATAAAAACTAAAAGTACATAAACGTATTTAATAGACGAGCTTTGTTTATTTTTAAATCAATACTATACTGAAAAAACCTTCTATATGTATATAAACGCAATTTCTTGTAGAAAATTATTAGAATTATTTCGGATCGTTAACAGGCAAAACGGACTAAATGACTTTAGCTAGTATATGCAATATACTTTAATGGATTTTATAGTACATTTTCACAGGAAAAAAATGATGTGTGCTTTCGACATGTTTTGACAGGTTTTCATGGGCTCAGTTCGCTTGGAGAGTTTACCGCGTAATGACCGCAAACGTGTGGAGCGTAGTTTTTATGATACTTTTTCATTTGTCTTTATTATAATTGCATGTGATGTGACACACTTTAGTGAAAATGACGTCGAGAGGAAAAAAACTAGTAGATTTAGTGACCAAACTCAGTGAATTTGTTACTGGTAAGTTATTGAGGTTATGTTTTTGTCAACGTTTGAATTGGCATTTTATGTTTTTGTTTGTACTGTATTACGTCGGTAGATAACTCCTTGTATGTTTTTATTCACCGGCTTGTGGTAAAGTAATAAAACGACTAGGGGTATTTTAACTAATTCGAATCGATATCGGAAACGGATTCGGAAACATTTTTGCCATCTTTATACCTAGTTATTTGAAAAATTACTTCACTGTTAGCAATCGTAAGATATATTTGATTACTAACATTCTAATGATTCCAAATAAATTTTAAAGTGGCAGAAATATAGACTTTTAAAGTTTCCGATATCGATATTCGAATGATTTAAAATTCCCCCCTCAGGTTATTAACAAACCTTAGATTGTTGTACTTATTGAAATTTCCCTTCAAGCCAAACATGAATCCTTTCAATGTATTTTCAGATGGTTCCAGCACCGTAATGTCTCCTACTCTGACAAATACTCTCACTGAATCCATGCCATGCTGTTCTACGTACCAACAAGGTAAAATTACGATGCCAATTGGGTTTTATTTCTAAATAAAGTAGGTAGTTGCTTTTACTATTAAGATCTCTTAATTTGAATCCCAACTTAGTTGTTGTGACTGTTTTAGAGGCAGATCTGGATGATGCTATTGAAAACGAATTGGAGATGGTATTCGGTGACATTTCTGATACTGACGATCCAACTTATCGCTTGCCAAATAACTCCTATCAGCTGGAAGCTTCTCGGGATTCCAATCTTTTAACATTAGAAGATTTACTAGAAAACAAAGAAAATGTTGATGCTGAACTGTTTGATATTGAAGAAGTACAGAATAATATTGATGTTTTTGACCAAGGTACCCATAGACAACAAAGCACATCGTTAACCATAGTCGAAGATGTATTGGCTGAGATTTTTAAAAAAGCTTGGTTACTTATTGAACCATTAAAACGGTGGCGAAAGTCAGATCCAAACAGTTGGGCTCGCAATGTAGCTAAAAAAAGACGAGAAGATGGTTTGCCATACAAAACGAATGCAAAAGTAAGATCAGCCAAGGTGCCCAAGGATGTGGATTGCAAGACATGCCAGTTTAAGTGTTCAGAAGTCTTTGATAGTACAGATAGAAATACAATTTGTAGATTCTTTTGGGGCTTAGATTTTAAAGGTAGGAAGAATTTTATTTTAGCCAATGTTACCATTCAACTACCAAAAAGAGTTCTCTCTGTCGGCAATCGGCGGCGTCCAGAAAAGAAATATACAAAGAAATGTTTCTTTACTAAACATACTGAGAAAAATCAAGTGTGTCAGAAGTTTTTTTGTAAAACTTTGAGCATTTCCCCTGCAGTCATAACTGATGCAATACAAAAACGAAATAATGTGAACTGTTTTGATGCAAATGACCAAAGAGGTGCACACGAACCTGTTAACAAAACGAAACCTGAAATTATTCAAGGAATAAAGCAACATATTGAATCTTTTCCTTGTATGGAAGCCCATTACAGCAGAAAAGACACTCGTCGCAGATATTTAGATAAAACTCTAAATATTAGAAAGATGCATTTATTGTACAAAGAAGAGTGTTTAAAAAATGGTACTGAACCAGCTTCGGAAATAACCTACCGGAGAATATTTCAAAAGAGTATAATCTCAGTTTTTTTGTGCCCAGAAAAGATCAATGCTTAATATGCTCTAATTATGCCCAAGCTGTTATAGATAAGAAAACAGAACTTGAGGAGGCCTACTTAGCTCATCAAGAAAGAAAGAAAATTTGTAATAGCGAAAAAGAAAAGGATAAAGTCAGATCAAACACAGATGAGCATTTCAGTTCTGTAACGTTCGATTTACAAGCCGTACTCCAAATACCTGCCTGCGACGTAGGTCTGCTTTATTATTCTAGGAAGCTGTGTGTATACAACCTCACTATCTACGAAGCAGGCTTACCTAATAATGCCTATTGTTTCACATGGTCAGAAGTGAATGGAAAGAAAGGTAGTTCAGAAATTGGAACAATACTCCTACACTACCTTTCAAATTGTGTCCGTAATAATGTCACAGAAATAACCTTATTTTCCGACACTTGTGGCGGTCAAAACCGCAATCAATATGTGGCAGCGTTGCTCCTTTGGGCAGTTCAAAAAATTGACCATCTTAAAGTCATAGAGCAAAAGTTTTTAGAATCTGGGCATACCCAAATGGAAGCAGATTCTATGCATAGTAGCATAGAATCTGTTAAAAAGAATACATCCGTGTATTCCATGATGGAATGGATTTCTATTTTCAAACGTGCTAGACGCAGACAAATAATAAAAGTTGATGGGAAGAAAATAACAAGAGAACCATACCACGTAAAAGAATTTAAGTATGACGAATTCCTTGACCTGAAGCAACTTGCCAATACTATTATGAAGAATAGGACCAAAGATGAGACAGGAAGAAAAGTTCAATGGCTGAAGATAAAGCGGATAAAATATGTAAAAGGAGAAGACAAAAAAATTTTCTTCAACTATGACATGAGTGACAATTTCAATGTTATAGAGATTAGTGAAAATCCATCTACTTCCCAAGCTCATACTGCGCCAAAGCACGCCTATTCAACGAGAAAGAAGAAGTGACCTACTGAAGATTATTCACCTGTTGATCATCAACTTCCTAGCCAACTAAACCGCCTCTATCAAGAACCGCTCAAAATAAATGAAGCTAAAAAAAAAGATCTGATAAATCTATGTAAGAAAGGAATCATACCCGAGGAGATTCACGGATGGATTGAAAATTTAAAAACGGACAAGGATATTGCTGACAAATTACCTGAACCAGCAGATGATGAAGTGGAAAGTGAAGAAGAAGAATGATCATTGAAATCTCATACTTACATACCTACATAGGTATACTCTTAGTTTAAAATAAGGCATACATTAAAATAATGTACATGGAACCCTTTTTATTTTGTAACACCTATTTCTAAAAGCTATTAAATGTTTACAGTCAAAACCAACTAGTTTTTTCTTTTATACACTTCTCAGTAAGTTTACTTATTCAACATTATAATAGTCACACAAAGGAAAATAATTTATCAACATCTACCAAAGAATAGAATAATAACCCATCTAAACCATCAATAATCGGGGTAAAAATATATTTGGCTATTTACATGTATAACCGACTAAATGCATGAACTTACTCACAAATTCTCGTTTTTCAAGATTTTTGTTACACATAATTAACTAAGACTGCATAAAAACATAATCTTAAATAAATATTCTATCTTGTGACTTTTAAAGTTTGTAGGCTCTACTGAAACATTTACGTTTTAATTGGATGTAAACTTTCTAGACTTAATATTTCAAAACTTTCATCAGTGCACTTAGTAGGTTTCTGCAGTAAACCCTCGATATGTAGTATATGACTAGTACAGCACTAAATATAATTATTTTTCTAGCGCTAACGCAGTGAATGTGGTAAAGGCCCGTACCTCTGTATACATTATATTTTTACGTACCTATACTTTTTCCTTATTATGCATCTACATTATTGTTATCAGCTACCGTATATGTACCTATGCACCTATTTTAATTATTATTTTGCCCTTTGAAACCCCAAGATAACATTGTATGTTTAGCTCAAGTAAGGTTAACATTATAAAATTTGAGTGTCGTGACAAATATTATTATTTGTCATACAAATGCGCTTACGGCTATCGACTCCTAGCGAACGTATTTACAAAGTTATATCGTAGAGTTAGTGACAGCGTCAACCTTTGCGTAAATAATGCCTGGTCACATTCTGTAGCTGTTCCTGAGAATGTACACCAAATTTTATTAATTGAAAAGAGTAACCATTGAGTTTCTTGCGGGATCGTCTCAGTGGAAGCAGCATTCCGAACCGGTTGGAAATTCTGACTATTCAAAAATGCTTTGTTGGCTTACCTACATGAATACAAACAATTTTGAGTTTGAGTTTATTGATTCCACTATTTTTCCTCACGTGATGAAAATTCTTAGTGAAGCTAGGATATATAAATCAGTTTCAATTCCAATGTGGTCTGATCCAGTAGCACTACCAAGGATTATTGTATAAATAGCATCCAACAATGAATTGCAATCGCGAGACGGAAATTGCTAGGATCCGAATCCTTCTACCTATCCATGCGTTGGTCGGTACTTGGTACGTGTACCATTATAGAGTAGTAGACAATTGCTGACAGTTTTTGTATAACAAAGATATTTCTGGTACGACAGAAAATGAAGTGGTACCCAAACTCATCCCCGATAAGCATGGTAAAATAGACACCTACCTACTAACCTAACTTAATCAATCTGGCTTATTACCTACTTACGCAAAACAATTTTTTTTTTACTGTTATCGTAACATTAAACGACTTATATTGTTTTTAATTTGAAAGTTACTTTGAAAATTATTTCATTGCTAGTTGGTAATCGTTTGACACAATTTATACTATGTACCTACCTATAAAATAATGCATACCCGTCAGCACATAATAGGTGCCTACTTACTTTGTTAATACTGAAATACTGAAGCCTAATTATTTATCTCTAACTAAACATTAACCAAACATGCTTACCTACCAAGCTATAGGAATATGCGCAGAGTTCAACCAGACAACTTTTTTCGGGTACAGACTACTATAGATTAAAGATATATTATCAGATAAAACGAAACTATTTATAAACTTGTATCAGGGTGATAACGAGATTGCGTACCTACTATAGTAGGTACATATTTTACTACGCGATGCAAGATAGTATATGAATGATATCCACACACGCGTGACACTTCCGTGTAGATACTTATCTAGGAAGATATTATCACTTCACTTAAGTACATAAGTACCTACCGCGTAGGTACTTATGTACTTAACCTATTTCTTCTATATGGATCCTTTCAAAACCTATTTCGATAGGTACGACCGACGACGCTGCGACGAGACGACGTATAAAAGCATTTATTCACAGGCATTTGCATTCGTGCGTAATACTATTGGTACTATAGGCACCGTAAAATGGACTCAGGACGATCACAGTGACACCTAGACGTCGGAAAATTACGAAAAGGCCATTTCCGAAATTTACCCCGGCGGGAATCGCACCCGCAACTAACCGTTGCAGTGAGCCGAGCGGCCTACGATCAAACCACTGCGCCAAGCGGTTGTGATCTCGAATATCTTTGGAAATATTATACCTAGCTGACCCGACAGACGTTGTCCTGTCATAACTCATAACTTTGAATACCTACGAGTACCTATTGAATCGAATTGTTCCGCTCAACTTTCTTATTTATTTATTTAATTTGGTACATGGAAGACTTACAGCTAAGTAAACTAAATATAAATAAAAACTTATTTGTTTCTTTCATAAGAAGTAAGAACCTTCTCCTTACAATAAGTACGAGTAATAAACACAACAAAAACGCGTTCACGCGTGATGCGATGACCAAGGAAATAGAGATTAATTTATATATAGGTATATACAGGGTGGAGACGACATAACGACGTTAAATTAAAACACCATCACTACTAGTCAATCAAAATACTTTATGATAATGAAATTGGTTGTTACATCAACATACAAAAAGCGAAATTTTCAAACAAACTAATTCCGAAAATAATCTAAACGAAACACAACACCCTTTAGTAATATTATCTACTGACCTCAACTGACCTGTAGGCACTACGGGTAAGATCGGCAACATCGCTTTTGTATACACGTGCGCGCGGTAACTTTGTAGGTTTACCTATCTACATTCATTCATGTAGGTAGGCATCGAATTCCGCGCACCGCGCCCCGCGCGCTCTGCGCCCGGGCGCCGGGCGGGCGCCCGTGGATTGGCAAGTGTTTATTTTAAAACATTGTAGGTAGGTAGATAGTCTTTCTTAACACTAGGTACACTTTTCACGGTAATTAATCACTAAATAGTCACATTTTAAACACAATATTTAGGTACGTACCTAACCCTAAGGCGGTATCACACTATTGTTTGTTTACACATTGGGTTGGCACCGTCTTCCCAATAGGTAAGTAGGTAGATAATCTTTCTTAACACTAGGTACACTTTTCACGTTAATTAATCACTAAGTAGTCACATTTTAAACACAATATTTAGGTAGGTACCTAACACTAAGCCGGTATCACACTATTTCTTGTTTACGAGTACACATTTGGTAGGCACCGCACCGCCTTCCCAAATCGCGGCATTTAAAACAACACAATCGTATTATCAATAACATAAGAGTACGTACTAAAACTAGATCTACACTAAATGGACTTACGGCAAAAGAAAAGGAATGTCCAATTTTACACAAAAACAATTAACAATGGCCGCGCGCCTAACAACTCTAACACATTGAAATTATTAAAAAAACGAGCTCTCACAAGGACAGCTAGTCACGCACTGGTGATCGGGAATAAAAAACAAACTCCAGCAAAATCCTAAAACCCCAGACGATTTCTTTCCTTTTCTTGCACACTAATTCTTCCAAATGCGGAAGTGATTATAAACTATTTTTACTTACTCTTACTTTGTTTGTGCAAAGGTGTCGGATTGGCAACGCAGCCATCTTCCTGTCTGTTTAGTGTTTACACTATGCCGACTACAAATCGAATAGTACAGCTCATAAATATTCATTTGCTTATAATAATAAGAAGTTTAACGTTATGGTAATAAGGTCGAAATTTAATCAACAATATTGTGATATTTCTAAGTAACCGATGATTTCTGAGCCGCACTTTTTATTTGGTTTTGTTTTACGCATGTAGGTAAATCTAAATGTTTTTGGTCCTTCTAGGTGAATGACCTTATAAACTAGCCCTGCGAAATCGTAATGTATTCACAGCATGTGTTAAAATTCTTAAAGTGAAAACTAATTCCTGGGGCTATACCGTTCAATGCAATTTGATGATAGTTTGTGTACGAACTACTATGGTGATACCCAATATGTGGTTAACATTAATGTTGTCATGTCGTCACCACTCTGTATATATAGGTATAGATTATCTTAAAGTACCTAATGTACCTATTTAGCTCCTTGCGTATACGGTGAACGTAGCTCGGTACTTACTTATCCAAACCGTGTTTCTTCCGAACTTGGTTGACACACTGCCATGTGTATTGTATCACGGAAGGTAGGTACTTACAAACCTAATAATAAAATGTAAGTAGGTATTTATCTTCGACTTTATCTATGCTAACGTCATGGATCACGCATAAGTACAACGCATCACGGTTCGCACGCACGAATATAAATGACCCAGCAATTGTCTTCATCACATTATACGATACGAAACATTAAGATAATTGTCACGATTACATCATATTCCAGATAAGTAACTTATCTGATAAGTAAGTAATAGGTAGTAAAACAAAAAAGCGATTGGTATGGTCACTGTTATTTTAAAGAATGCGCTAAAATCTAGCACATATACCTATATGTGCTAGATTTTACCTACTAGCACTTAGGTAGCACCTAAAGCAGGGTCGCTGAGCACGAAGAATTTCGTACAATGACCTGTTATTACCTGTCTCGCTCACACAGTTGCCGTTCACACGCAGTTCACGGCAACTGTGTGAGCGAGACGTATTAGATTTACACGGGAGTGACAGAGACAGGTAATAACAGCTCGTTGTACGAAATTCTTCGTGCTCAGCGACCCTGCTTTAGCTTCAAAGCAAGTGTTTTTTTACTTATATTAACTCCAAATCGAATCCAGCTGGTAGGAGTCTAGAAGACAGTGTTTAGATAAGTTTATAAGCTTTTTACGTAAGTGTGAGTAGTTAAAAGCTACTATACAGTTAAATAATGCAATGTCCTAAAGTATTTTTTTAAGTTAAATTTAGCTAAATACCTACCTACAACATACTGTAGAGATTACATGGTCAATCAGTACCTTGGTATAAGTGCTTACTTGACGTCTAGTAAAGCCTAAAAGGAAAAGCCAAATGGAGGACCTGGCTTTGCAAAATGAAACCAACCTACACATACTACTGCAAAGTAAAACCAACCTAGAACCACTAACACAAGGTTGGTTTTGGTCTACAGCGGTGCATGTGGGACGATTCCGTTCTGCAAAAGGCTATCAAAATGTTATTCAGTAACGCCGTTCTACCCACTTATACTTATGTAATTATCGGTAGGGGGCGCTGACGGTCGAGGGGTGGCAGGGGTGCGCTGGGGGTGATCCATACAGTAAAGCGCTTTAGAAGAGGAATAATTGAGAGTGCTTTTTTAAAATATCTGAGTTGTTATTTTATACAGTAGGTAGCCCTGTTATAAACAAAAGTTATGTAAAATGTTATATAACAAGTGATATCTCGTGTTTAACTTTTTGTAACAAGACTGTAAGTAGTTTCGTTGACGATAACCTAGTATAGTAGATAGGTAGTTCCCTCTAACTTAATCCTATAGTACCTATATCTTAATTAATTAATAGTGCATCTAATAATAGCTAAGTAACCATTATCATAATAGCAGCTCTGTATAATTATCCTGATTATCTATCGTTATTAAAACACAGGGGCAACTGCCTCTGACATCCAACTAGTGAGGTAGGTATTGGTAAACCATTACAAATCAACGTAGCTCTTATGCTAGTAACTAGCGTTAAGGTAAAATATTTTGTACCTACTTGTCGCAAATTGTTAGTTCCACGGGTGGTAGATAGGAACACTGTACAATTTGTCATATAAATAATTTACGTAGACGGTAGCGACTAGCGAGCGTAAAACTATAAGTTCCCTGTATTTTTCCAGATAAATCATGTCACGCAGAAGACTGCTGGTTGGCGGCGCGGCGGGTGTCGCGGGCGCAGTGGCGGCTGCGTGGGCTCTTGGCGCGGATGACTCGCCCGTAGTAAGTATAACCACAACCTCTTTAGACAAAGGGATAGTACTTAAGGCTAAAGCGCCCATCTAGCCCGCGAAGTTCAAATTTTTTGAGGTTCTTTAGAAAATTTTCAAAATCTGACAATAATAAAATGCACATTTTGTAATTCGCGACAAAGACCGTGTGCAGTGCATTTATTAATATATCCAACTTACTCTAAAACATTTCAAGAACGACAGCTATCCCGATAATCTGGCAATTTTTGTATATTTAGTGATTAACTAGTATCATATCCACCGTGATAATATTTAGAGTAAAATAAATGTATTAATAAACGCACTGCATACTGTGTTTGTCGCAAATCACAAAATGTTGTCTTAAATGTTTTCAGATTTTGGATAAACTATAAAAATACTCGAAAATTTTGAATTTCGCTGGCCTTCATCTTAAGAGGAACTACAAAAATAATTAACTGTCATAATTTTCCTGTCAGTGAACTGAGAACCATAGTATTGTATTCTCTTTGCTGAGAACGGCTCGTTTGATCGAGGTAGGGTGGCAACAAACAGGAAACTGATCTATCTCTGCTATTCCAGCTTTGGTATAAGCCAACTGTGGTGGCAAAGACGGATCGCAAGAAGCGGCCGCTGCCCACCAGGGCGGAGCAGGTGGCGACCCTGCAGGCCGGCCATCAGTACGACATCCTCATCATAGGAGGCGGCGCCACCGGCGCTGGGTGCGCGCTCGACGCTACCACTAGAGGTGACGCCGACATTCAGGGGCTTCGTTATACAAGTTCTGACAGCTCCAAATACCGATCAAGTCTTTCAAGAGCCTTTAGAACAGTGGTTCCCAAACTTATTTTGTATACTGCCCACTTTGAGAATAGATTATTTTTTAGCGTCCCCATTTTTTCACCTACTTAAAAACCACTATACCGTCAAATTAAATTAATTGATTATTGTGAGTTACACAACGCCCCCATTTTTTTCTGGGTCTCTTACCGTCCCCTTTAGGCCTGCAGCGCACAAGGGGGCGTTATCGCCCACTTTGGGAAAGGATGCTTTAGAACCTTTTCGACTCCACAAATAACAACTTTTCTCAACCCCCAGGTCTTCGCACGGCCCTAGTGGAAGCGGATGACTTCGCTAGCGGCACCTCAAGCCGGAGCACCAAGCTCATCCACGGCGGCGTCCGCTACCTGCAGAAGGCGATCATGCAGCTGGACTACGACCAATACAAGATGGTGAAGGAAGCTCTTCATGAGAGGGCCAATATGCTGGAGGTCGCGCCGCATTTGACGAGGCCGTTACCCATATTGTTGCCGGTTTACAAGTGAGTTTCTAAAAATAAAATGATTGACTCTCGTTTGGTCGCTTTTCCATTTGAGAGATGTCTTCCAAATTTCTTTCTTTTGATTAAACTCGTTGAGAGTTCCAAGACAATTTAGCTATTACCCGGGACCGTGAGTTTCTCAATGCTCCGCTGTACGTATCTACCGGGTGCTAGAACGATTTATCCTAGACCGGTGGTATAAAACGCCCATATGGTATGTAGAGATGTCACGAAGTGTTAGACAAGATAATGAACCATTGCATCACAATATCTTCAAAAATGTAAGACGTCCAAATAAGCCTAGATGGAAATGGTGGAACAAACTAGAACTGAGAACCGTCTTTAGAATCGGGCCTCTTATAATTAAAAGCTTTTAAATTCCTAGATGGTGGCAGGTCCCGTACTACTGGTTCGGTATCAAGATGTACGACCTCGTCGCGGGCGACCGCAACGTAAAGAGCTCCTACTATCTGTCCAAGAAGAACACACTCGAACTGTTCCCGATGTTGAAATCCGACAATTTGTGCGGCGGCATCGTGTATTACGACGGTGAGTGGTCTATTTACAATGAGGTATCAATTGAGAAATGTTAGTAGGTGGGTACGAAACTAATTTACTGACCGTGAGAAGCCAGAAATAGTTTGACTGAAGTCCTACGTCGCGTCCCGGGAAGAGACCAGAGCGCGGCATATTAGGAGCACCAGGGCATACCGCTTGGAGTCCTAGAGCCCTTCTGTATCTATATTCTGTCTAAGATCTTATCTTAAAAATGTACGATAGTTTGAATGGCACCTTAGTAAATTACTTACCTCCTAAGAAAAATATGTCTGATTGTTGGTTGGTAATGCTGACATTTAAAAGGCCAGGTGTAAGGAAGAAACCAAACAGATTTTTTTTGTGGTAGGTAAATACCCACAAGCCTACATCATCTTTAACATTTACTAAGGCGCCATACAAAATATCGTCATTATTGTATTTAACTCAACTCAACTCAAAATTGTTTTTATTCATGTAAGCCAACAAAGCATTTATGAATAGTCAGAATCTACCACCGGTTCGGAATGCTGCTTCCACTGAGAAGATCCGGCAAGAAACTCAATGGTTACTCTTTTCAATGAATTACAGATGGTGTACATTCTCAGGAACAGCATAAAATAATAATATGAGCAGGTAACACCACTATCACTAAATAACTTATAGTAAATAATAATAAAATCTCCCTGAGATTTAGGTATGTAGATAAAATGAGAAAGCTAGTTTAGTGTGGTGGTCACACCTACTCACATATTAATTATATAAGACTTTAAATATCATGCATTATGTGTGTGTTGTTCGCAGGCCAGCAGGACGACGCCCGCATGAACCTGGCGATAGCGCTGACGGCGGCGCGGCACGGCGCCACCATCGCCAACCACGTGAGCGTCACCAAGCTGCACAAGACCGCTGGCAAACTGAGCGGCGCGCGGCTGCGGGTTCGTAACCACTGCTGTTTAAGTCCTGGGCCGCAACTCTGTTAACCATTGGCATATCGCACGACTCGTCACACGTGAAAACTCACGTATCGCGTATCTGAATATGTCAGTTCTGACGTTTGACCATTCGACTCTCAATCGATTCGAATAGTGTTGCCTGCTCATATTCTGTTGCTGTTCCTGAGAATGTACACCATCTTTTGCTCATTAAAGGTAACCATTGAGTTTCTTGCCGGATTTTCTCAGTTGAAGCAGCATTCCAAACCGGTGGAAGATTCTAATTCTATTCTATTCATAAATGCTTTGTTGGCTTACATTAATAAAAACAGTTTTGGGTTTGAGTTTGAGCGAGATGCCAGCGGTTAATAGAATTTGATGCAACTGTCTGGGTTACTTAATTTGGAGGCTTGAGCTGAATAGCGGAAGCCACTCACCGCCCGCACGCCTCGCCTCACGGGCCTGTCGAATACCTAGTAGTGTCATTGTCCTTTCACAGCACTATCGCATTCCTTAGCTTCGCATTAAACTCGCGCTATCTGTACTGAGCTCACCTCAACTATCTGAGTCAGCGACCTCAGAAGACTGGGCAAGGGCCAAGGAGATTGGAGTAGCAAGTCATTCCCCCTTAAAATAGGCTACATTTTTCTTTTGTATGTCGCAAACAGCTGTCCTGCAGGGCTCGGTAGGCACGCGTTTTCATCGGTTTCCGACATAATGGGTAGTCTCAATTAAAATAACACTTTTAACGCAACTCAAACTTTATCATTTTAAAGTACATCGATTTAAATCCATTCGAAGCAGTCGAACAGACACGTCCGCTCGGCGCGAGCTCTCAACTTAGATTGCCCGCCCGCTCCAACGGCCGCATCCAAAGATAGCGCATTGTGACGTCATCCTTGCGTTCGACAGCTGTCGGGCGGTGTTGCCATCGTCAGATCGTAGATTCTCCGACACGGCCATCTCTGATGTCTCACACGTCCTCGTGTGCAGCATCCGCAAAGGTCGCACATCGACCCAGTACTTCGTTCGGCTATTCTGACCTCACATCTGAGCAAATCAGTGACTTGACACTTTCTCACTCTCTTACAAACCAAACAATTTATCATCATCCCGTTAGCTGTAACAAACAATATTAGCGGCGCCGCTACGACGGCTCATCTTGCTTTCGCTACAACGAGAGCAAGGGTACTCATGAAAGCATATCGTCGCACCAACGACTCATCTTATTTACGCCCCAACGCAAATAAGGGTAACCATGTTTGCACATGCCGCCGCTCCTACGGCTCATATCAACCACACGGAGATTGAAACAAGAGATTTCTGATGCACGCTACAACGCACACACACACCACACCGTGCCCAAGCGCCACCACGCTCATACGCGCCACAACGCTCATACGCGCCACAACGCTCATATGCGCCACAACGCTCATACGCGCCACCACGCTCATACGCGCCACCACGCTCATACGCGCCACCACGCTCATACGCGCCACCACGCTCATACGCGCCACCACGCCCACACTGCGCCACAACGCTCATATTGCGCCACAACGCCCACACGCGCCGCAACGCCCATATGCGCCGCAACGCTTCTACCAGGCTAGACGTCATCAGCATTGCCATCGTCAGATTCCAGATCCAGCTCGACATCCAACGGAACTTCGTGATTCGGAATCCCTCCCATTCCATCGCGCGGGCACCTGTATGTCCTCTCAGAATTCAAAGCTCTCAGGCAATACCGATCACTATCCAGAACCTCTACAATCTCGAACGGACCCCTGAACCCCGGATCGAGCCTCGATCGGTTCCTCTCCTCGTTTTCTATGAGAACACAATCGCCCACAATGAGTCGTGAATTATTTGAATCAAATCGCCTCCCGTCTCAGGCCGCACCCGCTTTGACACCATAGACCGCAAGCCTCACACAATTTACGGTCACTACAGACAGAATCTGCACTGTACTACAAACCGACACCACTGCTATCCCAGTGAAAGTCACCATGCTATTCGATCACCTTCCTCAGCAATCCTGCCATGCAGGCGGTTTTAGAAACGCACCCTGCCATGTACCGGTGAAAGTACCCCGCAAGTCCCAGCAGCTGACGAACCTCCCCGCACTGGCGGGTCCGGGGACTCAACCAGAGCATTCACCTCCCCGAGCTCGGCGATACCTGACCACATCCATCAGTCGCACCAAATACCTTGTTTCCAAAAGATAAAAATCCATCGGTGCTGTTATCGCTACTCAGGGTCACAGAAAAGCGAGGCGGAGAAGTAGACTCCGACTTGGGTTTCTTAGGACATTCCTATTTCTTAGACCAAACTTGCCGCATAGCACTTAATCCTGCGGTCGTTGGACTTAGGTGCTACTCATATCAAACCACAGATAGAACGAATCGTTTCAACGATGCATTCTGCGCCCGTCGACGGCAAGGACGTTGACAGCGCTTCGCTGACCTCCCTCTTCAATGTTGTTCCCAGCGGCGCGTTGTGTGTTGGCAGCACGTGATCTGCCCGGGTCGCCGTGGAGACCAGTCACGCACAAAGCGCCTGCGGTGTGTTTCGCACTGGAATAACAGGTTGTGCCGACCGCGTTGGTCATGGTGACCGCTCGCGTCAGCGCAGTTAGCGAACATGCCTTGCGCCGACTTGGCAATACCAGCGGAGGTGTCCGCGATGTTTCTCGTCAAAAGCATTGCCGTGGGCCTGACGAGGGCCACGCTTTAGCAATGATGAGTTCGAGCTGTACCAGCCGTACTAGCAACCTGGTAAAACTAGTCGCAGATTGCTCCTCTAACGCTGAAAGTCCAACCAAGATCGCCTCCATTGAGCTTCACAACGTATCTGGAGAAAGATCTTGTTGTCTATGAGCCCGCTGATCTTGGCTACCGTAGCGGTTCCGACGGCCTGTCCGGTCCGAAATTCTTCTAATCAAGTCACACACAACACAATCACATAGCAGACAACAGTTGGTATTGTCCACCCTCATATCGGAATAAAAATATCACGCGCACCTGCATTTACTCTCTTACACGCACTGTAATACGTACCACGTGTAATTCTCTTTAATAATCTCTTTATAGAATCCGTGGCACCAGATAAACATGGTTCGACTCACCAGATTCTGCTTCACGCTTACTTGTGACCATCATTGTCATCCAGATTCGCCATGTGTCGCTGACGACCACACCGTCGATCCCGAATCGCGCGACGCTCGCTCGTAGCGTATGAAGTGATATAGCTCGCATGCCGCCGCACACGCGCAACTCCAATGCCCGGCGTCTGCCACGGCACCATATACTGCGCAGCAGCTTGCGTAGTTTTATCATAACTGCCGCTGCCGACTGAGAACACTTTATAACGAAGAACATTAAACTGGCGTAGGGTACGTCGTTGTTGATTAGCTAGGTAATCTTGTCTGGCTTGGTTACTTCGAAGACGTTCCCGAGTCAATTGCTACATCGGTACTGTGACAATCACGTCGATTTCGGACACGTAAGCCATCTCGCAAAGTATGACGTCTATCGTTCAGATTGCGATCCGATCTGTCGTCACTGTAGTCGCGAGATGTTCGAGAAGTATCTTGAAGTTAATTACGCGAATTACTCCTAAAAAGATACCTCCATGGACTAGGCGTCCTCATAAGTTTCATTATCACAGTTTCAATCAACAATTTAACACACACTAAATAACAACAATGAAGTAAGCAGCAATCGTAAGCAAAACAACATTCAAATTCGAATGTTAACGGTCTACTTGTTGATAAGAAATTTACAGACTTAGCTCAATTTTAACGATACTGTGGGTATACGTTACTGTGGGCTTTTGAATCCTTTATCCCATCTTCTGATGTCGCAAACAGCTGTCCTGCAGGGCTCGGTAGGCACGCGTTTTCATCGGTTTCCGACATAATGGGTAGTCTCAATTAAAATAACACTTTTAACGCAACTCAAACTTTATCATTTTAAAGTACATCGATTTAAATCCATTCGAAGCAGTCGAACAGACACGTCCGCTCGGCGCGAGCTCTCAACTTAGATTGCCCGCCCGCTCCAACGGCCGCATCCAAAGATAGCGCATTGTGACGTCATCCTTGCGTTCGACAGCTGTCGGGCGGTGTTGCCATCGTCAGATCGTAGATTCTCCGACATGTATATAACCAAGTCGACAAACAATCATACGATGAATAAGAGAGTGGAAAGCCCAACCCTTCCCCTTCAATGCCTTTGGTATTGCAAGCAACTACAAGCTACGGTAACTACTTAATATCAGGGCCCGTACCACGCTAGCTACTCAAATAGTAATAGAAAGGCAAAAGCTAGCGATTACGTTTCAAACGCTTGGCCAATATTTGGTACCACGCTAGCGTCTCATTTGCGAGTGGCTTATGTCATCGAACGCTTTTTAGTTTTTTTTATTTGGATCTGCGTTGGTAACTACTTTTGGCTTTATGCCAATGTTCATAAAAAAATATCTGTGAGTGGGGGTAATTGGACGAATAGTAGTGAAACATATAAGTCTGGTAATATTAGGCCTAGACAAAGACCTTCATATAAAACTTGAAAATTATATTTACTCGACATTGGCTAAATGCGTAAAGCAAATCATCGCAAATAAACTTTACTTTAAAAAAAACGCAGTCAGTCGCAACGTCAAGGTCAAACGCTAAGAATCGCGAGTGTGGTACCAAATCAATGTCAGTATGCATCGTGAAGCTTGTGTCAGCAAAACGTCAAAAGCGGAGCGTTTGAAACGTAATCGCTAGCTTTTGCCTTTCTATTACGATTTTAGTAGCTAGCGTGGTTAGGGCCCAGGTAGGTCGAACGCATTTTTTCCGAGTTTATTATAATTAAACTAAAGTGTTATTAGGCTGAATGCCTGTTTCCCCAGGATGCAATAATAACTGTGTAGAAACAGTTCACATTTAGTTGGGCAGCGTTCTATCCCTACCCCTTCCTGTAGCCTGAAATGTTCATATCCAGGACGAGCTGACCGGCAAGGAATGGGACATCCAAGCGAAGAGCATCATCAACGCGACGGGCCCCTTCACGGACAGCATCAGGAAGATGGATGACCCCACCATCAAGGACATCTGCTGCCCCTCGTCTGGGGTACACATTGTGTTGCCAGGATATTACAGGTACCTACCCCTTTCTGTGCCCCAAGATTGCGTCACAATCAGTGTTGTCATTGATACATACAATCATTACCGTCATTACAATCATTAAGTAGGTAAGTACTGCATCATTACATATACACACAATATTTAACTATTTTTTTGCATTTAGCCAGTGTCAAGAAAATGCAACTGGTAATCTCAAAAGGCAACACACTGGAGCTATTATATTTATATTAATGTAACTATTAACTACTCTTTGTAATTATTAACTACTAGCTGTGCCCACGGACTTCGTCCGCGTAGTATTTAACGTAACAAAAAATTCGGGATTATCGGGATAAAAAGTATCCTATATGTTAATCCCGGTTATAAACTATCTGTGATCCCAAATTACATTCAAATCCGTTCAGTAGTTTTTGCGTGAAAGAGTAACAAACATACATACATACATACATCCACACTCACAAACTTTCACATTTATAATATTAGTAGGATATATGCAAATGGCGATTAAAAAAAAGACATATTACAAAATGTTAAATTGATAATTTGTAAGTGCCCCCGTAGGCCTAAACAAAATAAACACTCTGACTTTGACTTTGATAATATTTTTGGGCCTTGAACTTACCAATCAAATCAAAATTCGCCTTCTTTTCCGACGATTGCATTCTCATACAATATTAGACGTAATTCGTGACTTGTCTTATTGTTCTGTGGCTAACTGGTTGCAGTCCGGAGCACATGGGCCTGCTGGACCCGGCCACGTCGGACGGCCGCGTGATCTTCTTCCTGCCGTGGCTCAAGGGCACCATCGCCGGCACCACCGACCTGCCCTGCCAGGTCACGCATAGCCCGAAGCCCACGGAGGACGAGATCCTCTTCATCCTCACTGAAGTCAAGAACTATCTGAACCCGGATGTTGAAGGTACCTACTTTGGAGTTGACTAGGACACATTAAAGATCTGCCTGATGTTAAGGTGAAGGCGCCTGTCTAGCCCGCGAAATTCAAAATTTTCGAGTATTTTTATAGTTTATCCAAAATCTGAAAACATTTAAGAATACATTTTATTATTTGCGACAAACACAGTATGCAGTGCGTTTATTAATACATTTATTTTACACTAAATATTATCACGGTGGATATGATACTAGTTAATCACTAAATATACAAAAATTGCCAGATTATCTGGATAGCTGTCGTTCTTGAAATGTTTTAGAGTAAGTTGGATATATTAATAAATGCACTACACACGGTTTTTGTCGCGAATTACAAAATGTGCCTTTAATTAATGTCCGATTTTGAAAAATTTCTAAAAAGCTTCAAAAAAATTGAACTTCGCGGGCTAGGTGGGCGCTTTAGCCTTAAGCAGTTATTGTAGCTTAATGCTTGTAATACCAAAGGCATTGCTCGCACGTTGCCGCCCTGCCTCCGTATTCACAATTGACGGAAAATTTCCGATATCGGAAACGACTGCTTCCATTCTTTTTTTTTTCAAAGGAATTAGAATAAAGTTGGAAGCTTTTGTTTCCGACATGGAAAATTTCTGTTGTTTCCACATTTCACTAAACTAGCTTTCTAATTTAAATACCGAAATCTGAGTGAGATTTGATTACTATTTACTTATTTAGTGATAATGGTGTTGCCTGCTCACATTATGTTGCTGTTCCTGAGCATGTATACCATATTTTATTCATTGAAAAGAGTAACCATTGAGTTTTCTTGCCGGATATCCTCAGTGGAAGCAGCATTCCAAACCGGTGGTCAATTCTGACTATTCATAAATTATTTTTTGTCTTACATGAATAAAACTTTTTTGATATTGAGTTTTTAAATTCCCTAAATTGATTGGGCTTCCGGCTCTCCCACTCATAGTAGGTACTTTACGCCGATCTTCTGTGAGATTGGTGAACTACCCCAGTCAAGCCAACCCGTATATGAACCACTAGCTGTGCCCACGGACTTCGTCCGCGTAGTATTTAACGTAACAAAAATTTCGGGATTATCGGGATAAAAAGTATCCTATATGTTAATCCCGGTTATAAACTATATGTGTTCAAAATTTCATCCAAATCCGTTCAGTAGTTTTTGCGTGAAGGAGTAACAAACATACATACATACATACATACATACATCCACACTCACAAACTTTCACATTTATAATATTAGTAGGAAGTCCCCACCGTAACCGTCATACCAAGAAACTAACTAACACCACGAAGATTATAATATAAGTTACATAATCTTCTTGTCCCACACTCATGAGTGTGTTGTAATGTGAATTGCATTGAAGCATTTGAAGCTGAAGTAAATAGTTAATTAAAACTATCATTCAAGACAAAGTTAAATAAACATTTTGTTTAGGCTTACAGGGGCACATACAAATTGTATGTTTTAAATATTTTTCTTAAGATCGTCAGATGTCGCTTCATTTGTCTAGGTCTGTCACATCACTTCTGCCAGTGTCACACCATAAATCAGCCACAGATATATATTTACATAGATAACGCAAATGCATGTACTACGCGTGTACGAAACCCCGACCAAGCGTCAAGGTTGGTCGCCGCTAACTTACAGTCCGCACGACTACAGATATAAAACATATTATGAATATGAGCGAGAGAATCGTAGCGGGCGGAGGGGCATCGGTGTCTTTGAATCGGCTTGGATTTCCTGCTATCTGTGAAGTCACAGTAGGTGTTAAAAATTTGGCAAGCTTGGTTTCAATACAAATCGTGATACTTGCGTTATCCATGTAAATCTATATCTGTGCTGTGACGTCACAGAAGGTGTTAAAAATTCGGCACGCTTGGCTTCAATACAAATCGTGATACTTGCGTTATCTATGTAAATCTATATCCGTGAAATCAGCCTTTCCCAGCAATTGTATGGTCCCAAACTAAGCAACGCTTGTACTATGGGTACAATGAATTGATTGTGTCGTGCAGTGCGGCGCGGCGACGTGCTGTCGGCGTGGTCGGGCATCCGGCCGCTGGTGTCGGACCCCAACAAGCCGGACACGCAGTCCCTGGCGCGCAACCACATCGTGCACGTGTCCGGCGCCGGGCTCGTCACCATCGCCGGCGGCAAGTGGACCACCTACCGGTCCATGGCCGCTGAGACCATCGATGCTGCTATCGAAAGTGAGTCCACGGCACCAAGTCCGCTAAGTTCGCTGACGTTCAACGTTCTTTATTTCGTCTTTCTTTATTTGTAGAATTTTATTTTGTTAGTTTTTCTTTAAATTATAGTAGGTAGGTACTCTTGTTACACAATTTTAATGAGATGTAAATATTTTCTTTGTTCTAAAATTTATCATTTATACTTTGATTTATATAACAGAATTTTCTCTTCTCTTACAACTTCTGTATTACTTTTGTTTGCATAGATCAAAATGTAAATTTAACCCATCTATAAATTAAACTACACCCAAGTTACAGGCGTTTGCCTAGTTTGGCACTATATTCTACTAGTAGGATTAAGAACAATTGTGTTTGGCAATAAAGATTATTATTATTATTGTTTAAGCCAATTAAAAACCAATGAACATTAAAATATCTTCGTGAATTCTTCATCGTAAAGGCCAAAGGACTGCTTACAGATGACCGACGACATGTCAAACGCCAAGAATTTACGATGAAGATTTATCCACGTTTAAACGTTGTTTTAACGTATGTCTAAATAAATAATATAATTTATTTCAGGCGCCAATCTCAAGCCACTGTTTAAGGAATGCCAGACGGACGGTTTCTTAATAGAGGGCGCGCATGGCTGGACACCCACTATGTACATTAGATTAGTGCAAGATTTCGGATTAGAAATGGAGGTGAGTACAAACGTACACAAGCTGTTTGTAACTGCGCGTAACTTTCGACCTTTGCCGCAAAGTCATATGATTTCTTTTCAACTGAACAGCTGAGGTAGTAAGAGTTCGGTCGTAAGATATACGAAATTAATAATAATTTCAGGTAGCCCAACACTTAGCCAAGTCGTATGGTGACAGAGCGTTCGCAGTCGCAAAAATGGCCACGATGACCGGCAAGCGGTGGCCTATCATCGGCAAGAAGATCCATCCCGAGTTCCCGTACATTGACGCTGAGATTAGGTAAGAGGCGTAGTGTACCTATCAAGCCTGCTGTGTTATATGTAAATTGTAGTATCAATAGAACACTTCGTAAATACAGGCGGAAAGGGGCCTAGAAAGAGTTTTCCAACAAAGAATAAAGGTTATCAACTAGGTGCCAAATTTAATTCAAATCCGTTCAGCAGTTTTTTCGTGATTGAGTAACAACCATTTATAATGTGAGTAGTATGGCAAGGTTTGGTGAGGTCGGTGTGGTGTGCGCTGTGCAGGCAGTGGCGTATTTACCAGCAGGCTGAGTAGGCTGGAGCCTAGGGCGGCAGATTTTTGAGGCGGCAAATTTGGAGACCGAAAATTTATTTTTTTTGCTACCTCGTAGAAAGCAAGCGTAAGTAGCATACATTACCCCGCCTTTATTGATCGTGGCTATATGGTACATTGAGCACATGGTACATGGTCATCGTGGTACATTGAGCTTTGATTAGCTCAAAAATAAACGCAAAAAATATTTGGAAGGATTTTGAAATTTTTGGATTATTAAAATAATCTAGGACATGACAGTTGGAGAGGCAAGGGCGGCAAAAGCATTACAGCCTATACCTTAGCAATGCGTGAATCCGCCACTGTGTGCAGGTACGGCGTGCGCGAGTACGCGTGCACGGCGGTGGACATGGTGGCGCGGCGGCTGCGGCTGGCCTTCCTGAACGTGCAGGCCGCCGCCGAGGCGCTGCCCGCCGTCGCCGACATCATGGCCGAGGAGCTCAACTGGAGCGACGCCGAGAAGAAGGTAGGGCCTGCCCCCTGCCCCCTGCCCCGCCGCTGTTACCAACGACAGTGGTGTCCGAGGAATGCGCCGAATTTCGACACTCAAAAAGTCTTAGGAAAAAGCTAATTCGGCTTGGGAACCATGCGTATTAAATGAAAAGGAATAATGGGGGAAAATTAGGAAAGATAATTGTTTCCATGTTGCGTTTGTGTTTCCATATTAAAACTATACGATTTCTTCATGTGATGTACCTGAGAAGCTCAAACTAACTCCATCCATCAGTTGGAATTCGCTAACAGATATACCTAGGCCTCTCCCAGTAACATCCACGCCTCACAGTCGAAGTATAAAAATACTCAGAAGAAAAAAAAACCACCGGGTACTATCCAAAATCCGGATTATTAAAAGGTCACCCCATATTGTTCCGTCTCGTTGTGGTCATTTTATAACTTTTCTATACCAACATCTGTCGGTTTGGTAAGCTTATAACGTAATCTAATTCATATCAAATTTCTACAACCTAATTGTAAGCAAAATATTAGTACTAACATCTTCTTAAAATCCTAATACTCTTCAGCGTCAAATCAAGCTAGCGGGCGAGTTCCTCGCCAACGAGATGGGCCAGATGGTGAACCGCGCCAGTCGCGACAAGATCCCCATCAACCTGAGCAAGGAGGAGATCCAGACGTACATCAAGCGATTCCAGATCATCGACAAGGACAGGAAGGGATTCGTCTCTATTAACGACATCAGGAGGAGTTTGAAGGTACAATAAAATAATGAGTTTCACAGTTAGTGTTACAAGCTACATACATAAAGGAGTCTACAGACTCTGAGGCCGCTGATACAGCCGTTTTTAATGTAAAATGGATTAAGATGATGAGTAGCCAAAAGTGGTTACTGATTTCGTAACGCCGACAATGTTTTCCAACTTGTACGAGATGTGAAGCCGCCGACTAACCCGCCGATAACAAAATCGCCGGATATGTCGGCGGGTCGGCGACATTGACATGTAGACTCCTTAATATTGGACAGTTAGTCATCGGACTACACTTCTGGTGTTAGCGAAATTGTTACGACAACATTTAAATAAATTTGATTCATCATTTGTTTACTGTGAGGAAGGAAACATTGTAGGGAAAATAATTGAATGCTTGATAATTAGATGTTGTTGGGAACTATAGTCTATAATACCAATGTATAGTTAACTAGTTGCTGCCCGCGACTTCGTCCGTGTAGACTTAAGTAAAGGATTGATTGGACTTAAATAAAGTGTTAATCCAGATTATAAACTATCTGGGTTCCAAATTTCATCCAAATCCGTTCAGTAGTTTTTGCGTGAAAGAGTAACAAACATACATCCACACTCACAAACTTTCGCATTTATAATATTAGTAGGATTATTACTATTATGATTACTATTATGCCGATTTTAGAGTATGGGTCTGAAACCGACTGACACGGAGTTGAGCGCCATACTATCAGAGATTGACGTCACGTACCACGGCCAGATGGAAATACAGGATTACCTGCAGGTAGACACTTCGCGGGCACTTCGGGACTGCTTCAATGGGCTCGTTGTATTGTCTGCATCAGGATATTAGGGATCTTTTGTGGTTATTTAAAATTATGCATAAAAAATGTTAGAACAAATTCTTGAATTTTATGGATTACGTAAATGCTTCGACAGAAATGTCTATGGAATATTTTGTGCATAATTTTATACCACGCTTACAATATTGTGAGGAATTTTTGGTATTGTAAACATCAACTGTAGAAAAATATTTCTGACTTATAAACTAGCGATTTGTATCTTCTGACAATCAAATCCAACTTATAGCAAAACTTTGATTATATAATAAGACTACGCGTTTGCGGCGATTGATTGAACAAGTATGAATTATTATAAACCGCAACTACCCGCAACTGTGATTGACAGCTTAGTTGGAAAAAAGGTGTTCCCAATTTAAACAACTGTTCGGAACATCTGTTGACGTTTTATCAAAAAATCTTCTACAATATAGTGTCCATGTCGCGTCTATGTTCCGCTGTTGATGTCGGGGTTGGTGTCCACAGAACTACGGCGAGGACGTCACCGGGGAACAGTTGCACGACATACTGAGAGAGATCGACACTAACATGAACGGACAAGTCGAACTCGACGAGTATCTTCAGGTGTATATCGCAACTGTGCTCGTTTGTTTGTGGTTCATTAATTCATGAGAATTAAAAAAAGAAAACACCTCACCCGATGTCTTCTTCTTCTTTATTTAAAAATATGGCCAACCATGTTTCGTCGGTATTTTACCAGTGTCAAGTAACAAATCGAACTTACAATAACATTTTAAAACAATACAAAACAAAAACGTTACCGTCCACTTCGGAAAACCAAAATGGAGGCAAAATATCGCATGCAGTACGTGTCCATGGAGGGCCATTGACGTTATATGTCACTTCTCTTTTGTCAGTGTCACTAGAAGTACTAAATTATGACACGAAATAATGTACCTTTTTTGGTTTTCCAAAGTGGACGTCTTTCGTTGATCTTTTGTTTTATATCGTTATTCAATGTGTTTGTCAATGGTATTTGCTACTGGACACTGAATAAATAAGTACCTACTTACTTATGGGTACTTACACATGGGTGGGTTAAATTTTTACAGAAAGAAGTAGAAGAGAAGCTCAATAACATATCGTTGTTTGTGCATGCTCACCTCTTAATTTTGGGTTACCTAATAATAATACCAATCGCTAAGCTTATGCTTTTTAATTTATGGCTTTCAGTTGTTATTCGTAATGCTTCGTACGAGAGAAAAGCTAATAAGTTAATTATCTAACTAAACAAATCTAACAAAAAGAAAAAGCACCTAATAAAATAATATCATTTTACCTGACACCCGACAACAAGGGCCACATTATTGCTAAAGGAGAGGCAGCTGCACTAGTGTTTTATTTATTTGTGCTTTGGTCTCTTTACCGGGTGTCAGGTCAGATAGCCTGGTTGACCTTGTTACTTGCGCTTTGCATGTTTTGATTAACCAACACGACAGCTTCAGCAATATTAATAAAGGTGGGAGTGTGTGGCAAACTAGATCCCAAAAAAAGAATTTAAAAGCACTTCACTGACGGCAGAATACTAAAACGCTACTCAAATTTTTCAGTCCCACTGAGTTGGTTGAGACGCCGTTATTTGCATGGGTGTACCAACTCTGGTTCCAGGCCCCTTAGACCTGAACTGCCACCTTTGTTTTATTCAGAACTCTAATATTTTAGTCCTATTTACTTGTCCACTTAAAGCTAAATCCCAAATTGCCCCACGGGTAGGTACGCCCATGGTTATCAGTCATTGTTTGTGTAACGCATCCTAATTAATCAGCCACCTTGCGTCGCGTTCAAGTATTCGGCAGTTACATTATAACATGTTTCTTCTAAGTGTATCTTTTAAACGTCCCCCGCCCCTCTCACAGATGATGTCGGCCATCAAGTCCGGTCACGTGGCGTACTCGCGGTTCGCGCGCATGGCTGAGATGGAGGAGGAACATCACGAGAAGGAGAACCTGAAGAAGCAGATCACCGTCGAGAGGAGCGGCGGTGGACTGTAGACGCCACATTTTTTGACGGTAACAGCATAGAAAAATTATAAACTACCTACTAGAACGACACTACACCTCGTACTCACAAAACTTAGCAGACAGCTAGTTAAATAATTCGGTGTGGACATGGAAACGAACGTTAGTAATAGTAACTGTCTGTAGAAAATGCAAACACAGAAATTGCCAGCTACCTAATTCCGGGTTTTAGTAAACTTAATAAACTTATCCTGACCAAAAAGTGTTTCGAGTAAGCTATCGGCCTTCGAGCGGTCTGAAAACTCCGACAAAAGAGGCGCCACTAACTCATACGAGCGATCGTAAAATTGACAGTTTTTTTGAAAATAACGAAGGTAGGCATTGTTTGGTTATCTCATGACAAGTAGCCCCGTTAGTCCCCCCAACTAACCTGAAGAGTCTTAGGGGTGGTTATCACCGAGCAACGTTTATATTTGTTACAGATACATCGCAACAGAGTAGGCGCTAAGCAGACAGTAGTATTATTTTATAAATCAAGAAAACGTAATATATATCCTATTTCACATGTAATAAAACGTCCAATAAGTATATATGTTTATTGTTTAGTATAACATAATTTATTTGACGTAGGTACCTATCTAATGTTTTGATCGTTGTCGTTTATCACGAAAGTATTAGATACTTAGAACCCTGTTCTCTAATTTTAAGATTAATGGATTTGATGAAAATAATGTGATTGTTTTATTTGTAAGACGATTTATTTATTTGTAAATGATTCTGTTAGATTTATACGAGATACCTGCGACGTAGCGACATAGCAATCAACAATAACAGTACAATTTTACACAATATTTTTTTACAAACTAGTGGATTAAGATCACAGATAAAACAACATACAACGGCACCAAACATAATAGGCAACACTTAGGTATCTTATTGCTAAATAGTCTATTGATCGGAGCTGAGAACGCTTATTAACGACCGACACATAACTTATAACTTCATGACTAGGTACTTTCTTGTGTCGAGCCTTCATCAGTTATTCAGATAAATAAATAAAGAATCTCCGAATCTGTAAGATCGTGCAAGATGTACGCTCGTTTATCGTCAGAGTATAACTAGGTAGAAATAAAATATTATAAATCTACAATTTACAATGTATTTGCAATTCTTGATCACGTGTTTATTATGCAATAAATTTATTTAAAATTATGTTATAGTTTTATTAGAATACCCCTGTTTAATCTGATCCACCTTGGATTTGTATAGGTACCTACTGTTACAACTCTACTGTAATAGTACATTGTTACAAAAGGGGTGAATGTAACTTATTTTGGCCCGAGACGTGTACGCTCAGGCGCCAATAGATCGAGGGACAAAATAAGTCTTTCACCCGAGGTAAACACTGTGCTTTTCATTACGAATACAGGGAAAGTAAAAATAAAAACAGGAATTGGCTAAAGAAATAATACAAGGAAGTATGAACAATACTCTACAACTCGAAATAAAAAAGATCGGATTGCCGCCTATTTTGTATTTTTTTCGTTGGCCGGGTAACTTCATTATTTAGCCATTATTTTTCATCTTTAAATATTTTGCCCAAATCTATGTTATTTTAAAGAAATTGTTGAAACTAAATTATAATTTTGTCATTTATAAATATATATTCTTTAATTAATACTTAACGTTATGTTAATTCAATTTAACATCGCGCTGTAATTGAGTGACTGTAGAAAAAGTTGGAACATGGTTCCATAGAAATGTGAAAATGGAACTAGTTTTTTTTTAATAATTTGACAGCTGTCAGTTGAAAGCGATTCTCCCTAGGGCGGACAAGTATTACTTTCAACCCACTCCTCAGACAACTTCAGACCTACTTTCCGAGTATGACTAATGAAAAGTGTTTTAGCACATGTCGTTAGGTTCATGTTATTTATTGTGCATAGCACGTCAGTAAATGGTATAGATGATGAGCCCACTACAGCAAAAATGCAGATGTACGTAAGTATTTTCTACTAGTTGGAAAATGATTTAAATGCTCACCAGTTAGAAAACAGTTAGCCATCAAATTATTTTGTAAGGTAGCTACCTATATCATTAGCCTATGCATACTAAGGAACCCTGCAAAATATTGTGCATTAAGTATTAAAATAAGACTTCATACACCTAGGCTAGGTACTTACTAGGTCTGTGTCGTGTACGTGAAATTAAACTATTTGTAGTGTATGGAAAATTTTTGGTTCCTTGGGTGGTGGATAGGGGGCTCTGTACAATTTTCCTTACAAAGTTTGTAGTACAAGGCTAAAGCGCCCATCTAGCCCGCGAAGTTAAATTTTTTTGTTTTTTTTTAGAAATTTTTCTAAATCTGACAATAATAAAAGGCACATTTTGTAATTCGCGACAAATACCGTGTGCAGTGCATTTATTAATTATCCAACTTACTCTAAAACATTTCAAGAACGACAGCTATCCAGATAATCTGGCAATTTTTGTATATTTAGTGATTTACTAGTATCGTATCCACCGTGATAATATTTAGAGTAAAATAAATGTATTATTAAACGCACTGCATACTGTGTTTGTCGCAAATCACAAAATGTTGTCTTAAATGTTTCAGATTTTGGATAAACTATAAAATACTCAAAAATTTTGAATTTCGCGGTCTAGACAGGCGCCTTCACCTTAACAAACTACGTAAAATCCGTCTCACGAAAGAAGTCCCGCAGACGCGGCGCCACAGTCATGCGACGAAATGTTGTTAACCTCCATTGTTTTCGACTCCCCAAAAACTCAATGTTTTATCACTGTTGGATGAATCCAATTTTATTATTACAGTAATTTATTGAAATTGATATAAATTACAACGGAAAAATATAATAGATTGACGTCGTAGTGAAAATTAGTTTCACTTATTGCCGTGGGTCTTCTTTCGTGAGACAGACTATACTTACCAAGTTAAAAAGAGTGTTAATAGTGAAGAATGAGTGAACGATAATAAATAAATCTACTAGTCAAATAAATATCCGTTTCTAATTTTGAAATTCGAAGGCGGAAGACATAACATTTGTTTCTTCTATTTAAATCATACCTACTTACTTGTAATTTGAATTATAACAGAGGGAAGAGGGATACTTATGGCAAATTATCCAACTGCATAATATGGTAAGGGCCGGAAAATATATTATATCATTCGGAGTATCGGAGTTTGGAGAGAAACAAACAATTTATTTATTTAAAGATAAAATTAAGCTTTTTCCGCTTAGGTAATTAAAACTTAGGACCACGAAACTTTGTTTATAATAATATGTGAAGTTGTCAGGTGGAAATTAGTTGGCGGGAAAAGTTATAGAGCCCCGGGCGCGTTGTAGGGCGGCGGTTACGCCCCCGCGGGCCTCTGTCGCGGGCGGTCGGTGGGTGGGCACGTCTCTTCCGCGTTTCTATGAATTTTTAAAAACCTAACCAGGCGTAGGATTACTAGGGGGATATTTTCGAATCTATAGTAAGCTAAAATTTACTTTAAGGATAATTTGTTTGCATTCTTTTGAGGTCATTGTGCATTTAATTTTTTGATATAGGTTTCGGATTTGATCACCTTACTTTCTCGATAAGTGTCAGATTAGTATAGCACTTCTCCCAGTTTGCATGGTGATGATCTGCGGATTTCTTGAAAGGTGACTAATACAATTAACACAATGTCCATTGTCATCTGTCTCCTTCGCGTTAGTTTTAGCTATTTGGAATGTTTCACCTCCTCTTCGGCGATAACAGTCGTATCATATTATGAACGTGTGGCTTTTTAATTATTACTACAAGATCGTTCTGAATAATCCTACACGTTGTGTTATGTTTGTTTGGGCTATACCAAAATTATTAAATTGCGTATTATCCTACTTAATTATCTGTATACCAGTGACAAATTAGGACAATAGGTACGATATTTCATATTTTTTTGTATGCAGATAATAGGTACCTACGAAGCTGATAAAAATGCGCATTAACAATATTATAAACATAAGGTAGATTTGACGAGTGCTTGGCGCAGTGGTTAGGGCGTGGGCCGCTCGGCTTATTGCACATGGTGGTTGCAGGTTCGATTCCCCCTGGGTCAAATTTCGGAAATTGCTTATTCTGGATTGGTCAAAATCTGGGTGTCCCTGGGATCGCCCCCAGTCCATAGTACGGTACCCATAGTACAAGCGTTGCTTACTTTGGGACCATACAGTTGGTGTGACAGTCTGGCGATATTAATTTATTAAATTGAGTGTCTTGATTAATTAGGTACTGGTAATATTTTACAAAGGGATCCCTATTATTAGTTAATTACACAAACTACTTCGTTATTCCATGTTTGTCTCAGATATCTAAATACATTTTTATCATTCAATAACATACTGTGATTAATAGCTGCGTACATTGAACTAGCTTTGAGTGGGTGGAGTGTTCGTTCGTTACCCACTACCTTTTTTGCGAGTCACGCGCTACCAACGGTTATTGTTTTATTTTAAGCGTTTTACTCAGTCATGATTTTGTTGATGTGTTAATTAATCTTGGATGCACCATGACTCGTATAAGAGCTAGGGCGTGTCTGGGCGCGGGGGCGGGTGGCGCGGGCGGTCCGGCCCGCCCACCGTTACTTCCGCTTCCGTATGCTCACAAACCTTTGGTTTCTCAAATTGTACTAATGTCACTAGTTTAGTGACGACATAGACCTATTTATTACAAACTATTGTCTTGGAAGTGCCTTCAAACTCCTCCTTTCCTGCCGTTCAAAAGAGCATCGTAAATTTATGATCCGGCGATCTGCGCGTAATCTGCAAAACATTGGTAGTAACTTGAACTAAATCATATTGCATACCCACTTGGAGTTTTATTGATCCTCTTAGCGAAGGGAGCATGGAACTGGAGGATGTAGCTACCTTCCAAATTATGCAGATTCCGAGCCTATTTCCGGCTTCCTACTATTGCACATATTCGTGAAAATTCTTACCTACATGTTTATACTCATTATAGTTCAGTGAAATTTATCAAACGGATACATCAATATTTGTGAATAATGAAGCTCTTAACACGCATCCGTGAGTTTACTTACCACTGGCGAAAAATTCTCATCAATCCATAGCTTTAGTGCTATTTTCCCATAGTTTGTCAAAACGTATGTACGCAACAACATGGTGCAGCTGAAAGTGTTGGCACTCGCACAGGTTTACTTAGCTACGAGCAATCATTGAAATAAAACTATTTTTACGGATTATATCGCGTTTATTTTTACTTTTAATGTTCCCGACGTTTCGGCTGCTAAGAAATCAATATACGAGCAATCATGTTCTATATATATTTGAATGACCAGTAGGCGCAGCTTGGTGTTTAGAAACAGAAACTTTGGACCTTCGAACTCCAAGAAATATTATGGGAATTTTATGTAAATACCTAACCCTGATCACTTTAGTCCGCCAGTTCCACAAGGATTTTTATGAAACATTGGCTCTTGTTTGGGTATTGTTATTGGAATCGCAACCTAATTGTGTTGAGTGATAGTTGAGTATGATATACCATAGATCTTCTTATGCATGATGAACACAACAAAAGCGATTTGCTTGGTATTTTGATGTAACTTATTGAGATTGAATTTGAATTGAAATTGAGATAAAATCCTCTACAAGAGTATTTAACGAAACTTTTTAGTAGTATATTTTTTGTTAAAAGTACCTACATAATATACATTTAGGTTTGATCCCGCCCTTAGTTACAGGGCTTAGTCGGAGGTTTTTCCATGAATGAATGATGATAACATAACTTGTATACTACCTTGGTTTGAGAAATATCCACTATCAATTTAAAAAGGGACATTAAGACTAACTCAAGGTGAACTGGTTTCTTAAGCTAGGTAATAATTTATGTAGGAGCATCATAAGTAAGGTAAATGCCTACTAAATTCCAGGAGTAGGTAATTAGCAATCAATAGATGACAAAGGAAAGATATACACACACATTAATGTATAATAATATGGTAGTGTACAATAAAGGGTACGTATTTTATCTTATCAATTCATGTATGGAGACACCGAGAATGGCCGAACGGTAATAATTCCCATTGTAATTTTTTCACCAAAATGTATAATTGAAGAAATTGAGAAAAAATGTGTTTTATTTCACTTGTCATGATTTAGACAGGCCTTTTTTACCCCTTCGGTTTCCATCCATTGGGTATTATTTGGGGGTAAAATTTCAGGGCTGGACATAGGTTTTTCTCAATTTTTTCACATTATAATTCTCTACTAATCCACCAGCATTCTGAAATTTATTATTGTACGATACTCATAATTACAGTAAAGCAATAAATATGGCAAATTCTATCACTTATCATTTAAGTGAGAAGTTAATTAAGTCCATGCAATCATTTAAAACCTTAGCATGTGGGATTGGCACCGGAGAGGAAACGATTAATTTTGATTACAGTCTTGAAGATAAAGTAACGTGGGTAGGTTACTATGCGAAAACTTGTTTTGAGCACAACAATATGAAAATGTGCATTAGGCCAACTAAGCTAATAATGCCGCGATTATTTCCAGCTTAACTCCTTTAGCACATAGAACCTATAGTAAAGTGATGAGTAGGTGCTAGAGGCACATGTTAAACAGGATTCGAAAATTCTATCTTAAGCTAGATTCTGAACGAATACCTTTTTAATAGTGTTTTAAATATACGAAACTAACTTCGACAGTGAAATAGTAAAACAGAATAATTCGCTGAAAACAATGAATGCTGATGATTTCATCAATGTTGTTCATCGACTAATTAAATAGATATACGCAAACAGCGTCACGTTACTCGGCTACCGCATGCCGCGCGACGCGACGAGCTACACCACCCATAATAGATTTTAATTGATGTTAAAACGACTTATATTTGAAAATGAGTTAAACCTGTTCAAAACTCTATTGCCTTTATTTAAGGTATAATATTAAGAATCACTGAAGCACAAAATTACGTTCTTCGAAATACGCGTTCAAGGTCTTGACATCATACCAATTCAAACTTTAATGTGCATGGAACTAGAACGAATGTTACTTGGCATATGTACGAAATAATTAAACCGGGGACACACGCTCTCTCGGGGCGGCTGCTCATTCGTGCATAATGGACTCGGGGCAAAGCGACGCGGCTGACGCTTGACAAAACGTGGTCAGACTTTCACTCTCATTCAAAACCAGTATAAACTTTTAAATAATGGGGCAGATTTAGGTAACAAGATTTTTTTAGAATGACAATTAGCTGTACTACTTATTTATACAGGGTCAAATTTGGTTGTGTATTGAATGCTAATCAATCATTAAAGACGTAGAACGCTGTAATATGATATTTTTATTTAACAATCCAATTAAATACCTAATGACTGATAGAAAATAAAAGGTTTCCGATACTGATGTCTGCCTTTGTAATTTAATATTCTTCCTGTTTCTTATACCTCTTTATTTTACGTACTTAGTTGAGTGTATTTTATCAAAGTTATTTAATATACTGTCAAATAATTGATGAGGTAAATAATATAAAACACTAATGTTACTGAAAATACCCGTAAGTCAGCACGACAGACATGGTAAGTATGTAAGTACGTCAACTATCACGAGGAATCAAATTCAAGTAACAATCATACAATGGACGAACTCGATACAATACTGATAAGAATTTCTGAGACACCAAGTGTGTTGTAATCAGACATTATTGTACGGAGTCATGTGAACAAAGAATCATAAGTGCAACAGCTTCGCTTATCGTTTGTTTACAGGCCACATCTTGTTAGATGAGGCTGGCGCGCCGACCCAGCTCCAGCTCGCTCGACATGTGTGCATTTTTTGCCCGCCCAAGGAGGCCGCGGGCGCGAGGTTATACACCCATTATTACGTCCTTCCTACTTTCAATTATTATTATCGGGTGGCGGCGCCGCACCCGCGACGGGGAGGAGGAGAGAGGCGCAGCTGCTGCCTACCAATAATCAAGACCTGTCTCGGTAAGACAGAGACGGAGATATCACGATTCAACTTGAAATATCTGTTTTTGAAAGTTTTGCCGAAAGGAAATAAAATAGCATTAATACGAAAGATACTTCATCATCTACATGATCCCTGTAATAACTTATAAATCTTCTAAATTCACAAACACTTGATAAAAGTGTACACATACGAAATAAATCCGAACGCGATAGGAGGCGGATCTCCGAAAGTTGCCGAGCGTATTCGTGGCGTCTCGCCAGTTCGCTCGCCGCAGTTTGGCGGCCGGTCGTGAGGATGGTGCTGTCTGTACGTGAACAAAGGGAAATAATTGTTTGCCAGTGTAAAGTAGATAATGTCGTCTGAGCCCACTATAGTAAAGGTGGAATACTTAAACGAGGACAAAACCAGCAAGGTAAAGAATGCAAAGTGAAAGGATGCAGTGTTATTGTGTAACAGATCGGACGCCAGCGGGCAGCGGTCTCGTGTCGGTCGGCGCAGGGGGAGGGCGGGGCGAGTGCGGCCCCGGCCGTGTGGGGCCCGCCAGGCCACACGCGGGAGGTTGTGACCGTGTTGCGAGCAACTCCCTTGCCGAAATAGCATCAGTGTCCTCCTCTGGTTACACTTCCCTCCCATTTCCAGGATTCATTAGATACAATTAAACATCACATCGTTATCATTATTCTAAATAAATCTAGCTCATTACAGGCTAACAGCAACACAATAAACTGTTTCTAATGGCAGCCATTTAGCTCCAAAAGAAAAGTAAAGTTGGTTCATGCAAATAAAGCGTTTTTTATATTAATTTATAAAAGAAATCATTGTTATACATACATGGAATTAGCATGTTCAGTGTCTTGAGGTGATGGCCTATTTAGCAGCTGCATAAAAATCAGTCACGCGATTTGAGGTGGGTGGATCAAAGGGCGGCGGCGGCCTTGCGTGCGACGACTCCCGGCACTTGTTAGGAAAAGGCGTGTCGACTCACAACTATTATGATATAAACTTAGCGAACCGTTGCGACGTCAAAGTTTTCCCAAACAGTACCTAGAAGTTTGAAATTCTCGTGTTGGCAACCCAAGTGAAATTTCTGCTATAGAACCGGAAGTTGAAATTTTGTCAAAACAAAAACACGACGTCATTCAAAGGGAAAGAGTGAATATATTTACAAAAAAATAAAATTGGTTGATTGAGTTGACATGTAACTGAAACAACAACTGTCAAAACAAAAACAAAAAGTTTCGTTTGAAGTCGTTTGTTTACTATTATTTTGTGCACATATTTTAAATCACAGAGCTCTTTAATGGTTTCGGCGTACGAGGTGAGCAGACTAATTATTATTACTATATTACATTGCACATTGATAATGTCACATTATTGAGGCTTAAAGAATTCAGGATCAAAATGGTTCGGTGATTGTCCTTTGATCGCGATAAATGCCCCAAGCATACCAGGTTCCCCTTTTTATTTTCGCGTAGTGATATTATTAGTCTTCTGCACTTGATATTGCGTTTTGTGAAATTCATATTGGCTTATTATTGCATAACTTACACAATAGAAAGTTTAACACAGACCGACCACCCTTGTGGTTATAATCTCTGATTGAACCTCACAAACAGGCAGAGACAAAGCTATAAGATAAAATGATAGGTATGTATGGTTACTGTCTCTTTCTATCTTATAGCCTCATCTTACTTTGATGGGAGGTTGATCCAACTGTGTAGAATATCTTCAGGTAATTCTTTGCTTACACCAAGCGAGAACTGTGAAGTAAAAACCACACAAAATAAAACTTTCTAGTTAATTTCTTTTATTTAAAAATATTTTCTTAATTGTGAGTTGATATGGCTATATATTTTTATACAAACATCAACGAATTGTATGCTTAGATCCCACTATACTATACAGGAAAAAACAAAAATAATATTAGCCTCCGCTCGTCGGGTATTATTTTAAAAACTAGTTTTTGAGTCATGCAGCTGCCTTTGTCATTGAATAATGTTTTTATGCAAATTATTCTGTACAGAAATGCAATATGCAAAACACCTTCATGCTTAATTGCTTGCAAATTCAGTAAGTTTATAACAAATATCACCAGACTAACACACCAACTGTAGGGTTCCAAACTAAGCAACGCTTGTACTACCTTGGGGGCGATCCCAGTCACGCCTCGATCAGGGCAAGTTTAAAAAGTTATTGTGTGTTGTCTAAGTCCTTCTCTGTCTACGTGTGGTATCCACAAATCAATGTCAAAAGGATGTCTAAAGCATCCGTTTTGTGTGATTGAGGGTGGCGAGTTGAGACTGTAAAAATATGTTGATATAGCCGTTGTGTAGGGGATTTGGTTGCTGGGATTTTAATTCCAACACAGAGTTTTACAGGTCACATCAACCATCCGAGATGGAAGAAAAGTCCATTAGTAAACCAATGTTGCTAAAAATATACTAAAATAATAATGTGGGGTTGCCATCAGGGGAGAATGGTACCTGCAACCAGTACAGTCAGCCCAGTAGCCTATGCTCATACCACTATGCTAAGTGGTTATTATTATCTTTATAAACAAATTAGCTCCTCCTCATTTTTCCCAACACCCAGACATTAACCGTTGTAGTAAAATAATTTGGGAGAAGACCTTACCACTCACCCTCGGCTTGTCAACCTCCAGTATTATAAACCAAATATTCTGGTTGATAAAGAAGAGACCAACAAGACTACCCAAGACCTTACTCATGAAAAGTTTCCACAGAAAATTGCGTAGTATTAGGGTACCTGATACTCATGACAGACGACTCTTGACTACACGGAGGAGAATAATTATGTACATACACACACACTGGAATTGTATACCAGGTGAAACAGAAAGGGTATAATATTTTTTTGCAACTTTACTTTGTAAATCTAAAACTATCGGCTTTGTGGGACAGTTGAAGTACTAAAGGTTTTGTAGACTTATGAAATCTGTCAACAGCTGTATCCCTGTAACACCTTTTGTTTTTCAAGTTTCCTCCATAACTGATAGTTTTAGAATTACAAAGTTACGTTTTGAAAAAAAAAGTATACCATTGATGTTTCAACCTGTATATAGAAGATGTAGAGATGTTAATTAAAGTGTCACGTTCTCAGGAGGGCAGCGGCACGCAGTCGCCGCTAGCGCTTCTGGCGGCGACGTGCAGCCGGCTCGGCGCCGCCACCATGGGCCCCGACCAGCAGGAGAACAAGGACCAGCAACAACAACACTTTAGTAAGTATACTTACCTACCCCAGTTGTAACTTTCTGTAGGGCTTATACTATTTAATGGACCTAAAGGCTAGCAACAAGCAGCTGTGGTTTATCAGTTTTCGGATTTGGTTACTGTGTGAATGTGCAGGGAATAGGTATTTTTATGGGGTTTATACAGGTTAGCAGAAGCTTAAAAATTCAACTGATTGGGATATGTTATTTTATATTTAAGACATTTAATGCATCTAATATTAAGAGTAAGCAAATTGCCTGTTACAGGTCCTCAACAACAACAACAAGCACAACAACAACAACAAGCTCAACAACAGCAACAGGCGCAACAACAAGCGCAAGCGCAGGCGCAGGCGCAGGCACAGCATCAACAGGCGCAACAGCAGCAGGCGCAACAACAAGCGCAACAGCAGCAAGCACAATTAATACAGCAACAAGTACAGGGTGATGCCGCGACGATCGCGGCGATACAGCAACAGTACATGCAGCAACAGCAGCAACAGCCGCAATTAAGGGTTATTAGTTCAGCAGTGGTGCAACAATTAAGAGCTCAGGGGTTATCGGTAAGTGTTCCTTATTCCAAGAGTAATAGAACACAATGTTCGTACAAGTGAAGCAGTAACATGTTACAGCAACAGTAGTTGCAATAACAATACAACATTACTTATGTTTTATCGTCGTTTTAAAGCTAATATTGTGTGACAATTGTTTCCAGGGCAATGAGTTATCAGCGGCCATTGTAAATGCAGCAAATACAGTGCCCAATGGAATTCAAGTGCAACAACCACAGGTAAATAAACACATTCATATTGGCAAGACATCAATCTCATTGAGACATTCAATGTTAAAAATATAGGGAGTTTAATGACCTTTTGATTTTATAAAGTTGTGTTCACCAATTATCCCGTCATTCAATGGATTTGTGTAGGAAAAGATGGACTGCAGTGTATCCACATTTTACTCACAATATGAGGTGGCATTCTGCCATAGTCCACCATGCTAGCACAATATAGATTCGCGGACATCAAACGTCCCTTAAAAATACATTAAAATGGACTCCTAATAAACCGTCTTCAGATAATACTCTGTTTGTTTCAGGTGATATCCATGCAGCAACTCCAATCGCTGCTGGGAGGCGGCGTGGTGTCGGGAGAGGGCGCCACTTACCAGAACACGCCGCAGCAGTTGCTGCAAATACACCCACAGTTATTGCAGGTTTGTTAAAACTAAGCGCTTGGCGAGAGAGCGGGAACTGTGACGTATGGTCTAAGAAATATCCTACTATCCTACTAATATTATAAATGTGAAAGTTTGTGAGTGTGGATGTATGTATGTATGTATGTTTGTTACTCCTTCACGCAAAACTACTGAACGGATTTGGATGAAATTTGGAACACAGATAGTTTATAACCGCATTAACATATAGGATACTTTTTATCCCGATAATCCCGAAATTTTTGTTACGTTAAATACTACGCGAACGAAGTCAGGGGGCACAGCTAGTTTATTATAAGTGATAGATAATATTCACATTAAGATATTGCAAATAGGTTGTCTAGTTAATTTGCGCCCAAATAATATTACTGTAGTAGCCTTGTAGAAAATGTTCCAAGCCGGTAATCAGCCTCCTCCAATATCATGGTACCCTGGTACTTCTGTTATAATTATTATTGCCTGATTGGCGTCATCATTGGTCACCATTGTCGATCCTGGCTTACAGGAGTAATAGTGGTGGAAGGTGTGATGGGATTAGTCCAATAAAAATATTACCTGATAAATCTCGCTAGTTTGGCATGTGACTTCGAAATCGTTGGAAATATTTTAAACTAAGACTACAATAAGATTCAGATTATTTTAGGATCATTGTATAATATATATTGAAATTTAAAATCATGGTGTTGAGCAGTCGTTCTCAAAGTGGCTCGGGTCGATTTCGACTCTTAGCAACGATAATCGATATATCGTGACATTCGTACTGTCGAATCCTACTCTGAATTACATCTTTTTTGCCGTCATATATCGTTTGAACGGACAGTATTGTTCGTTCAGTAATCGATACGACGGCAAAAATATGGAATTTAGAGTAGGATTCGACAGTACGAATGTCACGATATATCGATTATCGTTGCTACGGTGAAAAACAAAATTGGCGGGGCATGACATGGATGGCGATCTATTAGCAAAGACTCGCGTCAAAGTACCATCGGTGATATAATATGTGCGTTGCGGTGCACCTCCGGAGCCTATGTCTCCGTAGAGAGTAACCGAATACCCTCTCGGGAGACATATGCTTGACGTTGGTGTGGTGTGGTGCGTGGCGCAGCAGCAGGCGGGCGGCGTGTACGGCGGCTGCCTGGTGGGCGGCGTGGGCGGCGTGTCGCCCATGCAGGCCGTCACCGTCGACGGGCAGGACGCGCTCTTCATACCCGCGCAGCACGCACAGGTTACACCAACAACACTCATACTACACACATACGATATAAGCCCTAAAATGTATACTCAGATACTGAAAGTTATAATATGCAGGGTGTAAGGAGCATCGTAAGGAAAACTGATACTATGGATTCAACTCATGATTCTGGACCCCCTGGAGTTGCAATTTGCATGAATTATGCTCAAATCTTTCAGCATCGTTCAATTGATTTTCATGAAATCATAGCACAAGTCTATCTTAACGTGATTTTGCATAAACCAATCAATTATTAAATCAATTAGTTACTATTTAAGACATAAAACTGCAATGTAAATATATCCTTACTTCCTTACTAATTAAAATTATATATAAACATTTAGAGTTCGCTTTCGTCTGCACAGCTAAGTTCTAAGTGCCCATCATTGTACTTGCAGAATTTCTCGGGCATGGGACAAGTGAGCCTTGTGAACGGCCAACTGGTGAGGACGCCTGTTCTGCCCGCCGGGTTCCTGCAAAATGTGATGCATCTGCCTGCCGGTGAGTAAATTCTATAAGTAGTATTATGACAACCTTGACTCTATTGTATATGCTAGATTCTTTAGACAGAAAATATTTTTTTAATCTAGGAACTACCTGTCTTATAAGAGGTAGTATAAAACAATACCGCTGAGGTATCGATCAGTATTTTTCATCACAGGAAAGTATTGGTACCTGATGTATTTGGAATCAAATTAAAAGTATTGAGTCTAGAATGAGAAGGCAGCATAATGTTTGTTGTCTTGTTCTTTCTAAAGAAATAGCATATACTAACAGGCTGAATAGCTTTCACACGTTAGGTTATTTTGTCACACAATATATAGGCTTTGATACTAAAATACCACAGTCTTAGCTTCGAGATTGCTCTGGGATTAATTTTCCATTCAACAGCTTTTGCTTTACGGACTAAAACATACACACAAATATGTCATCATAATATATTGATGCATACTCAGTATTTAGTGTATGTTGTAGTAAACATGGTGAATTTGAGGGACTTCTTAACACGCTGCCATACTTAGAGAACCAGAAATAGACTAGGAATGCATGAGTATCAATTAATTGATGTTTTTTTTTTCTATTAGACAGTAAATATACTCTTACGCCTCGTTTTAACTGGCATAATAATCTTGTATTGTGTCACTGAAAACTGGGCGTTATATGGCCTTTCATATCTATTATTTGAATTTATCAACAATCTTTCGATAATAGCAGACTGTAGCAGACTGTCTCACCATTCAGACTTACTATAGATTAATTTAGATTATTAGCAAACTCAAAGTGACTACGATAGTTTCAAGTTTAAAGTGGGTAATAAAACCAATCTCAACTCTAGAAAGTTGAGTACGTTTTTGAGATGTGATTTGTACTAGAATGACATTTTAAAGTTCGGTCTCACATGAGAGATTTTTTTATTAAGATCACTCCTATTTACAAATCGCAATAGACAAGTCGGAGATACACGTAACGATATACTATACTTAGTAGCGTAATTTCTTGCACGATTTTTAATTTAAATGTGTAGATCAATATGTTTGGTACAAATCGGTCCGATATATCGTCACGTGTGTAGATAGCATTAATCATCGTGAAATAATATGCATGAAAGGCATTATAATTATCACACTCATTACAGTCCATCGCATGTCTTACTTTCGCTTTTAACTCGTACTACTCTCATACTAATCTGTGTTTTTCCGCTTCCCCCCCACCCCGTCCCGCTAACAGAGCAACAGGCGACGGTCACAATCCCCGGCACTAACATCTCGATCCCTCTGAGCGCTCTCACCGGCAACCAACCCATGATAACCATCCCCGGCTCCAACATAACCATCCCCGGTTCCAACATAACCATCCCTGGCTCCAACATCACCATCCCCGCGGGGATCCAGATACCCACCAGCCAGGCGATCACGATCCCCTGTAGCTCGGGCGGCGGCGCCGTGCACAGTGTTGGCCCCGCGGGGGGCGCGGGGGGCGCGGGGGGGCCGCTCGCGCAGGGGGGGGGACGCCAAGAGCGGGGGGAACGGGAAGGAGACCAAGCCACCCACCAGCCCGCAGGGACAAGGTTGGTCACAGGGTTACTACTACATGTTTGGAGATCATTTTCGTTTACAGTGAATTAATTCTTCACGACTCGTACTGAAAAAGATATGGAGGCGTCAATGTGCAAAAAAAAAAGTTGTAAATTTTACTCTTGTTACAAAGTGGTCTCCATACAATTTGATCCCAATGTTTCACATCCCAAGCTTCAATCATTACCTTGCAATTTACATTTTTACTTTGCTTGGTGTTTTTATTTTCTCGTGCACAATCATTGTCATCTTCATCGTTATTTCACAACTAGTACTTAGACCACGTAAACTGGCTTACTTTATTAAGTACACACCTAACTTTAGATGGCACTTAAGCATAGGGCACAAAACCTTTTAGGAGGCTGATAGTAGTTTGTATAATATTATGTCCCTTTAATAGCGTTAGGGCCAACACACAGGCACTCTTTAAATTTTATTTTGTGTAACAAATTGCACCATAATTGCGGCTAAAGTGAGATATTATTAATTTCAAGTGAATGGTACTAATGGACTACAGTCTAATAGTTGCCAGTTTTATTTTAACATCGCCAGGTATACGGCAATCATGTTAAAACTTAACCTTGGTGATCAAGCTAAGCGAAGCACTATGTCGAAAACGGCAACTTCTATCCTTCTTTGGAAAATGAATTAGAAGAATGATGTAAGCTGTCGTTTCCGTCATTGGTATATGTCGATTGAGAATACCTCCCCTGAAGAGGAGTGGGACAGAGGGAGGGGAAGGGAGAGGAATGGACTTTCGGATCTCTCACTCATCGTACGAATTGGAGCTATACTTGTTTTTTGTATAAAAAAGATTACTAGCAATGTTAGTTTTACACATTGCTAGTATCCCGGTAGCATTAGCTGGAGAGCTAAGCTAATGCTTGTGTCAGGAGTGGGCTTCCGTCAATAGTTTAATGGCCAGGGTGGGGATCTAACTCGGAACCTCTCAGCTACGAGGGCGGCCGCTCTAACCACTAGGCTATTGACGGCTTTACCACATTTAATTCAATATGAAGGACACGGCCGAATAATTATTAATTCAAGTTTATTTAAGCTCATGAACCAAACAAAAAATCAGTTCTTAGGGTAACGTCACACAAAGTGAAAATAACTATACCGTTCAACGTTCATAGAGAATGCATCGACATCGGATACGTTCGTATTATACAGGTTGAAACAAAAAGGGTATACTATTTTTTTTAAAACTTTGTAATTCCAAAACTATCAGCTTTGGAGGAAACTTGAAAAACAAATGGTGTTATAGGAATACAGCTGTTGACAGTTTTAGAATTCCAAAGTAAAGTTGCAAAAAAAATTGTGTAACCTTTTTGTTTCACCTAGTAGTTAGTTCCTGTTCTCACAGCCTTAAATTTAAACTTTGCGCCGATCTTCTGCGAGAGGGTGGCCCGTACGTGAGCTGTAGTCGATTGGCCACAGCCACAGATATAGATTTACATAGATAACGCAAGTATCATTATTTGTATTGAAACCAAGCGTGCCAAATTTTAACACCTACTGTGACGTCATTAGTGAAGGGAAATCCAAACCGATTCAAAGACACCGATGCCGCCGATACCCCTCCGCCCGCTACGATTCTCTCGAGTGATTATCTCGCTCATACTCATATTTTTTATATCTGTAGTCGCGCGGACTGTAAGTGAGCGGCGACCGACCATGACGCTTGGTCGGGGTTTCGTCCACGCGAAGTACATGCATTTGCGTTGTCTATGTAAATATATATCTGTGGCCACAGCCCACAGCTGGGCTGGAACTGCGCTATATAAGGCGTGTGTGCAGGCGGCGGCGTGGCGGTGCGCGGCGGCGTGGGCGGCATGGGCATGGTGCCGGTGCAGGTGCCCGTCAGCGTCGCCAACGGACACACCGTGTACCAGACCGTGCACCTGCCCATCCACGCGCCGCAGCATCTGCAGATCATCCCGCAGCTGCAGCAGGTCACTACACACTACCCTCCATTTCACATACCAAGTCATATTTATGATCATATATTATATATGGCGCTGTAGTCGCCTGTAGGCTGTATTAGTTGCACTGTGTAAAATTTAGTTCCGTATTTCGCCGCGGGACTGCCCGACTGACACGACATGGGAGATTTAAAATCAGTAAACAAAGATAAACCCGCTGTTTTCTTGCCGGGTCTTCTGAATTAAAGTCGAGATTTGATCCGGTTGATTTTTTATTTTTTTATTTATTGATTTGATTTGAATTGACTGTTCTATTCGCTGTGACGCAATTTGTCGAGTGTTTTCCATTATAATTTTAATTAATCATGTAAATAACTGAGACTTTTTGATTTAAGAAAGTCGACACACAAGCGTACGACAGCCGGATATTAAGTAGTTGCATGCATTGCTAGCATGTTGTTAGCCTGAAGGGGAGTGTGACCGAGGGAGGGGAGGCGAGGGGAGTTGGCAGCCGTAGTAACCTTGTAAGATAATCCGGTCTGTCCGTCCGGCCATCCGTCCATCTGTCCAAGCTTGTCTCGGTACTACAACTTCTTCAGTTTTTAATATGAATTATGATTGTTGTCTTGTAGATGCAACAACCTCAAGTAGCGAACGTGCTGACGCCGTCGGGACAGATCCAGCAGATACAGATAGCATCTCTTGCGAATGTGCAGGTAGGTACAACATTACCAACAGAACCACAGATATAGATTTACATAGATAACGTACAAGTATCACGATTTGTATTGAAAACAAGGGTGCCGAATTTTCAACACCTACTGTGACGTAATTAGTGACGGGATATCCAAACCGATTCAAATATACGAATGCCGCCGATGCCCCTCCGCCCGCTACTATTCTCTCGAGTGATTATCTCGCTCATACTCATATTTTTTATATCTATAGTCGCGCGGACTGTAAGTTAGTGGCGACCAACCTTGACGCTTGGTCGGGGTTTCGTACACGCGAAGTACATGCATTTGCGTTATCTATGTAAATCTATATCTGTGAACAGAACCAAACAATATCAAAAATGTATTTGCTAAAAGTAATCATTGGGAGAGTGGAGTCGCGCTCTGTTTCTGTTCCACGCGGGCTGACTTATCGCGGTGACATCACATGCCAGCGCTGTACGGTTTTTTTTTTCTGATTGGAATGTTGAAACGTCCTTATTTTTGACAGTTGCAAAGTTATTTGAAAATTATTTATGTAATTATGTGACAAACATATTTCTTTTTCTTTGTTAGTGGCGTTTCTAGCTATTTGACACAATTCTGCTAGTGTTCGTGATGCTAGTGTCATACATGAAATCACCTATTACGGATGTCAAAGTCAAAGTCAGCTTACAAAATTTCGTTCAAAAATTTTGCACAGGATAAAAAGTTTCGTTTAAAAAATTTGCACAAGGACCTCAACGCAATAAGTATGTGAGCTTAGGTATACGTGGACATAAATTGGTATCCAAAGTACGGCTGGCCATAGATGTAGATAATAGTGAGTATGGTGCTGTAAATAAGCTGGGTTCGGTTCGGTAGCAGGGCGGCGGCTCGCAGGCGGCCGCCAGCGGAGCGACCACGCCCGCCACCATCACGCTGCAGGTGAGGACTGTCGGTTACAGAACGGTATGATTCTATAAGGGCATTTTAAAAAAAAATAAACTTCTTTCAACTCCTCCTATTCATTATTTCGATTAAATTCGTGCAGGTTCCAAGCCAATTTGGTTTTTCTCTGGGACTCGTCGAGGGTCAAAACTTGGCGTCATCATCTTCGCGTTCCGATCCGGTTGTAGATATAAGAAAATAGTAAACAAAAAACATACACACGAATTTATAACCTTCTCCTTTTCGAAATCAGTTGAAAAAAGACCATTTGTTTTGCGTAAACAATTAAACGCTTTGACTTTGACTATCATTGGACACCATTGTCGATCCTGGCTTACAGGAGTCATAGTGGTAGGGGCATATGGCAGGCATAGTCTCTTTAAAAACACAATATATTTTCTATTTTAAAATAATTTAAAAGGAACCCGAAACACCGAAAGTCGTCTGATAATCACAAAATGAACCAGAATGTAAAGTAGAGATAAGTTTCTTGAGAGAGCTATTCGTTTCTTGAGGACTTTTATAGATCGAGGCTTCAGAGATCACAATGGTAGAAGCGTAATTTTTTTTTTTACCTTATATTGCCGTTTAATGACTTTCGACTGATTAAATAATTTACGCCCTTACGGATTTATACCGTCTTATCTTAGATTACATTATTTTTAATTCACCTTGCATGCTCCCGTTTGGTTTATGGTTTCTTTTGTTTGCTTTTATTTAACATATTTTTCGTATTATTATTAATTAATTCGATGGTCCCAATTAAGAAAGTCGCATCTACAAAATGACCACTTTTCAGCAGAGCAGTTTGAAGTTTCTTTTTGCGCCCAAAAGGAAAATACAAATCGCAGTAACCTGAAACTTGGAATATATCATAAACATATGTATATTTATGTTATGTAATAGTTAAAATTACATAAACACTTGTATTTAAGGAGAAAATGTACATACAACATTTTATCACGGAAGAAAATACTGACAGACTGTCGGTTGTGACACTTTCGACATTTTTAATTGGGTTTTCATTGATGAACTTGGTTGGAAGTGGAATATGCGACATTTTTAAATGTTAAATCGTGAATTAAAAATGTCGAATATGGGTCGGGAGGTCCGGTGAATGTAAGAAAAAGTATTAATAAAACGAACAATATTAGGTAGTTACGTATAATTTAGAGCTTGACTTGGCTAAATTACTATAAAAACAAATAAAATAAGTATTATTGGACAGTATCACATTAAAACAAGACACATTCCTTTAAAATTGTATAGAACTATTATGTTTAAAGTGTAAAAACTAGAAAAGTAAAATGGCACTTGAATTTTTGAAGTGTTAAACACCGTACTTAAGCAAGCTTAGAATCTATCATAATATAGAAACTATTTTAATCAGCCTTGCAGTTTCATATTGGACGAGTACTTAATAGCTACTTAAATAAAAGAAAATCACGTTTCAAAACTTACAAAATAAAGTAATATCTAATCTCACTACACAAACGTAGGAACTATTTTTTAAACAGCCTTGCAGTTTCATTTTGGTAAAGTACTTAAGAGCTACTTAAGAAGCAAAATCACTTATTAAAACTAACCTAATTACGAGTAATAAAGTAAAATCAAATCTATCTACATAAACATTAGTTAAAATTCAACAGTATCAAAAAAGCTAAAAAATATAAATAAAAACTTAGAAAAAATCATCTCTAAAACGTTAACAGCTTAATTTTAGTCGATATCGCTATCATCATCATCACCGACTTGTCTTGTTTTGGGGGGTGCATGCGGTAAGTCTTTATAGAAGGAATGATATTTTCTTGGGATTGCTAGAGACTTACACATGGAGTTCAAATCTTTATACTTTTCGTACGGAATGGAGACGCATTCATTGTCATAGGCTGGTTGAAGTTCAAAATGCCTTGGGCGCTGGTTATTTCTTTTCCCTGTCCTTAGAACAACTAAAGTCTTAGGTTCTTCACCAAGATCATATTTATATTCTATACGATCATAGACATTTGCATTAACTTTGACTTCCCGAATTTGATTCCATCTCATCACCTGATTGGTTAAATCTTTTGTCCAGTTTTTATTATCCAGTAGTCCTTTAAAATTGAAAAAATCATCCTTATTCATTTCTTTCACCACATACGGTTCTCCTTCAGTCTTTGACCAACGCACTAAAACATTCCATTCATCCGGTACATAAATTATTTTACCTTCGCTTGCTCTCTCGATCATTGCGTGGACACTATCACCTTCATTTTGTGTGTGTCCTTTTTCCATAAATCTGTGAATAATGCTAACTCCGTATTCTTTGGCAGCAAGAAGATATAAAGCAAAAACGATGCGATTTCTATTCTGTCCTGCGCAGTTGTCCGACCAAAACCTGAATTTGTCAACCCCTTTTTCAGCATTCTCTTTTATAAAAGCATACAAGCAGCTAGATACTTCATTCGCTCCCTTTTTTGCAATAACCTCATTCCACATATAGCAAGTTGCAGCTTTTTTATTAATATCGTAAATGGTGAAATTGAAAGCATTTAATTTCCTCTTGTAATAGAAAGTACTTACCTCTCCGTGTGGTGTTTGAAGAACTTTTTGGAAATCAAACGTTGCAATAACAAGTTTTTCATCCTTACTCCCATCAACTTTGTCAGAATTTTTCAGAGCACGAGCTTTTTTCTTGTGTTCCTGATGTTCCAAGAATCGTTGCTTTTCTTCTTCGTTCGGGAACTCATTATTATCAAACACATGACAAATATCACAGCGATCTTTTTTCGGTAGATGAAAAGCAATATTGAAATTTGCATTTACGATGTCACGATACTGGCGTTTATTCGCCATGTTTGTATATTTACCCGGATACCATCCACACCATTCTGTATATAAACGGAACATCTGCGCAGTACTAATTATATTATTTAAATATAACTTTTTTGTGTCTTTTCGCGTGTAATGTGATTCAACACGATCGATCGAGTTTACGTGGTCTTTTACGCTCTGCACCATCATATCATCGATAACCCTAGGCTTGTGTTCGTATTTGCCCCGCTTGTCTTCAGCAACAGCGATTTCTCCGTCATACTTTTTCCATGCCGTAGTTACGATTCTTTCACCAGAAGATATTGTACTTAAAAACATCTTTCTACAAACCCTTTTAGGTTCTTTCTGTGAGTTTGGTAGGTAATAGACAAACGTGTTTTCCCGCTTGTGTTTGATTTGTTCTGTAGTTTTACGTCCTTTAGGCACTTTTTTAGAATATTTTATCACAAATTCCCAGTGCTTTTTACGATCGCCTAGTCCCCAAAACTTTGTAAAAATCTTCTCTCTTTGGTTTGCATCAATATTTTCTGTACACTTGTAGCGGCAAGTTATTCCGCAAGTTTCACCCAATGACTTTTCTGCTATTTGTTTTCCTTTGTAGTTTTCATAAGCTTTTCCTTCGTTCTTCAATTTCTTCCTTTGTACAACAGCCCAATTATTTTTGTGCTTTAGTCTTTTCTTTCCAATATCAGTTTTGTATGTTTTTTTTCTAGAAACCGTGTGTGTAGAAGGTGTTAAAACAGTAGAAACATCTGTAATTGTTGATGGTGTTGGAAGATTGTCATAGACGTCATCAATGCTCATCATACAGTTTTCAACACATATCGGGCAAAAGCGAGATTCACAGTTTTCGCTATGAGGTGGAACTGGAGATGGGACTGGTGTTACATCGGTGGACCTAGTAGCTGGTACTATTTCGTGTTCAACAGTCGTGATTGAAGCATTTCGGTCTTCTCAAAAAATTCTGCCTTTTCCGAGGTCGATAGTGAATAATCCATGGTTACAGTAATTTCGATATTTCTAGGGGTTTTCGGTGTATTGACAGTCGCTTCAACCTCAGCAGTAGTGATAAGACATTCACCAAAAGGTGTTGGAGATGAATGAGGGTCACTAATTAAAACGTCGCCAATCAAATCTTGTAGCTGAACTAATTCATTTTCAAAATGGGCCGGTATTGGAGAAGAAAAACGATCTGAAAATAAATAAAAATTATTTTGATACCTTAAAAGGCCAAACACAATGATCATTCCTAAAACATTGAAACGAAATCGATCAATAGAGATACATCCGTCAAAAAAACACACCCAGTAGTCATTTCAAAAAGTCGGTAGTGTCACTTGGGACCAACCATTTAATATAAGTTCCGTTTAAAAATGTCATACGTGTTACAACCGACAAATCAACAGATTTAACAAACATTTAATAATGTCGAATGTGACACTTCTGACAAACAGACCTACTTAATTTACATCTAAGAAAGTAGGAAGCGGTACTTCCGACAATCTTGAAATGCTCGTGTTCAGTTAAAAATGTCGGATCTACCACTACCTCAATTTTTGAAGGGAACTGGCTTTATTGATTTAAAAAACAACGATGATTGCTCAAAATCATTATAATATTATAACCTATGACTGCTTTGCATAAGAATTGTACATTAATTGTATAATAAAATTAATACTACTTACCAGGTTCCGCGTATAAAACACGTTTTTCATGATTCCCGGGTATTTCTTTTCGTTTCTTTTGTTCAACATTCGTTTCTTGTTTTCTTATAATATTATCCAAAATGCGCTTAGAACGATAATGTGACATTGCTGAATTTTAAATAAATTTAAGAGGCACCAACAAACACAAAGCAACTCAAATCAACAAGGTGCGTACGCTTCGCCCGCCAATAAAGTGTGAAGTGGCAGAATCGCCGTTCCCCTCGCCCCTCTACTACACGTGCGGTACGAGCGAGAGGGCACGATATGCCACATCGCGCAATCTTGTACGGACGCGCGATCACTGTCGACAATATTAACACTGAAAAATGTGTTAAAATAAAGAATTTTAATGAAATTTAATATGCACATTGTAGAACTCATCCTTGCGAATACATTTATGTAAAAAAGTGAAAATCGACAAAATGAAACTATCGACTTTCTTAATTGGGACCATCGAATTTATCACCCTGCTAATTATTTTCTTATTCAATAAACAATGGTATTATTTCATATATTAGCTTTAAGGTTGGTTTTGCTAGTTGCTCGGACTGTCATATCTAATGGACCTGGGAAGAGATAAATTGTTCGCACTCTATATCTTTGTCGTTAATTATAATATTTAAAATTCCCATTCTGGCCATTAAACTATTGACACGAGTCAACTCCTAGCACTACTAACATTTGCACGCCCGTTTTCTCAAACATTACTATGAGGTCTCACAGTTCGCACGGTCGCATAGCCCATTGATAAATGTCAAATTATCTATAGAGTTGGTATCTTACTTAGACAGGTATTGTTTGTGAATACGGCCATTAGTTAGCTTGACTGAGTTGGTCTAGATGATGGGTCTACTATTGTAACATGATAGCCGCAAAAAATCACCTAAAAAACTGAGATATGAGACGTATGTATCCACATTTAATTACATACCTATTAAAAGTGGAATATTGATATGTATCACGCTGCTTGGATACGGATAAAGGCGGTATCGAACCCCATGCAAGCGGAGCCGCAGCAGCCGCCGCTGCTGGCGGGCGCGCCCGCCGGCCCGCACGTGACCGTGCTGCCCGCCGCTACCAATGTACGCCCCGCGAACCTTGTACAGGTATTGCGTTCGGCAATCTTCGCCACCACACGAATATTCCCGAAGCGTAATTGATGTTGTCCCGTGTTACACTGAATTGGAGGGCCATTTCACGATCAGTTTCACCTTTAGTTAAATTAATAAAAATATTTTGTTTTATTCATGTGAGCCAAAAGCCATTTCGGGCCTTATCCTGCTGGCTTCCGTGCGGTTTCGGGCGGGTTTTCAGATCGACCAGTTGCGTGCGAGTGCGCAGTGATACCCTCTTGTCTCACTCGCACTCGTAGCGCCCCGCTCACAAACCGTGAGTGGGATTCGGCCATAATCAAAAGTCATAATCTAGCGCTGGTTCGGGATGCCATTTCTACTCAAAAGATCCAGAGAGAAAATCAATTCAGAAATTCACAGAAATAGCAACGCAATATGAAAGCACTAGTTATGTATATTGATTTGCGTGTTTATCTTTATTGGGAACAACTAGATACAATACCAAGGATTGTACTAGTGTTTAAACTCCGTTATTCGGAAATGAATACGTAAAGTTAGGATATCATTGTTCGGACTTCTGGTTCGCGCTGCAATACTGCCCCATAAGAGAAAGTAGGATAGAGGAGTCTGAACTAATGATTTACGCCTAGTGCGTAGCGGGTTCCGTCAGGCTAAACTGTGTCTTATTTATATGTGCGACAAATGTGTTTGGAGCTTTGGTTATATACCTGGGTAATGGAAAATTGTGTTTGTGTGTGGTAAATAACATTGCATGCTATATTTTCGTGCACCGTGGAGTATGTCTAAATATAAAAAATATTAGTTTAATGACACAACCCTACATTGCAGAATAATCCTCTATTATTATATATAAATGCATATTGTAAAAAGTTATAAAATTACTAACCTTTAAATATTACGTCTAACAATATCATGATTTATGTCCTAGGATGATTTAAACACTTGCTCAACCGTCTTTCGCAGGGAGGTTACTATTGTTATACTATTCTAGCATGAATCGCTGCCCGTTCTCGGTTCGTGGCAAGCGGGGTATAATTACCTGAGAAAGGCAAGATCGCGCGTCTAGTGGTTAAATCGTCCCAGATTTTGTCACACTTAGCTGTGTATTAGAGGCTAGTGTCTGAGGTGTGTGTGTGTATGTGTGTCAGATGCCAACGCTGGGCGTGGGCGGGCTGGGCGGCGCGGTGCAGCTGGTCCCGGCGCTGGGCCTGCCCGGCGTGCAGCTGGCGCAGCTGCAGCAGCAGCAGCAGCAGGCCGCGCAACCGCTAATAGGTCAATATTATACCATCAGTAATCTTGCATGTACTGTTGCAGACCAAAACCAACTCTAGTGCAAGGGGTGGTAGGTTGGTTTCAGTTTGCAGAAGTTGGATACATTCTGCAAAACTACGTCCAGTTTTAGAAAAACATGTGAAATCCGCTAACCCACACTGGGCTAGCGTGGAGTATTATGGTCCTTACGTTGTTGAGAATCCCGTACTAGAATTGGGACATTAAAGAGCTAGTTATATTTTTTTAAACGTCCTATTACTGATCACTGTTCTATATAAACATTGGTCTCCACTCAAATCAGATTAGCCTGAAACCAACCTCAATGCGTATTACGAAAACGCAAGGGAATACCGCAATAAAAATATCCACGGACCGATCAATCACTAGACCCCGCACTCGGCATAATTTTACATTGTGATTGGTCCATTCTAAATCTCACAAACGAGATTTCTCTGCGGGCAGGCCAGCAGATCCAGCAGGATCCCAACGAGCCCGGCAAGTGGCAGGTGGTGACGGTGAGCTCGGCGGGCGGCGGGGCGGGGGCGGGCGCGGGGGCCGGGGCGGGCGCGGGCGCGGGCGCGGGGGCGGGGGCGGGCGGCGCGTCCACGCCCACGCCCGAGTGCGAGGCCAAGCTGCGCGCCGCCAGCCCCAACAAGCGGCTCATGAAGCGGGTGGCCTGCACCTGCCCTAACTGCGACCAGGGAGAGAAGTGAGTAGCTATGCCACCACCAATAAAAACCTACACGATATCGTAATAATTATCGCGTTCAAGTGTTCATTTTATAAATTCCTGCTTCATTCTCTGTCGAAACCGTATTATTAATTAAATACAAGTGAAGGCGAAACGTTAAGATATCATTTCCTTTTTATAAAGAAACTGCTCATTTATGCATTGCTCGGGAATAATGTCAAAGTCTATGTAGATCGACAAGAAACTCCATGGTTACTCAAGTAGTTAGTATTTATTTGGCAGTAGTGTGTAGTTATTCGGCACGGTAGTACCAAATTGAGGCAGCTTTAGCGAAGCCATGGTTAAGGAGTAGCGAGTGAACTGGTTCGCCTGTCTGCCGCAGCCGGCTGCTGGACCGCAAGAAGCAGCACGTGTGCCACATCGCGGGCTGCAACAAAGTGTACGGCAAGACGTCGCACTTGCGCGCGCACCTGCGCTGGCACTCCGGGGAGAGGCCCTTCTTATGCAACTGGCTGTTCTGTGGCAAGAGGTGAGAGTTGCATCCTCGCTCCGCCCACAACTCTACCCTGACTCGCCACCTTAACCTATCCTCTTAGTCGCCGCCTAGCCCGATCTTCGGACTGTCCACCTAATCCTATCCTCTGATATAGACTTGCCTCCTAATCCTATCCTCTGATATGGACTTGCCACCTAAACCTATCCTCCATTATAAAATAACCACCTAATTCTATCCCCTGATATAGGCATGCCACCTAATTATATTCTCTAATTACACATGCTACCTAAAACTATTATTTGATATCGACATTCCACCTAATCCTATCCTCTGATAGATTTGCCACTTAAACTTATGCCCTGATTTAGACATGCCACCTAAACCTCCATTATTGTTTTATCACCTAATTTTATCCTTTGATATAGGCATGCCATTACCTAAGCCTATCCCCTGATATAGACATTCCTCCTAATCCTATCCTTTGATTGCAACCTAAAAACTTTTAGTTTACAAGTTCGTTTTTTGTTGTACCATAGTGGCCGGTATGTAGTTTGAGTGTTCTGTGTAAATGTAGATAGCGCTTACAGCATCGATTTGTGAGGTTCTGATTCAACATGTTCGAGGTGTCGTGCTATGGGTATTGAAACAAGATTCAAAATCATTTGCGCTGATTCTAAATCATCGCCGAGCTTCCTCAAGTAGCGTGCCAGCCACTATGGGTCAGGATCAACGGCACGAGTCGTACCAGGGCGACTTGCGCGCACTCGCTGACATACCAATAATGAGAAGTAACATATCGCGTACCACCTCTTCCACCAAACAGACCAATCAGTTGTGCGCAAGTGGGGCCTCTGTCGTGACTCGTGCCGATATCCTTTTATTATGTGTAACTTGAATAGCATTTATGAGCTGTCGTAATGTATTATATTCTTCGACTAGCTGAGCCCGCGACTTCGTCCGCGTGGTATTTAACTTAACCGCTCCCGCTCCCGCGTTCTGAGCCCGCGCGACGTTTTTTTATTTTTTCTAAAATACTGCCTAAGTTACTGCTTATATCATCAGCTATCTGCCAGTGAAAGTCCCGTCAAAATCGATCCAGCCGTTTCGGAGATTACCCGGAACAAACATACATACAGACAGACAGACAGACAGACAAAAAAAAAATAATCGCATTTTTGCTATAGGTGTCGTATGTACTTTCATATGCATTTTGTGAAAAGGTGTTATTTTGATATTACAAACAGACACTCCAATTTTATTTATTTGTACAGACATACGTCCGGGTGTAAACAACGGGACACGAATTATCACGCTCCGGAATGGTTAGGGTCATTCGGCACTTATGATATAACGAAATTTTATATAACGAAGTATTCCTGACGGGTTTGTGTATTTCTTTATGAAAACCCGCGGAGCCCTCTATCGGGTACCCGTGGATTTAATAATTTGTCATTTAAAATATTTTACATTGACTCTAGTGACTAGAGATTCCTAGCGAATGTATATTATGCTCATAGTCGAACAGCTTTGTAAGTGTATATTGATCGTATTTGCTGCGTTCAGAACGTATCGAGCAGCCGCGCCCGAACGATTAATCATCACGTTAACCGTTCACTTGGCTGTGTCCGCCTCGACCAATAAGATTGCTACATATCCTGTTAACGTGAGTAAACCCAAGTGAAGCTGGGGAAATGAAGCTATCTTCTTGGTCGAAGCGGGTCACCTTACGTGGTCAGACGATAAACTGACCGGTTGGGTGCGGTTGCTCACTTATCTGGAGACGCTCATTAAGCTACCCAGATACCATGAGCAGGCTCATTAATATTCGGTTTCTGAACAACTCTATTCGCTTTTTATCTGTTCGCTAGTGTCTAAAGTTTTAACATTAACGAGCAGACAAACTGCCGATAAAATTTCTACAGCAACCGGTCTTCAATAATGTATTTTTCGATGTACGCAAGGCTACATATCAAGCTATATATTACCATTATAAACTGTTCTCGCATTGCATAGGATTTTCGTACAATTAGAGGTCAGCTTATACTGGTTACATATAGTTTGATATCTAAGGGTGTGCCCGCACGGGTGTTACAAGATGTGACTGTGTGCGGTGTGTTAGGTTCACGCGGTCGGACGAGCTGCAGCGGCATCGGCGCACGCACACGGGCGAAAAGCGCTTCGAGTGCCCCGAGTGCCGAAAGCGCTTCATGCGCTCCGATCACCTCGCCAAGCACGTGCGCATACACACCAAGAACCGGATCACGGTCAGTACAGTAGTGATGGAACATTTCATAGGTAGCATGTGAAAAATCATACTACGTATATAGATTTTCATAAGTAGCATATGCTACCGACATAGGTAGAAACTGTCAAAAATGATTGTAATGAAATCGCAAAGCGTTCGGTACTGTCACGGTTTTTATGATAAATCATCGGCCAGTGAGTTCATATTAAGATAAATAACGTGCCATAGTGAAAATTCACTTTGAAAAAAATCATGGACTATGAAAAATCACAGGTGAAATAACAGGGAAAGAAAAATGTAATATCACATTATGAAAATTTATGTAAAGTAGCAATCATTTCCATGCCTACAGTACGGCATACCGCAGCATCCCCCCACACACACTCGCACACTCCCCCTTATTCATAAACGACGATTAGCGGTTGTGCAGTTACACCATGCTTCGTTCGGGGCGCTCGCTGCGCGGCCACTCTATCCGTGCTAAGCGTCAGCAGCGTTACACGATGACGTCAGTAGCGCACGATATATGAGTACAGGGTTAAACAGAAAGGGTACTCCTTTTCAAAACTTAACTTTGTAATTTTAAAAATATCTGCTTTGGAGTAAACTTGAAAAATAAAAGGTGATATAGGGATACAGCTGTTAACAGATTTCATAAGTCTACAAAACCTTTAGTACTTCAACTATCCCACATAGCCGATAAGTTTTAGATTTACAAAGTTAAGTTTTGAAAATGAAAGTATACCCTTTCTGTTTCAACCTGAATATAGGTAGGTATACAGCGTGGTAGCTGCGGCTACGCTTCTTTCGGGCGTCCCTAGATGGCACTGTTTTTCTTCTTCTTTGGAATAGTAAATTAATGATGACAATAAGATGATTCGGTGTTTGTTCATCCGCTATACCACGTTTATTAATAAGGTGGTTTTTGTTTATATAGCCTTATATGTCCCCCTGCTGGGCAAAGGCCTCCTTTCTTGGTCTTGTTGAGGCCACGTTTTACACTCAAACGTGTTCAAATCGTGGCACCATCTTCGACGCAATGTTTCCGATGTCGGAAACGATAAGCTTCCATCCTTCTTTAACAAATGAATTAGAAGAAAGGTGGGTGCTGGATGAATTTGCCCGGTGTAATGCCAATGGGGTTGCCCGCTATTACATGACCTAAAATATCGACGAAATGTGAACCGTCGTGTACCTCTGTGTTGCCGAAGTCGACAAAAAACCACATTTACATTTCAAAAAGCTACTTATTTTTTGTCATCCGCCACTTCGCGGAAATATCTTTATAAAATAATAGTATTCTATTATTGAGAGGCTCCAAGAATAGATTTGTGGACAGTGAAGCTTATAAAAACCTCTTTGTTAGGATATTACTGTACTGTGGCTAAGTTATCCTTTTCGAAATGATTGATGCCTGATACTTTTATAAACCGCGTGGAGATATATATGTCGCGTAGGTGTTTTAATATATATATTTATTTATTGTTTTCTTATATTTACGCGAATACTACACATTGAAATAAAACAATTTTTACGGATTATATCGCGTTTATTTACTTTTTATATTCCCGACGTTACGGTTGCTTTACAGCAACCGTGGTCGCGGGGGGACTGAGGTGTTAGACGTCCTGATGTCATAGTTAAAAAACTGGGTACTTACCCTCAAAAGTTGGTCTTTGCGGTCCGATCCACGTAGAAAGTGCTCACTGTGTCTCGAGGTCTTGCAATGGTACGCTTGGTTTTGGATTTAATTATATTAATTACTGGATCCCAAGTTGGTGGGGACGATGGCTGGGTGCTACGTCGGGAACATAAAAAGTAAATAAACGCGATGTTTTATTTCTATATATTTATTTATTTTTACGATGGCGGGCCCGTCTGGGCTAGTACCACTCTGTCACAGAAGATCGGCGTCAAATATCTATAATGGCTGCGCTTCGTATGATGAGCGAAAGAGACAGAACCTCAACCCCACCTTACCCCTCTCTTTCCCACTCCACGTCAGGTTGACAACGTGTGAGCTATACCTTTGATATTGCAAGCTATCTACTACATGAAACAGAAAGGGTATAAAATTTTTTTGCAACTTTACTTTGTAAATCTAAAACTATCGGTTTTGTGGAACTGTTGAAGTACTGCAGGTTTTGTAGACTTATGAAATCTGTCAACAGCTGTATCCCTATAACGCCTTTTGTTTTTCAAGTTTCCTCCAAAGCTGATAGTTTTAGAATTACAAAGTTTTGAAAAAAAAGTGTGCCCTCTCTGTTTCAGCCTGTATAGGCTAGAGTAGTTACTCTTAACATCAGCCGGCTTATTTGCCGACTTTTCTATAATAAAAAAGGCACAACTGATAGATTAATGTTTATGTATAGGAAGTGGCAACATCGACGCAGTCCATCTACTCGGACTCCGGCGACGACAGTTGCGACGAGAAGATGATGCTGACCATCGAGACGGTGCCCACGGAGGTGGACAGCGAGGACAAGCTGGTGATCCGGCCCAGCCCCAAGATGGAGCCCGACCACATCGACAGCTAGGACGAGGACAGCGACGGGTAGACGCGTCGCTGGACACTACAACCCCTCTAGTGATGCCACTAGACTGGGCTATACGAAACAATTCGAGGAGAAAAGTGCACGGTATCCTACTAATATTATAAATGCGAAAGTTTGTGAGTGTGGATGTATGTATGTTACTCTTTCACACAAAAACTACTGACCGGATTTGGATCAAATTTGGAACACAGATAGTTTATAACCGGGATTAACACATAGGGTACTTTTTATCCCGATAGTCCCGAAATTTTTGTTAAGTTAAATACTACGCGGACGAAGTCGGTGGGCACAGCTAGTAAATAATAAAACCGGGTGTTCTCTTCCCCTGACAGCTAGGTCAACTCAACTCAACTCAACTCAAAATGGTTTTTATTCACGTAAGCCAACAAAGCATTTATGAATAGCCAGAATCTACCACCGGTTCGGAATGCTGCTTCCACTGAGAAGATCGGGCGAGAAACTCAATGGTTACTCTTTTCAATGAATAAAATATGGTATACATTCTCACGTCACATGGTTGACCCAAGCCTACGTCATCGGCTGTGGTGAGAAATTAGATAAATCTATATATATAAAACTCAAAGGTGACTGACTGATCTATCAACGCACAGCCCAAACCACAGGACGGATCGGGCTGAAATTTGGCATGCAGGTAGATGTTATGACGTAGGCATCCGCTAAGAAAGGATTTTGATTAATTCTACCCCTAAGGGGATAAAATAGGGGATGAAAGTTTGTATGAAACTTTGTCAATTAAATTCCACGCGGACGAAGTCGCGGGCACAGCTAGTAATGTCATAAAAGTGCAGTGATACGTCAGAGATAGCAGCAGCGTACATAAATACCAATTAAAGCAAAGCCAATCATTTTGAATGAGTTTTACAACACATATAATGAAATAGCGACGTTAGGCAGACCTCATTCTGGTTATCATTACGCCAATAATGTGCCACAACCAATGAGGCTCATTTCGATCGCTTCCAAAAATTGTTGCTGCATAATATACGCTGGGCACGATAAAGGATGTTCTATGCATTCCATTAATTCGAATGCAAAGGTATATGCGTATATCTTGTTTTTACAGCTGTCAAAATATTTAAAGTGACTCGTAACTTGACCATAAAAATGTTTTTCTTCCTCAATGAGTGCGACTAATGCTCCTGATTTGTATTTAAAATGTCAATCAATTAAAACACTGATCGTGACGTATTATTGGGCCATTTTGGGACGAGAACTCCACGAGTAGCATATTATTGTATCACGGTCCAATGGAAATAAGCTCTTACATTGTTAGACCTATTAGCGAATTTTGGATAATACAAACACTGCCTCTACGGAATTGTTTACGTATCCATATGTTGCTATCATATACCTAAATGTTAATTAATGAACAAATGATATAAAGTCCTGCTGTGATGGGAATCACTTCATATTTGTAAATACATGCTCCATGAGATTGTAATTTTTAAATTCATAATCATATTATTATAATTTAATTTAACTCATAATTATAAGTGTCATTCACTCGGTGTTTCGCGAATCATGTGTTGTATATTTATTGAGAATTATTTTTATTTGATTAATACCGCCTGTAGGTACGTAATACTTGTAAGAAATATTATTTTTATTTGTATATTGTATGCTAGAATGTATTGAGTGTAAATAATATTGATTAGCTAGAAATAATGTGAAAAATTATGCTTAATTTAATTATTATGTGCATACACCATTAAATGGTTTTTGAATTGGCAATTTATAATAATTTAATTGTTGTTGCAATTTAAAAAGAAAAATATTTCCGCTGCATCATAATTTTTATATTTTCTACGGTTCGAATTGTCTGAAGCTTTTTATGACTTTGTTTTTCATTATTCTCAACTTCAAATGCTCCCTAAGACAGCCACGAATCTGAAATTTAGATCGACGTGGGATTCTAAAACATAACTTAGTGAATGAATTGTGTCATAATGTTTATTTCAAAATAAATTATACTTAGTGATCTGTGATCAAAATTAAAATTGTACATTTATAATAAATCAATTATTATTATTATTCTTATTCAACCCTTTAGTCCAGTATGTACTTATATTGTAAGTTGTTAGATAATTATATATTTGCACAATACAAACATTACGTAAATAAGTATCAACTGAGATTGAAACATCGTGTTAATAATTTTTTTTTTATATAATTTTTTAGTCATATTATTAATTAATTGTGCAAATGATTATAATCAGATTCTTAGTTGTGTTATAGTACTTATATCGAGAAACAGGAGGCTTTTGCTGACGTGTTTGCTATGTGTTTTTTCTTAAATTGTAAGTGGACATGTACTTTCAGTTTGAACAACTTCAGTAGATATTCAATTTCAGAACTTGTATTTTAATAACTAAAAACATATTCCGAACAATTTGTATTTAGGGTTCCGTATTGTAAATATATCTATTGAAATAAGCGCATCCAGGGATATTGTGATTATAGTGAATCTGGGAACTAATTGCTGGTGTAAGAGAAATGCTATTTTTGTAATTAAACTTAACTAAACTAATTGATAATTATTACAAAGAAATGTACAAATTAACTCACTTAAAATTTAACATTATAATAAGAATTCTTTTAATGCTACACACACATGTCGTCTATTTTGTGAAGCCAATCGATTGGCCATAATAGGGCAGACGCATGACTCTTGCCGCCGTCGGCCCGGGCCCAGTCCACCTTAAGGTAAATCCGCCCCTGCCTGTAGCTGTTTCATATGTTCTACGGACCAAAATGTTCATCAAACGAACATTCTACAAGTTAAAATGTACCTACTTAATACCGCACTTCTAGGGCAGATCCGTATGCTGATTATCTCACTGTAATCATCTTCTGTAACAGAATACGCCTGCATAAGCAATAAATCGTATACGCCATATTTTCAGACATCAATCTGAAGCCGAACAAAGCTATACATTAACTAAAATTGAAAATTTAAAAACCCCCGATGCGACGACTTTTTAAACTACAAAAGAGTTGATAATTTTCACACGGCTGAATCGATTTTCATGAAACATAGCTGAGAACACTCCCGATCAGAATACCTTTCTAATAAAAATAAACAAAATTAAAATCGGTTCATCCGCTTGGGCGCTACGATGCCACAGACAGACAGATACACATGTTAAACTTATAACACCGCTCTTTTTGTCGGGGGTTAAAATGGCAGCTGCCAACGTTTTTTTTATTATTTTGTTTGTAGAGCCCTGTCTCTTTCTGTCAGGTTCATCGTCGTCTGTAGGGTACTAATAAGTTCAAAGTGGTTGGCAATCGAAGCAGTTGGGTCTGAAGTCGCTGCTTTTTGTGTAAATATTAGTATAAAAAAGGCTCTTTTGTTGTGTATTGTGTAAATGTAAGCGATGTAAATAATTTTATTGTTGAAATGGTTAAATAAAATATTTTTATATTATTGTTGGGCATTTTCATTTTCTGTCATAGAAACTTTCTAACAAAAATAGATTCTCAACTAAGTTATTCATTGCAGACACAAATTTCTTCCTAACAAAATGAATGCTTAACTGGAAGTCGATGACCTACGTACGCTCATGGTACGCTTCTTACTAAAATGGTAGTTGATCGTCCAAATATTCGTCGAAAAATGTCGGAATAGCGTCTTGAGCACGTTAAATCGGGAGGGTCGATGCCCGCCATTTTCCGTGTCGCTACGCGTCTAATCGCCGCCATTACAGCGCCCGTGAAATCGTGATGCCGACCGCTGCCCACAAAACGATGCTCCATTTTTCTATTTTTCCTAACGCTGGCGTCTCTTGACCAACCGTAATTGAGGATTCTTACAGTTTCCTGGCAGTTTATTAACCGTAAAGCCGAAAAACAACTTCGCGATTAAGGTGTATTCAGCGGCAGGGTCTTCGCACTTGACTCGATAAGAACCGTACTCTAGCCGCCCGAGTGCCGGGGCAATTTGCATTAACTACAATAACGCACAGTTTTAATAATTTCATTACATTTTTATCTTAACAGTCGCGTGGAAAGATGCCACGATAGTCGAAGTGCAGGGAGATACCGTTGATAGCGAGTGTGAGCGGCGCAAGAAAGCAAGGCAGGCTCGCTCCGCTGCCTCGCCACGCCTCGCGCGAGCATCTAATGGAAGACGCGATAAATTTTAATTACATGTACCTAATTACCGGGGCCTGGACCCGTTGTTATAAAATGATTATGCGCGGGCCCGTCATAAGTCATTGACTAGATATGCACAATTTCATCGGGCATTAGCACACCGATCACTCTTTGGTGCCCGGACACGCTGGTGTTGTTAGTTGATGTTGTTAAATGCACAGATATAGATTTACATAGATAACGCCAGTGTCACGATGTATTGAAACCAAGCGTGCCGAATTTTTAACACCTACTCAGACGTCATTAGTGACGGGAAATCCAAACCGTTTGAAAGACACCGATGCCGCCGATGCCCCTCCGCCCGCTTCAATTCTTTCGAGTGATTATCTCGCTCATACTCATATTTTTTTTATCTGTAGTCGCGCAGACTGTAAGTTAGCGGCGACCAACCTTGACGTTTCGTCGGGGTTTCGTACACGCGAAGTACATGCATTTGCGTTATCTATGTAAATCTATATCTGTGGTTAAATGGCGCCTTAGAGTTATGATTGATCGATATAATTCCTCGTGTGGCTAAAGGTCTCATTTTAAACTAGGTATATAAAAAGGTCGGCAATCAAGCGTAGTACAATGATTTAAAGCAATAACTATAGCTTATAGATGCTTGCAGGTTTATAGGGTGTCGTTCTTAATTCACAATAATATATATGTAAAATTCTAACTATGGGGGTTCAGAATCATGAGTTGAATCCACGGTATTAGTTCTCGTTACGATGCCCCTTACATCTAAATATATATAACTCAAAGGTGACTGACCGACTGACTGACATAGTGATCTATCAATGCACAGCCCAAACCACTGGACGGATCGGGCTGAAATTTGGCATTCAGGTAGATGTTATGACGTAGGCATCCGCTAAGAAAGGATTTTGATTAATTCTACCCCCAAGGGGATAAAATAGGGGATGAAAGATTGTATGAAACTTTGTCAATTAAATTCCACGCGGACGAAGTCGCGGGCACAGCTAGTCCTCATCATAGTACGAAACGCAGCTATAATCCTACTAATATTATAAATGTGAAAGTTTGCGAGTGTGGATGTATGTATGTATGTTTGTTACTCCTTCACGCAAAAACTACTGAACGGATTTGGATGAAATTTGGAACACAGATAGTTTATAACCGGGATTAACATATAGGATACTTTTTATCCCGATAATCCCCAAATTTTTGTTACGTTAAATACTACGCGGACGAAGTCGGGGGGCACAGCTAGTAGTTACTATACGGCGATACGTGTGAGCGTGGTACTACCGGCCAGCCAGGCTGTACATGAGCTGTAGACATTAAGATACTGCTTCGCTCTACCACCATAAAATCACATCCGTTGTTGCCTCTACCAAGTATTAGAAGCCGCATAGAAATGACGTTCTATTCCTATTCTGAAGCTATTACCGGATGTGCTTGTTTGCGGATTTTCATTAGATTACATCTAAAAGAATATGGACATAGGACAAGATAAATAGTTAGGTACTCAATCTAAAGCTCCAATTTGCATATTACTTTGCCAGCGAAACTCCGGCCAGGCTGGAGATGATTTATTAATGTATAACTAGGCGGTTGCCCGCGGCTCCACCTGCTATGTAATTCGATAAAATAAAATTTCCTAAGTTACTCCTCATAACATCAGCTATCTGCCAGTGAAAGTCCCGTCAAAATTGGTCCCGCCGTTTCGGAGATTTGCCGTAACAAAAATACAATAAAAAAAAATTTAAAAACTTTTTTATTGTAAGTACTGGATACTTTCCTATGCATTGACGGCCGCTTGGCGCAGTGGTTCGAGCGTAGACCGCTCGGCTCACTGCACATGGTGGTTCCAGGTTCGATTCCCGCCGGGGCAAATTTCAGAAATGGCCTTTTCGTGATTCGCCCAGGTGTCACTGGGATCGCCTCCAGTCCATTGTACGGTGCCCATAGTACAAGCTTAGCTTAGTTTGGGACCATACCGTTGGTGTGCCAGTCTGGCGATATTTATTTATTTAGGTATTATTTGGTTAAAGCTGTTAATTTGACATTACAAACAGACACTTCAATTTTGTTTATTTCTATAGATGAGCTTGACTGTTTAGCATACCTACAACGCGGGCCCTTCTAGGAGCGTTATGTTAAACAATGAGCTTAGTTGTGTGGTGTCCCTTTTGTGTGTATAAGCAGATTCCATTTGTTAACCAGTTTTGCTTTATACACCTATATAGAGGACTTTCGAACAGTTAGAGAGGATTCTTGAAAACGTACGGCATAACTTGGGCGACACTTGACGAATTTCACAATTTTCGTTTCCACTAAATTCTTGAGTATTTTTTATAGAACAAGGTCGTAAAACAAGCGTAGGAACCTTCTGATGCAATGCAGCAACCGTAGCCTGTGGATGCTTGCAATATCAAAGGAATTCCAGTACTTTGCCGGCCTGAAGGGGATTGGGGCGGAGGTAGGGGAATTGAGAGTTGGGTTTCCGGTTCTCTCTCACTATCGAACGAAACAAAGGTACATAGGTAATAGCAACTCTACGGGTCCAAACCACGTTAGCTATTTTTACGGATTATATCCTGATGACATAGTTAAAAACTGGGTACCCTCAAATTTAGTTGGTGTTTGCGGTCCGATCCACGCAGAAAGTGCTCACTGTGTCTCGAGGTCTTGCAATGGTACGCTTGGTTTTGGATTTAATTATATTAATTACTGGATCCCAAGTTGGTGGCAGCACCCAGCCATCTTCCCTATTGAAATTAGGATGTTTTTTAATTTCAATGGCCTCACGTATCATCCGTAAAAATAGTTTTATTTCAATGTGTAGTATTCGCGTAAATATAAGAAAACAATACCACGTTAGCTACTTAAAACGCAATAGGAAATTAAAACCCCCGCTTTTGACGTTTTTCCGTAACCTAATAACCACCGGCTGACACAAGCTTCACGGTTTCTACTGACATTGATTTGGTACCACGTAAGCGATTGTTAGCGTTTGACCTCGAGCTTGACTGACTTCAATTTTTTTGTCATTTATTTTAAAATTATTTTTTGGAGTTTTCATGGGGTTGTGTTAGTTATACGATGTACGATAGCCGATATAAAACATCAATAAAAAAACTACCAAGCGTTCGATGGCTTATGAGCCACTCGCAGATCAGACGCGAGTGGAGTACCAAATATTTAGCCAAGCGCTTGAATAGCAAACGCGAGCGTTTGATAAGCAAACGCTCGCGTGTGCTTTTCTATTGCGTTTTAAGTAGCTAACGTGGTACAGGCCCTGTTCTTTTGTGATAGGGTGTAGAACCCAGGTTTAGCCAGATCGTATATAAGCTGTTAATTGCCTACAGCTTGGCTCCGCCAGCATGAAGGGTCCATGTCATCGTCTTTTGTTATTATTATCCAGTCTACCGCTATTACTGACTAACTTGCATTTATAACAGCGCGTCATTCGTTCACTCCGGAAGGTCTGAAAAATCGGTTCGCTACTAGCTCTTACGAACGATCGATCGATTGATTAAGAAACACAACACCCAATTAGCCACGCATATGCTATCAATCAGCTGTCTTCATAAAATCCAGTATAAAAAAATATTTACCAGAAAAAAAATAGCTTCACATTCACACAACGGCTTTGGAGTTCATGTGTATCCTTACGTAAGTACTCTATCTCCACGTCATAAAGGTCAACGGAGCATTCCCGGGGCAGTTCTTGGGCAGGTGTGGTGAGGTCCACCTGCGCAGGCGTCTGCGCGGTGTCATGCACCTCGCGCGGTGCGCCGGCGCGTGGCGGCCGGTCGACGCTCCCCGATCCTGTCTCGTATTGTTATTAATTTTAATTATTACATCCTTTACCGCTTAACAAGACAATAGTCTTGTTTTGGCAGTTATTTTTCGTTGGACCCAGATTATTGTTCTTTATATTATGAACCTTCTATAATAAATAACCATGTGCATAAATACTTAAATTAACTTTCAAATTATCTGCTATAACAGTGGCAGCAAATTAACGTGACCTCAGGATATCAGTTTTCCTTGGATTTTTGCGACTTTAATCAACTCTTTTATACTTAGGCCTGACATCTAATTTGCTGTTACATCCGTAACGCCACGGGACGGTAAAACAAAAATAAAATACTAAGTTCATATAAAGCATGATTTTTTTTCTTGAAACTCCTTTTCGAAGGGTGGATAAACCATTCATTATAATTTCTTTATTGGATACTTTGTTGCAAGCTTACACCGGGCAATCAGGAGCGTGTTAAAGGTTGCAGCTAATTAGCGCGACCGCGGGGTGCATACTAACCGCGTGCGCACCGTAACCGCCTATCGCAGGCCCACTTGCGCCCGCGCAGCCCCAGCGCACGCGGGTTGTTGCCATTTCCAAGCAAATGGCACTGCGGTCTTTTTGCCGCTACTACTGACTGTAATGCTGTTCCGTAAGCAATTATAATATAATTAATTTATAAGAAAATAGGTTATTTGGCATTTAAGCCTGGTCCATTGTTTTTTTGATGGTATTATAGGTGGTTTTATACGAAAAACTAATTACAATGTGAACATATTTTACTAGCTGTGCCCGCGACTTCGTCCGCGTGGAATAGTGTCTTTGGATAGCATTTTCATTCCCCCTTTCAACCCCTTACAACCCTTTTTCGCATTAAAAAGTTACCTATGTCCTTTCTCGGGCTCTAGACTATCTGTGCACCAACTTTCATATAAATCGCTTCAGTAGTTTTGGCGTGAAAAAGCGTCAGACAGACAGACAGAGTTACTTTCGCATTTATAATATCAAGTAAGGATTGTGTTCAACATTAAAGTTTGAGGATTTATGACCCTAACTTGAAAACATTTTTACTAGCAGCATCGAGCCGGTAGGTTAGTTTTTATACCTTCCGTCAAGCTTCGAACATTCGTAAGGAAACATTATAATGATTTGAACATTCTAATTAAAAATTAATCCGGTTTTAACATATCCTTTATCCACAAAAATGATTAATAATGTAGGTAGTTATGATAAGTGTGGCGCGATGGCAGCTCGCTCGGTGTTGCGCAGCAGTGCTGGGCGCTGGCCCATGACGGGCGCGGTCATCAACCGCGCAGACGCTTCACCAACGAAAATTATATAAAGAGTAGCTTCTGTTGGCATTCGAATATACCTGTGTTATGTAAAAACTACAAAAAATCTCAGTTGTTCTGTAGTAAAAACACGAATTTAGAGCTAGAAAATCGTTTTGGGAAATAAATGAGGCGTTCGCTCAGCCGAGCGGACATTCGAGTTGTGAAAGACCAAGCTGTTACGGAAATTTGCAAACAGCTTTTTTTATTTAGTCAAATTGGAGTAGGTTTTTTCCAATAAAATTAGGTTATACAAAGGTATCTGAGAAGCTTTATGAGGAAGCGTTCGAGTTACAACAAAAATGTAATGATATCTACTACTTATATACAAATATGTTGTTTAAAGTCCACTTTAAAAATGACACACTAAAATTTCTTGTATTTTATTTTAGTGGATATAAAAGTTGTTAAACCCGCAACAGCGTCTATTTGAAAAGAGTTATGTCTTTTATAACGCCTGTGGGTATGTACATGCGAGAGCAAAAGCTGTGTCACTAACATCAAAGCCCTTTGTGGAAATAACTGCTGGGTACCTATTAACCGCAGAGATTACCGACAAATTTCTATACGTTTACCACCGTTTGATGGAGGCAATTTATTTGTGGACGCGCGTCCAAAAACGTCTTATATTCCCAAAAACAAACAATCCATCTTAGCTCCCATAACTACGGTTTAAATTTGCATAAAACATATTCTTTTGAGCGCAAATGGTTAAGCATTTCGAAGCAATTTTGCCGACACGAGTTTTCGTGATTTAGTAAGCGGTGGCGTTTTATTCTTTTTGTATTTTCTTCGAGATGTTGAAAAAGTGTCGCTAAGGTCTTCGGCCGAGCCGCGGAGCGTAACGCGGGGCCCGGAGCCGCGGATGCTGAGATTAACGTTGGAAAATTGAAATTACCAAGCACGTCAAACATCTTGCGTTGGTTTTTATCCAAAATGTAGCTTTTTAGAAGCTTCTATTGGTAGAAACTAAAATTGAAAGGAGTTCAGTTGTTTTATTACAGTGTCTAAAAGATTATAACCCTTAATAATTAATTTCATAATGAGAAATGAAGAATTACCAGATTACTTGAGATTCTAGATCTCACTCATGAACTTGAGTAGTACTTAAGGTCACCTGAGTTACACTAACCATAATGTTTACATTACAAACAGTCTTACAGGGATCAATATTACGCTTTCTGCTCAAAAACTAGCTTATTACTAAGTATTTCTCAAGTGCCACGTATACGTACCTATCATTGATATATAGGTAATATCTTTGGTACCAACAGTACTAAGGATATTATCTCAATGCTATGCCTTTAGTGAATGAATGTATAATGCCATACAATAATATTTGTGAACGGATTTTGGCTCGGCAATTTTGTGGGCAATTATGGAGTCGTTGACATTTGGATGGCCACAGCTAGGCATCAGTGGTTGGAGCGGTTGAACGGTGGAAAGCTGCGGTTGTATGCCCTGATTGATACCGACGGGTTTCTTTCCGTTAATTGTTCAGTATTAGCTGAGCAGCGTGTCAGAAAGTGCTATAGGTGGATACTTACTTCGTAATCGTTATCAGAACGCTCAGACTGTCTTATTATTTTTAGCGTAGGTCTTTGAAGTTGATATGAGTTCCATGTATGAATGTGATCGACAGGCTAAGTACTTAATGTACCAATATTCTTTATGTTAAGTAACCCAAATAATGGTCTTTGTACCCAATAAATATATTACTAAATGACGTTTTAAAAATAAAATGTATGTATGTAAATGTACCTTTGTAAAAAGAATACAGCCCGTTGAGTTCATTGCCAGATCTTCTTAGTTGTGGTCGGGTCCCGATCCGGTTGTTGTAGATTTAAGGAAAAATATTAAAAATTACAAATAGCGAGATCCTCGTATAGTTGATTTTGAATATACTTACATAACGCTCGATAATATTGTAATGTTCACATAATTTTCCTTAAGTCTACAAGATCCAGCAAGAAACTCAGCGGGCTTGTCTTATTACATTATTTTTTATTTACAGTTGCTTTTATAGGTACAATGAGTAGGATATTCACCAAATATATTTATCAATAAAGCCAGATTAACCTCATTAACCATAGAGCTTTCAGCTGATTTATCTTCCAAATAATCCGAAATGTTGTATGCCCGTGTTATTAACCCTTTGCCTATCGGGTATCGGAGTCCGCCGCAATTTGCCATTTAAGCATTGCATGTACTGCAATATATTCTGCTTCAGATATCTGAGAATGACCCAGTAGTAGCCAATGGCGTCCCAACAAAGGAACAGTCAGGTCGGAAGGGCGATTCTTCACGCAGGTGTTACGGACGAGCGAGTGTCGTGAAACGATCCGAAACAATTGCCCAACCAATCAGAGGGCGTCAGCCCTTTCTCACAACACTGGTTATATTGACCAACTGATAACTTCCAAATAATTTTTATATTACGTAGCTTGATATTGAAATGCCTGCTTTGTTGGATACAGATGTTACGTTTGAGTTGAGGTAATCGTGTAGGTACCACCATTTTAATGGTATTTTTCAAGATTTTATTATTTACTAGCTGAGCCCGCGACTTCATCCGCGTGGAATTTAACTTAACAAAAAAGCCCGCTTCCGCGTTCTGAGCCCGCGCGACAGGACCCTTTTTTTAATTCTAAAATAAAAGTAGCCTAAGTTACTCCTTCCGGCTCTCTCGGTAATCGAACGAAATGCAAATTTAATAGGTAGGTACTTAATGCCAATCTTCTGTGAGATGGTTCACAAAGATCGTTTTTAATTATTATTATTTTAGCCTTTTTGGCGTCCCACTCCTGGGCACGGGCCTTCCCTCAACACGAGGGGGATTCAGGCCATAATCCACCACGCTGGCCCAGTGCGGGTTGGCGGATTTCACATGTCTTTCGAAAATTGGTTAGATCTTCTAAGACATGCAGGTTTCATCACGATGTTTTCCTTCACCGTAAGCAAGTGATAATCATATAGAAATTATGATTCGCACATAGATTTCGAAAAATCCAGAGGTGCGAGCCGGGGTTTTAACCCAAGACGATTTATTTATTTACTTCCAATTAAGTATCTACACAGAGCCCCTACTGGGCTACCCTCGGGGTCGAGAACATCCAGGGTGTGGGCCCCGGAGGTTCCCTGACGACGACGACGCTGAGGAGGACGGCGGTGGGCGTGGCTCCCCGCCGCCGTGCACTGCGGGGTGCTGGGGGAGCGACCCAGGCCTTTCCCACAAGAGGCCTTTGGAAGATTTCCTCCCCGTCAACAAAAAAAAAAGTTCACAAAGAACACCAAGCTCAGGTAGGTAATCTATTAGTTGATACTAAAACTTTACACAGCTCGTTCTAGTTCATTAATTGGTGATTAAACCTAATTAGATTAAGGATTGAGATCAGGTAGTATAAAGTCTGCAATAAAAGCTGTTTATTACTAACATTAGCTTTCCTGCACGCTGCGGCATTTAAACTGTTCGGTGGACCTGAAGCCCTGATTACCACTTTTATTTAGCTTACGAACATAATTACAGTCAAGTTGTATGAATTTTTGGAAATTATTTCTAGATAGTTATTTTTGAGTGTTGTCGATCTGAATGAGAATTGGTTATCATTCTGTTGACATGTTTTAATTTAAACAGTTTTAGCGTTTTGAATATTATAATAGTAGGTAATACTTGTCAATAATTAATAAAAAATCATTCACCTAAGAGTGAATACGTTCAGTTTGAAGATACGGGCAGGATCAACCGAGATAGTACACCGTCTCACAGATTGGCGTGAAGTAGCTGTTACAGCTACTGGCATTGCAATCTATCTATAGGCTACAGTAACTGCCTAACGTCAGGTTACTTTAAGGCTAAAGCGCCCATCTAGCCCGCGAAGTTCAAATTTTTTGAGGTTGTTATTAGTTTTTTTTCAAAATTTGACAATAATAAAAGGCACATTTTGTAATTCGCGACAAAGACCGTGTGCAGTGCATTTATTAATATATCCAACTTACTCTAAAACATTTCAAGAACGACAGCTATCCAGATAATCTGGCATTTTGAGTATATTTAGTGATTAACTGGTATCATATCCACTGTGATAATATTTAGAGTAAAATAAATGTATTAATAAACGCACTGCATACTGTGTTTGTCGCAAATCACAAAATGTTGTCTTAAATGTTTTCAGATTTTGGATAAACTATTCAACTCGAAAATTTTGAATTTCGCGGGCTAGACAGGTTATTCATCAGGGTAAATAATATTCCGTAAATTCACGATACCAACATAACCTCTTGTTGTATACGACAATTTAGATTAGGTAGGTGTTATTTAAGTTTGTAACTATGTAGGTACATAGTGACTCTACCGCACCGCCGGTAGAGCATACCAGTCTCTGGGAAAATATGTAGATACGCAAGTTTATTTTATTGTTTCATAAACCTGTAGTGTTTCGTACGAGGAGGATATTCCCCAGAATTATGGACCTTCGTAATTTGATAGTCCACTTAAAAACTGGATTATTTGCATTAAAATTACCGAGAGTACACTGACATATACTTACGGTAACCAGAACATAGTTTATCTATGATCATACTAACTAGCCCACTCCCGTACTGCGTTATTTAATGAAAATAAAACAGTTTTGAGGTGGACACCTGATAGATTTTTGTGTCAGAGCTGTCCGTGTTGTATTTCAAATAATTATTTAATAAAACTAAATATTTTAATTAAAAATGAGTGTCTTACAACTTACGAACCAACATAAATGCCACAATTAGGCCAATACAGAACTCCATTTGGACCGTTTGAATGTACTAAAATCTCTCTAAAATCATTTTCTTTACTATTATATAACGTTTGCTATACAATAAAAAAAAGTATTTAAAAAAATTGAGCATCCTACTAATATTATCCTACTAATATTATAAATGTGAAAGTTTGTGAGTGTGGATGTATGTATGTATGTATGTTTGTTACTCCTTCACGCAAAAACTACTGAACGGATTTGGATGAAATTTGGAACACAGATACTCGTAGTTTATAACCGGGATTAACATATAGGATACTTTTCATCCCGATAATCCCGAAATTTTTGTTACGTTAAATACTACGCGGACGAAGTCGGGGGGCACAGCTAGTAAAAAATATATTAAACTAATAAATAATTACACATACTACCATGAATTGACACACACACATTTGTAACCTCCACTCGATAACAGACTGACTGTTTGACTGACAAACGGTGACAGATTTTTTCTTTATTTCGGAAGGCGGGCCATGGTGCGTTGTGCATTCTGCGCGCCAATATCAATCAAGGAGGTTTTTGGGTTTAATGCATTATGGTCGAATTTCTACTGCGGGCGACCACTAGTTTCTATAGTTACTATAGTTAGTTAGGCTATATGATAATAATGAATAATAATCGTAACAAAACCAAGAGAATTAGCGTAGTTAAAATGTAGATATCATCAGCGCATTATCTCGGTGGATGGGTGGCTGGGCGCGTCACGCCCGGGCTCGTTCGGCTCCGCTCGTCTTCATATGCGCACGCGCCTTCATTAATCTAACATAAGTGGTTCTGAAAGTTTTTTAATATGACGAACGGTTACATAAATAAAATTAGGACTTGTTAGCATTTTTATTTAGTGAATATTTTCAGTTAATGTAGTAATTTTACAATCTGCGAGACAGCGCAGGATGCGGCGCAGGTGACAGAGGTGAAAAGTGATAGGGTCTGAATAAAAAAAATATGATCCAACTCTCCCTATTCTTTCACTCCGTCAAGATTAATGCAGATTCCAAGAAGATTTAACTTTCGTCAAACCTCGACGTAATGATTGGACACAACTGTCGATCCTGACTTACAGGAGAAACAGTGGCGAGAGTGTGTGGCGGGACTAGTACAGCCATTAACTACCTACAGGATACAAAATCATAGGTTTCGATAACTATTACATACCTTCACTCATTTGTCATGATAGTTACCTACGTCTGATATGGGTTGAAATTAAATAAATTAATTTATCTCTGAGATATGGGGTAGAGCTACTGCACCTATTTTATAAAAAAAAATTATATATAAATATTTATTCTCAATCATTTAAGATAACTACGAGATTATTTTAGTGTATTGTTTGTATTAATAAAAAAAATAACTTTGGGAACAGCTGCTGACTCCCATAATGCCGGAACACGCAACACCGCCCATTTGACGAGGCACCGCGCTGTAAGTACAGGCAAAAATTGAACAATTTGTATTGTTAGAAACCTTAAACCTTTTTGTTTACACCAGCCGCTTGCCATTACGCATGCATTAGAGAACTATCTATTTATCATCGCCTCAGCTATCTTAGAAGGTACTCTGTGTGTATAAACGAACGCATTACGCATTAAGGGAGTACGACCGGCATATCTGACGTTAAGTAATTAGGTATGTTTATTGTTTCCAAATTTGAATTATATTTTATAACTATGGCACGGTCGCTGATCACGAAGAAATTCGTACAATGACCTGTTATTACCTGTATCTGTCACTCCCGCGTAAATCTAATACGTCTCGCTGACACAGTTGCCGGTCACACGCAGTTCACGGCAACTGTGTGAGCGAGACGTATTAGATTTACGCGGGAGTGACAAAGACAGGTCATTGTACGAATTTCTTCGTGATCAGCGACTGTGCCATAGAAGTAAGTCGGCAAATAAGCATACCACCTGTCTGATGTTAAGCAGTTAACGTAGTCTGTAGATAATTGCAATACTAAAGGCATTGCTCGCGCGTTGCCTGCCTGAATGGGAGTGGGACAGAGGGACGGGGGGTTGGCTTCCGGCTCTCTCACACATCGTACGATACGCAGCTATAATAATTACCTACTCTACGATGATCTTCTGTGAGAGGGTGGCGTTACCCCGGTCAAGTCAGGTCTTGTATGAGTTGTAGGCGGTTGGGTACAACTAGGCTTTAAAACCGTTAAGGCTAAAGCGCCCATCTAGCCAGCGAAATTAAAAATTGTCGAGTATTTTTATAGTTTATCCAAAATCTGAAAACATTTAAGACAACATTTTGTGATTTGCGACAAACACAGTATGCAGTGCGTTTATTAATACATTTATTTTACTCTAAATATTATCACGGTGGATATGAAAATAGTAAATCACTAAATATACGAAAATTGCCAGTTTTTCTGGTTATCTGTCGTTCTTGAAATGTTTTAGAATAAAATAAATTTATTATTTTAATGTATTATTATGCATTTTTTTAAATTTTGGATTTCACGGGCTGGACAGGCGCCTTCACCTTAAGATTCTTAATTAAGTATGTTAATAATCTGTGTCGTATCTTAAATCATACAATAATGTGAAAATATAAATAACAAAATTTTATGATCATGGTAACATACCGCGGAGTGCCTTCATGAACCAGTTACTGTTATTAGGTACAACACAGTAACCAAGTAGGTTGGTATACCGCTGTTACAGTAACGTCTAAGGCATCAGATAACATCAGTCAGTGCCGGAGGACTGCCGTTAATGAAGATTTACGCTCTGTATACCGCTCGCTGCAAATTAATATGAGTTTGAATAAAGTAAAAACGTTGAAGCGTCAATAGTCCAGTGGTTAGAGGGGCTGCCCCTTTCAACTGAGAGGTTCCGGGTTCAACTCCTACTATGAGTTTGTACCAGAGAATCCAGACTAGATTGGCAACGTGCGAGTTATGTCTTTGGTATCAACGGTTATAGCTGTGGGCGCAGACAATGTTATCTATTAAAAATACAGCGTTTAGTTTATTAAGAGGGTGGAGCCTACTTTTTGTCTGATAGCTAGTTCCTTAGATGGTTTTTAACCCCTTGATTGTCACGAGCACCTACGTCGGTGTATAAGATATGTGGTTATAACACGCGAGCGGCCATTGGTTGTTATTTGCTACGTTTAGTAACACGTCAACGATAATAGGGTTTCATAGATCGTTTGTGTCAATGTCTATCTGTAAAGAAACAAAAAACGAAGGCACGAAAAACAGAGCCAATTTTTTTTTCTGAATATTGTGACACTCGGGGCAGAGCGCGCTCGGTGGTGGGCATCATTGGAAGGGTTAAGTAATTTTTGAAACAAATCAGTTCAGTCAATTTTAATATAAAGGTACCAATGTAACACTTTGGGGATAATTTAGCAGATACCCAGGGGTTATTATAATCATCTATCTTGATCGGAATCCGAGCCAAAGACATTTCATTATTATTAGACTCGTGAACATTGAATGAGCACCATATCTAGCGCATACCTCTTCTAATATCAGCCATCCATCACAACGTTTTAAGCTTTCAACGCATTACCGAACGCATTTCCCGCCACATACCAAACGTAATAGCGTTGGTGGCGGACCGGCGGCGTCCTCTAGATCAGATCAAGTGTTGCCAGGCTATCTGTCATATCTAGGATATCCCAATTCTCAGTACATTTACCATGGTTAGGGGCAGTCAGACGAATGATGTCTGCCAATCGGCAGGCAGTTCACTTGGCGCAACGTTCGAGCGTAGGCCAATCGGCACCGAGTGGTTGCGGGTTCGATTCCCGCCGGGGCAAATTTCCGAAATAGCCGTTCGTAATTCGCCCAGGTCTGGGTGTCACTGGCATCGTCCCCAGTCCTTTGTACGGTACCCATAGTACAAAACCTGCTTAGTTTGGGACCATACAGTTGGTGAGTCAGTCTGGCGATATTTATTTATTAACTGGTTTTGCCAGTTATTTGCTACAGGTTTGAAGGCAGAGTACTCATTCCGTGTATAATGAGGGTAGATTGAAATTCAACCCTATCATAAGCTAGACATAGTTGAGTAGAAATATTTGAAGTCACTTGAGGCACTAGCTAGTATAATTATTTTGTAGGTAATTAACGTGTGATCCTCAGATTAACGAATACGCAGATGACGCGCCTAGAACACAAAAGTGTGTCCACCAAAGCAAATACAAATTACAAAGCGAATACAATCTCGCGTCAGTACTGAACTTCGCGTCACAGCGCTTACACGTCAAAGGTGGTTAGTTGTTTTATTTTGAAAATGCCGTCTTGCGTAATTAAAAAATGTAAAAGTTGTTCACAAAAACAAAAGAAAGCAGATGGCATATCTTTCCACAGATAACTATTGTTTATTTTATAGTTATGTAATTTATTTACCCACAATTTGATATCGCTCACTCGGAACACAAAATTTTGATAGTAATTGGTTGGTGTTGCCAATTTACATCGAAATAAGTTTCCTTGAATTAGGGAAATGTGCATGGGGTGTAGAAAGATGATTAATTTATACATTTATATATTATGGAAATAATATATGGGAATAACTTTTAATTTGTAATAAATATTTTAAATTAATAACTTTTTTCAATTTAATGTACCTAATTATGCTTATAAAGACATCCAAAAATCTTTAATGTTATAATGTTCTTGAGTGATAATGCAGAGATCTTCAAATATCGATTTGCAGTAAAAATAAATACTAAGTTTATTTTATTTTATTAGTATTATTCTGTTCAAATACCTACTACTTAAGTACCTAAATTGCGAAAGACCATGTCCAATTTGTAACATTAGTACTACTGAGAACAATCGGATAAATTATGGGAGTTCGTTTCCCAATATCTGGCAACTTTACACGCACACAGATGTACGTGTCCCTACAGTGCCGCTCCTAGTTGTCACGCACACATTTAATGCTATGTGGCTTCACATCGTTTGTTGCGTTTGCTCCATCTGCGTTAATCTGAGGTGTGATCTATCTGAGTGAGATTTGATTATTATTTACTATTAGCTATTTAGTGGCAATGGTGTTGCCTGCTCATATTATTTTTTTATGCTGTTCCTGAGAATGTACACCATCTTTAATCCATTGAAAAGAGTAACCATTGAGTTTCTTGCCGGCTCTTCTCAGTGGAAGCACCATTCCGAACCGGTGGTAGATTCTGACTATTCATAAATGCTTTGTTGGCTTAGGTGAATAAAAACAATTTTGAATTTTGAATAACCTTTTCACTCCGATTTATGGATAATACAGTAGCTTATATTACATATTTTGTATATGATACGAATTTCGACTAGGAACTAATGAAATGCGCTGCTTAGATGCCTGTCCGGTCTTTTCTCAAGTCCGCCTGGTGATAGTGTCGGCATGCGCGGGCGCAGGGGTGCATTCCGCGGCGCGCATCACGCGGGAAGCGGTCAACTTGTCATCACGCTACATGGCCCGATAATAGCGTCATTGTTGGGAAATAACTAAACATGATGACCACTCGTTTCCGCGAGATTCCGTTCGCAACACTTTAATACAATCTACCTTTATATTCTCTAACTAGCTGATCCAACAGACGTTGTCCTGTCTAAACTTTGTATATTGAATTCGAATTGTGCCCCTCAACTGTCTTCATTTCATATTTCGTAAGAAAACTTTCTTGACGATCATAAATACAACAGAAAAAAAACGTGTGCGTCTCGGGACGCCCAACAGAAGTGATAACTTAAAACTGACAGATTGGAGCCGTAACGCGTTACGTTACGAAGCGGTTTACCCTCCCATAACAAGTTATCACTTCAATAGCGAAATCGTTTCATCCGTACACGCGTGATGCGATGACCAAGGACGTAGAGATTTTTATATTATACTAGTTTATGCCCGCGACTTCGTCCGCTTAGTATTTAACCTAACAAAAATTTCGGGATTATCGGGATAAAAAGTATCCTATGTGTTAATCCCGGTTATAAACTATCTGTGTTCCAAATTTCATCCAAATCCGTTCAGTAGTTTTTGCGTGAAGGAGTAACAAACATACATACATACATACATACATACATACATCCACACTCACAAACTTTCACATTTATAATATTAGTAGGACTAGCTGAGCCCGCGACTTCGTCCGCGTGGTATTTAACTTAACAAAAAAGCCCGCTTCCGCGTTCTGAGCCCGCGCGACAGGACACATTTTTTGTTTTTCTAAAATAAGAGTAGCCTTAATTACTCCTTATAACATCAGCTATTTGCCAGTGAAAGTCCCGTCAAAATCGGCGAAGCCGTTTCGGAGATTACCCGGAACAAACATACAGACAGACTGACAGACAAACAAAAAAAAATTTAATCGCGTTTTTGCTATAGGTGTCGTATGTACTTTCATATGCATTTAGTGAAAAGGTGTTATTTTGATATTACAAACAGACACTACAATTTTATTTATTTGTATAGATAGGTTTTATAAAATTCCCATCAACGGCTAGAGATGTTTTCCAGAGCCAAAGAGAATATCCACTGAAAAACAACTGACGCCGTCGCGCGTCGCCGTTCGGTTGTATTTGGATCATTTCTCTGTGCTACCTACTACGTCACTATTTTTCAGCAGCATGAAAATAAGAATGGCAATGGGTATTAGCAATTGAAATAACACAAGTGTTTGTCGTGTGAATAGGTATGCACACCTCATAAAACTAGCTTTATAATGTAAGGACCTAAATGAGAGTGAGATTTGATTACTATTTACTTATTTAGTGACAATGGTTGTTGTTGTAGTTGGTAGTGACAAATGTTGCCTGCTCACATTCTGTTGCTGTTTCTGAAAATGTAGGGGTACACCATATTTTATTAATTGAAAAGTGTAACCATTGGGCTTTGAGATTCTTGCCGGATCTTCTCAATGGAAGCAGCATTCCGAACCGGTGGTAGATTCTGACTATTCATAAATGTTTTGTTGGCTTCCGTGAAAAAAACAATTTTGAGTATTGAGTGTTTTTTCCTGTGAACAAGACGTGAATGCGAATATTTGCGAATGCTCAGTTTACAATTTTTGCGGCACCTATTTATTTGACCATTTCATACGTGTCTGAATATAGACGGTATTGATAGAAATTCTAACACAGTTAAAATAAAAAAATAATCCTAATTCTGTTGTCATCAAACAACTACTTACCTACTAAACTAAAAGTGTCATTATCCTACTAATATTATAAATGTGAAAGTTTGTGAGTGTGGATGTATGTATGTATGTATGTTTGTTACTCCTTCACGCAAAAACTACTGAACGGATTTGAATGAAATTTGGAACACAGATAGTTTATAACCGGGATTAACATATAGGATACTTTTTATCCCGATAATCCCGAAATTTTTGTCCGTGGGCACAGCTAGTTAAACATAATTTATCTCTTTCAGCGGTGGGAGAGTCAAGCTGTAGCCAGCTGACTACAGCTCATAGACGGGCTGGCTTGACCGGGGCGGGGTAGTAACGTCCTCTCACATAAAATCGGTGAAAATAAATAAATATCGCCAGACGAACACACCAACTGTATGGTCCCAAACTAAGCAACGCTTGTAATATGGGTACCATACAATGGACTGGGGGCGATCCCAGTTACACCCAGACTACGGAAAATTACGAAAAGGCCATTTTCGAAATTTACCCTGACGGGAATCGAACCCGCAACCACCCGATGCAGTGAGCCGAGCTGCCTGCCCTCGAACCACTGCGCCAAGCGGTCGTGAAAAGTAGCAATTATATATGATTTATTTATTTTTCCCCCCTCATACTCCTCTATCATTCTCCCCTTTAGGTCAGTAACATACGAGCAATTTCACATTACGACTCCACGGTTAGTTTAGTCAAGTTGAGTAGTGTGCCCACAGAATCAGCGCCGACGTTATTCTAAATCTTTTTAAATTAACATTGTATCATCTCGATTCGCGTCGAATCGATCTGTGTCCGACTATTCGATCCTCAATCAATTCGTCGAGGAGTCGAGTCGACGCGCTCGTCACTAGTTCAATGAACCCGCCTGCATGGATACCTAGCGCCTAACATTTTTTACCGCCAACATTCTTCGTGGCTACCCGTAATTCGAATAGAGTTCCGATTGGGTTAATAAATGTACGATTGGGTTAATATTTCTATGAGATGTATCTATCTATATATACATAACTCAAAGGTGACTGACTGACTGACTGACTGACATAGTGATCTATCAACGCACAGCCCAAACCACTGGATGGATCGGGCTGAAATTTGGCATGCAGGTAGATGTTATTTTTTTTTTTTTTTTAATTTATTTGGGTAAACTAACAGTGACACAATACATATGGAAATAATACATTAATTTTGATATTATCAATTGTGACACCAACACCGTTTACCACAGATTACTCAATAATGTTACATTAATTAAGCGTGGAAAGATGGTAGTATCACAGTCTACGTAAGTCTCTATATAAACCAATCAAAATAATCTAGCAGTAATAATAGTATTATTAATTATATTGTATCTGTAATATGCAATAGTAGTACCCATTAGTTAGGTTAAGTTAGTCTTAGTGTAATTTTAGGTATAACTGTAAGTGCTTTCAATAGTAGTAATAACAGTGGTATTATTTTAGTTTACTAGTTTACTTATTTCTTTCTTGAAAACACTAGGGCGTGTGGCCGCAATATCCAACGAGTTAAATTTGGTATTGTATGTGTTGACTAGCCGATAGAGTGGTGAACGTTTACCAGCATTGGTACGGCACCGTGCTGTTGCAAATAACTGACAGGGATTGCGGCAATGCGTTCTAGTAGGTATTCTATAACATAACTTATTGGTTAACTGTATGCAATCGTATCTATTATGGCATAAGTCATAAAGTAACAGTGTTTCTAGTATTATTCGTCTTGATTCTAGGGTAATAAGGCCATATTTATCAAGAAGTTGTTCGTAGGTTAGGCGACCACGATAACATCTATAGTGCATGCATCGCAGGAATTTCTTTTGTACACTTTCCAAGGCTTTCCAAGGCTAAATTATATTTATTATAAAAAGGATTCCAGATGGACACAGCATACTCAGTTTGGGAGCGAACTAGAGTTTTATAAAGGTAGATATAGGTAGAGGGTCTATTAAATTTAACGGTTGAACGCATAACGAATCCATACATTTTAAAAGCTTTATTTATTATTTTATCTATATGTACATCCATATGTAACCTATTATCCATTGTAACTCCCAGGTCTGTAATAGTTTCGGTAGTCTCAAGTTGCACATCACATAGACTATAGGAGAAGGTGCTTTTATGTCTCTTTTTTGTAAAGGTGATGGCTTTACACTTGCTGATACTCAAACTAAGCTTATTTATGGTACAATAGGTGGATAAGCGATCAAGATCGCTTTGAAATCGGTTATGGTCGGTTATGTTGTCTATTACATGAAACATTTTTAAGTCATCTGCATATAATAAAAAGTTACAGAATTTAAAACAAGTGTGTGTTATGACGTAGGCATCCGCTAAGAAAGGGGATGAAAGTTTGTATGAAACTTTGTCAATTAAATTCCACGCGGACGAAGTCGCGGGCACAGCTAGTTGTTTCTATATTACGAGGTCAACGAGTGTTGTCACTGTGAAACTGTGAGGCTAGTGTGTTTTCTGCTATTATTGTTGTTGAACTAAATTATTCATATTAATCAGTTAAGACCCTGTCACAGATGATCGCTCGGCGTAAAGGAGCTATTATAGCTGCATTTCGTACTATGTGTGAGAGAGCCGAAAGCCCAATCCTCCTCCCTTGCCCCCCTTCTATTCCACTCCCCTTAGGTCGGCTACGTGCGGGTAATGCCATTGGTACGGCAAGCATCTTTAGGCCATCAGGCGCGTTGTAAGTACGCTTGATCTTATGCCTAGCTTTTGTAACGTTATGCTAACTTAAAGTAACAAATAAACACATTCACATACAATTTTGGGAATGAAAAAAAATATAGCCCGATGAACACCTTAACTGTATGGTCCCAAACAAAGCAACGCTTGTACTATGGGTACCGCACAATGGACTGGGCCGTTCCCAGGAACACCCAGACCAGGGTAATTTATGAATAGGCCATTTCCAAAATATACCTTGACGGGAATCGAACCAAGAACCAAGCGGTCGTCAAATCATTTACCTTATAAGGAAGGAATTATTCTTGTCCTGCCTGTGTCAAAATTTGCCTGAGTGGTCGTTATAATGATTTGGTTGATCCGTGGTTTGTCCAAGATTATCTATATTCTTTTGGGTTTATTTTGTTGCATTAATAACTACAAACAGAAGACATGCATCTTAAAAGGTTTTATTCAAAAAAAAATATGCAGCTACATATAGGTACAGTTACGTTAATCAATAGCCGTTAAATCTCAATTGAATTGCGCATACGCACGCAGAGGATCAATCAATCATGCTCGTCACATTAACTTAACGACTACAACAGATCTGAATTAATATTATTACAGGATGCCGATATACAGCATCCTAAAGTCCTGCACCATTTTATTGGTAATAAAGATTTAATAATGTTCCCATGCAATCTGTACCAAAAGCTACCTGTGTAAATAATTATATTTTGATCTTTCTATCTAATACTTAAATAGTGATTTTATATACAAGAAACATATTTTAAAATGACAATTAGTAAGTGCCCCCGTAGACCTAAACAAAATAAACGCTTTGACTTTGCCTTTGACTCTATATAGACCTTATACCGTGCTCTACTTACTTCTATAATTTATCGAAATATAAATCTTATGTAAAATAACCTTTTGAGAGATGTCTACTAGTTTTATCTAATTATAAACGAATATAGTTAGTGAGTAATAGTAATTGTCTCATTAATCTTGATGACTGCATTGCACCAATGATTATTTATTTATGTATTTAGGTCTACCAACGACTGTTACAGTAAAACTTACAAGCTTAGTGCAAATAAAATATCTTGCCAACTGCACAGCCAATTAAAGGTAAACACAGGCAGGATATGGCTAAGCGCAACAGGCGTGATAATAAGCTCTGCCTACATGACTCCAAGACTGCACTTGCAAAGAATAGTATCTTCTGTATGGCATCTATCATTTATAATAAGATACCAAAGGACTGGAGAGAAAGTAACGCTGTGCCATTCAATACCAAATTAAAAAGCCTTTTGATTAACAAAGCATATTATAATATAACAGATTATTTAAAAGATAACATTTTATAAAACGTTTATTATTATTATAAGTTCTCTTAATTGACATATAAGTTTATATAATATTAATTTGTTTTGGTTTAATTTGGCAACTCTAGTGACACGCACAATGTTTTCATCTTTGATTTCGCATTCAATTACATTACCAATCTTCTTGACGATAGAGATCAAATTTTCAGATTTATTTTCAGGAATACATTGGATTTCTAAATTTTTATAGCGGGCATTTTGCTCCAGCTGGTTTATACGCGATTGTATTCCAGAGATGGTTGTTCTCATTTCATTATTATTTCCTTCCAGTTTTTTCATTTGGGTCTGAGTCATTTTATGTCCCTTCATTACATCCTCAAATTGACCGTTAATAAGTTCCATGGCTTCTTTAACTTCTCTTATCTCATCCTTGACCGTATTAAGTTCAGTCCGCATGTCACTACTGAACTGCTTAATAAACTCTGACATATGCTTTTTTAGGACGTCTTCCATAATTTCTCGGACTTCGTTGCGTGTAACAGCATTATTATCGGGTGGGGAAGAAATGGCTTGTCTCTTAGGGGGACGAGTGGTAGTCTGATTTGCACGTATGGGTGTGTTATCATTTTTGGTGGTTTTCGAAGTCAGCCCAATGCAACGTGGGCATATCCACTCTTTGGTAGAAGAAGAAGGCAAATTTCTACCCTTGTTATTGGGAAACAGACAAGCATTATGAGATGCAATTTTACACTTGCAGCATTGTGTGTAGCTTTCATCTGAGTTGCCCAGCGTACGAGGGATGCCTTTTAAGTTTTGTCGTTTGAAGAAAAAAACACAACTAGAACCTTATGGTAATTTTTATTGTTTTTCAAAGTATTCACCACGTAGCTTAATACACTTTTCCATTCGCTCAAACCAGTTATTATAACATTTATACCACTCTAAAGTGGGGGTGTTCAAAATGGCTGACTTAAAAGCGTCGACTGCTTTTTCACCGGACTGGAACCTTTGACCACGAAGACTTTTCTTAATTTTAGGAAATGTAAATAAATCGTTAGGGCTTAGGTCAGGACTGCATGGAGGATGCTCAAGAATTTCTACTTTTTCCTGCTTCAAATACTCAATCGTTTGACGAGCGCTGTGTGAGATTGCGTTGTCGTGGTGCAGGATGATGCGTCGCTTTGAGTTAGATTTTCGAAGTTGGCGATGACTTGTGGTAAACAAACTGTGGTATACCACTCTCCATTAACCGTTCTACGATCTTCAAGTGCAATAGTCGCAATATGGCCGGTTTTTCCAATGAACGTGGCCACCACCTTCTTTGAAGTGCTTCAAGAACGAACAACTTTAGTCGGTTTTAGCTTGTCTTGAAAGACCCAGATTGTAGATTGTTGTTTGGAATCAGGATCGTAGGCATAGATCCAAGATTCGTCACCACTGATGATGTTGTAGACGTGATTTGACTCTCCTTGGAATTTAACTTAACAAAAAAGCCCGCGCCCGCGTTCTGAGCCGGCGCAACAGGACCCACTTTTAAATATTTTGTTTTTCTAAAATAAAAGTAGCCTAAGTTACTGCTTATAACATCAGCTATCTACCAGTGAAAGTCCTGTAAAAATCGGTCCACCCGTTTCGGAGATGCTCTTTGATTTCATGTGGTTTTGAACCTTTGCAGAGTTTTCTTACACCATCTGACGCGGGCCGCCTTGTGATCGTCGGAAAGCAGATGCGGTATCCAACGGCAAACTAGCTTTCTTACACCAAGCGCTTCATGCAAGATTTTCTGAATGGTTGTCCCTGAGATGCCTAATAGAACCTCTATCTCTTGATACGTCACATGACGATCTTCGAGAATTTGTTGTCTCACAGCAATGATGTTATCTTCAGTGAAGGCGGATTTTGGCCGTCCTTCGCGAGATTTGTCACTAAGACTAGTATGTCTACGCTGGAATTATAAATACCAGCGTTCGACAGTCCGCAGACATGGGGCTTCATCACTGAACACAGATGTTAGCTCTTCAAAACACTGAAGCCGTGTCAGGCCTCTTCTAAAGTTGTAGAAAATTATTGCACGAACATTTTCCTTAGGAAGATTCATTTTCGTACGTAACCTGACAGATTCTAATCGACGCTGTGACTAAACAATAGCATTAATCCTAAAACTTTCAATTGTTTTGAGATTCGAAATTTAAACACATTCGAATATAGAACAGTTCCAAATTCAAAATTGCCGGGAAATATGGAAACGACAGAACTTAAAAGGCATGCCTGGTACAGCAACCCCACTCCATTACTTAAACGAGATGACTCACTGTCACTGCGACCTCAATCTATACAAATAAATAAAATTGGAGTGTCTGTTTGTAATATCAAAATAACACCTTTTCACTAAGTGCATATCAAAGTACATACGATACCTATAGCAAAAACGCGATTTAAAATTTTTTTGTCTGTCTGTCTGTGTGTCTGTGTGTTTGTTCCGGGTAATCTCCGAAACCGCTGGACCGATTTTGACGGGACTTTGACTGGCAGATAGCTGGTGTTATAAGGAGTAACTTAGGCTACTTTAATTTTAGAAAAACAATTAGGGTTCCGCGTAAAAAAATAAAACCACATGAAATCAAAGAGCATCTCCGAAACGGGTGGACCGATTTTTACAGGACTTTCACTGGTAGATAGCTGATGTTATAAGCAGTAACTTAGGCTACTTTTATTTTAGAAAAACAAAATATTTAAAAGTGGGTCCTGTTGCGCCGGCTCAGAACGCGGGCGCGGGCTTTTTTGTTAAGTTAAATTCCACGCGGACGAAGTCGCGGGCTCAGCAAGTGAATAATATAAATTGTAGGAGCACCGTAGTAAATGCCCCTACACAAGCATCTAAATTTTAGCACACTAATAAAGTCTCCGTGGGAATGCAGATAGCAACTCCGCGAGAAAAAGGTATTAAGCGCCGTGCGTTAAGCGTCACTTACGCGTTCCGGCCGTGAATCGTGAACGTTGCAGCAGTTTAACCACGAGGGTAGTTTGTGATTTGCACTCGCAATTGTTAATGTCCACAAAACACAATATAACAACTTTTAGGTGTAGAGAATTTATCTTGAATGTCCTATAGTATTTAAAAATTACGATGATTTGATTTTCAAACACTATTTTACACTATTAACGGCACAATTAAAAAAAAAACGGAGGTGTACTTGTACAACGGTGTTACCCGATCCGAGCGCATGGTGGGAGTTGGGAAATTAGTAGAATAGGATTGCAAATCTATTTAACCATTCCAATTTTTATTTGTAATAAATTATGGAACTTACAAGGCTCTGATGATGGACTAATCCTACTAATATTATAAATATGAAAGTTTGTGAGTGTGGATGTATGTATGTATGTTTGTTACTCCTTCACGCAAAAACTACTGAACGGATTTGAATGAAATTTGGAACACAGATAGTTCATAACCGGGATTAACATATAGGATACTTTTTATCCCGATATTCCCGAAATTTTTGTTACGTTAAATACTACGCGGACGAAGTCCGTGGGCACAGCTAGTAGCTTATATAAGTAGTTCTCTAAACGCCAGTAGTAGTCAGAAATGCAGAGCAATTCGACTCGCTAACTCACAAAGTAGCAAAACATAGCCCACACACCGTACTACCTGCGTATCAAGGACATGCCATCAATAAAGTTTCGTGAGAGCGTGTGAATATCGTCGCCGCCGGTAAGGGGTCGTCCAGTAATCACGTAAGGCTAGAAAGGGGGGAAAATCACGAAACCTCTCAAGAGGGGAGGGGGGATTGAGTGAGATTTCACGTGTTTTATTTTTCGTTTTTTATTGGATTTTTATGATTGGAAATTTTTATCACCGAATTAAATGAGGTTTATTTATTTATTCGGATTCTATTTATTTATAGATAATATTATAAAAAAAATTAACATAATTTGTACCAATAAAATACACGTCATAATATTGGATTATAGGAGGGGGGCCGTGGTTTAAAACGTCACCACGTATAACCAGGGGTTAAAAAGTTCTTAGAAACCACTACGTGATTAATGGACGATCCCTCACACGCGTTACGTCTCAATATCGTGATAATGTTGTCGCAGGTATCGGCGGCCAGCGCGGAATTGGTTCGAGATCGACTCACGCGCCACCGTGGGACGCAACACGCAATTTGCCTTCGCGCGTATTGAAAGTTTGTGAGAAAGTTTCATGTAATTTATTCGAAATTGTTGTGATTGACTGTACATAGATAATTTTTTTCTATAGCTAAAAGTTTGGTTTTGATACTATCGTCGTCAAAAGTGCATGGCTGAAGTCTCTTACAACCTCTGAGAGATTTTAGAAATAAGATCTGAGTCGCGAGTTTTGGAACGTTTAATAACATTTGTTATCTTGATTCTACTTCTTATAAACAAAAGAATTAGCGAAATCATACCATCCGCTCTCGCGTGTTGCGATGACGAACGAAATAGAGATGATTTTTTATATATTCTACTTTCATCACATTCCTGGGTAGCCCTAGACACCGACTGTCATTGCGTAAATGGCATTCCTGTTACGGTTTTTTGGAGCAGCGGTGAGCGGAACGGATCACTGGAATCCCATCTGGAACAGACGTGATGGAAACACTAATGAAGCATTCAGCGTGGAATCAGTGGGGTGATGGACCCATCCGGTGTGTTGGTGTTTAGGCACTGGGCTTAGATTTAATCATTCAACAATCGTTTAGCAAATCAAGCACCGCTTTTGTTATTGATGCCTTTATAGGGACTGAGGTCGATCCTAGTGACACGACCAGGGCCAATTCCAAAAAGAAGATTTAATAACTTTGCTCTCACTGCGAAACATCCACCTAAGTAAACAGACCCCTATCCCTGCCCCACTGGCCTCTAGTCCTGGGCCCCTGTATACCTTTTGGTGCAAGCGTGAGACACATAATATCAGAATATAACGGCCTTTTTTCTTCTTCAGAAAAACCCGTCATGTGTCCCGGTCTGCCACGGGGAGATAATATAACGGCCTATGTCAACCTTTTCGTAATATGCTCTACTGTTTTAATAGCCTAAGTGTGTATAACATTAAGAAAAGTATCTCATGTTCTTTTTGAACGTTTTTTTCTTCCTTTCCTTGATAGTTCAATATTCCTAAGTGCTGCAGATTGGACCACATGGAGACAAATAGCAAAAGAAGCGGCCATCTAGAATGGCGAATTGTTAAGAACGTCCGGTAACAAAGAATATTTCAGTGAAGATTTGTTGAAACAAATTACTTCAAATACTCTTTTCCAACAAACAGTTGTCCCCAAGTGTCTCGAATTTTAGGGTAGCCGTGGGAACGGAGGCTGTCCTTTTAGGGCAATTAATCCCGTCTCGGTTCAACCAGTTTAGTTTTATTTCATTGCCGACATTGCTCTTAGAATGATGGGAGCAGAATCACGAAGTATTTTTAGAAATCTAGAGATAGTTATCTACTGCTTTGGACCTCCTGTTGTGTCATTGCTGAAAAGGTTCTGAAATATTTTTGTAAATTAAAAATCAGGTGGTTGATAAAACTATTTATTATCCGTATGGAGCTGTGTTACCTTAAACTAATTGTCAATTGTGTTTATTAAATACTAGCCTGTGCCCGCGACTTCATCCGCGTAGTATTTAATTTATCAAAAAAAAACAGGATTATCGGGATAAAAAGTATCCTATGTGTTAATCCCGGTTATAAGCTATCTGTTTTCCAAATTTCATCCAAGTCTGTTCAGTAGTTTTTGCCTGAAAGAGTAACAAACATCCACACTCACAAACTTTCGCATTTATAATATTAGTAGGATAAGCCAGACTTTCTTAAGTACCGTTTACTTGTCATCATAAACCTCTGGAACAAATTATTAATTCTATTAAATGTACAACTGGCGATTGCTATTATTAATACAAAAATAATAATAAAAGATTATAAAGTGTAATAAAAGCCAAGCCAGCTGACTTTCTTTCCGGATCGTCACAGACGAGGTATCCGGTTGTAGGGTTGTAAGTGCACCCATAGGCATAAGCAAACTTTACATCAGAACACTTACACTGAGTAGAACAAGATTCCTAAATTTCCAACTATTATTTAATACTAGCTGTGCCCACCGACTTCGTCCGCGTAGTATTTAACTTAACAAAAAATTCAGGATTATCAGGATAAAAAGTATCCTATGTGTTAACCCCGGTTATAAACTATCTGTGTTCCAAATTTTATCCAAATCCGTTCAGTAGTTTTTGCCTGAAAGAGTAACAAACATCCACACTCACAAACTTTCGCATTTATAATATTAGTAGGATGTTATCTGCGTTTACGCTTTTTTCTTGCACTATTTAGATAAAATAACGAAACGTGTGTTAAAATGTATTGTTACACAAACAGTTCATAGGTTTTTATTTCTCACCAACCTTGAAGTCCCGACACAAATGAATGCGTTGTCTGTTAAACGTATCTGCTCAAAATAATATTGTACAGACTATAGATCTTACAACGAAGTGAATATCTTTCTCCAATGTCTATGTTATCTTGGTCTGTACAACATTTACTCAGAACACTGTGGGATCATTTTGTATCACATTTTTCAGTTCTGGAAAATGTACACGACGTAATGTGGTCCCGTTTTACGATACAGAACAGCATACGTGTTGTCATAAATACGTTTGTATCTCAGATTATATGTGTTTTGATTAGTTTATGGACGCTATGACGCATTAAAACTTGGATATAAAATAATTCTTAATGCTATTGAAATACAGTTGCAATACTAACGTTGAGTTTTTAATTTAAAATGTTGACTAACCGACGAATATCTACCTAATTGTTATTAAACCAAGTAATTAGATTAACATGATAGCGATTACGCTATTAGCCGAACAATCCGATTACTAACCATAAAATGAGAAAACAGCTTTGAATAAAATATTATTATTTTCAAGAGACTTTAGTACATTTATTTCCATTGAAACGCTTTGCTTTGAACATTACTTCATAAAATATGAATATGGTAATTATAATCTCCATCCTATATTTTAGTCTAGAACATTCGCAAAGTGAATTGATCAAAGTGTTGGAACTCTACAGTAGTTTCACTGAAGCTGTGGCCGGTGCATCGACCGGCCACGATTTTATCTTCTACGCCACATTTGACCGCTAAAGAGTTTCGCCACGGATTCAAATTTAATCAGTTTCCGAGCTCGTGGCGGCGCAACGTTTTTGTTCTTTAATCTAGATACTTTAGCAGACTTTTTAATAGACACTCAGGCCAAGCGTATGATGAGACGTAGGCTCAATGTAGTGGTTATATAATAATATACTCTTTGACGCAGGCGACGAATACAGTATCTTCTGCTTCTTATTCTTTGTCGTTCTCTCACTAATAAGGAACGTCAGGATATGATTTGTCTCCATTTGCTTTTGTCCTGCGCCAGTTCAATCGATCGTTGTAGAGTTTCACCTGCTGCCTCTAAAATAGTTTACAAAACCATATGTAGAGCATAGTATAGTACAATATAATATTTAATATAAAATGAGCGTAAGTTGGAAACTAAGCTGGATCGCAGCAATATGATCCGATTTTCCCAATTAGAAAATGCCTTTTTTAAATTTGTACCATGTCTTGGTGACACTAGGTTCGCCCCAAGACCATTGGACGGGTACAAGCATTGCTGTGCTGGGCCATTTACAGCACTCCAAATTTAAGAAACCCCATTTTAGGTTTAACATTTTGAAACCGCAATAACTTTATAAAAGCGTAATCACACGATTTCAAATAACCTTGTATGCAAAGTCATATGATTATGAACTTATATGTGTTTTATTACAATAACTGTGAAAAGGTATTTCTTAGGTTTCTAGAACTGGCAGTATTTATTTACTTGACAGAATCGATTAAGTCCGAGATGAGGTTGTCGATATATTCACTCTGTACAGGATCAAGTATGTTTTATATCATTTTGTGTGAAAAACAATGGATAAAACATTTATTTAGTACTCGTATGCTTCTTAGCAAGTTTTGAAAATACTTGATTCATGAAAGTTAACGGGGAACTCTTCTTAAGGTTTTTACAGCAATTTTTGAACAAAATATTTTCGAAGCAATCTTTCGAGGAAGCTTCAAAATATCAGGTATCCTGAGTGGCTTAAGGTTCAGTCAAGGCTTGGTTCTTTATATCTGAGGATTATGCAGTTCATGCCCCGCAGAACACATTAAACTTCTCTCGATTCTGAAGCGCTGTTGATTCGAAGATACTGTTACAGACAAAAAATTTGCGTTATCTGTGGTTACGGTACTATAAAGTCTCGAAAGAGTTCATTATTTAGTGACCTAACTTAATCTCTACCCGGTACAAACCTGCAAAGTAATTGTTTGATCGTATTTCTACCTTGATTCCTTTTAGTGTTACATAATTGCTAAAATCATGAGTATCGAAGCACTTAACTGTAATATTTACCTATATTATTATATTTTATGTTTTATTAATTGGTATGGCTCTTGAACATATGTTCGCTAGCGAGGGTGAAACATACCGATCATTACACAATAACATTGCATGAAACAGCAAATAAATAATTTCATTTCATTTATACATCGAGAAAGGTAAGCTCTTAATTAATAATTAAGAAACTTAAGAAATGTAGCCCATTAGTTAGGCATTTTGTTTATTTAAACTTCCTCAGGCGTCGAGAGAGCTAATGATAATACGATCTTCTATTAAAAATATTATCAAATGCTAAAGGTTATTTATTATTAATTTGGCAATTAAATGAAATATAGTCAAACCAGTATGGTACCAAACTAGCCTGACGCTTGTATCTATTGATATATTACAAGTAATTACAACTGTACAACGGACTGGGGACGAAAATACAATTTCTGAAATTTGTCCGGTCCGGAATGAAACCCGGAACCACAAGGCGCTGCATGAGCCGAGCAGCCTTCGTCTCAAACCACGAGACAAAATTCAGATAGCAAATTGTCAATTCTCATTCATCTTTCCTCTTATTATTTGTTTGGAGATTAAAATCTAATCGAGTCGACATTGCATCACCTATTCAAGGAGTTCATTCACACGCCAATTGTTCGGTTGTTGGAATTGGTACGTTTCGAGTCGATTCGGCAGTTTAACCACCGTTGTAAGAAACGTGGAGTGATGTGGTTTCTTTATTTATTGATTTTTGTTGAAAGTTTACATCTAACGTAATTACTACAAAAAATATCTATATCTCTACAAGACCACCTGCCATCTTAGCTCTACACATTGCTACGAAGTTGAATTAATTCTTAACTCTTATTATGTTCAAATAATATTAATTAGTGTTACCTTTATAGCCAAGGGGCATTAACTGTGGTCTCTAAAGCAATGCATGTGGCCCTTGGCTCATTAAAAGGTAGATTCAATAAAATAGTGAATTACTAATAATAGTGAATAATATACAGCGTTTCCTAAAAAAAGCTTGCGTTAACCTTTACTTAATGTGGTCATTGTATTTTGTGGGATGCGTTGCATTAGCGATCATTCAAACGGTTTATCCGGCACCGATAGTAATTTATATACATTTTTCTATATATACAGATGTAAAAATCGGCAATTAACTGTTAAAAATGTAAAGGCGGAACAGCGTAGGCTTTTTTGTGTGAATGACCGCTTACACCCCACGTTACGCTTATGGAATGAAATCCCTATTACTTATATTAATGGGTATATATCTAGTTTAAAAATAAAATAAAAATAATCTACTAAACTTTGTGAACCCTTTGTCACTAAGTCCACCAAATCGCCAAAATTCAAGATATACCGTAAACAGTTTTTTTTTAAATGGCAGTGACAGACTTGGTTTTAAACTTTGGACTTTTCCTTTTGAAATACGGAACTCTAAACATATTGCCCGCGGAACAAGTATACATGACGCGATCAGAGGCGAGAGAGAAGAATACCCGTAATTACAATGGCCAGGATGTGGGTAGTCCCGCAATCGATCTGCTTCCTCAGTAAAGAAAAGCCTAATGGCGTCGCGTAATCACGCAAATAGAGGAAACTACAGTTATTACAATAAAATCCTGTTGTAAACTAATTTCTATTGTAACAATACATCAACAGTTATATGTAGTGATAATTTTATTGTAGGTTCACAAATGTTTTAGCGCGTAGTGAAATTGTAATATATCACTTTCTCTGCTACAGACATTACACAGTTTATACTATACAAGGTTCCTTCGACGGATTATTTCCGGCAGGATCTTATAGAGAAAGCCCTAAAAATGAAAGTAAAGTTTGTAGAGTTAAAGCTGTTGCATTTTATCTCCTCTATCACACTCTGCAAGGAATACGTCAAACTAACAGTAACCCTGTATAGTATATGAATATAGAGTGTTTATAGTATAGACTCTGTAGTGTTTCTTTATAAAAATATCTATAAAATCTTTTTGGTTAAGTTAGAGTCGCTGTAAGCTTTTTGACAGCTACAAAATTGAGATACACGTATTTATCTATGCATTAGTCTGAATGGGATGCATAGAGAATTGCTCAGCTCATTGCTCAGCGTATCGGTTTATAATTAAACTAGCTGTGCCCCCCGACTTCGTCCGCGTAGTATTTAACGTAACAAAAATTTCGGGATTGTCGGGATAAAAAGTGTCCTATATGTTAATCCCGGTTATAAACTATCTGTGTTCCAAATTTCATCCAAATCTGTTCAGTAGTTTTTGCGTGAAGGAGTAACAAACATACATACATCCACACTCACAAACATTCACATTTATAATATTAGTAGGATTTATGTATGGGTACTGTTGCTGTTCCATGCAGTATATCCTGCACGGTAGGTACTTATCATTATTTTTCTTAGGTGTAAACGGTTCAATTCGTATTTACGATTTGGGCAATGTCTGCTATAGAGCTCAGGGCACGTATTTTTGTAATTAGGTATGTTCGGGGACCGTGACGCGGCCGGACCGAGTCAGTGAACGCACTCAAAATGTTTTTACTCCTTTATAAATTGAAATAAATGAATAATAAGTACCACAAGCCAAAAATAATTGTGGCTTACAAGTTTTAAAAAAATTATGATTTTATTTGTGCTCTTGAATTCGGTGCTATTTAGTAGGTAGCGGGATCTCAAAATGCAAATGAGTGCACTCTACCTGCCTACCTCATTGATAAGTTCAAAGACTTTTGATTGATCTTTGAATCTGTATTACAATTTAATAAAATATATTTTTAACTTGCAACTCGTCATGTTGCTAATACTTATCGTTGTGGCTAGTTTTACATTTATTTGAAACTACCACCAACCACTAACCACTCCCACTCCTGCGTTCTGAACCCGCGCGACAGGAACAATATGTTTTTTTTTGTTTTTCTAAAATAAAAGTATCCTAAGTTAATCCTTACAACATCAGCTATCTACCAGTGCAAGTCCCGTCAAAATCGGTCCAGCCGTTTCGGAGATTAGCCGGAACAAACATACAGACAGACAGACAAAAAATTTTTAAATCGCGTTTTTGCTATAGTTGACGTATGTACTTTCATATGCATTTAGTGAAAAGGTGTTATTTTGATATTACAAACAGACACTCCAATTTTATTTATTTGTATATATATTCTCCGCTTCTTCAATATTTCTTCTTTCTAGTGTTGTCCAATATAAGTAAATCCATTATCAATTATTAAAATTAAAATAAATAAGTGAATTCCACAGAAACCTTCCCGGGCAAGTGCGTACACTTTCCAGCGACCGGAAATCGGAACATGAAACCACGCTGATTGAATCATTATTATAGTTAATGCGTCCGCAGTGCGTCCTGCGCACGCGCCGCCTCGCGGGCATTGCATACTTGCGTAAAAAATGATGTTTATGTGTGTCTAGCACGCCAGCCGGCTACTTTCGTTGTCAGAAAGAAAAGACTTGTGCATTATGCAATGATGACGCTGACGAATTTTCAATAATCCTTGCTTAGTGCTCACCTAAGTAACTTATGAGATACCTGTGTAAAATTTCATGCTTCTAGACTAGGTTTACACTGTGCATTGTCTGTCAGTCAGCCAGCGGAATTTTATCTATTGAATAGAAACGACATTGCAATTATTTTAATTATTTGTGACATGATAGTTTTTCGACGGACACATGCAGTTTTAATTAGGTTGACTCTATTTATAAATGATAATAATTCTACAAACATTGTACTATGTTTCTAGAAAAGGAAAGAGCAACGAAACTCTAAAGTAGTACTTAGGTAGTTTTATCTTATTTCAAATTGATAAATTAAAGTTACTGCTAACCGGCTTCCTTTATCTTGATGTGCTGTAAAAATAGGCGTTAAGTAGAGCACTGTAGCGCTTTTAATGAATCCGCTCTAGAGCATTTAAATAACGCTAACTAATGAGTAGTCAAGTTAAGTAACAATAAACCTTTGATGAAGAATTCCATCCGTAAATGGGATTGTACAAAAATCATAATCTCTATAAATGTATAAAATGTTTTTCTCAGAATGAAACACTTTGTTGATGTAGGTACTCATTGTTTCCAGAAAGGTTTCCATATTCAATTCCTACACCTTCTTTACTTTTCCTTAATTTAATGATCACATTTCAAGCCCAGATTTTATAGCGTTCGATTTTGTTTTTTAATTTGTACCATCATACCCATTATGACAAGTGCCTGGTGACAGACACAGGCGACAACATGGAAGGCGGAGTCTAATTCAGATTTTCAGCGCTGCTCTTATCGCTGTTGACTTACAAGCTCATATGCAAAAACTTGTTGCGGCCTTTAGGAAAAAACATGTCAGCCGTGGCCATGTTTGATGTTAATGGGCTGTACTCTTGACAATTTGTCTCCATTGCTATCGAACCAACGTTCGGCGGACTCTCTTATTAAGTAGGTTCTTATTTTGTCAGCCCAGTCCATAGGCCTGTGTCGTCGAGATCTATTCCCATTGACTCTACCCTGCACAATGAGTATTTTAATGAAGTCTGTTGACCGCCGTGACACAATACAAAACTTAATCATCATATTTTTCCTTTGCACACACAAGGAAAAATTACAGAGATGTAAGTACATACTCCTGAACCTGATTCATACATTTAGGTAGAGTGTTCAAACTAAATTTAACGGGAAGACAATCGCAACGTTCTTCGTTAATCTTTACGGCCGCAGCGATTACGCACCGATTGTAAATGGTCCGTAAACGTAATTACATACGTAAGGCAATTATACAGGCATTATTAGTACATCCAGCGGATACAAGATCTATGGCTCCGTAGCCAGGAATTACAATTATAATTACGAGGTCGGTTAACTTCTGGCGAGTAAAAAAAAATCTTAGATTAGGATGACGAAATGCTACTTGTAATGGTAGTGGGCTCTCGCGCCCTATTTTACATTGAGCTGGAGAAACATCATCGGCGAAATGTGCGTGTAATGCAGTGTTCGAGTATATCTGCCTACCCTTTGTGAATACAAACGTGATGGTGATGGTGTACTTGTGATGTGAACAATTTTGTAGGAAATGTAAAATTTTAAGCAATCTTGAACCATGTGAGTTTTTATTGCATAATAATATGTACGGGTTATATAAGTATAGAATAAAATAGAATATTGTTTATTTCATAAAAGAGCATCGTACAATGACAATGCAGTACTGCAGAATATAATAACATGTTAATAATGAACAACAACTCGAACTAGCAGTATTGTATATTGGGCGATATAAGGTAGATAATATGTTATACCCACCTACTTAACAGCGAAATATTGTATGTAAATGTAATTATGAATAACAAATAATTTATTAGCTTCAAAGCAATCGTGCCATCTTTCGTAATGTTACGGTACAAATGTCGTTTCTACCTGTTTTGCGCATCGGGCAGTTGTGTGCGTGACACGTGCGGGCGACAGCTGCGCATGCGCAGATGCGACTGGCGGTTATCCTGTACAATTCCTTATAGTTTTTTTTTTGTTTAATAGTAAAATTTTAGAATAATGTTGAAATATACTGCAAATAAAATAATTCGAAGGCCTTTTCTCCTAGGAAGGAGAATAGACTTAGTTTTTTATAGACAGTTTCATATCATTAGTTATTGAAGTTAGTTTATAATTGTATTATTTCACGGTTTTTATGGTCGATAGAACCGTTTAGTTCGAAAGAAAACGGTTATCGACAATTTATCGAAGAGAGGTCTCTAAGACGAAAGGGATAGGAGTAAATGATGAAGTCATTGGTTGTCGGGCGGCGCGTGCGCACGACAGCTGCGGCCGCAGATGCAGCCGGCGGCCAGTCCGGTCGCGTTGTTCAAGTAAGATAATAATAATAGATAAATATCGCCTGACGAACACACCAACTGTATGGTCCCAAACTAAGCAACTTCTACTATGGGTACCGTACAATGGACTGGGGGCGATCCCTGTGACACCCAGACCAGGGAAAGTCACAAAAAGGCCATTTCCGAAATTTACCTTGACGGGAATCGAACCCGCAACCATCCGGTGTAGTGACCCGAGCGGCCTACGCTCGATCCACTGCGCCAAGCGGTCGTCAAGATGTATGCTCAATCGACACAGGATAGATATCGATTGTACCCCTAATCATGTTTGAGTTCATATCGGTCACCGCCGGGCTTGCCAACATTCAAGCGGGATTTTAAAAACTCACGTTTTATGTTGTGTCGGAAATCGTATTGTTAATTAAAAATAAATGAAGGCCATTCGTGAAAAGCAACTAGTTCGAATAAAAGGTTAAAATCAACTAGTTTAATCTATTCATTTTCGTATCGCTTCTCGTTGGCCGTGGTATACTTAGTAGCACAGTCACAGCAATTTATGCTGTCAAGACTTCAGCATACATCAGTGCCAATGAACGGTAGTAGTTACAGTTTACATTTGGGTAAATCCATATTCGTAATTTTTATACCGGTATTGAGATTAAGATTATTTTTACAATATTTATGGTGCCATATTTGTCGATTTTGTGGATTTTAAACCTGTTTTGATATTATCTCGATTATTATCTTAATTTATATTTTTTTGTTAATTAATCCAACATTGATATAGTGTAGAAAATATTCCCAGGAGGCGCCGTTGAAATGTCATCAATAACTTTGTTATTAAGATTAACGGTGAAATTAACAGTTTATTGCCAAAATAAATACGCGATACTTAAATTCGTTTCTAGGTAGGCTTTTAATATGAAATTCCTAGATTCATATTGAAGCAATAATAAGTTAAATCTTTATCAAAAAACGATAAAGTTCACATTGATTTGAAATGTATGCATCTCTTCTGTATCTATGAAATGTAGGAGTAAATATTCGAAATCTGTTCAATTGTTTAGAGTTTTTCTGAATATCTCTTGCTGGATTATGATCGCGATGGAATTGATTTCGTGAGCTCGCACTGGACGAAACATGTTGTGGTCTCTATTTTTTGTTGTCATAAAATAGAGACATATCATTCGAAATCTCCCAACTGACGCATAAAAGTTGTCAACACGCGTCATTTTCAACCGACTTTATAAAAAGGAGGTTCTCAATTCAGTAATTTTATTTAATGTTTGTTACCTCAGAACTCCGAACCCGATTCGAAAAAAAATAATTCTAGTTGACAGGTTGCTCTTACAGATTGGTCCAATAGAAATTTAATCAAAATCGTTTCAGTAGTTTGTTACTGTACCAAGGATTCCCACGAAAGCCGAGGCGGTGCGTTGTGTTGTAAACTTGTAACTAGCTTTACATCCGACACCACCGTTAGGTCGTGTGTACATGGTCCGATAAATCGCACAGGACTGATCGCAAGCCGTTAGACTGGCTTAATTACAGGTATACTTGCTCTTAAATTGATGGTTATAAACAATAATACGAATAATTATCGGCAGATAAAACAGCCAAGTGAACAGCAGGTCTTAAAGTAAATGGCTCTTGTTTTATTGTGGAGCTCTCGAGGCGGTAAACACGATGGGTGACCGCCATTGGCATTTACATCTGAGCGCTTCTGTTCGTGTTTCGGACATCGAGTTGTGGGTCCGAACTATAACAGTCGTACATTCATAATAGCCGTATTTGGCACCCGTTTACAGAGAAATATGTAAATATCTATACAAATAAATAAAATTGGAGTGTCTGTTTGTAATATCAAAATAACACCTTTTCACGAAGTGCATATCAAAGTACAAGCGACAACTATAGCAAAAACGCGATTTAAAAAAATGTGTGTCTGTCTGTCTGTGTGTTTGTTCCGGGTAATCTCCGAAAGGGCTGGACCGATTTTGACGGGGCTTTCACTGGCAGATAGCTGATGTTATAAGCAGTAACTTAGGCTAATTTATTTTAGAAAAACAAAAATTGAAAAATGGGTCCTGTCGCGCGGGCTCAGAACGCGGGAGCGGGCTTTTTTGTTAAGTTAAATTCCACGCGGACGAAGTCGCGGGCTCAGCTAGTAATACATAAAATAAATATCGCCAGACTGACACACCCACTGTATGGTCCCCTCAGACCATTAAGAGTATATCTCTGATGGTTCCAAACTAAGCAATGATTTTTACTATGGGTACCGTACAATGGACGGGGGGCGATCCCAGTGACACCCAGACCAGGGCAAATTACGAAAAGGCCATTTCCGAAATTTGCCCCGACGGGAATCGATCCCGCAACCACCATGTGCAGTGAGCCGAGCGGCCTACGCTCGAACCACTGCGCCAAGCGGTCGTCAAAAGTCTTTGGGCTGCTCCTGTAAGTTAATAGAAATAATGCCTCGTCATCTATGCAAATATCTGCTGTTATCGTATTATATTTAGATCGCACATAACATTCTTATTTTCCGTCATCAAAATGTTGGTATTAAAAAGCCTATTAATCAGTATCAAAGTCCAAATCGCGTTATTGATGATAACGTAAACAAATCAGAAATTTGCTTTCACGGAGAAATAATAGTTGGACATATATTAGTCTCTACCAAAGAAGTTTAAGGCAGTATTTTGTCACTATGTTTATTTTGAGTGTTGTATCTATAAGGACGAAAATTTGCCCTTATATTTAAAGTCTGTCTGTATATCCGCAAAACACAAGAGTGATATCAAACCTATAGAGCAAAATAACATGCAGAAGAGGAAATGCAGTAGAGTTTGTATGACGCAAGTGCCTACTCTACATTATGCTGAATCACACTTCTATATTACAAGTTGCATTGCAAAAGCAATTCCAAGCATTTCTGATATTTTCCATTATTAAGTATGTGCCGTGACATTGCCGGCTCAAGGAGTGACTCACTTTAAATTGTATCGATACTAAATGTTCTCGATTCAGATTTTGATCTATATCTGCCGAAAGATATACTATGTATCCGTGATGATGTAATATTAAAATTATTAACATCTCAGACTTAAAAAAATCTGCGACTAACACCTCCTACAAAAACATGCATTATGTGCTAAACGTGCATCCATGGACATACCGAGAAGGGATGGAAAGGGGAGCCAGGGAGAGCAGCTCCACCCTCCCTGGACCTGGATTGCCATCCCTTTTTCATTCAGCACTTATATTTAAGTCCTTCTTACCTCGTCCCTTACAGGAAAGGCCTGGTGCCCCCCAAATACCAAAAGGTGCCTTCTCTAAAACACGTCGTTGATAGTGTAATCAAATTAGTTTATTGGTTCTGTTGCTGCGATATCACCTGTATTTTCTTTGTTATGAATAAAGAATGCATAAGAACCCCTATTCTTTTTAAACCTACCTTTACTAGCTTATTTTCTGAATGTAAAAGTTTGAGCCTTTAAGCGCATCTTCACGCATGAGAGGCTGTGTTTTTATGACGGCATGTCCGGATGCGCCAGTGCATCCTGTCGCAGCCTCCTGCTCATGAGTGGTTCACTTCACTCGGTTACCTGCATATTATATACAGGTTGTTAGGTTAAACGATTGATGTATTGAACGGGTATTCTTTATCCTATTCTCGTTGGAAATATATAAAAAAGAGTTACCTTAATTTTTAACCTATTTATACATCAAGGACTAATTTTGCGTGTATTAAGCCAACTTTGGAGTATGAAGGGAAAACGGATTATACATAGAGGTCATTCACCTATGATAAGACCGCTCACATCGCTCTCTAGAGCAACATTGCCCCACGTTGTAAGACTTCGCAGTATTTTAGCTAAGGTTTCCTCTGTGATTTATTAGTGATTTTTAATTATATTTTTATGAGTTACATGTCTCATATCCCTCGTTTAACCTAACAGCCTGAAGATAGATAAACGACCGTTATCTCTGAAATATTATATTCGCAAATATTCATTTCCCACCAAACATTAGTTATACGAGAATGTCATACGAGTACGTGCAGTTTAGTTATGATTGGGTTTATTTCCTTGAATGCGTTAGAAAATGTATGTTTGCTTTTCGTTTCTTGAACTTGCGTTTACAAAGTGCGTGAATTTAGTTTCAGTTGGCACGGCTTGTTATCAGCCGTCGCTCGCCGTGACGTATGCGCTATCGGCTGCGCCTGCGCACCTCAAGCAGTTATCGCTTCTCGCGACATAAACCCACCGAATAAAGTGTATTGGAAAAACCGCGATCGTGACAAGTTGATACGTGTCGGTCTGTCTATAACCTGATAAACTTACTGGCAACAGAACTTCGCAATTTATTATGTGTGGTTCAGTGTGGTAGGTTCGGGTACTTGTAAATATTTGTAATGACGGATATCGCTGAAATATTCATGTTTCTGAAGCAAAAGATTGTGTAAAAGTGGAAATTTAATGTCACCGACGAGCGACGTTGGTCACGATTATGGAACAAAATGTTAAAGTCACAGTATGTCACTAAAGAGAGATGATGAGACTTTAATGGGCTCGTATTAGGGTTTGACCGCAAAGATTTCACGGAAAATTTCGTTCCCGGTAAGTGCGGAACGGTTTTCTAGATTAGATAATGATAGAGACTTGACATAAACATAAAAAAGGTTGCTGGAAGTTGACTTTGACAATCAAATTCGGCTTTTTAATTGGCGTAAGAGTCGTTATCGCCACCACCGATGATGTGTGATAAAAATTGACGCATAGTGCCGACGATGACAAAAAACGAAGGTGCAGTTTTGTAAATAAATCGGACGTAACCAAATCGGTGTTATTACCTACCGCCGGCCTCGGATGTCCACCCGACGGTAACCATTGTTTGTATTTACGTATACGTCGACAATAAGTTGAGTAATCGTTTTCCAATTGTGCAAATTCAGGTGACTGAGCGTCGGCCGGTGTGTCAACAAATTCTTTTTGTTTCGCCTCATCGTTTGCTTCACTTTTAACGTCATCGTTATATTGAATAATAACACGTTGCCCAGTTTTGTGCTCTACTTTCTCATTGTGGAGTCAAATGACGTCGTTAGGGCTTAAAACTGAAGGTGACTGGACCTTGCCTGAAATGGTGATCTCCAAAAAACTGCAGCCACCAAACGACTTGACAGCAATAGCGTTCTTCAATGAATATTTAAAAGCTACTAGATAATACATAACATCAAAAGGATTGTTAATATTGTTATTAGTCTCGTTGCCTCCGTAATTAGGTAAATAATGTATGCATGAACGTTATCTGTCATCACCTTTTACCGTCGATAAATGTCTGGGTTTGTTCATGAAACCAATGACACTCGGGATCTCCTCAATGATATTGCCTTGGAAACATGAAATCGCAAATTGATCAACTATAACATGATTGGCTGTGGAAACAATGAGCGTAGGGTACGCTGCATCGGTCGACGGGGGCTGGGTTTTCGGTGAGTGAGTCAGGTGTCGCAATTAAACAGACGCGGGGCTCCCCTCGATGGATCGACTGGTGGCGCGAACATTCGCGGCACGTCCTTTGTTGGCCGTTTTGTTTTGGAGTACCATCCGGTTCCTGGTGGTGGGGGGCGCGGGGACAGGTGGGCGCAGGTAGCGCGCGCGCCGCCAGCCAGTCCACCTCGGCGCGCCGGCCTGCGCGAGCGCCTCGCCCGTTCATAAATACTAACTAATATGGAAATGGCCAGTCATTCCGCGACAGGTGCGCGCCCGCGGCGTTCGTGCACGTGTGCTGTTAGTGAGTGCGCCGGCGCTGCCACCGCTGCGACCCGCCGTTGACCACCGGTAAGTTTTCCATTCCATCCATGTGAAAATTCCGTTCGACCCGACCGGCGCGTTTTTGTCGCTTCTGTAATAACAGCGTCGGCGGCTCGCGCGCATCTGCCGTTCCGTTTCTGTGCAGCTGCTGCCGCTCAATACGAGGTAGGTATCGCGTTTTTATTATATCGCAACGTTTATTTGAATAGCTCGCCCTGCTAAGGGCTCTAACACAATTAGTGGCGTGCGGCGAGCGGGCGCGTTCACACGGTCGCTGCGTTTCGCGTGTTTCTGTTACCTGAGTAAATATTGGTTCGATATCGTCCGCGAGTGCGTGCGTGTACACTACTGTTATCGATTCCACACATGCGTCACTTCGATGGTTATCTTTGGCGTATCTGGGTCATTGTTCTTTTGTATTTCATATTTCATAATGCACGCAACGTGTTCTTTCATATTTCACGTTCTAGTAAGTTTAATTTTGCCGGTTGGTTGGCTGTTGCTATGCCGGTTTACGAAAGACTTTATTTGCGGGTAGGTACGAACGGAGTTCTGAATCGTTTTCCGCTCGTCACCAAGTAGATACTATGTAGCAAAAACTAACAAAAACGGGTACCTACTCAAATGTTCGGGCAAAAACCTATTTGTCAAGCGTCGCGAGGTTGCAACGCGCTTGTAAGAAACACGATTATTCGAGTTAAATGATATTTATTTTATGTAGAGTTCTGAACGATACAACGTAACATTTATTCTTGTTGAAACTCATAAAATTACCACATTTGTACTAGAGGAGCACTCAAAGTAATATTTATAGAGGTTCGATAACTCGATACAGGTGTTAGACTCAGGTTTGAATTGTATCAAATCGATTATGTCGTGTACGGGAACGAATTACCGAAATAACCCGAGGTAAATGGGTGGTAACTATGGTAACGATCGAGTGGGCGTCGACGCCTTATCGATGTGTAGATTTTAATAGGAGTTATAGTATATCGATAAAGTATGTACAATCGATTTGAAATCACTTTAACCTGTAAGGTTAACTTTGAATTGGAAACGTGGAAATGAGTATTTAAAGATAAAGAGTACTTCTAGTTTTTTTTTATATGTAAGTAGTAAGCACAGAAATGAGGATACTAAGGATCTTTTTGCTTTGTGAAACATCCAGTTTTATACAGAATTAACAAAATATTGTAGTTCATAGTTTCTCTTTTAATGCCTTATGCAACTGCTTAAAATTAGGACCATAACTCCTTCGAGATGCTCACGAACCAAATTTAAGGCATAGACTACAAACACTATACTAAAAGGTGAAAAAGGTGAAAATTGTGGACTTTCATAAATTGTTCTTATGATTTTTACGAGCGGATACCACATCCAATGTGCCAAGTAGTGAGCTCGCTGTACTATTGTCTATGTATCTATTATAAAGTGAATAGGTTGGTTTTTTCCCGCCTCGCTCCGGTCCGTCGCCCGCGCTCTATCTACTCCGTGACAACACGAAATTTGGAAATTCAAACTTGGAACACGCATTTTTCCTCATTGGGAGTTAGTTCTTTCGTATTCAATATATTTCGTTTTATATTTGAATATTTTTGAAAATGGAATGCGAGAATTGTTCTTTTGGGCAATAATAATGTTTTTTAAATAAAAAAATGTTGCATTTTCTTACATGCAGAGGTTTCCGTTGAACAATGGAGACTTGAACATAATAAAGTGATATCGCAAGGAGTGGAAGTAAGCCGTACATTTCATAATGTTAATTAATAATATACATTAACAGCTCTACAAATAGTGACGTAACTTCGAATGTAAATAGCACACGAATAGTCCAGAGACGCGATAATTACACTAAATTTTACTTAAACAATAGTATGTCTGTCTGCTCTTGATGCCATTCTCGAAACCGACCTTGTAAATGCTAAAAACTTTGAACTCGTGAATTTCCAATGTCAAGGTTGTTGCCAACGTTTTATCTTCAAATGATACGATTTTGTTACTAAGAAATACCATGAATAAACTACATAAATTATGAATGACAAAATGTGCCAATTTAAATTCCAACCAAACCTAATAAAATGTAATTTTTTGACTTCTAAAAAATTTTGTAGGTACATGTAACTTGCAACAGAATTTTCCGTGTTTCTACCTACGTAAGTATTTAGATACCGGTCGTTCTCAAAATGACAGTCAACATTACAGGTACTTAAACACGTAAATTTAAATTTATGTTTACTACGTGAGTCACCCAGAAGGTCGATTTGATAGATCATCGAGTCATCCTTATAAATATCGGACTAACTTTTTTACGTGCGTGCTGAAGTAAGTTGTCATAACATGTTATACTTTTCTCACCGCCCGTCAAACTGACAAGTTCGTCGGTCGAAATTTGACATATGTCAATTGTTGTATCATATAGTCGGACATTAATCTCAATAATAATATATATAATAATAATATAATAATTTAGCCCTTTTAGTCCCACTCCTGGGCACAGGCCTCCCCTCACTACGAGGGGGATTCAGGCCGTAATCCACCACGCTGGCCCAGTGCGGGTTGACGGATTTCACATGTCTTTCGAAAATTGTTTAGATTTTCTAGGACACACAGGTTTCCTCACGATGTTTTCCTTCACTGTAAGCGAATGATAGTCATATTGTAATTATGATTCGCACATAGATTTCGAAAAGCCCAGAGCTGCAAGGCGGGGTCTGAACCCAGGACCTGGTGCCCGCAAGACGCGTGCTAAACCAATCAGCTATCACTGCTTTGTCATTTTCCCATTAATCTCAATCCACATAAAAAAGTTTCTTAACAGCCTGTAAGTACATCCAACCTCGATTCCCGGCTCTCATTCTCTTTGGTTCCATTACTTTTTTAAAGTAAATAAAACTAAAACTAGAGGATCGTGTTTAATAGCGACCGCCAATCGCCAACGCGCTGGATTGCGGGTCCGAGACGAGATTTCTAATCGACGTCGCGTCACGCGCCGCGTCCTCCGGCCGGAACGAATCGTCCGGAGATAACTATCGACATTGGTTACGTACAACACTAGTTTTGTGTTAGGGTTGCCGGATACAGATGTATTACTATAAATAACTAGTTGAGATAAGTTACGATAGAAGATCAATGCCCATTTTTAGCACGGTCTCCCAAATTTAAGGAATCTTACAACAATCTCTTATCGTATGTTATAATCTTTTTGTTTTGTTTTCACCATGTGAGATACCTATAATAATAACAAATACCCCTTTTAATGTCCGGCTCCCGGACACGGGCCTCCCTTCAATGCAGAGGGATTTCGGGAACACCAAAGTCTTGAAAATGTATTGAAGTTAAAGGTTTATCTAAGAGTCCTCTTACTCAGTAAAATTATTACTTTGGAGTTTTTGGTGAAACTAACAAAAGGTTGATGCCAAAAATTACATAATATATTATGTTTCTATCGTAAGAATTCTTACTAAAACTTTAATTTAGGTATTTAATGGTAAGTAATTGATACTGACAGTAGTCGGCAGTCTTCACCTGCCTTTATGAGGACAATTGGAAACAAGATCAAAGCAACGTCAAATATTTATTTTAATAATGTTTGCCGACCCTATTGTATAAAAAATAGTCATGTCCCGTGACAAATCGAGCGCCGTGATGACGTGGAGCGATGACTTGACGATCTCGGTTATTGTTAGCGCTTAGCTAGAAGCCGGACTGATTGAACCGATGGCTTTGTTAGGATTCAATCTTACGGCTGAACACTGAAATGCTACACAAATACTCAAGTCCGTAAGTAGTATTTGGTATGGCGCGTAAATTGTAAGCCGACCTAAAATTTGAGCTTCGTACAAAGAAGTTTAATAGTCCGCCAAAAACCATTCGGCGGATTGGCGAGTTTCTTTGTAAGCTAGTTGATAAGTGCCTCTGACATGTACTTTCCTAGTTTTAGTAAATGTTATTAAGACGGGGAGAGCTAAAGGGCCGTATTGATAATTCGATCTCAAGACCAACAGCGATCTTGAGTACGCCTTTGTCATGTCATTTGTAGTAAAATTACATAAGAATGACATTTTGAGATCACTCCCAGACTTGTAAAGTAAGTACTTCTAAGTAGTTATTATTACAAGCATTAGGGTTTTACCACCGTTGACTGATTCATCGGTATAGTAGAATCAGTTCTAAAGTAGAATAGTAGAATCCGTTGATGTTAATGGACAGCTTCTTCATCGAGCAATGTTCGATCAATCATTGCTTGGGTAAATACCCATACAGAACACAGCTTAATATTGTCTAGTGTTATACCCACAAATGCAGAATTATCGTCTGTGATAAGAACAGGCTGCAGAATCCAAGAAAACTGAATTGCCACAAAGTAAAGACAGTTATAGATGGCCGGGAAATAAACCGGCGCGAGAGGCGTGCCTGTCCGCGGCGAGCAGCGGGACCGTTCTCATAACCTTTCCGCGAGACTAATGTCCAAGATCACTGTCAGTGCCATGCCTCCAGCCGCATCAATGATAGATGTACAAAAAAACATCAATTAGAACAACACAATTGAATGAGAAGTGGAGATGCTATCTTTTTTACCGACACGCATTAAATGGTCATTAAGCTCTGGATTTTGAGCAATTAATTAATTCTTTCGATTCACATTCGGATCGAGATTTGTGTGGCATTGTTGGAAATATGACGAATCTAGACTATTCGTTGTGAAGTCCGAGCATGAAATTGTGTGCACGAGGCGTATCGGCAATTTGCGTCAGTTTTTTTTTATCACAGTCACGACAGGCCGGATTCTTCGTGGAGCGGCCAATCGCCGGCTAGAGACGGTGTAATTGGGAGAAACTACTCGGCCACCACAAATGCTCGAGGTTCGTTTGCGGCCAGCCCACGGAGACCTATGAAAATCATAGAGTCACCCCCTTGGACGTCTTGAACTGATGATATTCGAGGCGCGGGGAAGGTCAGGTCTTATGGTGCTCCATAATGACAAGCTCGTTCTTCGTTCCGTTGCAACACGCGGTCTAACTGTTTGGGCCCTTTTGTCTGGTCCATGATTGTTTGAGAGATGGCCGATATCTCTTCAGCGGATATTGCGTAGTCCACTTTCGCGGGCTACAATTATTATTTTTGATAGAGGCCAATTCAATGGCGGACGTATTGTTTGATGTATGTACATCATATGCATTTCAAAATTCGGCCAATATGTAATCTCATCGTTTATAATGACGGCAATCACCTATTGTGGCTAATGACGTGGGTGTTTTAAAATAGATGCGTGTTCTTTTCTTCGACTGACTGCAGTGAAAGGAATGCTACCTGTTTACATGCATTTCTTTTCAAATAAGTTCCAAATATACTATAATAGGTAAATTTTAAGTCGTGACAATTTTATTCATTTGAGATTTCGTTTCATCGACATAATGAAAATTTTAGTCTTAATGAAAATTCGACCAAAATTGTTTCGATGTAACGTGGTGCTCCCCGCAATAGCATTAGTTAATTTCGATAAACGATCCCGTTTAAATTACGAAGATAGAGCGGCTTTCCGTGCAATGTTTTTTTTCACACCGCACTAACAAACTAGAACAACTGCAGTCATTAAACATTCGCAATGGAATTGATTACGAATCCACTGTTATTTACTTGTGAAACTGATTGAGTTGCGTTTAGCAGTAATGATTTCCAGAATAATTGGGGCTTAAATAGCCTAGTAAGTACCATTTAGCTTAGGTAAGCGACTAACGGGATTACTATGATCAACTCAGATTGCTACTATCAATTACTAGAGTTAAATAATAATTCTATGATTGGAGTGCGAAACCCTACCAAATATACATAACAAAAATCATACAAATCTGTCGAGCCGTTTCGGCGGAGCGCGACCACCAACACCGTGACACGAGATTTGTATATACATATGTAGATTCAACAATAATGGTAGCCTGGTCTAGTTTAACAACTGTAACAGATTAATTACAAATACCTTCGACATGATCATTCACGACAGTATCAGGATGCCATAAATCTGTGGACAAAGTAAACGGCGTTCTATTAACGGTCATTAATTAATTGTTATCTATATTATCTTATCGGAAGGTTACTACCGTTCAAATGGTATAGTATACAAAGGGCTCATTGGCTCAAGGTTGCATTACATTTGTATTAAAAGCCCTATCATTTTTTTGAGTGCATAGATTTTTTTTGATAGAACAAAGTCGGCGAACAAGTGTACCATCTGCCTGATGTTAAGCAGTTAACGCAGGGTATAGAAGCTTTCAATACCAAAGGCATTGACCTGGGCCCTAACCACGCTAGCTACTCAAATCGTAATAGAAAAGCAAACGCTCGCGATTACGTTTTAAACGCTCCGCTTTTGACGTTTTGCTGACACCATACTATATCAATGTCAGTAGAAATCGTGAAGCGCGTGTCAGCAAAACGTCAAAAGCGGAGCGTTACGATTTGAGTAGCTAGCGTGGTTAGGGCCCTGAAGGATAGAGAGACAGACGGAGGAGAAGTTAGGCTTCCGGCTCTCTTATTGATAACGCAGCTATAATAACTGTTGTACGCTGATCTTCTGTGTGAGGGTGGTACTACTCTGGTGGAGCTATCCCGTATATGAGCTGTAGTCAATTGGTTTCAGTATTTCTAATTCTTATGTTCCTGTGTCTCCTAGGTGGGGCCCTAGGAGGGCTTCCACAATGCGCCGCCATCCCGTTCGGTCTTGACCTTCGCGCTTAAATTCGCTCCAAGTCTTCCCTATGAAATTTTTTGATTGATTGATTGATATGTTCTTCGCCTCTGCGATGATCGTCCGCCGCCAGGTTTGCTTTGGACGGCCACGCTTACGCTTTCCTTGGGGATTCCAGTCTAGGGCTTGCCTCGGTATGTGATTAGGGTGCCTTCGGAGCGTGTGGCCGTTTCAGTTCCACTTGCGGCGTTTGATCTGCTATATTTTTGTGCCAGTTTTCATTCCTTATCAAGGACGTGCTTATGAAAGACGGAAAAGACAGAAAGTCTAAAGATATCAGATACAAAATAAACTTATGGTACCTTTTAACTCATTGCGTCGGCCGTAATCTTTTAAGGTTATTGTGGATTTATAAAAACATGTTTGAGTTTATTTTTAAAGTTTTAAATTTCGCGCTTTTAACGCTTTCTGATTTTGTTATACGCTCTCGATGTTGAGAGAAAGTTTTATAAGGACCGTGATAACCCACAAAGAGAAATACGTGTCTCATTAAGAAGCGGAAAATTGTTATCACTAAAAGTGAGATTTGCCAATGTTGTTATTTTCATCTACTTCCAAATTAACTATACAGACAAAGTTCATAAAAATAGTTGACTTTAATATTAATAAAACTTTTCACAATTTTAATGGAACTGTCACATGTTACTCGAATACTTAAGTGTTCCTTAACTGGTTAGCTAGTAGTAATCAAAAACAAGCTGTCTTCGAGTTCCGATTTTCTACTCAAATTACAAGCGAGTTCCATTATGTATATTGGTCAAAAGCCATATTTATTCTTACTTCCGTTTCATATTGTCTGTTTACCCAAATAATTGTAACGACTCAATATCGTACGGACGTTACCCCATAAACTTGACCTCTTTCCCATGCTGTGGGTCAATGTATCTGCCGTTTAGGCGCCATCGCTCGCTGAGGCGTGTCCATATTGGTTCGTTGATAATGCGTACACGTTGACATCATAATACGACTATGTAGAGACAACATAGTAGAGATATTGTACTTCATGCCGTGATTACCGAGTGTGAGTGTTATTTAAAAGCCATAGACGAATTGTGGGTATAACACTGTAACTCTACCTATTTCTATAGGAATCTAGTAGCCGCTCTATCGGGAGTTTTATGATAGTATATCGCTACGAAAATATTGGAAAATTGTACAGTGCTTTAACGATTTTTCAAACAAATGTTTTACTTTGATTTTGACGTCTCTATCGAATGTGCTCATAAATTAATGACAGAGCTACAGGCACGTATTGTACAATTAATATAAACTCTATTTCTACTTGTTTACTCTCATAATAACATGATTTAATGGAAACGCTTATCGTAAATGCGTTTAACGATGATATCACATTAAAAGTTAAAAGCGACCGACCGGGACCGCTCATGTGATTTCTGTTTGCTCGTGGTCGTTACACCCTTTATTGGCGCGACCATAGATTCAAGCGCGATTGCCACGCGATCGGTAATTATTAAGTCTTACATTAAGTGCGATCTTTACAACCTATAATAAAACACTTACATCTAATTCTCTTATTCATCAAAACAAACTATCATGTATGAGTCATTATCTGGTGGCGGTGAATTGCCCCCTCCCCACCATATACTACTACAATCCCCCAAATTAATAAACGTGGTTTAGCTGTTGTATAGTTACACCATGCTTTGTCTCCTTCCTTCGAATGTCAAATTACTGATAACAGAAAGAGATAAATAAAACTATTTTTACGGATTATATCGCGTTTATTTAATTTTTAACTATGACATCGGGACGTCTAAGACCTCAGTCCCCCCGTGACCACGGTTGCTGTAAAGTAACCGAAACGTCGGGAACATAAAAAAGTAAATAAACGCGATATCTTGATGGAAGCCAGCACTCATAGCACAGTCTAATACTATTATGAGTGCTGGAAGCAACCTTTAGAGACAGCTTATTATTAAAAAATAAAGAAATATTATTATTATTATTTAATCCGTAAAAATAGTTTTATTTCAATGTGTAGTATTCGCGTAAATATATGAAAACAATATAGGAAGAGATAATTCTTTATGAAACTATTGTCGTTCTATACTTTCCACGTTTTTTAATAAGGGGATATGAGGGTAGACAAGGAAAAGTCATTATCATTTGCTATGATCTTGACACACCTTTTACGACATTATTATGGGCATGCGCTTCATAAAAGCGACTCCATGTGCTTTGCTGTTGGTATATAAGTATGAATTTCATTTAATTTTAATTGCTCTACACTATAATTTCATAGGCTCTTATAAATGCAATCAATATTCACCAAAGACGGGCCATGAAAAGGCGAAAGGTATAGGAGGAGTGATTTATGTTCGCCGCTGGATGGCAGTGCGACTAAAGTCTCCCGGTTAATACGACTGTATTTATGGTATTGCTGACTCTATTAGTCGTTTGTCAGTTTCAAATGATTACTCCTCGTATTTCAATTTATAGTTATATAATGTGTTAATGGAAGATATATACATATAAGTTTCTATTAACAAATGTAAAGATAAATGGAGAACCTACATAAATTACGTCGCCACCTTATTCAGGCATAGAACTTGACTAGAACCGTGTTCTATGATATGGCTTCAATTTCAAGCAAATTTTAATATTCATACCCATTATTTTTTGCCTCAAATTTTTAAACATACAAACGGATTTATGAGCATACAAGTTTTCCAAATGTACATTTCTCCAGAGAACTATTAACTTTTTAAATGGATTCCCGTAGACATCGGTAAACCAAACGGTGAGTGCGAATGTAGCGATCACCGAAACGGTTACAGCCACAGTAACGGGCGCAACCGTTTTAACGGGGAGGTCTAACTGCGCTCGCGCACCACGCATGTTCCAATGCGTGCAGTTAATTGCATGAGTTATTTTTAACTGGTTTTTCAAGTGATATTTCAGAATTATTTCTATGTAGAGTCACCATTTCCAGAATTATTTTCATATGGAGTCTTTTCGTAAAATATAACTATGACCCTAAGTCAGTTGGTAGGTACAACGAACTGAACTTGATATATTTCCGTCCTTCTCATGACAGTAGTTTATGAGCGAGACAGCATTATTTTAGTTCTGTCAAATTTGGGTTACTGTAGCCTGTAATTTGTTGACAACAGAATTATTGCCTACAGCGTTGAACGCTTTATAATGAGTTCCAATTTCGGTTTTTGTATGTCAATCAGCATAACACTGCCACATTCCGAAGTCGGTTCTCAATTCACATGCGCTAGAATAATATTGGTATCAGCAGATAGTCGGGTTACCAACCTTGGTAGTGACCGGAAGCCGGCGGCTCTCACGGTTATACAATACTCCAGTTGGGTTTGAACAGGTTGTTGTATATTGGCTATGGTTGACGGAAGCTAATGGTTTTCTTATGGAAATAGAACTGGAACACGTGTGTGATGAATGACCATCAAGACATCGTACACATACAATGTGATTGGATAAATCTATAGCATAACAGTAAGAAGCCATAGGTACCTCAATCATTTCAAACCTTACCACCTAGTTTCTTTTAAAATATATTATGTACATACTTGGAAATAAACAAAACATTTAGGCAAATATGTATTTTTATTTATTGTTATTATAAAATAATCTTCTCTAGTAACTGGAAATAAGCAGATTTTATTTTATAACGTAACTCTAGTTTAACTCTACAACAAAATATGTTTTTTCAAACTTACACCAGTTTAGATACAGGGTTTTCTTTTTTAAAATACATATCTATTGCAGGTATACCATTGGCTATTAGTAAAATAATGATTTAATCTGAGATAGTCAAGAAATTTAATTTCAATACCAGCTTGCCACCTGAGTTACGTTATGCACCTTCACGCCTTGAGGCTATACATCGGACAGTTCTATGCAAAGTTTTCATAGATTTAATTAAAATATGGCGTTTATTAACTTGATTAAATATTAATTTTACGCTCCATTACATCGTTTATGATAGAGGTTAAATATAATCTGTTTTAAGCCCCTAACGAAAAATAGGGAATGTTATAAGTTTAAAATGTGTATCTGTGTGTCTGCCTGTGGCATCGTAGCGCCCAAGTGGATACATCAATTTTATTTTTTATTTTTTGTTAGCAAGGTATTCTGATCGAAAGTGTTAGTAGCTATGTTTCAAGAAAATCGGTTCAGCCGTTTGAAAATTATCAGCTCTTTTGTAGATTGAAAAGTCGTCGCATCGGGGTTTTTAAAATATTCAATTACAGTTTTGATGTAAATGTTCCTATATTCTAATTCAGATCATCGCCCACTAGAAACCACCAAGCCAGTAGATCTCAATTATAAAGGAATCATGCATAGTCATGCCATACGATAGAGATCAAGTAGAAGTGACTCTCATGTACACAGATAAATAGTTATCATTGTAAAATTCACTGCGAAAAATTCCCCGCGCCGCCGCCACTATAACGATGCAGTGGATAGGGTTGCCATATTATTAATAAAATTATTATTGGCATCTACTTTAAGAAGTTTTTTTTCTATAAAACGTTAAATGATTGCAAATAATACTCACTGCGCCAGCGCTTTCATGTGTGTCCTCATCATCGTCATCGTCATCATATTCCGTCCGCGAGTATTTAGAAGCAGTAGTGTCGGTTCTAGAATTTATTTCTTCTCTATGGTCATAGTATCCATTTTGTGTACCGTTACCACAATGACAGGCCGTCGCCGTCGCTCCGCGGTGCCCACGCCGCGCCGCCTTCCATCCGTCGGTAATCTACGATAATTCGACGTAAAAAAAAACTATGGGAATGTGTTTAATGGCCCGCCTCTGGTTCGCATCTTCACGGTATGTTGGTAGGAAATATTTGAAGTAGGAAGACCGATGCTACTGTCCATTTGACATACAAAGTCCTTTAGATGCGGTGCTGTAGTGTCGTGCCGGCAATAACATTTACATTGTGTATTTACTTACAATTTAGTTCCGTATTTTTCTGCGGGACTTTCTAATATATATTAATCTTTCTTTCTTTTTTATATATATATACATAATTATATATATTTATATATAAATATATATATTAATGGCCTCTTACAATTGGGTCAAGCCCAATATGATTCTGCCAATGTCGAATAATGAATAGCAATAACAAACACAATTAATAACAATAAAATACGAAAATGTGACCGTCCATTTTGGACTATATACAAGGTACTCTGTCAATATATATCATTATTGAAGAGTTTTAAATTGTCAAGTATAGGTATAGACAATATTGTTATTTTTCAATTACTCAATAACATAACGCTAATTTGACACTAAAAATATTGCTCTCCTGCTTACACATTTGGACCACGAGTAGGTCCACAATATTTTAAGTAAGTAGATTAGATTTAGTTGGTGTTGGTACCTACTAGATTAAGGACTAGACTACTAGATGAAGGGCCTTTGTATTGCCGACAACATTATAAAGCTTTTATTTTAGTTAAATACTGTTTCCGGGTGAAGTCACGGTGACTATCAGGCAATTTTCTTATCATTAGTTACCTACTCGAAATTTTAGGTTTAGGTATAATACGATAGTAACAGAGAATTTCAAAGGGGCAATTGCGTAGACAAATTAATCCCGATAGTACCTAGCATTCTATGAAACGATTGTCTAGACGAAATTAAATGTCACACGCAAACGTGTGGGTCCGTATCCGTGATCATAGACAGACCACTCCAGCCTAGTATATATTTCCATGCAATTAAATATTCATTACACGAACTGCCCGCGGTGCGGCTGCTGTCATTAGGGACGCACGCGCAGCTTTTTGGACGGAATCGTGCGATGTGAGTCAGGAACCCTCAGGCGACGGCGTTATTGTAACAAGAATCATAAGAAAAACGTTAACTACTAATGACACATTTGTATTACTTCATTTAAAGGGGCAAAGGAGGACTAAAATAATAACTAAATATTAGGGCTAATACTTTTGGTACATCTTTCAGAATCTCATGAATAAACAAGGAAGCAACATTTTTAAATGAGTCAAATTAATTTTAGGAATTCAGTAGTAGTAGTTTAGTATTCACTTTAATAGTTTCGTATGTCGTAGATACAGAATTGGCTACATAGTAGTGACTATAAGCGGCAATTCGAACGGTTAACCCGGCACCGATAACTTATACCGATACATTATACTGAATTCAAACGTCAAATACCGCCATTATGTGTCAAAAACTTATACCGCCTTATTAATAAACGTGGATTAGCGGTAGTATAGTTAACCATGCTTTGTCTTCTTCTTTCGAATGGTAAATTACTGATGACAGAACGAGATCATTCAGTGTATAACTATTGCCGCGCTAAACCATTAATAAGGTGGTAAGACAGAACGGCGTCGGCGTAGTGGTCATATTCTCTTTGGCGGCTTCATGTAATTAGCCGCTTAATTATTTATATCAGTATTATTACTTTAGAAATGAACAGCTATAAATTTCAAATCAGTAATCTACATACCATATTCTTCATTTCGTTTGCAACCAATCTCGATACATCGTTCTCTCTCCGATATTCCCACGGCTTAAAACATTATGACGTAATCCTGATGCTAATTATCGTCGACAATGGACGGTATTCAACAATAATTGCCTTAATAAGCGTCGTGTAATCATAATCAAACAGAATTACATGTATAATAAGACTTAAATTGGGCGGGTGGCGATTGCTGATAAATTGCCAATCGTTGCTGACGATTGCCAGCAATTCCTGACATTTAAATAAATTTATTAAATAAATATCGCTAGACTAACACTTTCTGCATAGGCCCAAAACTATGGCCAGCATATAATGGACTAGGGGAGATCCTAGTGACACTAGACAAAAATGACATTTCTGAAGTTTGCCCCGACGGGCATCGAACTACCCATGCACTGAGCAGAGTGTCTTAAGCTCGAACCACTAGGCCTAGCGGGCGTCAATTGTTGTTGAAGTCACCGTGTGAAATTAACAGCGCGCAGGTACACGCGGTGATACGAAACAATTGAATGTTTCCGAAAAACATGCTTTGGTTGGTGATTCCATCGTAGGAAGTACAGTTAAAGCAAAGAGGAACTAATGCAATGACGCTCCAATGTTGCCATATGTTTAAGACACATTTTCGTTTGTATATTAAGTACCTACTAACAGTGGGAGGTTATCACTTTTCTAATAACCCCGTTAGTGAAATATAATCCTATTTTCTCTAACCTCTTTCCTTTGAGCCAGGTCCAATATGATTCAGCCAATAGCGCTGTAGTGGCTAAGACACAATGGAGTTTCATTGATCAGTTTTAATTCCGAACTTAATTCGACAGAACTCAGAAACTCTCTATAACCATAATGCTCCCCTAACTAGACTTGACACTTGTCTTCATCAAACATGAATTTAGCAATAACAATTAAAGCGTGGCATGCTAATAAAACCTCACATGTTATAAACAAATCACTACACAATCATGTTCAGATAGATACGAAACGTCTACAAAGTCCCTAATTATACCTATTTGAAATCGTGGGAGACAAATAGAAACAAAAAAATCTAAACTTCTTCGCCGGTGATGACACCGGTTGACGGATAGACGGAAGGCTTCGCGGTCATAGACCTTGGGCCCACCGCTCAAGTCACCCCCACTACAGATATTGCGCCACAACAAATATAATATATGCCAATTTTATCATCCAAACTAAATTTGATACATCTAAAAATATTCCAGTCAGTCCAGTAGGTACTTATAATATTAGAACAAAGAGAATATATTTATTAATCAAATAATAGAATCAGCACCAGTGTTTGGATACTTCGTATTCAATTTGCTGCTTCAATTTATGATGAAGGCTAATGACCGAAGCGACCTGTCATCGCGAGGTTGATCATCATAAGTTACGGCATTAGTGTTCGTAAAAACAGCTTATACTAGATGCTAATAAGAGCAACATGCATTACAAAACATTCAAGTCATCTTGTTATAACAAATTATACCTGCATGAGTCATCTCTACATAATTTGTTTGGGAATTAATAAAAAAAAAAATGAGTTCGAAGAGGAAATGGCGAGATTTCTAGGACTCTACCCTTTCAATGCATCGCGATGATAGGCAGTAGTCATGAAGGGTTTTTATTGAATTAATTGTTTAGTATTATACTATTCTACCATTTCTCATTAAGTTGTAGCGTTAATTGTGCTCTCCGAGAGACTTTGATATGATCACTTTATGGTTGAATAAATAGTTTTCGAACCGACCTTCAAATGCTCTATCTAGAATCGTCCAAGTGCGGCGTGTTGTTCAAAGTCCACATAACGTGAATATATAATATATTTTGTTAACAAGTATGTAGAGACATAGCACTTCAGTTCACTTCCCATGGAAGCCGCCGTGAGAAAGATTTCTATCCTCGGCCGCCATTCATTTTGGTGCAAAAACCCGGTCTCATTCGGAAGCCACCGCGGAAAGGTCACACGAGAATTCTCGACTTTTTAAATAAAAGGAATGACGCAAAATATTTGGTTTATCTTTATTCGATTTTTAATTTACAAGTCATTTTTATCGATGTAGGAGTTCAATATGTGATAAATTAAATTCGTATTTAATTTCATTATTTATTAGTTCAAATATTAAGATTGTATTTAGGTATATTCAACAGATATAAGTTTAGAATGTCACATACATTCTAATAAAATTAAAATGTAAATTCTGTTCCTACACACAAATTCATGAAGATTCCTACATACAGTCAGAAATTCTTATGCTATGATTAATAAGCTAAATAATATATGGGCTGAATTCACTGTGGAACAGTTACTCGCACAATGCAGTATCAGGCGCAGGCATCGCGGCGTGCCCCGGGACAAAGCTTTCATAGCCGGCGCAACATCCAACCGAAGCAAGTAATGAAGCTCCTAGATGGAATCTATTGCGTACTGATGAGTCGTTTGTTAATATTTCCGATGTAATTGGCGGGATCAGATTTGTGTAGACGCTATTAATCTGGTTTGGAACAAAAAATATTCTTTTGAATTCGATTTTAATTAAGACGAGCACCTGAATGAGCGGCGAACTACATTAGTAATTAAATGTGATGATAGCATAAAGATTCAGATTTTTATTTTGATTGATAGACCACAATGACATATAACATCAAGGCGATCAATCGGAGATGTACCAAATTATTAAACAGATTGAAGACATCCACTTTTTACCCAAATTCGTGATGGGAGGGCCCGATACGCGATAAGTCAACCACACATACAAATATTTTGGTATTGTTGTTGTGTTATTTGTCCTTAGCTAAGAAATTCATGTTCAATGAATAAATCTACTGCCTTTTAGATATAAGTACTTATTATTTGTATTTAGTACATTTTAGAAAAAATATGTTAAAAATGACAAGCCCGTTGTGTAACTTGCCGGACGACGCGATTCGAGACTTAACGAAAAAAGTAAAAAGTGAAAACAAAATAAACCATTTGAACAATGCAATCTGACCTTTAAGTATTAAAACAATATAGGTACACACTAAACAAGAAAGATCAGCGCTTTCAATACTAAAATTAGAAAATGACTAAGTCTAGACCATTGTCTGCGATCTGGCCGACACAATGCCCTCGTCAGGTATCAGATCCCCGCACAATGGCCAGTGCGAGGTGGCGAGAGCGCATCACAATAGGGCGCCTACCGTCATGCGCGCGCGCCGATAATAGAGCGATAAATTTCAATTTTGAATTAATGACGTTTAACTAGCAGTTTCGCGCCTTTGTTGTTAACTGCGGAAACAAAAGAGAAAATATTTTAGCGAACATACTTGTTCCTACTTTGTTGTATTATAATGTAGTCAGGCTACTTTTACTTGAGCGAAAAAGATCCGCAGGCCGTATTTCAGTCAAATTGTAATTTGTATACGTAATTTGATATTGAGTGGATACATCATTTTATTAAATTAATTTATTAGTTAGAAACCTTTATATCTTGAAAAAAAAGTTACCTAAAAATCCTACTAATATTATAAATGTGAAAGTTTGTGAGTGTGGATGTATGTATGTATGTTTGTTACTCCTTCACGCAAAAACTACTGAACGGATTTGGATGAAATTTGGAACACAGATAGTTTATAACCGGGATTAACATATAGGATACTTTTTATCCCGATAATCCCGAAATTTTTGTTACGTTAAATACCACGCGGACGAAGTCGGCGGGCACAGCTAGTTGGTAATAAACAGAGAATAAAATAAAAATATAATACTGTAGGTATGTACCACCTACCTTGTAGTTGGTGAGTACCTACTTGGTTTATGAATGTACGGCCTTGTTGAGTCTTTCACATTAACATTTAACTCTTTCTTACACTGTCAAAGTTTTAACTATTGGTGCTACAATTTACATAACTATTGAAATGGGTTTATAAAACAAAGAACGTTTTAATTAAATATTTACATAGAGCCGCGTGGCGTTAGTGTTTGTAGTAGTTTAAACATAGATACTATTTAACCATTCAGAACCTTCTACTAAATTAAAAACAAAGGTTTTAAATATCATTAATTTATTCTTTATTTTGTTACAGAATTTTGGAGTTATGTCTACAAAACCAGAACACCAGGAATCTACTGGTAAGACTTTTTTAAATTACCTAGCTGTTTTTTTTTCAACAGTGCAACGGAACAGTCACGCGAACTCATTATGTGAATATGCGGGCTCCAAGCTCATTTTATTTTTTGCCACGCCACTGACCACTAACAATAAAAATAGTTGTCATACAATTTTAAAATGAGAACACAGAAGTGTTGGCAGTTATAACTTTTTTTAACTAGGTATCGTCAGGGTTAGCTATAGAACGCTCTTCTCTATGGGGATAAGAGTTGTTGTTTGACGAATATTTTTTTTTTTGAATAGTTGTTGCCTATATTTTCATATAATCACACAATACCTTATAGAATTATCCGCAGATAGGTATATTTTGGTTCAAATCACAAGGTATTTTATTTCATAAGTTTGAATTAAAAAATAAATCACCAAGGTTGACAGTTTTTGTCGCAATAAAACTACTGTATAAATAGAAATATATTTACTTCGCGAACGATGCTTAGATCATATTGAAAACAGGTTTGCTTCAAGTTTTTAGGTAAAAAAGAATAAGTAGACGAATAGTTTTTAAATAAGTAATTCTCCGCCGAGAATGATAATCGAGGGACATGGTAATTGCCGTGACGTGGTTCCGAACCGTCACGCAACGACGGTTGCCCTCCTACCATGACGCGTTTAAGTCAATTTCCAATTCTATATCCATTTTGCCTTCAGTATCCATTGAGGTTCTCAGTCAGTCGTGCTGGTGCGGTGTGTTAACTTGTGCCGCAATGGTTTGTTATACAGCGGGTTTATCGTTCTGGGTTTTGTGAAAAGTGCACGTTTTATGGTCTAATCGAAGTCCAAGGTCTGTTGGTGTCTCATTTGGTTTTCAGTATGTTAGTAAGAATATTGAAGAGAATTTTGGTAAAATTAAAATAACATATTTTATTATTACATAGATAACTATGATAATATAATATAGTATAACAATGTAATATTAAAATATGTTTTTCTAGTTTTTTTTTGGGACTGGTCCCGCCGAACGTTCGCTCTTTTATTCCGTTAGTATTGTAAGCTAGGAGCGACAATAGTGTCCAATGATGACGCCCCGAGGTTTGACCCTCGATGAGTCCCAGGGAAAACCTAGAGTGGATAATCTTCTTCCAACTCCTAAATTCGTGCGGGTATATATATCTAAAATAACTATTTTAATTATGTTTATAAAATGAAGCACTGGAAACTACAGACACTACAGTAGCTCCGTACTTTATCATATATTTTACGCTCGCTAGCCGCTGCTGTCTATTGAAAGTATTTGTATGGAAAAATTGTATCGGCAATGCGAAAAACTTATAAGTAATTTTCCATGCAAAATAAAACGTTATAGAGAGACTATCAACTCATAGTGAACGTGTAAACTCTTGGTAGAGCTCCAGATGTTAAAATATATTTAATTTCCTCTACGGTTTTAGTTACAAGGGAATATAAAGTGCTTACATAAAGAACTTCAACCTTGTAGAGTCCTTGAATAATATTATATAATATATTGTAATCAAAATTCACACTTCGTCTTATCTATTACTTAGGTACTGTTTAGAAGAACAAAGTTCAAAGTATTTATACATACACTAACCTCATTACAATCAATACGTTAAATATTCTAGGTTACGCTTGTGTGACGTAAGAGACATAGGTTATTACGGTCGGCTGCACATCTACGGTATATATCCAGCATAAGATGAGCTCTACCTATCACGGGTGCCAATAATAAAGACAGCTTCGGTCATACTGGAAATATTCCGTGGGATATGCAACAGTACGCGTACGTATTTACAAGTAAAAATTATGAAAAACTTACCAACTAGGTATGTACACGGATGTACCTAATTTATTAATTACCTAAGAATTCATACGTGTGCACATTTTGAGAAAGAATTTAGTCTTAAATACACATCTATCTAATTATCTAATTGGTTTGAAATAATATACCAAACAATAAAATGTAACCGATATTGCTATTGAACACATTAAACCATCTTTTGTTACCCAAACAGATACATGTCACAGCGGGACACATATTAACAATTATTTATTAACATTCTTGCATAATTTCGCTTCCAAAATCGTTTTGATACAAAAACAACCTTGTGAACATCCCATTATTTAAATATTAACTTTTAATTTTATCGAAAAACCGACACATTACACCGAAGTGAAGTTAATAAGGAAAGCTTAAAAGTAAATTAATACCTGCGCCCGCGCAGCGCCCCGCCTGACACTCGATATTTGAATCCCGTTCTCAGATTGGCCCGCGTGAGGTCGATGGCTCATCTATTTAATATGATCGCTATTATTTCTTAAAAGGGAATCTTGTAGTTAAATCCGGAGCAGGTAGGTAATTTTAAATTAAGTAGGCAGGTAGGTAATTAAAAAATAATTATATGTAAAAAGATTTTATGTTTTAACTAGCCGAGCCCGCGACTTCGTCCGTGTGGCATTTAACTTAACCTTTAAGTATGGACGTCATTTTTTCTTAACACTACTGTGGACGTGTAGTCTCACAGGCTCCTATATGCACACACATTTTTTTTGGGGAATTTGATATAAGATCGCTTTAAAACTGATTCAATATTAAAGTTAAGGGATTTAGCAATAAAATAACGTGCTTATATAATCACTTTTATTTCAAAAATTATAGAAATTTAAAAAATCAAATATTATGGCACTAATCAGTCAAAATCTACCTAGGTTACATTTTTAGGTATTAAAACAGCCAATCTTATTCCTATAACAAAATAATTATTTTTTTCTAAAAATATAATATATAATAAACCAAAAACACAAAACACCTACTTCAGGAAACAAATATAAAAAATTTTGACAGCAGACTAATAATGTAAATTTATTGGCAGTCAGTGCACAAAGGTCTAGAACATTGGAGACACACAGGTTTGTTGCACCCAACACAAACATGGGTAGTCATCCTATGTTTTTTCGCGGGACAGATTCTACATGCTCTTCTGGTTCCTTGACTGGTTTCTTGATCCTGGACATCTTCTGTAACCATATCTTTACCTAAAACTCGAGTCATGGTCAACCTCAGCTCTCTTGGCAATCGTGTATTTATAACACGTGTTTGCACATGAGGCACCACAAGCACACGTGCTAATTTTTTTAGGAAATCTCCTCTCTCCTCAGCTTTTGATTGGTGCATGTTATATAAAATGTACGCATTCATAGCACTCAAGTCTAGGACACGATAAAGCAAAACCATAGGCCATCTCCTTGTTCGACGGCTACTGGAGTAAATCGAGCATTTTTTGTCAGCCTCATCGACGCCCCCTTTAGTTGAGTTATAATACATAATAATTTCAGGTTTTTTTGTATTTTCATCTACCTGGTCACTATGATGCATAGAAGATACAAGCATAACAGCTCTATTCTTCTTTGGCACGTATGAGCATAATGTTTTTGTGCTCGTAAATCCAAATAAAGTGGAGTTTACTTCTCGATCCTTCTTTGGCTGAAATTCGATCGGGATTTCCCTCTTGTTCTTCTTCAGCGTCCCTACATACGTCAGCTTCCGTGATAAAAGTTCATCTACGAGCTCTATTGATGAAAACCAATTGTCAGCCGTCACGTTACGGTTGGTTCCTTGAATGGGTTTTGTGAGGCGTAGGACACACTGAGTTGGTACTAGAAGTTTTTTTTCTTGTGCTGTCAATCCGGTACCATCCGAGTCTTTTCCAGAGTAAATATACCCATTATAAAAATAATAGTTACTGGCATCACATAGTGCTCGTATTATCAATCCATATTTACCAGGTTTTTTTGGCATGTATGATATCATGTGACTTCTTCCTCGAAATTTTACGAGCATTTCATCCACTGTGGCACATTCGCTCAATTCATACAACTGTTGAGAATTACTCACAAACTTATTGAAAATAGGAGATATGGCAGCTAACTTATCAGTCTTCATCCTCTCTTCACGATCATCTGGGTTGTCAAATCGTACACACAATAACAAAACCAGAAATCTTGTCTCTGACATTCCGCACCTAAATATCTCACAACCTGTGCCATCTGAAGCGAACAAGTAACTCGTGTTTTCGTCATTTGATTTCAAAACAGCTGAGTAAAACAATAGACCAATAAAGGCTTTGAGTTCAACCATGTCCAAATCATTCAATTCAGGTCTGGTATAACGGACAAACTTGGTTCTGTAACTAGAAATTCTAACATTGGTCCAAGTTAGAATGCACTGGAGCATTTCTTCATCGAAAAGCTTATTCCAAATACTGTAGTGATCTTTACCATCTTCTGGAGTCAATTTTGAAGAACCTGCACGAGATGTTATAATATTATGTTGTGGGGTACGTACCCTAGTCGAAGGCGGCGTCTTGGCCCATTTATACCTATTCTTGCCGTAGTAATAGTTAGTTGTCACTAACCCCGATAAAGGAATGTTGTCTGAACTATCACTAGCCGATTCTTCTCCTAGGCGCTGGTCTTGTTCCTGATCTTCATCAATATCACTTTCATGATTTTGTATCAGTTCGGACTCCAATATAAAAAAATCTTCAATATTGTCTTCATTGTCAGACTGATCCGAAGCTAGTAACAACTCACTCACTTCTTGTTCAAAAGATGGATCTCCTGCACAAAACGTTTTGCTCGCAAGGCGTGGTTTTTTGCTGTTTTTTGACATTTTTTACTAGAAAAACTGAAACAAACATTATCGCTCTTATAAAATATATCATAAGGCAAAAATGGACGTGTAGCCTGACAGGCTCCGGTCAATATTTCGATGGTAATTACTTACGTGATATTGATCGGAAGACGCAACCTCCTCCCTCGTTGGTCGAGCCGCTCAATCGCGGGGAGTGGGGGGAACTAGGTAAAACTAAGAAAATGAAAACACCGAGTAGCCTGTGAGACTCCACGTCCATACTTAAAGGTTAACAAAAAGGCCCGCTCCCGCGTTCTGAGCCCGCGCGACAGGACCCATTTTATTAAATTTTGTTTTCTAAAATAAAAGTAGCATAAGTTACTCCTTAAAACATCAGCTATCTGCCAGTGAAAGTCCCGTCAAAATCGGTCCAGCCGTTTCGGAGATTAGCCGGAACAAACACACAGATAGACAGACAGACAGTAAGACAGACAAAAAAATTTTAAATCGCGTTTTTCTTATAGGTGTTTTATGTACTTTCATATGCATTTAGTGAAAATGTGTTGTTTTGATATTACAAACAGACACTCCAATTTTATTTATTTGTATAGATATTGCATTTAATTTCTGAAGAAAGTAGTAATTATCTGTTTGTAAGTGGATAGTAATTCAGATTAGAATTGCTTAACATTTATACCTCTACGATAAAGAGCGTATTGGTCCTATCATGGCATTACAATTTAATAGTAATCCAATTTATTTCTTAAAGGGCTATCTTAGTAGAGTCTATTAACTGAATATAAAACTTTTATTGACCTAATGGAGTCTCAACTAGGTCTCAACAAATAAAATACGGTTGCAGAGTAAGACGTAAAATTAAATAACGGTTAAGGTGAAGGCGCCTGTCTAGCCCGCGAAATTCAAAATTTTCGAGTATTTTTATAGTTTATCCAAAATCTGTAAACATTTAAGACAACATTTTGTGATTTGCGACAAACACAGTATGCAGTGCGTTTATTAATACATTTATTTTACTCTAAATATTGTCACGGTGGATATGATACTAGTTAATCACTAAATATACAAAAATTGCCAGATTATCTGGATAGCTGTCGTTCTTGAAATGTTTTAGAGTAAGTGGGATATATTAATAAATGCACTGCACACGGTCTTTGTCACGAATTACAAAATGTGCCTCTTATTATTGTCAGATTTTGAAAAAAATCTACAAAACCTCAAAAAATTTGAACTTCGCTGGCTAGATGGGCGCTTTAGCCTTAACTGGACGTCGATAATTTCCGTACATTTTACTATAACCTTATGTCAAATACGGCTATTGTGTGTCAAAAATGTATGGATAATACGACGTCGTCTTCATAGTCCCGTATTAATAAATCGATCTCAAGTCTGAGAGCGGTCTTGAGTATGCTTTTGATAAAACATTTTGTACTGGAATGAGAAAAGAATGACATTTCCAAGATCAGTATCTGCCCCCCTAGCCAAGTGTCTTCGTCTACAAGCGTTTCTACAAAACGCTACGCTTAAATGTATGGAAATGACATTACAAGTCGATAAGTAGATCACGTGACTTATATCATTTCCATACATGAAGCGTAGCGATTTGTAGAAACGAATGCAGACGAAGCAACTTGGCTAGAGGGGCTGAGGTCTATTAATACGGGTCTTAGGGGCAATGACCGCGTATTGTGTTTCGTCCATTATTATTATTTTAATTTTAATTATATATTATTAGTTACAGAATTTTATAATTCATTGCTTAATAATGTTTATTTTGTGCGTAGCCACGCTGCGTACCAGCCTCTGAAAGGTGTGGAAATGTCGCATTAAAAGAATAAAAATCCGCCGATTACCACACGTGGCGTGTATAATTTTGCTAATTTTACAACCCGTCCGATGCTTACGTTGGACAGTGTAATAAAATTTTAATAAACTGTAAAAGGTATCAAACCGAACGGCACCTTGTTATGAAATTTTAAATGTTCTTGAGAAATTAAAATTTCACTCGCGCGTGTCCTTTATGGTCGCGAACAAATTATACTTATTTATATATTCAATAAAAATAAGGGTATTTACGGGTTTTTGAGTTCAGCTTAATATAATTATTTAAGTAAAGGTGAATATTATAACTTCAGCCAAAAAAAATCGTGTATTCGACGATTTCATTGTGAAATAAAAGGCTAAATCTAACATACTATCGCAAGCAATGCCGTTACAGGATCTTATTATAAATGGATGTAAATATTTTTGTATGGCCTTCCTTAACAATGGTATGACTATTTACTTTTATACCTAACTTGCTTTCAAAAGCAAGCTCCATCCTATCAAAAGCACATCTTGTTTGTGTCACAATTTTTATGTGAGGACCGCCGAAAAACTCCATAAGGTCAGGTTGCCGTAAGACACGTAACAATTCATAAACGTCATAGCATAAATAGGGTGAGTGCGTCATTAATCAGCACAACGTGACACATTTAGTAAAACATTAATATTCAGTTAATAGTGACAGCTACCACCGTTTGCGGCCTCAGCTTGTATGTGGCCTGTTTTTGCTAGTTTCCTTAGTTTTTTCCACAGTAGAGTAGCGTGTGTCAGTTCAGCTGTGTTAACTTCTGAACGAGTTGTCGTGTGGCATTTTTTAGTTATCAGCGGCATGTTAATTCAGTTATCAGTATCAATGTAGTAGCAGAAAGTTTAGGAGACCTTGAACTGGTGCTCTCAATAGATAAATAAACGACGTAAGAGGAAAAATATTGTAGAATACGTGCGAAATGATTAACAATCATAGTTCTTACTCTTGTTTATGTTATAGCTTTGTTCTTTTATGTTAAACATCAATTTGGTAGTATAAATGTTGGCAATATACTGTAAATGAAGTGCCATTTACGTTGGATAACAAGTTAAAATATGGCGTAAAGAACAATCAAAGTCAAATTAATTTTAATGTAAACTGTACTAAGTCTAGGCTGGTCAGACATCTTCCAAACATTGGTTAGTTTTCCAAGATATGCAGTTTTTTCACGATCTTTTACTTCACTCCACACATCTAAAACATAATAATGTATCGTACGCTGCTTGAGATAAGGAAACATTCTTTATCTCTATGTCTCGCCATCCATAACAACGCCGGAGAAACATGAAAAATATATACTTGTGTTATATTGTTAGCGTTCATAAGAATTCGGTCAATGTCGAGTTTACGTCGTCTACAAGTTGGTACTATCAATAGTAACCTTGGTGGACCCCGTAGAGTCGCGAGCTGGCAGCTCTACGTGCTATTGTTGCACACGTGCGCACAAAGCAACCAATACTTTTTATGGCACAAGTGATGTCCTTCAGGTAAGGCCTATTTATTTTATAAAAAGTCTTTAAGAAGTCCATTTATTACATTCGTAAGCTTTGAATCGGTTGTTACGTTACTTTGAAGACAACATTTATGACCCACATTTAAACACATACCGCCAGACTAGCACGCCCTCTGTATGCTCCCAAGCTAAACGACATACCGGACTGGCTACGATACAACCAGACAACAGACAACATTAGGGCAAATAACGAAAATCTTAATTATTCTGCTGTACCTAGAATAGCCACATAAAGTATACAAGGTTACTGGTAATTTGACGTACAAACTCTTTGCTGCTTTGATTCTAGTAACCATAATGAATAGTCTTTTTTATATTAAAAACATACCTTATATTACTTCACCTGAGGTCCTGTAGTACCTACAGGATGCGCAAGACCCGTTATGTAACAAAAAAAAGTATTATTTGTGAGGCACGTGTACGTGCGGCCGACATGTGCCTTCACACCTGCACCCGCACACCCGGCAACTGCTCACGACCGCTGTCGTAAACGGCAAAGGATGTGCAGTGTTTTAAAAGCCTTAATAATAAAGATAACAAATATTACAATTTGACGACCGCTTGGCGCAGTGGTTTTAGCGTAGGCTGCTCGGCTCACTGCTTCGGGTAGTAGCAGGTTAGATTGCCATTCGTGCAAATTTCGGAAATGGCCTTTTCGTAATTTACCCTCGTCTGGGTGTCACTGGCATCGCCCCCAGTCCATTGTACGGTACCCATAGTACAAGCGTTGCTTAGTTTGGGACCATACAGTTGGCGTGTCAGGCTGACGATATTTTTTATTATGCTTCGCTTTTACATAATTTATGAAATAAGTGCGTTGCTTAAAATTATGATCGATACGTTAGATATACCCTAAAATGTTGTAAAGTAATTAATATTAAATATACCTCACGAAGATTTCAAAGATATACTTGTTTATATTTCAAAGATAATGATAGTTTATGTAGAGAAGGACTGCAGAATGCTAATATTTTTATATTATAATCATCATCATCATCTTGCCCTTATCCCACACTAGGTGGGGTCGGCGCAGCACGTTCTCTTCTTCTTTCTTCTTCTTTATATTATAATCCTGAAGTACATTAAAATCAATAAATAAAACATTACACACTACCATGATTTGACACACACACACATTTGGACCACACCGACTGACTGTCTGACTGACAAACGGTGACAGTTTTGGAGGGCGGGACTTCAATTGTGCATTCTGCGTGCCAGTATCAAATAGTCTTTGACAATAAAACCTTGATGTCGTTTAAGATTAAAATTTAAATGAATTGTGGTCGAATTTCGACCATTACAACGGGAATACTTAGATTTGATTAATACCCCTATTAAATTTATATATTTTTTTCATCCAGAATAACTACGCCATATTGTTTTGCTATCTTACAATGAGGAAAGTTGCAAATATTTTACTGCAATTTATTTTATTTTTATAGCTCTCAAAATTGAAAATTTTTGAGAGTTAAATAAAGATTAACAATTTATTGAATGTAGGCCTATGCAAATCTAAACTTCGCTAGGGGTCATCCCGACATCGATAATTCCTATTCCTAGTTCATAGTGTGTAGACTGACTGCTAACTCTACTACACGGTTGCTCACGACTCTATTCGCATAGAATAGAGAATTAAACAAACCCTTTGTACCTACGAACTGAAAAAATATTTTACAGTTACACATAGGAACATACTTTGGAACCTAAATATCATTGGCCAAGCACCTACCCCTTAACCCCTTAACCTACCCATTTACCTACCCCTTTCAGGAAAACTGGTGTGATACTAGGTTTCTGAATCGCTTAGGGTGACCGTCTACTTGGCTGTGTTATGAAGCGAGCCGCGGGCTTCAACCAATAATATAGAATGGAATAGAATAACTCTTTATTGCACACTAAAGTTCGGAGCATTATAGCTTCATTTCCTCAGGTTCACTTAGCTTAGCTCAGTTGGTCGAAGCCCGCTTCACAGCCAAGTGGAAGGTCACCCTTATGATTGATGATTGAACAGCGTTTGGCACCGCTCGACCAATTAAGAGACAGTGCATATATAAATATGATAAGTGTTAATTTATTCTAGCAATTAAAGTGGAACGGGAGTACTTTACGAGCTTTATCCAATATTAATTGACAGTTTGTGAAAGTTCTAATAAATGCCACCACTGTAATTGATGAATAATAGATCCACCATAAAACATTTAGTTTAATGCATCCTAATTGGTTATTATACTACGGCCACATACCAATAAGATAAGACCCCGCTTACGTCCATTATTGTATTAAAATGCAATCATCAAGAGTTAGTGGTTATTGGAGAAGACAGCAAATTTTGATCGAGCCGAGAATCGACCAATAAAATTGTTCGGTGCGGTCATCCATATGCCGTGGCAATGCATATTAGGTAATCGGGAGTGTTCAGCAATGCGGTGTCTAAGGCTTATTGGTCTGCGACAACGGCCAACGAGGAGCGATACGAAAATTAACACTTAATTTTATTAAATAATTTGTTTTGATCATTTCGTCTTCATCTAAATATATATAACTCAAAGTCGACTGACTGACTGACATAGTGATCTATCAACGCACAGCCCAAACCACTGTACGGATCGGGCTGAAATTTGGCATGCAGGTAGATGTTATAACGCAGGCATCCGCTAAGAAAGGATTTTGATTAATTCTACCCCCAAAGGGATAAAATAGGGGATGAAAGTTTGTATGAAACTTTGTCAATTAAATTCCACGCGGACGAAGTCGCGGGCTAGTTGATTATAAATTAGCATTACGGTTTACGACAAACAATTACCGATTTGAAGTCGAATATTTTTACCACTTCGTATTGCTTCTGGTTGGCCGTGATTATAGTTTAGTACCCAATCCAATTACAGTTTCAATAGCCGCCAAGCTACAGTTGCGGCCCTCGTAACCTTCTACGTGGTAATCCAAGCTCGTAACGCAGAGAATCCAGGTTGAATCCCCGCCCAGGCCATTAATTTAGGCCGTTAAGAGCGCCTACAGAAATTACTAAGTAACGTTACGATCTCACATCGGTAGTAAACCTTAAAGAAGTGTGTATGCAATTTATAACCTTGGGTGGTGCATTCTCGGTAAATTAGCTTAATTATATTTTCACTAACTAACAACACACCTTGGCCGCCGCCGCCGGAGTCGTAAAACAGGGAACGGTTGTAAGATACCTAGAACACCCTTGCGAGGAAGGCTAGTAGGAGATAAGGGGAGGCATTTGCCGAGGAGTGATAACTGCATGAGTTGTGGTAGTGGTGGTTGTGGTAGTGGGTAGTGGATTCATTGTGGTAGAGCCAAGTTGTAGCCATTGACTAAAGCTCATATGCGGACTGGTTCGACTAGGTTAATACCTTGGTACATACTAACCTAGTCGACCCAGGGTGGTCCCTCTCACCGAAGATCTGGGAGTATCTCTTCTTCATTTCACCATTCATAATTATTTGACGACTGATTGGCGCAGTGGTTTGAGCGTGGGCCGCTCGGCTCACTGCGCAGGGTAGTTGCGGGTTCGATTCCCGCCAAGGCAAATTTCGGAATTGGCCTTTTCGTAACTTGCCCAGGCTTGGGTGTCACTGGCATCGCCCCCAGTCCATTGTACGGTACCCATAGTACAAGTGTGGCTTTGTTTGGGAACATACAGTTGGTGTGTCTGTCTACCGATATTTATTATTTACTAGCTGAGCCCGCGACTTCGTCCGCGTGGAATTTAACTTAACAAAACAGTCCGCTCCCGCGTTCTGAGCCCGCGCGGCAGGAACCCATTTTTTTAATTTTGTTTTTCTAAAATAAATGTAGCCCTAGTTACTCCTTAAAACATCAGCTATCTGCCAGTGAGAGTCCCGTCAAAATCGGTCCAGCCGTTTGGGAGATTACCCGGAACAAACACACAGACAGACAGACAGACAGACAGACGGACAGACAGACAGACAAAACAATTTTAAATCGCGTTTTTGCTATAGGTGTCGTATGTACTTTCATATGCTATACTTTTCAGTGAAAGGGTGTTATTTTGATATTACAAACAGACACTCCAATTTTATTTATTTGTATAGATTGATTCATCCCTCTTTACCACTTCCCTTCAAGTCGGTAATGCGCGAGCAATGCCTTCGGTGCTACGAGCATTTACTAGGTGAAACAAAAAGGGTATACTTTCTTTGTTCAAAACTTAACTTTGTAATTCTAAAACTATCAGCTCTGGAGGAAACTTGAAAAACAAAAGGTGTTATAGGAATACAACTGTTGACATATTTCACAAGTCTACAAAACCTTTAGTGCTTCAACTGTCCCACAAAGCCCATAGTTTTAGATTTACAAAGTTAAGTTGCAAAAAAAATTGTATACCCTTTTTGTTTCACCTTGTATAGGCTACAGTAACTGCTTAACATGAGGCGGGTAGTGCGCTTCATTGCAGACTCTGTTATTAAAAAAAAGACTATGATATAAAAGGAACAGTCCCATACATCTATACAAATAAATAAAGTTGGAGTGTCTGTTTGTAATATCAAAATAACACCTTTTCACTAAATGCATATGAAAGTACATACGACACCTGTAACAAAAACGCCATTAACAAAAAAATTGTCTGTCTGTCTGTCTGTATGTTTGTTGCAGCTAATCACCGAAACGGCTGGATTGATTTTGACGGGACTTTCGCTGACAGATAGCTTATGTTTTAAGCAGTAACTTAGGATACTTTTATTTTAGTTTTTTTTTTGGATCCTGGGTCCATGGGTCCTGTCGCGCGGGCTCAGAACGCGGGAGCGGGCTTTTTTGTTAAGTTAAATTCCACGCGGACGAAGTCGCGGGCTCAGCTAGTACACTAATAAATATGGTGTGATTGAATTTGTCTAAAGCTTTGATCATAGAACAATGACTTACCCCAAAACAATGCGGAGGAATAATCGAGCAATGTATGGGAACGGTCGCGGAATGGACTTGTCTGAGGTATTTACTGTTGAACCTACCATATAAGACTAAACAATAGTTTTATTGTGACGTAATTCTCTGTACTGAATACCGACCATTCCATGGCAATGTTTGTTCATCGAATCGCCTTTATACTGGTATTTGCTTTCCAATTCAATGGTATTACCGTGTACAATTTAAACCTACAGCGGTAGGCTTAAGCATTTTAGTTTGAATATAGCTTTTGACATCTTCTCAATATGATTGAATTTAGAATGACTAATTATAAATTTTATTATAAAAGGAGTTTAATTTGTTTTAATTTTTAAACGTTTTCGTCAACTGGTCGTTGAAGAACATTCAATATTTATATTCCGCATTATGACGTCAGTTCAAGTTATCGATTACATTACCAATAGACTCGACAAACCAAGAATCGAGATTTGATCTTGACGAATGAGGAAATAGGGCAGGGGCATGACTCAAGCTTTTATTTTTAGAATTATCGATTACTTCCTGCGTGATATGTATTCCTAGTAGTTTGATTCGGCTATTGGCAGTGTATATGTTTGCGTGTGATAAGGATTGGTTATTGTTTCAGAGGTATGTCTGTTGTGGAATAATTGTTAGACTACATACTCGTATAAATTACGGACAATGTTAAAATATATAGAAGGAATATAGTGTGGTTGTTACCCCTGTTAGCCGCTTCAACTAGGCTAAATGCTTTTGATAGACGTGGACTCATGTCACTAGTTTAATGGCCAGGTTGGAGACCGAACCGCCGACACCTCTCAGTTACGAGAGCGGCCCCTTTAAACGCTGGGTTTTTGGTTTTTGAATTTTAATAATATAACATTTATTTGTCATTTTACTTGTGGAACTTACAGCAATGAGGTCGGTATTCTAATGAATAATTTTTTAATCACGTGAAAACGCAATAAAAATAAATCAATTCTATGTTTGTTTTCACATCGCCGCTGAGTCGTGGGAACCCACAGACAATGGGGAGAACACCTCTTGACGTCCCACTACGAAGAAACCGTGGGACCTGAGATATGGGCCGACGGATTTATTTTACATTTTGCAATAATTTGGTCTAGATTTTACGATCTTTTTGAGATTATTTATGTTAGTCTTAGAAACGTATTTTACTTAGATATTTATATTTTCTCTAGAACCCAAACACACAATAAAGAGCCCACCAGCTTAGAGAACTAGGTACGTTTTCGTGTCATCGGTAAATCTTAAAAATTATAGTTCAAATATCCGTCTCTCACGTCAAAATAATGATTCCGAAATAAATCTAGAAAGAAAATGGGAGCGTTCGAAAAAAAACCGTTTTCGAGTGTTACATTACACCTAGAGCCATTATAGAGCCAAAGTTGCCTCGGTTTTGCCTCTATAATGACTCTAGGTGTAATGTAACACACAGTAGAGCTATAGTTCCGTTATCATGCACGTGCATTGCATTCTTTGTAACCTTTTCTCAGTACGTTTCGATCGTTTCATCGAGGGTAATCGCTGTCGATGCGTGATGATATTTCGGCGACAGCGCCCTATTATGTAAATCGATAAGTATCGGCGGCGCGACCATTTCAAACCGGTTGTTTTGCATAACTAAGCTGATATTGTACACGCAGATATATTAAGAATTTAAATTTTCGGTTATTTTGGTCTTGGTATTCCTATGAGGATTATTTAATTCATAAAATATATCTCTAGTGTATTTTGCACTTAATATAACAAAATATAAATTTGTTACCTACAATGTCTTTGCAATCGTCTTGCAATTCATATGGTTAGGTTATAAGTTCACTTATTCACAGTTTAATCGCGTTCATTCTAAGTGAGGGCGTGTTATTTAATGAAATTCAATAGTATTTAGTATTCTTGGATAGCTGACCACAAAACGTAGTATGATATCCAAGTCATAAAGCGTTCAGTGAACTTTGTTCTACCTAATGATGAGACAGAACGTCTTGTCATAACCCCTTTCGCAATTATGGTGGGATATCTCCCTTTTTCAATGGCGTAGTAAAGTAAAAATAAAATTTACTGTACTTCCAGTTGTATTTGCTGAAATGAGTTAGGTATTATTTTGGTATAAACATCAATTACTGTACGCCTACTTAATAATATATCAATGACAAGTGACAACAAATCATCTAATTATCCATCTGTAAATGCGTCTACCCACGAATTTAATTTCTAACATACCTACATACTCGCCCATCGTAGAAGCGATCCTAGTCCGACCGTGAACTCTGCGTGTGAACGAACTCATTTAGGAGTCAAAATGCTCTCTCAATCGCTTTTGTGGGCTCGTTTGTCTATGTACGTGACTGCCAGGGTCGGAGTGCGCCGGCCGGAGGTGCAATAGGAGGTGCAATGCACCTGGGTTATTAATGCATTGCACTATAAAAGGTGACAGGTCAACAGGTTTATTAAGCGTAGACGTTCCCGGGTAATAAAGAACGTCGTAAAACACAAGTATTGGTTGTTTAAATATGAAATTTGATATGTTTTTATGTTTTTTAATAAATGTTTGTAAATTAACAAATGTACAAACCGACTTCTCGTTATTTATGCAGATTGTTGATTTACAACTGGACAATCATGTGTTGCACAAAGGATAAATAACGTCAATACACACATAATGAATGGAATGGATAGAAAAGCCTTATTATAGTTAGCTACTTCATTTTAAAGGATGCTTAAGAGACCATAATAACTCCTAATCTAGGATCATTTAACACTAGTTCTAAACAGATGAAGTGTAAGGAACATAAAATACTACGTGACATGTACAAAATGTTGCTATCGCAAATGCAACAAAAAACATTTAATGTATTTAGAAAAAATATAAAAATTGTTATTTGTTGTGTTGTCCAAATAAATGAAATATCGTCTGCAAATCCGCCCCTGGGTACGCAGTCCTCGCGTGCTCGCTGCAGTATATTCCCATTCCACGTCGTATATCCCAGAGTCGGACATCGTACATCAGACCTTGGCCTGCCCAAGATGGACGGCATTTGGCACGCACTGGCACTGCTTGTATATCGCGGACCCCCAAGTCTAATACATAATTGTCTAATAAAATATTCAGACATTCTGCACGTGACTTTATAGAGCGGTTTTGTCTATTCTTCTTTTGTTTTAATTATAATTTATGGCCGAAATAACTCGAAACAGTAATTCATAGGATGAAGTCGACACCAACCAAAGTATTTTATAATAATGGAAACATCGCTGTTGTTGTGAAGAAAGCCACTCGAGACACATTTTAATATTAATATTGTGACTGTTTTCCAAATCTTAACTCTACGTATAGGACGCGAGAGTTAAGAATTGGAAAATAGTCATTATTTCCAACGAAATTCACTGGTACGTGCAATTTACTTACTTGTTTCCTGAGACACCTAATTTCTTGATGCTAATATTCATAAATCTCAAGACAGACATTCCGTAGGACGCGGCTGGACTAAACGCCCCAGGCTTACTGAATAACGGGCTCCAATTTCACATTCAAAATGGCGAGCGTCCTAATCATTCATCGTTTCGGTTTCTTATTGAAGGCATACGATAGCAATAGGGTTGATATACCAAACACTTGCTGTACTATACACGAAAGGACACTAATGCAGAAAAACAGAGCAGATAGATAGGTTTGTAGAAAGACTATGAATAAGATACAAAGTAAAGAAGAACTTACTATCACAAGAGGGAATAATAATATGGATATAATTCAACTTAACACACTATTACTTAAACTTTGCCAACATCTTCAAGATATTCCACCAGGGGTCTAAAAATTGTATAAACTATACTTCAAATTAATCTCATATTCTTAGCAATTTTATATAGTGTATCTAATCTAAAAAAAAATAGTTTACAGCTGTTTTGTTAAGTAGTTTATTTAGCAAGATTCAAATTTATATTTGTGTTTACCAATAATTATTGTTGGTATAATGACATTGTTTATTTAAAATAGTGTATTATAAAATGATAAACGCCTTTCTTAGATTTTAGACATTCTGGTATAGTATCCTCTCTATCCGTATTCTATAGTTGCAACACCTTTCATGAGATATAGAGTGCCCCCTGGCAACTCCGTGACCGCGTTCACACGGTTGCGGGCAGATCACCGCCAGCGGTTTCGACTTGCGTGATTGATCGTCGGAATGCGCTCGGAATAAACGGATTAACCGGATTAACCCTTTGCTCTATGTGTTTTGTCCGTGGAGGGCTGGCTAGGGAGGGTCTAATTGCTGTACTTTTATTATTATACATTACAAACTAAATGTGGCACTTGTCAGTTTCTTTTACGTGGTAGTAGGTAGTAGATAAAAAAACATTAATAGTTTATTTTAACAAAAATGTTACCGTTACACCGTTTCCTTTAATTTTAAGTTTTAAGTAAGTGACAGTTCACAGGAGGTAGTTAATATCACTCCGAATGCTGGAGAATTGTTGTATAATACTTACAGGCACTCAATAATGCGAACAAGTATTGAACATAATAATTGATGTTTCATGTTCATACGTACTTAAATCAGCACCCACTCGAGAAGGATTCAGTTTTTTGTCCGACTACATGTATGGGCGTGAGACACAATTTTACAAGATCATACCTGCCTACAGGTAATATCAACGAACTTAATTGACTTGCTCACAGAATAACTTCTGTCGCACATTTTTTGGCGGTTGCGTTTCCTGAAAATGTACTACTTCAGGGAATTAAATGTAAAACTGGCACGTTGATTTCAATTTCTTCAAAATAAAGCATAACTCTTTTACCTTCTTGATCTCTCGTTTGCACTGATTTATGATGTTGACCTTTTTGCGCTGTCAAAAAATAGAGACAACATTTTTTTTGTATTAATCAGTGAAAATGTTTTGTCAATGTAAAGTCAAGATGACGTGTGTGCGTCATTCTTAACAGTAGTCATTTTTGACAACCTTTTAACAATTAACATGATCGATCGCATCGAGCACAGCGATCTCCACAGTCGGCGATCAATAAAGCGGATCAAGATCTTCAAACTAACCGGATCTGACATCGGGGATCGAAATCACGTGGCTCTCGCGCACGCGGGCAGTCGCTTAATTAATAAAATTAATTGGCGTATGAATGTGCCGGCAGCTATTCAAACCGCCCAGATTGGAGATGTTAGATGTCGAGATAAACCGTATTCCGCATTCAGATAAGTATTTTGGACGAGTTTGTTGCATTATTTCGCAACAGCGGTTAACTTTATACAGAGTGTTTAAGTCTGAAATAGTAGTTGTGTATAACCATAATATTATTCGATACTCAACCGAGTATCGAATAATATTATACAATATTTATTTAGAATTTATTTCATTTAAATTTTTATTACGAGCAAATTCTTTTAAAATATCTAGTATACTATGTTAATTAGTTACCATGCAACATTTTTCATGCAAAATATTTCGTGTGTGTTGATTTTTTCATCTCTTCCTTCTGTCCGCTCGCACAGCTTCGAATCAACACACAACCTTAATTTGAGAACTTAATCCGATGTTAACGTCGCGAGATCGTGGCCGATAACTTTTTGTGACGTGTTAAACACTTGTAATGTGTTACAAAACGTTTGGAAGTAATCCGTTCATTGTTTGATGGTTGTTTAAAGTTTAAACTTTCGCATCGTGATTTTACAGACGTCACGAATCACGATGTTACTTTATTTTTTTGTTTTGATTATGTTACTATTGTGGGTGTGCTCGGATTTACATTAATACTTACTAAACAATGGTTATGTTCCATCTTAGTTGTTCAAATTAGTAGTTTGACCTGAGTATCAGTATTATTTTCGAAGTTGCCCTTTTGATGTTAATTTTTGTTATAGTTAAACCATTTCGTTCTTGTTGTTTTTGGTGTTATGTCCATTGGTACATATTTAGCCATTTCCTTTAAGTCTATCATCAGTTTATATAAATGATTTATAATCAGCACGATTACACAAACTTTCTTTAATGATTACACTTCAGAAACAAATAGATATTAAAGAAATTGCATTTCGCTCGGAGAAAGTTTAATTCAACTGTTTGTGATTGGAAAATTTCGAAATGTGCACGTGATTCGGCGCACACGCAAGGCTTAAGTTACAGAAGAAAGATTGGCAGTTTTCTTTACCGATATTATCTATATTTAAGTGAATTTCGTATTGATCCTATGATGATTGACCTAACGGTTGATGGCTTTATGGTGTATTAAAAATATCATTTATGTTTGTTACAGATTTTCTGCACCATAAACAATTGTAACGTTGGTAAGTAAGATTTGACTTAATTATGTTTGTTGAGTACTTTTAGTAGGTTATTCCTACTAATACGGCCTATGAGAAGTAATAGAAACATGAATGGATAGTTATATCACTTAAATGTGTCATTTTTAAAGTTTCGTCTTCATTTATTATTTAACATTACGGTTTACAGAATTAACCACAAATTTATTGAATGACTGCCCGAATGTTAGCGAGCCCAGTGGCGACTTGTACTAAACCATGATTACCTAAGTACATTTTTCGTATTGCTTCTCGTTGGCCCTGGTAAATAAATTAGTTGCTTCCTTCAACTACAAAAAATAAGCAAAAATGTATTTGTCTACAAAATATAGAGTACGCTTTTGACATTTTATTTGTAAGAGTTACATTTTCAAGATCGCTCTCAGACCTGAAATCTATTTATTCGTATTAATAGAGCCTTAGATAACAAACTAACGTATTATACCTACCTTTGTAAATAATACATGTATAACGCGCTCATAATCGTAGTTAGCCCGGTAAGTGTGTCGTCGAATCAGGCGTTCGTTGAGTTCACGTCATGACCCCAGACCCGCCTGCATTTTTATGCGCCCGCGCACCTGATGTCGTAAACACGTGGGAATGACTCTGCTAATGATATTACATTCTAGGTAAAAATAAACTTGAATAATTAAATTATAACCAAGTATTTAAGTATAATTTTAGAATTATTTAGTCAGTTATAAAGAAAGGAAGGTAGATTAGGTAGGATTAGGAAGGTAGATGACTGCTGTGGAACTTCTAATAATAAACATAACATAATTGTGTTGTGCGAAAAAATCCTTGGCAATCAAATAATTGAAATAAATCAGTCGTGTTCTGTGGTGACAACAGACACAGTAATTTAAAGATACAGGCTCTCGCCTATTTTGGTCACCGTTGCCTATATCATAATTTACAATGGCGCCTATTAATATAATCGCTTATTAGGTATAAAAAAATGCCTATGTAGTATATTCGGTTGTAAACTATTCATTTTGATAAACCACCGTGACTGACTCCCAGCAAAGATTTTGTTTATTTTATTAATTAAATACCGTTACTGGGTATATATTGCCATGATGATGGTTGCTAATTGTTTTGTCGATCCATTGATGGTTTGTCCAAGGTATCATTACTTTGAGTTAGTGACAAAAAACTGGAAAACGCAGTTTGGGTCAAAACAATATTTTTTTTCTGCATAAAAAATAGTTTTATTTATTTTAAAAATAAAATGTTAATTTGAAAAACCGTGATATTTATATTTAATAAAATAAATAGGTAAAGGAAATATCATTATCACCTTTCTGTTATTTGGGTTATTCCAATGTTGCAAAACGCAATTATTAGTCATATTTAATTTTACTGCTGGCAACAAAGGTCAGGTCAAGTCAACAAATTAAATATAAACTTGTAGGCCCACGCCAATTAAGCTACCCACACATGCATGCCGTTATTCTGATTATAATCATGCATGCGTGTGAAAACTGACACAATGTATGCGGTCACTGACTCTTTGGTCTGCATGGATCGACTGTCGATTGCCGTCGATCGATGTTTATAATGAAATTAGACTACATCGTTCTAGTCATTATCTATCGCCGGTTGATCAAATGCCTATCGATTGGTGTGGACTCTTAACCAGCTATTAGCTAGATGTTGAGAACGAAAAAATAACATAATAAGTACTACCTATGATTTTAGTGTAGATTAGAAGCTGACGAACCTAATTATAAAAAAGAATTGTCAATTAAAAATAAAGTTAAAGAAAATACAATGCTTAAAACACTGTCATATACTTTTAATAATAATTTTTATTTTTGTTGTAGTATTAATTTTTATTTTACTTTCGTACACACATAGGTACTTACTTACAAAATATCTACCGGAAATTAGTCGCTTCGCCGTGCAAATCAATATTGCTAAGTAGTGCCTACGTATTAGAAACATCCAGCGGATACCCGTTCGAAATTGTCTGTTCCGTTCGGAAACGCCGAGTGGTCTCGCCAAGCCGGTATCGCCGGCCGGCTGCGCGGGCGCAAGTTCATGGCTTCCGGACATGCGGCCTTTCAAGCAGACACGCCCTTTGCCGCTTATGCGGACTTGCTGGCAGGTTTCTTGCAATTCTCCTTTCGGGCAACATTCTGTACAGATGAAATAGGTTATACTAGGTGAAACAAAAAGGTATTATTAACTATTATTTTTGCAAATTTACTTTGTAAATCTAAAACTAGGCTTTGTGGGACAGTTGAAGTACAACAGGTTATGTAGACTTGTGAAATCTGCCAACAGTATTCCTATAACACCTCTTGTTTTTCAAGTTTCCTCCAAAGATGATAGTTTGAGAATAACAAAATCGAGTTTTGAAAAAAAAGTATACCCTTTCTGTTTCAACCTGTATATGACGACTGCTTAGTGTATTGATTCGAGCGTAGTCCGCTCGGCTCACTGTGTCAAGTGGTACTTCTGTTGCTGTCCCCTAGGGTTGCACCTACGCAAAATATAATTTCTATGGAATCCTAGTTCCACGAGATTTTACGAGATGTCTAAAGAACACCATTCTCAAACATAAAAGCGTCCGTCTTGAAAGTTTAAATTAATTGTGGGTAAAGTGTGAGCGAGGCGCATTAATGCTCTGTAGATAATCAGTAATGTGTCTGTTAGCAGTTATTCTCACGCCTCGGCTGGAGCGGCCATTAGTACATGCATTCGGCCGACGACCGTGTCCCCCCAAAAACGCTAATGTTTCAGTTTATTAGATGCAATATTACGACGTGTGAAGTGCGGTATATTGCGGTCGGCAGTGTTGGTATCATTGTGAATACGTGACAGGAATGCGCGCGAATGTTTAAGACTCGACTTTTCGAATTTGGAACACTTCACCGAACGTGTTTTTTTTGAGTGCAGAAAGGGCATCAAGTTTTCATTTTCTGTTTTGTTTTTTCATGGACAATTGTTTTTTTAAGTATAATTTTTAACATAGATTATTTTTTATTAAATTTTACGGTAAACGGATTCATTTGATATTGTTGAAATTTCTATTATGTGTAGCTAAATACCTACGTTATCCAGCAACCACTTTTGATGTACTCATTGCAGCGTAACGACATTATTCACAGACAAAAGGACAGGTTTTTATTTAATCGTACATGTGGCGTAGGCAGACACGACGCCCACATGCCGCGCTGTCAAACTGTCCATGAACAATCAACTGGTCCCGGTGGAAAAATATCGGCGCAGTGGCGACCTCTGACCGTAGTGTGACTTAGCTCAGTGACGTTGTTTGAGTTCCAAAAGTCAATTTCAAACTAAATTCGTAAATAATTATGCCAGCACTGTTGCGATTAAATTATGACTTAACAAAATTTGACACGTCTCCAAATATTGATGTCCTGCTCATAAGGTACGAATATGAGAAAGATGGCAATACTGTTGATTTAGTTGAATTTAGTCAGTATAAAACTATTAAGTACTTATTTGTTTAAGTATTACACACTTACTTATTTACCAAGTATCTTACAAATCCACTTTATCAACCTTCAACGCTATTCAAACAGGTTCTATTATCAACAAATAAAATACTAACTAGTTATTTGATTGATATTAAAACTACCTAACGCACCGGTATGTAAATTTACAATTGCATATTTCCGCCAAAAACCAGCATCGGCGGAAAATCAACTCGAGAATCGGTGACACTTACAATGTAAACGAACGGGAGTATAAAAAAGTTAAATATAGTGTGGACAGTGCCTTATACTTCTGGGGGTCAATCGCTTGTAAAAACGTCAAGTGTGTAGACAGCCGTGTCTAAAGATTAACAAATTATAAGTCGTTAATATGACGTGCACAGCTATAATAATTATTATGTCATGTAATGAAATGTAGGTATGTAATGGTCCTGCAGAGTTTTGTTAAGATTAATTTCAGTTGTTTTATATGGCAAGCGTAGAATATTCAGCCTTATTATTATCACTACATAGTATAAAACAAAGTTGCTTCCCGCTGTTTGTCCCTATTGTTAGGTAACGTAATTAACAAATGCATATTGTTTGTACTTGATTCGTTGCAATTGATTTAATTATTATTTGTTATAACTTAATTTGCTAGCACTCATTGTATTATAATTAAAAAATAAAGGAGAGTGGTCAGATTGATTGGAACGGAAAAGAGGAAATGTAAATGATTGTGATGATTGGATTCATTTAATAATTAGACTAGTATATTCGTGTTAATAAAGTTAATATTGAAGACAAGTGAAGAACTGACTTTGAGATTACCCAATATCTACCCCTTGTACAACACTATGTATGCTTAGATCTTTAAAACTACGCAACGGATTTTGATGCGTTTTTTTAATACATAGAGTGATTCAAGGGGAAGGTTTATGTGTATAATACATGCATAATATAGTAGAGAAACACTGATAATTTTAGAGCCGTGCGAAACCGCGGCGGGTTTGTGAGTGTGGATGTATGTATGTATGTTTGTTACTCCTTCACGCAAAAACTACTGAACGGATTTGGATGAAATTTGGAACAAAGATAGTTTATAACCGGGATTAACATATAGGATACTTTTTATCCCGATAATCCCAAAATCTTTGTTACGTTTAATACTACGCGGCCGAAGTCGGGGGGCACAGCTAGTTATACAATAAGCAGATAATCAATGTTAAACAGTATTTTATTAGATCTATGAGAAAGACCTGTGTCGCAACCAGTATCTAAAATTGTTTCATTGCTTTAATTATAAAAAATATGATAGACATACTGACAGCAACTACACTATGGCTACAACTACTAAATAAAGTTTATTTTTGAATAATGATGGACAAATTTCGCTGACTTTGCTTTGAATATTGGGCGCCATTTCTCATCCAATGGTTCCGCAGGATATTTCATATTTAATGACGGTAAATTCAAACAATTTCAACCTGTTTCATTTTAATACCCAATATTCAATCAAATAAAGTAGATACTCTTGAAAACATTCGTCACTTTATAGATTGTGATTAACTAAGCATAAGTTTATTTGTTTGTAAGTAAGTAGGTGCTTAGAACTTAAATAGGTATTCTAGTAAAATTATTGCACTTTTGTTTGCCTAATTATAACCATGATTTAAATTGCTTTATGCGGATTGTTGCCAAATAAAATTGAATTAAGTACACATTTCTAAACGATAAAAACTGGTTTACTTATATAAACAAACAGTAATAAATGAAGAAACACTATTAATAACAGTAAAAACTTTCACGTTATAACTATTTATAATATCGATAAATATCTTTTAGAAGCCATTATTCTCTCAGTCACCGTAAACATTTTGATGTTATGATCATGAGAGGATAACTCAATGCTTTGTCAAGACTGTTGGAAAAGCAATAATACACTTTATTATTTGACTAGCACAGATAAATTATTACTTATTAAAATTTTAATCGACATTCACCTCTTCTCATTACCAAGGGTTAGCTCACGCTATCCCACAAACATCACTGAACCCTAAGTATACTCGCGTCCTGGTTGGAAACTAACTTGAATAACCTGTAGCTACTGTCCCTGAGTAATAACCCTGCCGAGGACTCACAATATTATTTGTATGACCTTTCTCGTATTTTACTGGGGAGGGTTATAATGGAACTAAAAACCTGGATAAAAGCTGTTTTTTATATACTTGATTTGTGCATTTTTAAATTAAATCGAATTGGATTTTATGAATTGAGCCCGATTGGTTATACGTAAATGCTATACAAATAATTTATACTTAGACGCTGGACACTTTATGAGAAAATAATGTCAGGAGATTTCAGGACAGCTAATAATGTGTCGAATGTAGAGTTCAATGGACTCTTGTCCCGTCTCATAAGTATTTAAATAATGATTTTGCAAAAAATATGTTGTACCAGAAAGGACTTCTTAAATAGCTTTTATATCAAAATATTCAAGCAATGCGGCTTCCATTTGCATTATTATTATTTTTATAGCTATACATGCATTCATTGTTGAATTGGTAAAACCTGTCAGCTTCGTGTTACGACGTACGAATTACATCAGTTATCGGTACGGTATTCGACATAAAGATTAAAAATTAGCTCTCGCTGTCAAATAAATTCAATAAAATGACAACGCATTCTGTAAATGGCTTGCAGTTTAAACTTCATGTGTTGACGACCGGCCCGTGATCTTGATAAAAGCATAATGTACTTACATGTCCGAAATTCGTTCGTTCATAGTGCCGGCCCATGTGCGCATGACTCATGCCCGCGCATGTTTTGCGAAACCGGTCTCGGCCGACGCGGAGCCAAAAATACGAGCTCGCCCGATGCGGCAATTAATTATTTGTTAATTAATTCGATGGAATGACACAAAAAGTAAACTCCCCCGCTTTAAGTACTTAAGTGAGTGTCTTGTTTGTTTATTCTTTTTAACACTTCAACTTTATATATTTATTTTAACAAATTACATAGGTTCTTACGTGTTCTCGATAACACCTCCTTAAATGGGTTGTCAAAGTGCTTGTGACAGATCGTTATTTGTAAAGTTCAGCTCAATTAAAATGAAATGACCATGGACTTAAGTCCGTCACGGCGATTCTGGCATTATTAAGATACAAATATCTTAATATTGGCATTTAATTACCTTTTTATCATAATGTAAATCAACCTTAAGTAATATTAATTTATGTTTTTGAGATATTTGTTTTTTTACTAAATTAGTTATGTGCTTGCAAGCTATGTTAGCGCCTAATGTCGTCATATGAAAGAAATACTTAAATAAAATACATTTAATAAATAAACTCATTATTCCTCCACCGAAATTAGCTTACTGTTAAACTATAAGAGCTTAATTCATAAAAGGCTTGTAACTTGTGACGCTAGGCACTCGTGGGAAAATATATGTATTTCATTTTATTATTAAACCAAACAGATACCTAATGCGACTACTACTAAACAAACAAATACTTTTCATAAATCCCTGTACAACAAAGGTTTGTATAAGGCTGTATATAAATAAATCATATACATGGTGTTTCAAAATTCCGATATAATAATCTAGGTAGTTACGTGTACGGTAGCTGCTTTGTACCTACTTAGATGTCTAGTGAAGACCAAACTATACAATAAAAAAATAATAATAATTGTAGCCCTTTTTGACGTCCCACTCCTGGGCACGGGCCTCCCCTCAACACGAGGGGGATTCAGGCCATAATCCACCACGCTGGCCCAGTGCGGGTTGGCTGATTTCACATGTCTTTCGAAAATTGGTTAAATCTTCTAAGACATGCAGGTTTCCTCACGATGTTTTCCTTCACCGTAAGCAAGTGATAATCATATAGAAATTATGATTCGCACATAGATTTCGAAAAATCCAGAGGTATGAGCCGGGGTTTGAACCCGAGACCTGGTAGCCCGCAAGACGCGTGCTTAACCAATCGGCTATACTGCTATACAATATTAACTATTTTTTCTTTGTTTGAGTTACAGCCGTTGAATATCTGTCACAACTTTAGAACATATCTGATAGCCTAGAAAACAGTGTAAAGTGCGTTTATGAACTACAGCCAAAAATATTAGAAAAAATAATATTCAAATTTCGTTATTATTTTTTTCGGATACGCATTCTTTCTTACCCTTGAGTATTATGTGGGAGTTTTGAAACAACCTGTACATTAAACTTGACGACCGTCTCGGCGCGGAGACAACGATCCACCTGGCGGACATACCGATGTTATGTTGATGAATTGATGTGGTTGGTGGACACACTTTTTTGGTAGCCTTGTAGAACAATTGACAACGCACTATTTCTGTATAGGCTTCAGATCTTTATCGGTAACGTCAGCAATATAAGTAGCTGAACAATCTCAGTTCTTCAAATTGCTTGCACATTGATTTTTTGCATCCATTCCATTATTTTCTTTAATCAACACAATGTTAAAATGTGTAGAGTGTGCTGAGTGCGCGAGTTTGAGTGCGCGAGTTTGCTTCACTACATATTATAAAACGAAGTCGCTTCCCGCTGTCTGTCCCTATGTACGCAACGGATTATGATGCGGTTTTTTTAAAATTGGTGGAGTAATTCAAGAGGAATGTTTATATGTATAATACATGCATAATATAGTAGAGAAACACTGATGAAAAATACCCGTGTGAAGCCGGGGCGGGTTGCTAAGTACGAAATAAATTGAAGTCAATCGCCAAAATGAATTCACACAAATTTAGGTACATTCTCTACAAGTCAGCCTGGCATTCTCAATAAAGTTTATAATATGGTATGGAGGCAATAAATCTATTCGGATCCATTATGTCATCGGCGTAGTGGCCGGCCGTTGCCTCGCGTACTCTATGAATATTCAAACCAGTTCCATACAACCTGTGGAACCCGTCCCGGCGCGCGCGCCGCCCGCCTAAGCCGTGTTCCGTGGATGCGATTTTTCGGAGTTGCGACTTGTCGACTTGTCATATGTGCGACATATTACAATTGCTCAGTTTTTTTTTGCCAGGAAAGGTTGCTTTAAACATCTTGGCTAGGAAGTTGTTTACCATACCGACCGCTTGGCGCAGTGGATTGAGTGTAGGCCGCTCGGCTCACTGCATCGGGTGGTAGCGGGTTCTATTCCCGTCAGTAAAATTTCGGAAATAGCCATTTCGTAATTTTCCCTGGTCTGGGTATCATTGGGATCGCCCCCAGTCCATTGTACGGTACCCATAGTACAAGCGTTGCTTAGTTTGGGACCATAGAGTTGGTGAGTTCGTCTGGCGATATTTATTTTTTTATTGTTCGTTGGGTGTGCACAGAAAAATGATACTTTAGTACCTGATCGCACCATTCCATATAAGTTGTATGACATACTCAGCTTTATTTGCGTCTTACGACTAAATGACTAACTCGGAGAACACTGCAACTTTTGCATTTTCGGAACCAGACGTTTCACAATTTTTATAGCGTCGCGTCTTCGAAATAAGCTACAATTTGTTGTGTAGCGTCCCCGAGGTCGTAAACCATTGTATGTGTGCTTGTTAAGTGGGATTACGTGAGAGGAGTTGTATTTCATTACAGGATCTAGTGGATTTTGGGAATGAGAGTGATATGTAGTGCAGGTAATGACATATAGTTTCGTAAAGCCTTTTAAGTACCAAATAGTGTTAGCAACACTGAAGTTAAGTCACTTTTAAGTCTGTGTAGCGTCAAGCCAGCTTAATTAACCTACACACTTCGCACACAACGTACAAATAGAAGTAGGTAGGAACAAGTAAAAACTAAGATTGCTGTATAGCTTTGCTGGATTCTGTAGATCAATGTTGCTTTTCTGCAGGTTTATAACAGCCAACTAGCAAGACCTACCTATTAGTTGAGTGGTTTTCTCTTGATATTGTCACAAATTAGGCATCTTAAAGTAGTTATGTAGGTACAGTACAGTACACAGTACAGTAATTATGTAGTGTACACGACTAGTGCAGGTCTCAAGGTGTCCTACCTCTAGGCTTCACAATAAAATACTAGGGTACTGAATTTATGTGTACTCGTACATTGCTCCACACACAAAACAAAAATCTCAAGGGCTATATGAAATGCCACAACCACCCTTACACCGCGCGCTATATTGATAATAGATATTAGCGACTTCTATCGGTAGCCTTGACAATAGTAATTTTATAATATCAACATGCAATGATATTATAAATGTTATATCATTTGATTAGAAATATATTTGATTGCCCAGGTAGGGACTCTGGCAGACGGTACACCTGATGGTGAATGGTCACCGTTGGCCGGGACAGTTGCAACTTAAGGAGACGCGGTAACGGCCTTTCAGGGACCTGTAGAGTTGTATTCTGAAAAACTCCATGTTGCAATTCAAAGGCTTCAGGAGAGAGATCATTCCTCAACTTGATAGTTAGGTGCCCTAATACTAGCTCGTCATCGTTTGTTTTTTATAGAGGGAATGAGCTAACTTATTAAGTTTATTATTATAATACCAATGCTTCCTCCGATTTCGAGGTTGTTGCCTTTATATATTTGAAGGCACCATTAACAACGCTCACTCAAAATATGTATAATCAATGTTATAAACGATTTTATCGACATATTGATATGTCATTAAGTTAAAAACACTCAACTTCGATGATACATCTTTAACAGTTAGTATCTGACCTACAATCAATCGGCAAATGATATCAATCTTAAAATTGTAGTTCGCAAAAAAATAAACAATAGCCAAAGCCTTGGTAATCTGTTATGGTGGATTGATTGGTTGCAATACATGAAATTAATAGTAGGCAACGATGGTACATATATAACGACATTCTATTATATTATAACGACTCCTTTGACTCTACAAACTACCCGATCCACTACAGTTCATATACGGGTCAGGTAGACTGGGGTAGTGACTCTCTCACAGAAGTAGCTATTATAGCGGTGTTTCGTACGATGACTGGGAGTACCGGAAGTCCAATCCCCCTTCCCTTCGCCACCCTCTATCCGACTATCCTTCAGGTCGGCGACGTGCAAGTATTACTTTCCTATTCCAAGTATAACTGCTGAACATCAGGGCCCTAACCACGCTAGCTACTCAAATCGTAATAGAAAAGCAACCGCCCGCGATTACGTTTCAAACGCTCTTTTGACGTTTTGCTGACACGAGCTTCACGATTTCTACTGACACTTATATTGTATGGTGTCAGCAAAACGTCAAAAGCGGAGCGTTTGAAACGTAATCGCGAGCGTTTGCTTTTCTATTACGATTCGAGTAGCTAGCGTGGTTAGGGCCCAGGATTCGTGAGTCGTTAGCTTTTGCCAACTTAAAAGGTACTATATAAAAAGCTATAAAACTCTCCTCAAAAAGTGGTCGACTGTGCCCTAATAAACATATAGGAATCATTAAATCTGTTTACATTAAATCCTTTTAGTCCAATTCGAGCGTGGTGCCCACCGCGCGGGTCACGTCGCACCCGGCGCGATCCCACGCCTCGGTGCGCGGCAGTCACGCACACGTAAACACAGCTTCAGGCAATAGCCTTACATTTGTACAAATAAGAGAACACATTAGCGATGCTTCTATCTAATTTATGGCGGGTTTAGGTGTGCTTTATTGGAATGAATTTACGGTATATACTTATTTGCCATCACAAGTACAGTTGGATTGATGATCGAGGTTTAAATTGACAAATAAAGGGGACACTCAGCGCAGTGAGACGAGCAGCCTACAAGCGTTCGTCAAATTGAAAATATACTAAGTTAAACAAAAACTCTCTTGACCTGGGCAATTACTGTGCAAATGAAACAGTTTTTTGATTCTCCCTTTGGTTGGCCAATATCTAGCCCTTTTTATCTACAGCACAAATTCAAAATCATTTATACAATACCCATACCTACACTGGGTTATGAATAATTTAAATCCATTCGGGGTCAAAATCCATAACTTAGGTAAACTATTTCCATAAACTTAAGACCGTTTCTGTATTCGACAACAGCGGTTTCTGGCAGCGAACCGATTATAATGTATACAATTTGCCATACACGGTGCGCTACCACTGTGCTTTCCCAACATTCCTGCCGCGGGTCGTGGCGTAACGATCTGTTTACTTAAATAGTGTTAAGAGCAGTAAGCGAATGTTGCAGTTTCGTGAGGTTCCTACACTAGGTACGGGCTTTAAAATTCCGGTGTGTGCGTCCGAACTTGATGATATTTTTTTGTACTTGACGCCCCTTGGACGCTTATTAGATATAGTTGGATCCGGTTGGTGGCGTTGTTGTCGATATCTAGATAATAATAAAATCTATGCTAGTGAAGCTGCGAGCAAAAACTTGTATAACATAAAAGAAAAGAGATGGTGACTTAAAGGAATCGTTTTAATATTTTAAATTATTAAAAAAAACTTCCTATATTAAATAGTAACATAAAAGATAATACATTTAAGAGTTCTCTGAAATATTCGGGGGTAGAGCAGTGCCTTTGTACGAATGTATCCTACCCACTCCTAACACAAGCATTACCTTAGCTGGCGGGGCTAACAGGAATACTAGTAATGTGATAAACTGACAGTACAAAAAAAAATATTTACACCGTTGTCAAGGTGTGTTTAAGCAGCGTAGGCCGGGAGCAGAACCTGGGAGGTCGAGGAATTAATTAGGACCGTAGGCGCTACGCACGGTAGCTCAGAGACGCCCACCTATCCCGTTATCCTGTTACCACTCGACATTAATTGTCCTTTTTTTCTTTTTAAGGTACCGCTGGTTTGAGCAGTTTGAACCGACAATGGAAATATTAGGTAAGTTTTGATTCGGGGTCGTTTGCTCTGACGAAACATATGACATAAAACGAATTATATTAACATCTCTATTTTTATAGCACAAAATAGAGCCAACCTAATATCGTTCTGCAAACGAAGGGTTGCTCTGTTGGGAGTTCTTCTCTAGCGAATTCGATGTCAGAGTACAAAACACAACTATAATAGCGAGTTCACACAGATCTTCTGTGTGAACTGTACTACATGGCTCGAGCCAGCCCATGGATGAGCTGTAGTCAATTAGTTATACTTGGCTCTACATCAGGCAAATTTGAAGACAACCCTTACCATAAATTTAAAAAGTCGTTATCTTATTATGTCGTCGGACCTTCTATAATGTATAATGTATGTTTAAAATGTGTATAATACATATGTATAATTTTATATACGTAACATACTAAGGACCAAAATACGTTGTTATAAAAGAATTTCTACTAATGAGAAACCTTTTGAACTCAAGGAGGAAAATGTAAGGAACAGTTACTTATTTGATTGCAATGTTAGTACTTATACTTACCCAATGGCAGTCCCAAAGTCAAAGAAATAACCAGAGAAGAATACAGTTGTTAGGCATCATAACATTTCATCAAAAATTATGCTAAACTTTTTTTGCCTTATATTGTTTATAAACACTAAGTAAAAATAAAATAAAAATGTTCTACCTTTTTTATAGAACTAAGTCGGCAATCAAGCGTACGATCTGTCTAATGTTAAGTAGATAACGTAGCCTATAGATACTTGCAATATCAAAGGCATTATGTGCATACAAGGTACCTATAATAAAGTTTTTGCAAAGTAATATTTCAGAATTAAAGTACTTTGTAATTTAGACTTTTAATTTGGTCAATAGTCACTAAAAATCTTTGAGAGTATATAATTATAATAATACCTACTCCCACTACTAAAACAATCTTGTTACGTTTTCATAGTGCTCAGGCATCTACTTATTGATATGGAAATTTATGCTTACTGTAACAAAAAAATATTGACATACCTTTCAAAGATCATTGTCGCAGTCGCTTCTAATTTCAAACGCACCAACCAGAGGCCGGGTGCCCTCCCCTCGCTCGCGGTGCGTGCGCATAATTTCACCTAACTTTACTAGGCAACACGGCGTATATTTCGCGCGGACATATCAGGAAACCCGTTTACAATGCACGTATTTCAGCGTCGTGACAACCACTGTCTGGGGGGTTAAATCCGTAATGAGATAAATCCATTGTACCCAGTTTGTTAGTCGGATAAAGTTCGGATAAGACGTGTTTTGTTTAAAAGCGTTCAATAAATATATTGCGCATTTATTTGTTTTGTTTATCCGATAATCAGTAGCATACAATGATTGTACTATGTTAGTAAAATATTAACTTGGTAGTTACTATAAATAACAACTTTTATAATATTAGAAATCTTTAACTTTTGGTTAGTTAACTTATAAGGTGTTGTCTTTTTCTAATATTCAAATGAACCGAGCCAGAAATCTCGTTAACAACATAAAAATCATGTTTCTTATATTAAATGTTTTGTACTAGGTGTTTTGTAGAGGCTGTACAATTATTTGAACTGAATGTAAAGCTTTTTGTCCCATTATCAAAGCACTTGATGCAGTTATCATTATCTTCTATAAATGACTAACATGAATGATAGATATGGGATACACGTAAATAAGCCGCTTTATCAGATAGCCCCAGATTTATCGGCGTCCGCATAACGATAAGATAGAACGTTTATTTATTGCGCTAGATCTGTATATAACGATCGGAGACAACCAGCTACGGACAATGCAAATTCGCACTTAGTTATTGCTATTCAATTCACTGCCAATTTTCTTTCTCGACGCTCGTTAGTCGCGTAACAATTCTGCATACGTTAAATCACGTTTGCGTTCGAAACTAGTGTTAGATTCCGTTGTAGGGCAACGCAAACTCGCCGCGCATGTGTAGTGACTCGAACCTCGGTTCGTGAGTCTGAGTTCGTAAGCGAAGCATTAAATCTCAGCATGACTGGTACCGGAGAATCTATCGAGTGTTGTGGATGGGGCGAGCGGCCGATCCGCTGGGAAATGCATCCACGATTCCCATGGAATCGATTTAAATTGGTTTTATCGATATCGTTTGTTTTAATTGGATATGATAATTGTTGATGGATTTTACTTTTAAATTGTACGTTGATAGAGCACATGTATTTTCTTATTGTGATATTAAACTCACATTCTTGTTTGATTAACCATTAGGTTTGGAAACAACATGCAATATTATAATCGAGGAATACATGAGTTTACTATTTGTAATCAATTTGCAATTATCTTAACTAATGAAATCATAGATATTCATCTTTATTCTCAGAAATAACGCTGAGATTAAATTCGTAATAAAACCGCTTTTTCTTCTACCAACGCTAGGTTATTCCTTGTTCTCATAAAACTCTGAACAGGATGTAGAACATGGTTTATTTGCATATCACTCGGTGATGGATGGGTTGGTGTTGTCAGAGGAAATAGAGGTGTGTTATTAAATATAGAGCGAGGAACCCAATTACAGGCTGACACTTTATCTACAGAGCCGTGGCGCTGCTAGATATTGATATATTTAAATCTCAATTGATGCATTTGAAAGTATGACGGAGTATAACTTGATGTTTGCCTGATAAGCTACGTAATGTACTGCTTGTTTGTTTTTTGGTGCAACATTCCACTGACTCATTGTAGTCAGTCAAGTACTTACTGTTATATTTAACACTAGAACACTCTTTTTTATATTATAATGAAAACCATATTTACAACAACAAAATCTGTTTCGTTGTTTAGAAGAACGAAGTAGACAAACAGACATACGTAGATAGAATGAATTTGTTTAATCTATAGCTTAGTAATATTAAGAGATAGAGCAGTTAGAAACACGAGGTTTTGTAGGTAAAATTGTACTTAATTCTAAAGTACGTGTAGCATTTGATATAGGTACACACCGTCACGATCTCGGCCGACTTCTAGCGATAGTGCCAAACTATTCACAATCCCGGTGGCCCGCGGCCGTGATAATAGCGCTCGGATGACGGATGTGCGGTGGACACCCGTTTAAAGTAAGTATCGCAACTTCAGCTACGACATGTCGTTGACAGTAACGGAGCGGCAGTGGACGAAATGTAACTATACTTCTACTAAAACCTCTACAGTGGACCGTATTTAGCACCTCGGAGAGGCATCAGGATTGCCGAAAGGGAGCTCTACCAAGGGTGTGCAGTGTGACCCGCGGCGGGGAGACACGCCCTCAGGTGTCCTGGTTAGGGTCATTGCCTTCACTGGACGTCCGGGGCTCAGACTCTAGTCTGTTTTTCACCCTCGGGGTAGTCTACTACCCCGAGGGTAAAAAACAAGCCTTTTAGCTTAATAATTCGATGGTAGAGCCAAGATGTAGCCTACTGTCTGCGGCTCATATACGGGCCGGCTCGACGGGTAGTACCACATTCTCACAGAAAATTGGCCTAAAGTAGATATTTTAGCTGCGTTTCATACGATGAGTAAGAGAGCCAGAAGCCCAACTACTACCCCCATTCCCATCGCTCTACGTTAACTGCTTAACATCAGGTGGGTCGATTGATTGTTTAACAACTTTGTTACATTCAAAAAAGTTAGGTTTAGCTCACTTTACTCAGATAAACCACTTATAACTTTCTGTTCGCGTGTTGGCATTTCAAGTATCAACGATACCATCCATCGCATTTTGAATCAGCGTCGTGGAAACACCTGGAGTAATATATTTTTCATGTATCATATTCATCTTTAATATCACTTTTATGTACAACGATTTAAGATATCGCATGATTTATTTTTTGTCGGTATATAAGTCATAGGCGTATAATTGCGTATTCTCATAATTACTTGACTTTAATAGATGGAATAGGTGTTTTTTTATAGATGTAATTGATGATCAGTGAGTGAAAAACTCGCGTCAGTCTAGATTGCCCGTGTTATACTGTTGAATAATAAACTAGATAGTGACCATCCGGCGTTGGGATCTTAGCTTGAAAATACTTGGGATACTGATGCGCGATTGATATTTAATAGGCAACCAAAAAAAAATATTAGAATAATGATTAGCCTTTTTAACGTTTCACTCCAAGGCAAGGGCCTCCCCTCAATATAAGGGGGAATTAGGCCATAATCACGCTGGCCCGGTGTGGTTGGTGATTTTACATTTCTTTCGAAAATTGTTTATATATTCTAAGGCATGCATGCCGGTTTCATCACAATGTTTTACTTGACCGTTATGAAAGTGATTAACCAATCGGCTATCACTGCTGTTACATACATGTCATACATTTGAAAAACAAAGAAAAATCAATAGGTAACAAATCAATCTAGAAGTTTATTATCTTATAAACTCAACTTCATACCTTATAAATTCATCTACGGCCAGATTAACAAGGCATTTGTGACAGATGCTCTTGAACTCGCCGAAGGCGGTACACCAGGTACTCTAGCGTTCATTAATTTTAATTGCGAGGTGCGCGCGCGCGGGATAGCCATCTCGTAAGCTTAAGCACGCAGAACTGACGGTGTGACAGCCGCGAGCGAGGCATGGTTGTATGTTCATTAAGGGTATGTGACATACATAGATGTAGTACTGGATTGGAACAGGAAGGAATAATTTGTGAATAGATGTATAAAGTATAACAACGTTTGTTTTAGTGCCTGACGGAAGGGATCACCTGCTTAGTGAAAGGTTTTCGGTTCGATCCCGCCACTCATTAGTAACACTATTTCTGTGAGTCCATTCTTAGCGATTTCAGCTTAGATCCTGCCATAGTACAAATCTTTCCCTATAAATAATTCACAGTTCCGAATAGGTTTAGGCCAGCCACGCACCCCTACCATTGTTACTGCTGTAAGTCAGGATCGACAATGGTGTATAACGAAGACGCCGAGGACACATCGATTGACCCTGGACAATCCTAGGAAAAGCTAGTTTATCTTGGAACAAGCACGAATTTAATAACAAAATAAGACAGAAAGAAGAGACTAATGACATAAATAAAAATGTTACCGTAACCTTAGGAGTGCTATAACCAAAACATTCTACTGAAACATTTTACTGTCCCTATTATTAAGACCACAAAAAATGAAGACAGCAATAATATGTTTTTGTATGAATGTTTCATCCATGTAAACCAAGGATAATGCCGTATAAATATTACATCAAAAATTTTGCTTCAAACTGGACATTTCTAGACACACTGCGTTGCGCTCGTGCTAGCTGCTCGTTAATAAACTGTTCAGACAAGTTTATTGGGGACCATCCATTTAGCAACTACAGGAGCGTGACATGCAGTAAATAGCAATACGAATGGACTTAACAGCAACAAGAAATGGAAATCACCAATTATACCTATAAGTGATTTATTATCAAGAGAAAGTGTATACTCGTACAATATGTATGTATATTTTTGCACTGTCTGGGAAAGTATGCATAGTGACATCTCAAGAGCTCACTCAAGTTTTCTCTCAGAGTTGAGACTGATTTATTAATACCTTATTTGAATACGAAACCATGAGATGATACTAAACATACTATACCTAGGAATTTTTGCACCCTAACTTCACATAGGGCCGTATCTGAGAGCGATCTTGGAAATGTCGTTCTTATATCATACCAGAACAAAATTACATGTCGAAAGCATACTCGAGATCGCTCTCAGACTTGGGATCGAATAACACAGTTTCTACACAGCGTATTGTTCCATCGGTTAGTGTGGCCATACCCTAACAGATTGATCAGATAGTTACTACAATAATCGAGCCTTTTCAAGTCCTTAGATCATAATTATACAAGTAGACATTTACTATGGGTTATGCTTTTTTTTACCTGAAATGTTCATAAATATACATAAAGTCAACCAAACAAGAATAATACAACATAATAAACGAGAAGAGACAAGAAGAACCAAGAGACCCAATATCAAGCAAGAAGCGAGAAGGGATCGCACCACGCACAGGCAATGGCACTGGAAGAATTCACGGGTTAATATTGAACATTCCCGTGGTCTCTTAGTGGCATCACTGGTGCTGGGCGACACGACTAGCCTCAAGATATGCGTCAAAGAATATGTGGAAGAATTAATAACCCTGAAGCAAGGAAATTCTATATGAAAAAAAAATCACCAAAAAAAAACCACTGTCTAAAAAACCTGGGTGTACGTACTAAAAAGATAGAAATAAGAGATCTTTTAATTTATTATATTTGAAGTCGGTGCCAATTTAAGTAAGTAGTGGTAGCTTAGAAGAGCACTTTCTGCGTGGATCGGACCGCAAACAACATCTAAATATGAGGGTACCCAGTTATTAACTATGACATCAGGACGTCTAACACCTCAGTCCCCCCGTGACCATGGTTGCTGTAAAGCAGCCGAAAAGTCGGGAATATAAAAATGAAAATAAACGCGATAAAATCCGTACAATAGTTTTATTTCAATGTGTAATATTCGCGTAAATATAAGAAAACAATAGGTTAGAAGAGACCAAGAAGAGTTCTCCTTTTTAAACTTAAAAAATCGGATCCTGTTTTTAGCAATAATGCCAAAGGTTGTGGCACGAGATAAGAGTAATTTCAGTGTTTATTACAATACTCTGTGTTTGTTTCGACAACAGCACTACCTACCGGGTGCAACTATAGCTAAGAACAATCTAAGCGACTCCATAATAAGTAAAAACAAAACCATCAAAAACGATTAAGCTATTTAAGCGGAGAACACACTTTCACCAGTATTTAATCTTACACTTCACTTGTAATCATTCTTGTATGCTTGATTTTTCTGATACTTATTTTAAATACCTACTTATAATTTGATACAGATTTCATAATTCGTTGCCTAAATATGTGTAAATTCTTCAATTTTGTGTTAACTAATCAATATAGCTACTTTTATTTGTGTACCTATCAGTTTTTAATAACCTAAATGCTTTCTGATGACGCCTGCGGATTTAATCATGTGAGTTTCTTTAATTATTTTGCTTTATTTGTCTTTAAATAATGCAGAGTTGCCTTTTGCTGCTATTACTCACCATCCGAGAATAACTTTATGTTAATATACTTGAGAAAGCGTAATACATTGTCCTCAAAACGTTGGGTCAAGATAAAGACGAGTGCAGATTAGGTATGTTTTAATCATGTTTGATCGTTGCATAAAAGGGAATCGATGCATTATTAAAAGAAGTATCCGTTACGGCAATCTGAGTTACCACTCAGCAGGATATTAATTAATCTATAGTTCGATTTTTAATTTTATTCAGTAACTCGATAGTCCAAAGCCAAATAATGTTACCATACTATAGTAAAATTAAGAGCTTTGGTGTAGTGAACAAATTTACGTAAAGAAAGAATGATAAGAATAATTTTATTGAAATAAAACTTTACAAATTCGTTTGGAAATGAAATAATTTACATTATCCGTTAGTTGTAAATTTAGCTTAATTCCATTTCGTTCATTATTTATTTCTCGTACTACTTTCTCACCCAACTGCCAAGTTACTGAATAAAATTGAGATTCAAAGTAGGTATAGGTTATGTTTTGTGAAAATTGTATTAAACTTTGTGGAACTATTTCTCATTCAAATGAATTAACAGATTTGGTAAAATTATATCTCTACTTTGCATGGTAAGTTATTAACAAAATTATTATGATTTTATTACAACAAATTGTCTGCAACTGTAGGTACTCTCTACCAACTCCAATAATGCGGTTTGCACAGATTTCTTCCATTACGACAAGTTCGTCAACTCACGTCTATCTAGAAAGCGTCATGAAGCGAATTTTTTTTATCACAATAGCCTCTATTGTTACGTTTTTGTTGCACAAACTAAAACGACTTTTTATGGAACTCTACTTTCCAGTTTATAATAATTAATTTCGTTTGTAGTATGTGCAATAAACTGGAGTGTAAAGTTTTTATTGTATTCCGAGTATAAAATATTTCTCATTATTCTGTAGTTTAAATGGGTTAATTAAATTAAAGCTTGAGTTGTAGAGTAATTTTCAATAAGTTATTTAATTTTTTGCTAAATTAATTATAGATATTTTATTAGTTTCCAGAAATAAATAAGATATATATGTGTGTTGATTAGTGAAAAAATTCACTTCATTATTTATTAATTCTCACACTATTCTTACAGATAGCGCTAAAACACCAATACGTCTAAAAATAATAATCAAAAATCATACAAAGACTTATAGTCTAATAAATAACCCTCATTTTGTCAGCAAATATTCATAAAACAAACAAACACATGAGCTAGTCTGAATAAGAAATAGATTGGTGCTCTATTCATAGTATTATTACACTTTTGTTGGCTTCAGTTATACGCGTTCCGTTATTCCTTTCGCCTGAGTTTAAGTTGTATAAAGACCTAAAACTGAGTTGTACGGTAAGTTTTACAGTAATAGATCTAAGTCTATACATCAAAATAGGAACATCTAACTCTTCATTGCATACTTTACTCGTTCTACAAAGTCGTGCGAGCATGACGATGTGGAGCTTTATAAAATAGAAAGCTCCATACCTCACACCGTTTGAAGTAAGTAGGTACATCTAAGTCACGATAAAAATGAAATAAAAATTATATTTAGATGACATCGTCGTTTTCTAATGACATGAATTTAAATGATTACGAATACAAAATTTATTTAAGTACTTATTTTGCACATTTGGGACGACTGTTTGGCTCAGTGGTTCAAGCGTAGGTTGCGAGTTTAATTCCCGTCAGGATAAATTTCGGAAACGGCGTTTTCCGGCGTGTATTGGCTGTTACTTTCAACTTTTTACAAGCGTTTTAGTCTACTTACGAAAACTAAATAAAACCATGAAACGTACTTTGGGTGTAGAATCCAAGACGTGCGGTCGATTCGCTCCTCACCGCGACAATTTCATGTTTTCCGACATTTACCAACGTTAACGATAGCGTCGCGACGCTCGGAGTCATTCGATTTTTTCAACCGCCTCGATTACTTTTTGTGTGCCAGAGAAATCGATAGCTAAAAAGATATTTCTCGAGATCGTGCGATTCAATGATACGCCTGATTTTTGGACACCGTTATAGTGTTGGGTTTTTGTTGGCCGGTTAACCGAGCAAATCGTTTTGTTTTATTGTTAATGTCAGTCGGCATGATTGCTTTTGAGACTGAAAAGTGTCTGGTACCGCGAATGTGAAATAAATATCGCCAGACTGACACACCAACTGTATGGTCCCAAACTAAGCAACGCTTATACTATGGTTACCGTACTACCACCAATATTTAATAAAAAGTTTTTAAAATTTTGGGACTGTAATTATTTTGAGGTGGGAACTGTCTTTTTTTAAAATTAGCCGGAAAAAATATCATAACAAAAGGTGTTCGAATTTCAATAAAACTTTCATACAATTTATTGCTATACCCGATACTCATCCAAACAACCAAGTAATATTTCGCATTTTCGTAGCATCCTGTACATAAACACGTCCAGGAAAATGGCTCTGACTTGGTGGAACGGTGTTCATGGGGCTGTGACATAGCATGCCTATGTACTTTAGGTAAGATAACCATGGTAGCATGTTCCATGTGGCACATTATACTTGTACTTCGATGGAGATAACAGGGTTACAAGACTTGTTTGTCGTGTAGTCGGTGTGAGACAGCATTGGGAAGGTGGTCTGGGTAGTTTATGAAAGAGGACAGTTATAAGTATTGTCAATACTGAAGCTATTAGCCATAGATTACATACGAATAGATTATTATCTTAAGACAATTAAAAGAGTCTCAAAAGAGTGCAATTCAGCTCACACAGCACCTGGTGCCTTCAATTACATTGAAGTACCTACAAGGGTATCTCTTTCTTTCGCGTAACACTAAGCTATTCTGAATATTCTGACACGCGGCAACAGATAGAGCAAGTTCACCAAGGTGAAGCCGCCGATGTACATACTTGTAGTTTCGTACGTGAAAAATGTGGGTAGCCAGTATAACTCGGTGTATCTCTTTCCAGAATAAAGGCGTGAAAGTGGGTATTAATTTTTTTTTTTAAATACACTTAGGCTAAAGCGCCCATCTAGCCCGCGAGGTTCAAATTGTTGAGGTTTTTTAGATTTTTTTCAAAATCTTACAATAAATAAAGGCACATTTTGTAATTCGCGACAAAGACCGTGTGCAGTGCATTTATTAATATATCCCACTTACTCTAAAACATTTCAAGAACGTCAGATAACCAGAAAAACTGGCAATTTTTGTATATTTAGTGATTAACTAGTATCATATATAATGTATTAATAAACGCACTGCATACCTACTGTGTTTGTCCCCAATCACAAAAATTTGTCTTAAATGTTTTCAGTTTTTGGATAAACCATAAAAAAACTCGAAAATTTTGAATTTCGCGGGCTAGACAAGCGCTATCACTTTAAAGTAAGAAAATTTTGTATTCACGCTTTGTGATCCTGTCCATTTAAATTAATAATAACAAGGTATTACAAACCTATTAAGTACCTAGTAGTCAAATTGTTAGTTTGTTTAATATTGTTGAACACTTAATTACTATTTAGACACAGATTAAGTGATTGAATAGGCGAATTTAACAGCTTTTTGTCAACTAATCGAGTAATTAAATGTCGTATACCACAACCCAATTCGCACGAGGTTTGGCGGTAGATTAATAGGAGAAATAACGGGTCCTTAAACTCCTATCAATGTATTCTGTAATGAGAAATCTACAAAGCCGACATGTTGTTAACTGTTTCGAAGTACAATCACTGACATCGGCTGTAGACAGCTGACGTATCGGGAGATACTAGAGAGTTGGACAAGGAGCGCCCCAAGCTTAGAAATTCAGTGTTGCTAGTGGATATAATTTTAAAATATCTTATAATAATATATTATGTATTCTGAGATTTAGTGTGTTTGTATCTATTTTGTATTCAATAAATAATTACATAACATAGATACCTTTAAACAAAATATCTATAAATATATTATAATATTTTGATTGTCAATTGATTGTGGATTGTGAAAGATGACTCAGGTGACTATAAGCTCGCCAACATTCGGGAGGCCATTTTATTAATTAATCGTTCATATTGTTTCGGAAACCTTAACATTCATTAAATATAAATGAAGACTAAACGTTGTTAATAACTAATTTTGAAAATATACATTTTTGTATCGTTTCTCGTTGGCCGATATTTCTAAAACTCCTCAAGAATTATAAATTGGCAACACACTATAGAGTTTCCCGCACGCCCCTATCGATCAGTGTGTATCGATCGGCGAGGACACGTGTTAACAACTAGACCTGCGCCCGGTGCCCGATAACACTATTTACGGCGCGCCGGTGCTCAAACGCCGCGTCGTTTAATAGATAGCTACCAATGGGTGAGTGTCAAAGATCGTGTCGTTTGTATTCGACGTTGAATGGGACGATTTATTTATTTATCTTTGGAGTTACGGGGCTATAAGCTCTAGGGGTTGGCGATTATGGACCTATTTTCCTTAACAGTACAGTTTGTTAGACGCTATGGTGAGTGTCGTGAGAGACTACATTGCATACTATATATATAATCAACTGCCTCATTGCATAAACTAATAATACGAAATTCCAGACCGATAAATAATTGTCACTCTAGTTTTATCGAGATTTTAAAATATAAATATTATTCTGCACGTTTTTGAAAAGGTACCGACTTTGAATTATTGTCTAGGTATAATGCAATGTTTCCTATTTTAATTTCTCTACCTATGATTTTCGCAAAGCCTTTTGGTTTTGTTTAGACTAGGCACCTAAAATAGTAAATGCAAATCCGCGTACCAAACATGGATTGGTACACGCAGTCACATACCATAAAAATCACTAGTTTCCCTCCAAAAGCGTACAACATCCTTTCTATCCCACACGCATCAATTTATTCCCACACGCCCTCTATCGGCCATCTCCTGGGGCTTACGTATATAGCGGACAATGAAGTCTCTAAGTTAGGATGTCACGGCTAAAGTTAGCGAGTGCCGGAACCACGTTCATAGGTTTAGATTTCCTGTTCAGCGAGTCAAAGGGCGTACCAATTACTATTTTGGTCTGTGACATATCAGAACTGAATCGAGAATCGAAATGTTCCTTAACCTTAACCTTATTATTTTCATACTTGCGAAAACATTAAAGTAGTTAAAAAACAAAAGAACAGTAAAACGAATTCGAAAAAAACAAATTCTATAGGTACTTACTATTTTCTTATATTTACGCGAATATTACACGTTGAAATAAAACTAACTACCTAACTAAACATCCTAATTTCAATAGGGAAGATGGCTGGGTGCTACCACCAACTTGGGATCTAGTAATTAATATAATTAAATCCAAAACCAAGCGTACCATTGCAAGACCTCGAGACACAGTGAGCACTTTCTGCGTGGATCGGACTGAAAACACCAACGAAATTTTGAGGGTACCCAGTTTTTAACAATGACATCAGGACGTCTAACACCTCAGTTCCCCCGTGACCACGGTTGCTGTAAAGCAAACGAAACGTCGGGAACATAAAAAAGTAAATAAACGCGATATAATCCGTAAAAATAGTTTTATTACAATCTATAGGTACTTATTTAAATGAAGAAGTCGTCTTACACCTAGCTCCCAATTTCAATTCAGTGTGATAACGAAAACATTCTAATTTATACCTAAAAAAAAGTTATAATAATAAGTTCATGTATCTTGTTAGAAAAACAACAAAATATACCTACTTACTCTATGATAATAATTTCTTCAAAATACCAACCGTAACGCGACAACAAAGCCTGTCTTGTTTTCGCCTTAAGGGAACACCTGGCGAGTGCTCTAATTCCATTATCAGCTACCAGCGGGCGGCCGCAGCACCTGTGTGTGACGTCACGCCGGAAATCACCCCGCGGGCGGCTTATCAGCCAATTAGCATTTCCCGAGGCGCGACAGCCCACTTTCCTGCTGCCAACACGACGCGGAATAATGCTTCAGTGGTTATGAAATGGTTTCGTATCGCAAGGCAATTTCTCCTTTATTATTTCTCACTCTCTACATTTTGGTAGACTCAAGCTGTCGCCAAATGACTTCAGTTCGTATACGGACGGGCCCGATCTGGTTTGTGTCTCCATCACACAGAAGTTTGCCAAAGTAGCTGGTATAGGTGCGTTTCGTATATGAGTGAGAGAGTCAGAAGCCCAATCTTCCCTTTCTTAGAGTCTCTGCTTTACGCCAGGCGAGACTACTACTTGACGTTGGAAGATACTACTGGCAATCCATACTAATAATACTAGACAGTAACAGGCTGTCATGCCAAAAACTCAAAGAACTGAGACCAGGGACAGGTAATCAAAATAAAAAAAGCAAAAAGAATATAATTTTATTGGTTTTTTCCCTGAGTACAATTGTTACTTTGGTAGAGTTTATTCAGAGCAATCCCGATCCAATCCCGGTGGGGTACCACGTTGGTGTACACGCTGACCCCGTCAATCACGTGAGAGAACACGCCCACTAGGAGCAGTCGCGGTTCCTTCACAACCAGCCCGTTACCAGCATCGTCTCTGCCAATTTGACATTTATTTATATTAGTTTTAAGGTGGTAATCGTTCGCGATTGCACCTCTTCCTAAAATGCTGTACCGTTTCGGAATTTAAATTATTAATTAAACTTTAGCGCGCAACCACGACGATGGTAATAACTCCAAAGGGTAGACTAGTGTGGAGATGTTTGTTAAAACATGGCAATATTCTGGGCCTAAAACTTCTTTATTTGTGATGCCTTATGCGTTAACCTACATTGTCCTCACATCTCTAAATACCTACTGTAAATAAACAAACATAATTAAAAAAAAGAGAAAAGAAAAAATGTATCCATGGAGTTTCTTGCATGTTCTTCTCAATAGGATTTTGTTTTGGAACATGCACCTAGTTCTTGACTTTTTAAAAGTGCCAGTTAATATGGCCTATTTGAAATAAAAATATTTGAATTTGAATTTATTTGAATTTGAATTTGAAAAAAACGTACTTGGCATGCTCTCCTCTGATGTAATAAGTGAACAGGGAGCTTTGGAAATTCTTCGCCCCAGTGAACTCGCTCGCCTCTCTCTTGTCGAGTAGTTCTTGTTTCGTGCAATGCAGAGGTCTGTAGAGAGACAGGGCGGCTTTATATCTCGGCCCGATCTGAAAACAAAATGTTCAATCTATTCATCGCGACTTTCATAGACCATTGCGGGATTATCGTGGCAGGAAATAGCCATGCACAGAGATGTGTAGAGAAGTGCACGGAAAGCCTTTGCCCGAGAGTGGGATATCACCAGACTGACACACCAACTGTATGGTCCCAAACTAAGCAACGCTTGTACTATGGGTACCTTACTGGACTGGGGGCGATCCCAGCGACACCCAGACCAGGGCAAATTACAAAATGGCCATTTCCGAAATATACCCCAGCGGAAATCGAACCCGCAACCACCATGTGCAGTGAGACTATCAGCGTACGGTCGAACCACTGCGCCAGGTGATCGTCGCGGATTACACGGATACTAAAAAAAAATTATGAGCATTGTGATTTCTGTTTTTGCATAGTACCAAAATATGAAACACATTACATTGTTTATTTATACTAAAATCCAGCTTAAAGTATAATTTGTTAAATAAGGAGATGCTACCGTCTGTTTTACTCACGATTTGATATCCCCATCCAGCGGTCCACAGCGTCGATCCCACCTCCGGTACACTAGTAACCAGAGGTATCTTTTTGATCGTGTGCTGCAACGTAGCCGGCTTCGCCAATAATGCAACAGCCAGGTTACAGGCGCCGGTGTCCTCGTCATATTTCGGACTGATCTCGTAGTCTACTACATCTATTACCATTTTCGAGTACAGTGGGATCGTGGACCCGAAGTAGGCCCGTATCTTGCCGTGACCATACTCCAGTTCGTCCATGCAGTGCGCCGCCGTCAGCACCGCTTGCGCCATTATTAACGAGCCTCCACATGATTTGGGATTTGTTTTTTCAAATTGGAGGAAAACGGCGTGTGCGTAATTGTGGATACCCGCTGCGTAACCTTTGTATATTCTTCTATCGCGCAACGCGCTCATATTTAAGGCTACAACACATTTTAATATTATAAGCGTCACCGCTGCACTCGAGAACATTTTATTGCTAATTACTGAACACCTTTTAGTGTGCAATGCAACTGAGTCGCGTTTTACAACCAATTGTGATTAATAATGATGCTGTTAATTAAACCTAATTACATTAGGTAGGTAATAATGCAGATGTTTGTTAAGTACCTACTTATTTAACAACGAGGATTGATTATATAATAAACTTCATATAAATATAGATATTAGGGTTCGATTAGGGTTTTTTTATAACTGCCTAAGTACCCAGGTATCCTGTGTTAAACATTCTAGGTTGGACATACAAGCTGAACTTTTTAAGCTGTTTTAGACAATTGATTTTATAGCCAATTAAGGCACACTAGCACATTGTTCACCTAATGATAGGTAACCTGAACCTTCAGATATGGTAGATACGGATTGTTAATATAATAAAAGCGGTTCCAACAGAGGTTGTCCTGCCGTAGGCCCCTATCTGGAACCCCATGGCAGAACTTTTGCAATAGTGAATCTGAACCATCAAGGGGCCACTTAAGCACGCAAAAAGTCATCGAAATCGGTCCAGCCATATAAGAGGAGTTCACTGACAAACACACGTATAGAAGAATTAGATATAAATAATATAAAGATAAGATAAGCAAGTTGGTCAGGCGCTCGCATTGGAAGCAAAAAGTGGACTTATGCTAGTGTGCCGGGGTGCACTTGTATCTAATGTTGGTAAGAAACATGAGAACCTCATGAAAAACAACGGATATTCAATTTACTTTTCTAATTTCAAGTGGCAAAAATGTAGATAAATCATACGTTGTACATTTACTATTTCTTTTTCTTTTCTATGACTTTTTCAATGATTGTTTGTCTTGTATCCTCTTACAATCAGGATGGTACTAGGAAGTGGAAGAAAAAGGGAGTACCTACAAAATTACAACGCCAATACACAGTTTTTATTTATTCCGGTTGCAAAAAATCAGTTTCGAATTTTTCTGGATCCATTCGTAGTGATGGCCGACGTCCGTGTACACGATTAGGTTTGGGGCCACCGCTGGCATTTTGAACGAGACAATACCAATCTGGATGTAGTCTCGCACCATCAGAGCACTGCCGGAGTCACCTCTGAAAATATCGGAAGACATGATGATGATGGGAAATGAAAACACGCAAATCAGCTAGGAGTGAAGAATTGGTCCCAAACTTGTGGCAGAAACCAGAAATTAGGGCCCTCGAGAAAGCTAATATTATAAATTTCAATTTAATCGGAAAACGATTGGCCATTCATAATAATCAGCAGTAACAACAACAATATTTTTCTCCTCAATACCTCGGAGAGGCTTACTTTATTCTGCGAAATACGTGTGGAAGAGTCCATTTTTTCTTGTATCTTGTTTGGTTCACTGTTATCACCGCCATCTGATAATGACTCTCTCACCTCCAAAACAATAAGATGTAACACCTCTATGCCTCAGAAGTAGGTACTCACGTTTCTATATTGTCTTACCGAGAGGCGTAGTCCAGTTTCTTCTTAGCGCTAGCGCACAAACAGTCTGCTGGCATCGACTTGATGCGAGCTGTGCACTCTTTCCTAGGATGGACCACTTGTTCTACATATTTCAATAAGGTCGTCGACTTTTCAGTTTTCTCCTGAAATGTTCAATCAATTATAAATCAATGCAACTAAAATTATAAATGTGAAAGTTTGCTTGTATATTACTCAATCACGCATAAACGGCTTAAGAATAGATTAGAATTCTAATTGGCACAAATGTAGATTATAAGTAACTTGGATTAATACAGGATTGTCCACGCGGAGGAAGTCGCGGACAGAAGCTAGTTAAGATGTTCTTAAAAATAGATTTTAATGAAATTATTGGTGATGAAATATTGTATAATAACTCTAAATTGAAAATTTAAAAACCCCCGATGCGATGACCTGTTCATCAAATGTATAATTTACCTAGTTCTTCCAAATAATGATGTTAGCGCGATTTGCGTAGCTCCCGTAGCTCAGTATCCATAGCTCATCTCGCAAATTCATCTGGTACAACTAGTTTCGATGCCAGATTATGAAAGCACCATTAAATCATTTGTTTTGGCTTCCTCATTTATAATCTAAGATGTACAATAATCAACAGAAAATCTGTGTAAAAGTATGAGACATTATTTTGTTATGACATTATAATAATTGACATTAGAATAGACAACGAATCTAAATATTGATGTCACGGAGGTTTTATTCCTAGTAAAATATTATCAATTATTATTCAATTTGATGTAATAACTCTGGTTGAGGTAGACGGGAGCAGCCTAGGGGAAGAATTTTCAATAACGCTAAAATTATTTTAAATTAGATTTGTTTTTTTTATATTCTTTGTCAATGGCGGAGCAGCGCCCTCTAGAATTATTATAGCGTAATATTCCATGACCATTAACAGAACAAACAAAATTTAACGCATGCGCGTATTCATCATTTGAAACGTGACTTATGGAACGTCTTTAGTTCATACACGAATCTCAATAAAATTGATAAAATATTCATTTTTTTCAGAATCAGGGAAACTTTTCAAATTTATAATATTGTAAAAAGCCAGTTCAGACTATTACGATCATTTAAAAATATAATAAATCTAAATCCAATCATCTCAAATTTCGAATGGATTCGAGCCGAGGGAATTGGTTTTGGCCGTGAATGTGGCTTTTTTAACCTACAAAAGCGCTGATGATCTTCAAACGGCTGAACCGATTTTCATGACACATAGCTAAGAACACTCTCGATCAGAATACCTATCTAACAAAAGAAACAAAATTGAAATCGGTTCATCAGCTTGGGCGCTACGTTGCCACAGACAGACACACAGATCCACAGATACACAGATACACAGATACACAGATACACAGATACACAGATACACAGATACACAGATACACAGATACACAGACACACAGATACACAGATACACATGTTAAACTTATAACACCCCTCGTTTTTCGTCGGGGGTTAAAAATGGATCTACAATGTTCTCTCTAAAAGATCTCGTCCCTCACCCTCAATCGAGGAATGCCCATGGAAATAATGGTAAATGTAACGTAACGTAAAAGAGGTGTATCAGGGTGAGGCAATCAATGGCCTCTGCATAGACATGGAACAAAGTATGCAACTAGAAATGAAATCAAATTGTAGAAGCTAATAGAGAATGTGAGGATGGTAATGTGGGATTTGGAGAAGATTGTCGAACGGACCCGCAGTGATGGGCAGGAAAATGTACATAGCCAAGACTATAATATATTGTCCACACAATTTTAAAAAAAAACACCCGTATAGGGTAATAATGCATGAATAACCCTAATTTTGTCAGCAAATATTCATAAAACAAACAAACACATGAGCTAGTCTGAAAAAGAAATAGATTGGTGCTCTATTCATAGTATTATTACACTTTTGTTGGCTTCAGTTATATGCGTTCCGTTATTCCTTTCGCCTAAGTTTAAGTTATATAACTCTAAATTGAAAATTTAAAAACCCCCGATGCGATGACCTGTTCATCAAATGTATAATTTACCTAGTTCTTCCAAATAATGATGTTAGCGCGATTTGCGTAGCTCCCGTAGCTCAGTATCCATAGCTCATCTCGCAAATTCATCTGGTACAACTAGTTTCGATGCCAGATTATGAAAGCACCATTAAATCATTTGTTTTGGCTTACTCATTTATAATCTAAGATGTACAATAAATATCAGAAAATCTGTGTAAAAGTATGAGACATTATTTTGTTATGACATTAGAATAGACAACGAATCTAAATATTGATGTCACGGAGGTTTTATTCCTAGTAAAATATTATCAATTATGATTCAATTTGATGTAATAACTCTGGTTGAGGTAGACGGGAGCAGCCTAGGGGAAGAATTTTCAATAACGCTAATTTTTTTTTAAATTAGATTAGTTTTTATATATTCTTTGTCAATGGCGGAGCAGCGCCCTCTAGAATTATTATAGCTTAATATTCCATGACCATTAACAGAACAAACAAAATTTAACGCATGCGCGTATCCATCATTTGAAACGTGACTTATGGAACGTCTTTAGTTCATACACAAATCTCAATAAAATTGATAAAATATTCATTTTTTTCAGAATCAGGGAAACTTTTCAAATTTATAATATTGTAAAAAGCCAGTTCAGACTATTACGATTAAGAATAGATTAGAATTCTAATTGGCACAAATGTAGATTATAAGTAACTTGGATTAATACAGGATTGTCCACGCGGAGGAAGTCGCGGACAGAAGCTAGTTAAGATGTACTTAAAAATAGATTTTAATGAAATTATTGGTGATGAAATATTGTATAATAACTCTAAATTGAAAATTTTAAAACCCCCGATGCGATGACCTGTTCATCAAATGTATAATTTACCTAGTTCTTCCAAATAATGATGTTAGCACGATTTGCGTAGCTCCCGTAGCTCAGTATCCATAGCTCATCTCGCAAATTCATCTGGTACAACTAGTTTCGATGCCAGATTATGAAAGCACCATTAAATCATTTGTTTTGGCTTCCTCATTTATAATCTAAGATGTACAATAATCAACAGAAAATCTGTGTAAAAGTATGAGACATTATTTTGTTATGACATTATAATAATTGACATTAGAATAGACAACGAATCTAAATATTGATGTCACGGAGGTTTTATTCCTAGTAAAATATTATCAATTATTATTCAATTTGATGTAATAACTCTGGTTGAGGTAGACGGGAGCAGCCTAGGGGAAGAATTTTCAATAACGCTAAAATTATTTTAAATTAGATTTGTTTTTTTTATATTCTTTGTCAATGGCGGAGCAGCGCCCTCTAGAATTATTATAGCGTAATATTCCATGACCATTAACAGAACAAACAAAATTTAACGCATGCGCGTATTCATCATTTGAAACGTGACTTATGGAACGTCTTTAGTTCATACACGAATCTCAATAAAATTGATAAAATATTCATTTTTTTCAGAATCAGGGAAACTTTTCAAATTTATAATATTGTAAAAAGCCAGTTCAGACTATTACGATCATTTAAAAATATAATAAATCTAAATCCAATCATCTCAAATTTCGAATGGATTCGAGCCGAGGGAATTGGTTTTGGCCGTGAATGTGGCTTTTTTAACCTACAAAAGCGCTGATGATCTTCAAACGGCTGAACCGATTTTCATGACACATAGCTAAGAACACTCTCGATCAGAATACCTATCTAACAAAAGAAACAAAATTGAAATCGGTTCATCAGCTTGGGCGCTACGTTGCCACAGACAGACACACAGATCCACAGATACACAGATACACAGATACACAGATACACAGATACACAGATACACAGATACACAGATACACAGACACACAGATACACAGATACACATGTTAAACTTATAACACCCCTCGTTTTTCGTCGGGGGTTAAAAATGGATCTACAATGTTCTCTCTAAAAGATCTCGTCCCTCACCCTCAATCGAGGAATGCCCATGGAAATAATGGTAAATGTAACGTAACGTAAAAGAGGTGTATCAGGGTGAGGCAATCAATGGCCTCTGCATAGACATGGAACAAAGTATGCAACTAGAAATGAAATCAAATTGTAGAAGCTAATAGAGAATGTGAGGATGGTAATGTGGGATTTGGAGAAGATTGTCGAACGGACCCGCAGTGATGGGCAGGAAAATGTACACAGCCAAGACTATAATATATTGTCCACACAATTTTAAAAAAAAACACCCGTATAGGGTAATAATGCATGAATAACCCTAATTTTGTCAGCAAATATTCATAAAACAAACAAACACATGAGCTAGTCTGAAAAAGAAATAGATTGGTGCTCTATTCATAGTATTATTACACTTTTGTTGGCTTCAGTTATATGCGTTCCGTTATTCCTTTCGCCTAAGTTTAAGTTATATAACTCTAAATTGAAAATTTAAAAACCCCCGATGCGATGACCTGTTCATCAAATGTATAATTTACCTAGTTCTTCCAAATAATGATGTTAGCGCGATTTGCGTAGCTCCCGTAGCTCAGTATCCATAGCTCATCTCGCAAATTCATCTGGTACAACTAGTTTCGATGCCAGATTATGAAAGCACCATTAAATCATTTGTTTTGGCTTACTCATTTATAATCTAAGATGTACAATAATCAACAGAAAATCTGTGTAAAAGTATGAGACATTATTTTGTTATGACATTAGAATAGACAACGAATCTAAATATTGATGTCACGGAGGTTTTATTCCTAGTAAAATATTATCAATTATGATTCAATTTGATGTAATAACTCTGGTTGAGGTAGACGGGAGCAGCCTAGGGGAAGAATTTTCAATAACGCTAATTTTTTTTTAAATTAGATTAGTTTTTATATATTCTTTGTCAATGGCGGAGCAGCGCCCTCTAGAATTATTATAGCTTAATATTCCATGACCATTAACAGAACAAACAAAATTTAACGCATGCGCGTATCCATCATTTGAAACGTGACTTATGGAACGTCTTTAGTTCATACACAAATCTCAATAAAATTGATAAAATATTCATTTTTTTCAGAATCAGGGAAACTTTTCAAATTTATAATATTGTAAAAAGCCAGTTCAGACTATTACGATCATTTAAAAATATAATAAATCTAAATCCAATCATCTCAAATTTCGACTGGATTCGAGCCGAGGGAATTGGTTTTGGCCGTGAATGTGGCTTTTTTAACCTAAAAAAGAGCTGATGATCTTCAAACGGCTGAACCGATTTTCATGACACATAGCTAAGAACACTCTCGATCAGAATACCTATCTAACAAAAGAAACAAAATTGAAATCGGTTCATCAGCTTGGGCGCTACGTTGCCACAGACAGACACACAGATCCACAGATACACAGATACACAGATACACAGATACACAGATACACAGATACACATGTTAAACTTATAACACCCCTCGTTTTTCGTCGGGGGTTAAAAAATGGTCTGTAATGCTTATCGTGTTAATGACATTGATTATAGATAGAAGATGACGGAGATACATGGAGGTTAAAACATATTTACTTTATACTTGTTGTGGTATATTACGCATAATTAGGGAATACACTGTTGTATTCAGTTATTATGTAAGGTCAGAAAAGTTGTTTACTGTAGATAAATAAATACATATTTGCCCGCGGTGGGATGAGGTAGGTTATAAAAGTTAGTCTGACTTACATCAACAATCCCCCACCCGGCTACCGTCGCCCCTTCAAAGTAAGGTGGATTCTTCATTAGCGCCACGCGTCTCACCTTCGAGCTAAATGACAGACGTGTTTTTAGACTTAACAACGCTATATCCTGACCCGCATAGCTTGGTTTGTAATTCTCATGGATGAGGAAGCTGGAGACCGATGATACTACGTCCTTATCTCTGTCCTCGTAGCCTACAGTGACTGATATGTGACTCGCGGCCAAGCAACCGGCGACGCAGTGCGCTGCCGTCATTACTATCGCTTGGTTTATTATAGAACCACCGCAGATCCAGTACATATCAGGCTCATTTTTTTGAACACAATCGATGCTTAAGAAAGCGGAATGCGGAAAACGGTATATACTAGCGTAACCACCACCAACGATGAACGGTTCCATCTTGGATTCGGTAAAACCCATCAAACACAACACAAACAAAATGCATTTTGTGAACATATTTGGTCCGCACTTGATGTGGAGCTAACATAATGTCGTATACCTTATCGATTAATTAAGCGTAGTTCTGGTCGATATTGTTTTATGGGGGAATTAAATTCTCGGCAATTTTTATGCCAAACTTTATTAATCTCTGTTATGTTCTATAGTTAAATATTCTTGCGGCCTCTTTCCCAATGTCTGGTAGTATAATGTACCCTTTTCTAGCTTCATGGAAAACGGATTTATCTACGTAATATGATTTGGAGGCCAACAGGAGTCCAAGCCGGCCTTATATCAGCATCAGTACTATCTAGGGTGTGTGCTGCTGATCAAAGATTATTGCAGACAGCGTTTTCTAAACAATAGGACGATTGTAAAAAAGAACCAGAGGCTCTAAGGGTTATATACCAACTTAATTATGTTTGTAGATAGTTCATCCATCCTGGGCACCGATATTGGCAAGCTATTGGTCCATTTTTCCAACCTTAGCATTTGATATTTGATATAAATATCTACTTGATAACTCTAACTGTTTTTGAGAAAAAGGATTTGATCAACAGACAGACGGGCAGGTAGACGGACAATATAGTGATCCTAATAAGGATTACGATTTTTCCTCATCAGGTACGGAACCTTAAAAATTACGTCAATAGCCGAGTAGTTCAAGAAGTTGCTCTCGTATTCGAGAGATTCCGGAGTCATTCCCCATCCCGGCCATTAAACGATTGCCGTAAGTTCAACCCTGGTTCAACAAGCGTTGGGGTTTTAAAAAAGATACCTACTTACTCGTAATTTGCTTGCTACCTTAAAATAAAAATAATTCCTTTAAAAATTGTTCTCAGTAAAAAAATATTAACAAGGACATTATTTATTGTATTCTATTAAAATCACACACAAGTACTTCAACATTATCTTTAATCCATTTGTAGTAGTACGAGACGTCAGTGTACATTACAACGCTCAGCGACTTTTCCGGAATCTTATAGGAGACAATCCCGACCTGGATGTAATTATTCACCACTAACGCGTTTCCAGAATCACCGCTGCAATGCAAAACAAACTCTTATGGAAATGTTTTATGCCCCAATGACACAATATCGGCAATAGCTTAGTGGTTAGAGGGGCCGCTCTCGTAGCCGAGAGGTTTTGGGTTCGATCCCATTCCTGGCCATTAAACTATTGACGTGAGCCCACTCCTCACACAAGCATTAGCTTCGCTGGAGGGGTAACGAGAATACTAGTAATGTGATAAACTCACATAGCTAGTAATCTTAAAAAATATAAATAAATTGAATATAATAATATCGTTTATTAAACTGGTGCATAACAGAGGACCAAATGTGCTAATTGCGTTGACATTTGAGCCATCGGTAAACCAGTCGTTAACGACAGTGTGTGAGTTCCACTTACCAGGTTGCATAAGAACGGCCCTTGATTTTCCCAGCACAAAAGCAGCCGTCACAAATTTTACCAACCACTTTCTCGCAATCCCGCCGGCTTATTAACGGTTGCTTCGTGTGTTTCAGCCAACGTGTTCCTGTATTTTCCTGCGTAGTAAATATATTGATTGCTTACTGATATTTACCTACCTATATTATGGACATGGTGTGTTATGAATCTTGAAAAACTTTTTTTTATTCCAATAAAGTCAGCGAATCCAATTTTACCAGGGCCGGCTTTAGCGTATGTAGCACACGGGTGCAATCAATACCCTTATTCCAGATTCAAATGGCATATATTTCCTAGTGCTCGGACATTTGGGTGCACATGGTACAATTATAATAATGTTGGGAAGCAATAGCCTGCTTACTTCGCTTGCGGCACGAAGCCGCGAAGAACCCAGGCACTTTGGAGACGTCGTGAGACATTCTGCGCCCGAGTGCACGCCCTGAACCATAGGTCAATCCGGCCCTGGATCTTACGACCCGCTCAATGATGAGCATCAGGCGAAGGCATTGGTCATGTTGTTTTTTTTGGGACTGTGCCCGCCACACACTCACACCACTGTTACTCCTGTAAACCAGGATCGACAATGGTGACCAATAATGACGTAAAGGTTTAAGCCTAGACGAGTCCCGGGGAAAGTTAAATTGACTTGGAACCTGCCCGAATTTAATCGAAAAAAATAATAGGAGATGGAAGAAAAAATGTCCACTTCCCTTCGGTGCAGAGCGGGAGACAAAAGTAGCTGGTATAGCTGGTTGCCATAGAAGCAAGACTGTTACAGCTGATTAAAGACCAGTTGTAAGGCACCACGAATCGTAATTAGACTAATTTAATTGATTGGTCACATGTTGTCGACCAAAAGGGGAGGAGGACAGAGAGAAAGAAAGGGAGCTTACATTCACATAACCCCATCCAGTGACGTACCCGGTAGCGGTATCATAACGCTTCTGCGTTATAACCACTCTCGATATCTTCGGGCCGAGGGGAAAAGCCGTTTTCAGTTTCGCCAATGCTATGTCGTTGTTAGGGAAAAACGGATCGTATTTCGGATGCATCGTGAAATATTTTACAGTTGACTTGAGACCTTTGCCTCTGTTCGCATGGCCAGCCGAGCCCACTATGTTCAAGGAACTATCACAATCGTCAAAACAATGTGCAGCCGATAACACCACTAGCTGGTTGATGATGGAAGCCCCACAAATAGAGTGTGTCGTTCTCCCATATTTGCTACATTGAATGGCCAAAAACACGGAATGGGGGAAGCGTTCTATTTCAGCGGAATCACCTTTAACAATAAACCCCTCCAATTTTTGTGTCTGTATTAGAATGAAATTGAAACAAAACGCTGCTAACACGATTAGCATATTAAAGTTCTTCGTTCTGTAATCTACAATCGAGGTATTTAACTGAGGGTTGTATAATGATTGTTAGTTAGTCACGGTTAAAGTCGATTTAATGTACGACATTACAGTTTGAGATATCGTATGGTTTTACTCTAACGTAAAAAGTTCAATTTTCTAATTTAGTATGAACACTTATGTGATTTATTTTCTCATTACAAAATATCGCGTAACATAGGTACCGAAATCAAAAAGTTAAAATGACATTAACGTTCCGGAAGGGACTCATTTAGGAACTTATAAGAAAGCTAAAAGGTTTGATTTTAGAAATTTCATATTCGTCACTATTAGATGTACCTACCTACAATAAATAAATAACCTACCTACAACTACCTACTCATTATTTACATAATGTACAAAATTTGGTCCGAACGACAGCTTGTCCAAGATAATATGCACATTTCCCGACTGGATGGCTAATGGAAAATGTCCAGCTAAATGTCAGATATATAATTTTAATAAAACCTTATTTAAAATATAAATCATAATGATTTATGATTTCAAATAAGTTAATTACCTAATTACGATCTATTAAAATTAATAAAATTTGAGTGTTTGCTTGTTAATATCAAAATTATAGATTTTTTGTGAATGCGTACGAAAGAATAAAGTGCGTTTTATTTTATCTGGGACAGTATTTTCGTATAGGTATATTATAATTCAAAACCATAGACGACCAGGGAAACATTCTTACGAACTATTCTAAAGAATACTCATACATTTTATAGTTAAGGGTGAAGAAGACGTAAGACATTATCCCTGTATCTTCTATGGTTTCGGATTTCCCCAGTTAAAAAACATACGGTTTACGGTATGGTTATAAAAACTATTTTTTTGATTTTTTTGTCTATCAGTCTAATTGCGCCAGCTAATCTCTGAAACGGCTAGACTGATTTTAACGGCACTTTCACAGACATACCTATACCTGATGTTATAAGCAGTAACATAGGCTAGTTTTATTTTATCGAAGTACGATGCGGGCGAAGCCGCAGGCAACAGCTAGCTTTTAATAACTACTAGGTGCTCCTTGTAAATATAAATTGTGTAAACAACTGGCGATAAAAAAAATAACAAAATGTAAAAAAGTTTCAATTTGTAAGTGTGCCCGTAGGCCTGAACAAAATAAACACTGACTTTAATAAGAATCCCGTAGCAACTTCTTAGGGCGGAGTAGAGATCACTAACACAATTGTCTAATGAGTTGTTATAGCAGTAAACGATTGTTACATGGAACCATCTTGTATTGCATTAACGAACCGTTAATGTATTGGTGAATTCGCCCTTCGAAACTTTTGCCTATAAAAGGGTGTAAAGGAAACTGCCAGGGCCATAACCACGCTAGCTACTCAAATCGTAATAGAAAAGCAAACGCTCGCGATTATGTTTCAAACGCTCCGCTTTTGACGTTTTTCTGATACCATACCATATCAATGTCAGTAGAAATCGTGAAGCTCGTGTCAGCAAAACGTCAAAAGCGGAGCGTTTAAAACGTAATCGCGAGCGTGTGCTTTTCTATTACGATTTGAGTAGCTAGCGTGGTTAGGGCCCTGAAATAGGTGCATTTAATTTACAAACACTTTTATTTTTATTTTCCGTTCCGCATACAGTACATCGTCGCGGAGTTGGTGGAGATCCACCGGTGATGATAAGTCACGTTTGTGTACACCACCAGTGCGTAACTGCTGACCTTGTATGACACTATCCCTATCTGTATGTAGTTCTTGTGCATGAGTGCACTCCCGGAGTCGCCCCTGGGAAAGAAAGATCATAGCTACAGGCTCATGCCTATAGGCGGTCGGTTGAAGGCCTTTGCTCAGAATTCTTATTCTGAACAAGAGCTTTAACCGACTGCTGCGGGTGATTCGCGCGAATTATCCGCGCTGGTCTCCTTGCTACATATATAAAAAAAAAAAATTTTAGCCCTATTGACGTCCCACTCCTGGGCACGGGCCTCCCCTCAACACGAGGGGGATTCAGGCCATAATCCACCACGCTGGCCCAGGGCGGGTTGGCGGATTTCACATGTCTTTCGAAAATTGGTTAAATCTTCTAAGACACGCAGGTTTCATCACGATGTTTTCCTTCACCGTAAGCAAGTGATAATCATATAGAAATTATGATTCGCACATAGATTACGAAAAATCCAAGAGGTTCGAGCCAGGGTTTGACCCGAGACTTGGTAGCCCGCAAGACGCGTGCTTAACCAATCGGCTATCACTAAAAAAATACACTTTATTAATTTCACAACTGGGCACATTTTCTAAAATATGGCAGTTATGTCCAACGTACTGTCGTGGAATAATCGCAAATTTGAAGGGCCCCAAGACAAATCATTTAAATACAATTAAAACCAATGGTCTTTAATATTATCTTCGTAAATTCTTTATCGTGAATCGTAATTGAGATCGAATAATCTGCGCGGATTTTCCGCGGTAGTCGGTTAAAAGCTTAAGGATAAAAAGTAACATATTACTTAATGTTCGTTCTTGCCTTTCTCGTGCATTCTCATTTAAGCCGATTGTATTCTTCATCTAAACTCGCAAGATCTGATCAATCACCCTATAGATCACAGGTTTTCTTATGGCACCGTCTCTTTAGATAAAGATTGTGCCATAAGTAAACCTGTGAACCACGCTCTCAGGCGGTGCTAGATTAGACCATGTAGATTATCTAAATATATATAACTCAAAGGTGACTGACTGACTGACATAGTGATCTATCAACGCACAGCCCAAACCACTGGACGGATTGGGCTGAAATTTGGCATGCAGGTAGATGTTGTATGACGTAGGCATCCGCTAAGAAAGGATTTTGATTAATTCTACCCCCAAGGGGATAAAATAGGGGATCAATAATCCCGAAATTTTTGTTAAGTTTAATTACACGCGGACGAAATCGCGGGCACAGCTAGTCCTACTAATATTATAAATGCGAAAGTTTGTGAGTGTGGATGTATGTTTGTTACTCTTTCACGCAAAAACTACTGAACGGATTTGGATGAAATTTGGAACACAGATTGTTTATAATCGGTATTAACATATAGGATACTTTTTATCCCGATAATCCCGAAATTTTGGTTAAGTTAAATACTACGCGGACGAAGTCGCGGGCATTAACTAGTATAATATATAATATTTCCTTTACTCCTATTAGGCAGGATCGATAATGGTGTACATCGATGACGCAGAGATTTGACCCTCAATGAGACCCGGAAAAAGGTAAAATTGTCTTGGAACCCGCACAAATTTAATCAAAAGAAAGTATAGGAGGAGCTAGAAGAAAATTGTCCACTTCCCGCCTTTGCAAAGCGGGAGACAAAAATAACTGTATACATACCACATAACCCACTTAGAATGAATGGACTGTAGATAGCTTAGCGAGCGGTATGTTTTTAGTGCCAAATTGGTACAAACTGAGTGAGACTGCACAAAGGAAGCACTGCTTACTCGCCAGGTACTCCTTCTCCAGGCGGCGGGCCGGCGCAGAAGGCCCCGGCTGGAATGCTGCCCAGCTTCCGACACACTTTTGCAGTTTGCACTTTCTGGGATGTTTCCTGCAGCGTCTTGGGTAACTGGTGTTGATTCTGTAGGTGTGAAACGTTGTTTGAATAGTTTTATCATTCTCTAACAACTTCTGAATGTCTGATGTGGAAGAACAGAATTAAATACTCTTTTGTACGCCTGTATGAACTTTGTCTAGTTTATTGCATATCTCAATATCTAACTATCTATCTTATCGTCTATAGGGGTGATTGCAAGTGCATCACATCTTTGTTCTTTTAACTTTTTATTATAAAGTCGCGTACGATAAAATTAATTATTTAGCAAAACGGAGTCGTCTTCATAGTGTAAATGTAGCGTCGTAGAGTCTAATAACATATCCTATTCTACTCCGAAGATTTTTTGGTGTCTAACTTACATTTATAATACCATGTCCAGCCACATACAGATCGCCCAAGGTGACGGCTTTCTTCAATATCGCCACTCTCTTCACAACTCTCCCGAGTTTGATCGGCCGATGGCACAGCACAAGTGCTATGTCGTTTCTTAAAGTCACTTCGTTGTAGTCCTCGTGCATCAGGTAACTCCTCACGGAGGTCGCCAGCATGCTGTCCACGTTTTCGTGGCCATACTTTACCATCACTTTGTCCTTGTTACTGCAATCTTCGAAGCAATGCGCCGCGGTTAACACCACGTATTGGTTCAATATGGATCCACCACATATGTATTCGACTCTGCAGGATAAACTCAGAAGCACAGTGTGGGGATACTTTTGTATATCTGTAGGCTTACCACCAATTATGAAAGGGTCCATTTGGCAGACCACTAATCTGAATAATGCAAATATAACTAGTTGTTTGCACATTCTGCCTTGCAGCGCTGCCGGCTCGCGGTCTTTTGGCGAAATTAATTATTTTTATAGCACCATTACATGACGTTGAGCTCCGATATGATTTATTGATTTGTTTAAGTTTACGGCGGCTGTAAATTAACGGGACTTGGATCATAGTTTAATGAGACAAGTACGTCATGATGATGGTATGAATTAGACTTTTGTGATTAACTAGATCCAAACGATTTACTAATGTTGTACTTTCTATTAATTATATTGTTATTAAATACCGACGAAAAAACAGGCGTGTTATAAGTTTGACATGCGTATCTGTGCATTTGTGTGTCTGTCTGTGGCATTGTAGCGCCCAGGCGGATGAACCGATTTTAAATGTTTGTTTTCTTTTTGTTAGTAAGTTATTCTGATCGAGGGTGTTCTTAGCTATGTTTCATGAAAATCAGTTCAGCCGTTTGTAAATTATCAGCTCTGTTGTAGTTTAAAAAGTCGTCGTATCGAGGATTTTTAATTTTTATATTAAATGAATATAAATAATAAAATCTGCACTATATAAAAAAAGTTGTATAAACTACTTACCTAGAGATAAAGGTTATTAATTTAGCTCTTTTGACGTCCCACTCCTGGGCACGGGCCTCCCCTCACTGCAAGGGGGAATCAGGCCGTAATCCACCACACTGGCCCATTGCAGGTTGGCAGATTTCACATGTCTTCAGAAAATTGGTTAGATTTTCTAAGACATGCCGATTTCCTCACGATGTTTTCCTTCACCGTATGACAGATATAGACTTATGCCGACATACCAAAACAGACTTAATCTATGATCCTCACGAATCAGGTATAAACAAACTCTCCTGAGAGGTATCGTTTTACAGAAGATAATGCTTATTTCCTACCCAAATATAATCCATTGTTTTTTTTCAGCGGCATATTCGACGTACAAATTTGGCATAGTGTTAACAACATAGACAATATTTTATTCAGCAAAATATTTACTCATGTATCTCTCTCTCTCTCTCTTACGAAGCAGCAACACGCCAGTACAGTGCTCGTTTAATATTTAATACTTTTAATTTAACACAGTGTTGTGTAATTGCAATAAATGCTATAAAGTGCTCACGTGTCTTTAACTATAAAACCTAAAATACAGTCCACACATAACACGATACCAAGGGACAGCTAGGCAGCGCCTAACACATAGGGCACCGCTTGTCATTATCACACGCTACCGACCAGCCGTAAAGAGTTTAATAATTTCAGTAAACGTTTGGTTTTAGTCTTTATCCCTTACAATCTCGGGCAGCGTCGCCTAACGGTCCTCCGGTAGTTGCGGAGTGGTTATTGGAGATTTTATGATATGCCCTGATTTATAACGAGGCGGCCGCGGGGCGCGGGCCGAACCAACCTCGCTAGATACTTAAAGTAAACACCCTTAATAACTTAATACCAGTGTTGTGACGTATCACAATACTGATAATATTTTACTGGTTCCGTGATAAGTTAAATCAGTCAATGCCAAATAAGTTAGAACGCTTTTTGAAATGGGGTGCATCTGGTCTGGGTTTTTTGGGTTTCGTCTGTCAGTTTCATTTTCAATCATCTTATTGCTAGCTGTTTGGTGAGGATAAAGTCGTATGGACACCTGCACTAGTGTTGCCTAACTATCGATATCGATAGTATTGACATGTGACAATACTATCAGTAGTATCGATATTATCTATAAAAAATCATTGTTAATCCTAGTGATGACGATCAATGGTATCGATACTATCGATACTGTAGTAAGACCACCACACTAAACAGTTCATCAAAATATTCCTCCTGGTTAAATTAGATCGTTGATTATTTGACTGCAGTCGGCATTGCAGGTGCAGCATAGAGACTATATATACTAGTTGGTTGTAGATAACCAACGTTGATAGACAAAGTAAATCACGATTCGACAAATTCAGTTGGTAAGTAGGTATAGTAGTTACGTTCTCCTTTTCTTAATAATTATCGTGCTTTGTGTAATTTCCTTGTATAACAGTTTATAAAATCTTGCATAAAGTAAGTTGTAGTTTTTAGGTAAAAATCTTCAAAATGCTGGCTGCGCTACATAAATAGCGTATCGCGAATACAAAACCAATTTATTTTACAAACTATTTTCTATTTCACGATATTGCAAAACAACATAGTGTTTTAAACTACCGTTCTATAAGAGCTTTTTAACAAAAATAATAATATACTTACTGCAACTATTCAGGTGGCTAAATCTGGAACTAACGTTTTTCTCACCGTATTCAAAACTTTTGCGAAGACAGTAGCGACATCGTCACCAGAAGGAATAAGTTGGTGAGACTGTAATCAGAAAGTGTTTAAAAAACGGTTTATGTCTAAATAGTCCAAAATGACGGTTAGTCAGCCGCGGCGGAACGAATCGTGGTGAATGCACCCGGACTGCGCTCTACTTGTGGAATAAAACTCACTTTATTATTCAATTGGCAGTTTTAAGTGAGTAGGAAATGAGTTGTCCTTTATTTGTGTATAAAAAAACAAACAATTGAACAAACAATAATGATGTGTCAAGCCAATTTCGGCTGTAAGCACAGCTAATGTTTGCTAGTGACTGCTAATACTTGCATTACTAAGCTGCTCAGCGATTTCATGTACTTGCTAGTGACTGAGTTAACTTATCTTGACGAAGAATGTATAAGACTTAATTACCAAAACAATAAAATAATGCTACAGGCTAGTGTTTTTTTGGCTGATATGCATTAAAACTTCAGCTTGAGGCTAACTAGAACAGATTATTGTGAGAATGTGTGACGAAACCATTGTAACTTCTCTTGTTTTCTAGATCTGTACGGACGCTATAGGTGGCACCATTATAAGGAATAAGCCTCAAACGAAGGCAAACCAAATCTAGGTGAAATATTTAGATTAATAAGTAAACAAAACCTAACCTGTACGTAAACTTGAGTAGCCGACCACATTGCCATCCATAAACGATATGGGTGTAAAGTGTAAAAAAGTAGTTTCATAATAGTTTTCGAACCATTTAAATCGACAACAAGGCGAGTTAGCGGTCCATAGTATGCGCCAGCTCGAGCATAAAGAAAAAGTACTGCAATTGCGGGAACCGTTAGGTGGAGAAGAGGCGCATAACTGTCAGGTTCCGGTTCCGAGCGTCGCCCCGCGCTGTGATTGCTTCGCCTAAGATACACATTGTTGCCACTGTAGAGATTGATACTAGAACATTTGTATTTATTACCTCCTTCTTTGTTATTTCCCGATTTGTGTTTGTTTAGTTTCCTAAGAAAGCTTTTGTCCGGTGATAGCTTACCTACATTTGTGACAAAAACGGAGCAACCAAACATTGAATTCCGCACTTACTAACTTAAAAGCAAATGATTCTGAAAAAAGTTGCTGGCGGGAGCGGCCCCCCACTTCTGATTGGCATATCGAAAATAATAGTGGATTGTGATTGGTCGATCATAAATCTTATAATCGTATATTGTTTCGGAAACTTTTGTTCCTAGAATGCAAAGCCTAAAGGATCGTTGGTCCATTGTAACAAACTTGAATGTCATCTATGTAATTAACGTGAGAATAATGTTACAGATTATGATACCAATTTGTTTGTCATGATAGCTTGACTAAACTGCAAAAGGGGAAGGGGCCCTTCCTCTATCCCACTCCTTTTGAAGTAAAAAGTATTCATATAAAAATATAAATGAAATAAAAGTATTCCTGTCATGCTTATACATTAAGGCTATGAGAAGGTTAGCTATAGGTTAGTTAAGTTTAATTGTGTAGGTACCCATAAAATCAGCACCCATAACATCTCTTGTAACGATTACTGGATTAGATATTTGGTACTCCTCTTCGTATGATGTCCCAAACAATTCCTAATCCTAATCTTCCGCTCAGCATGAAGCAGATGCAATTATAGAATTAGTCACGAGGCAAATTACCTATTCTTTGGGTCGTAATTCCAAATCTGAGATGGACAAATGAAGTATTAAAATTCACATTACGGTATAATAACTTGATTAGCTGGTTCGAGATGAACAGCCGATTGTCCATTGTTAGAATACTGCCTCGACTGACATATTATGGGAATTTGTAATAGTGTTATTAGAAACGTTGGAATTTAGAAGTCATTAGTGAAGTAGGTGGAATAGAAAGATTGCAATTGGAACAAGAAGTCACAGACTACTAGCTTTTGCTCGCGACTTTATCCGTGTGGATCTCAGAACGGAATTTACCTACATTCAAACTTGCATCCCCTATTTCACTGGGGTGCTTATGTCGTACGAGGTAGCGTATGTCTTCAAAGGTCAAATCTATCTCTATACTAAAATTTATTGAAATTCAAATTTCAGCAGTTTAGGCTTGAAAAATAGCAAAGAGACTGACATCATTCCTTTCGCATTTATGATATTAGTTCGGAGTTTAGATGGTACTTACTCAATTGTAAAATGCTGTAGAGTCTGCCTGTGATATTGGGTAAATTGGAAATTGTGACGACGACGAGCAATTAAGAATTTTCTCAATGTTACAGAAGTATATGGCAGGCCTAGTCTCATTTTCAATGGCTCTACCAAGGAATTAAATGTGCTCGCTCATAAGCAAGTCTTTTACAAATCCGAATCTGTTCCATAGTAGAGTTGCACAACAGCTGGGCGTTGCTTCGCGTGATTTGTGCTCCCCCCTTGCCGCGGCCCACTTTCACGGGCCCTGTAGAAGATTGCTTGTTCTAGTTAACTACAAGGTTAAATAAATTATTCCTTATAAATATAAACGCTACACTATGCTTGAAATGAAATTTGTTTGTATGTACTATTTTTTTAAAGATTACTAGCAATGTGTGTTTATCACATTACTAGTATTCCCTTTAGCCCCTCCAACTAAGCTAATGCTTGTGCTAGGAGTGGGCTCACGTCAATAGTTTAATGGCCAGGATGGGCATCGAACCCGGAACCTCTCAGCTACGAGGACGGCCCCTCTAACCACTAGGCTATTGACGCTTCAAACAAATTCACCTCGAACAGCTATGATTTTCGTATAATTCCGCTATTTTCTATTCAATACAACGCTCTGAGCAATAAACAAGTTGTTGACATTCGGCCGCGACGACAGCGCCGCCAAGCGACAAGCCACGCGACGCGACGTTTACACGGCGTGCGCGGGCGCACTGCAAGACCGCCGGGCGCCTGTCTCCACGACACTAGATTTATGGCGACGAGCTCAATAGGCCACGATGCTAGGAGCTTTGGAGTGTGATTTTATGCCATTATTTAGTGTTGAATAGAGTTGGTGATAGAAATTGGTCACCATAGTGACCATAGTGACCTCTTTGAGTCAGTTTAGTGTATAAAAGAAGGTTGGACGAAAGGTTAAGAAAAGAGGTTATTCTTCACTTTAGCTTTGGTGAAAAACATAACCAATAGGATGCAGTTTCAGATTATATGATTAACTAGCTGTGCCCGCGACTTCGTCCGCGTGTAATTTAAATTCACAAAAATTTCGTGATTATTCGCCCCTATTTTATCCCCTTGGGGGTAGAATAATCAAAATCCTTTCTTAGCGGATGCCTACGTCATAACATCTACCTGCATGCCAAATTTCAGCCCGATCCGTCCAGTGGTTTGGGCTGTGCGTTGATAGATCACTATGTCAGTCAGTCAGTCAGTCAGTCACCTTTGAGTTATATATATATAGATTGCAGTGTTACATTAAGTACATAAATAATAATTAAGTACATAAGTAGTGGTTAAATTATGAATTTAATGTATTTATGTACCTACTAAACTCCTGTACACAGCGTAACAACAACAACTCCTGTAACAACAGCGTTTTTTAAACTATTTACTCCAAAGCAATGAGTAATGGTATAGTAAATACCATTGGGTCTGCTTTAAAAGTTATCTCCAAGTGCGAGGATGCCTATTATCAGGGGTGGTCCAGCTTGTAACAAACGCAGCAGAACAGAACAAGCCTTGCAAATAGAATATGGTCCACAGTGGGCGTGGCGGATTCCGACGAGATTGTTGCTTATTTTCATAAAGAGATTGGCCATGTTTCGTGGGCATTATTGTTGTAAAGGTAAATTTAATGTCAACTTCAGGCGGAGCTCTACCGTTTTTTCTAGGCTATCAACCTTTAACAGTCTTGTTCCTCGATTTTGTATTACTTCTTTTAATAATGTTTTTGTTTCAGCCTGACGTTTTCCTTCGAACTTTGCTAAAGTTTTTCAGAAAAAAGTTGTATTCCAAAGACAATCCACATTTATAAATGCAACAACAAAAACTAATACAGCATTTTACAAACCGCAGGTGCGCCAACATACCTCAATGGTCAACTTTTTGCTGTAAACCCAATCGTTAAGCTAAAAACATTTTATACGTGACAAGCTGACATTTCTCCAACATTTTAACTGCACGCCATTATATCGAGAGTTTGATTGCATAAAGTAATCGATACGATGGACGAGATCGATAGATCGATAACCGAGCATTAAGATCGAGAGGCGTAAATTACTGAGGAGCCAAACGGCTGGTAACTGGAGGCTTTAATGTTGAGCGCTCATTATCTCGGACTACTCTTTGAATGTAGTTAAACTAAGCTTGCGGAAGCGAAATGGGCATGAAGGTGTCTGCAAGTAAGTATGGGGCTATATTGTATGTAGATCTGCCATTTTTGATAGGCATCTAGCATCTGGATGGTCTAAGAAGTAACTGCTTTGTTAGTCTAGAATGGCATGAGATGCTGGGACCCTTTAGAATTAATTTACTGGCCCTTTTTAAGTAATATATTTTACAAATTTCTCACCTAAAAGTATTCTAAATATCACCAATATGGTTCAAAATAATAAAATCGGTTAATCTGTTCTAAAGCTGCGTACCACAGAAGACGAAACAAAATACAATGATCTTAAAATACTCCTTATGCAGTGCGTGGATTGGTTAAAATAGTCAGCATCGCCATTCATAGTGCTTACAGTGAATGAAGTGAACAGGGGCACCCGTGGCGCAGGTACCAGGGTCCCATAAATATGAGCAGCTCATTACCGCTCCTAACGAGCGGCCGCGCCGCACGTGCCGCTGTGTATTAATCCGGGGTGACTATCACACCGCACTGCAACGGTTGGATGGAACCACAGATATAGATTTACATAGATAACGCAAGTATCACGATTTGTATTGAAACCAAGCGTGCCTAATTTTAACACCTACTGTGACGTCATTAGTGACGGGAAATCCAAACCGCTTCAAAGACACCGATGCCGCCGATGCGCCTCCGTCCGCTACGATCTCTCGAGTGATTTTCTCGCTCATACTCTTATTTTTTATATCTTTAGTCGCGTGTACTGCAAGTTAACGGCAACCAACCTTGACGCTTTGTCGGGGTTTCGGACACGCGAAGTACATGCATTTGCGTTACCTATGTAAATCTACATCTGTGGATGGAACATATAGAACATTATTAATTACGGTATAATTTTAAGTGGTAGAGCTAGGCTATTGACTAATACCTTATTATACGGGCTTGCTCGAGCGGAGTAGTACCACCCTTTCACGAAAGATAGGCGTAAAGTAGTATAATAGATGAGTTTCGTACGATGAGTGAGGGAGCCGTAAGCTCAACTCCCCTTTCCCTCCTTCCATCCCAATCCCCTCCAGGTCAGTAATGGGCGAGCAATGTCATTGGTATTGCATGCATTAAAGGCTAGGGTTACTGCTTAACATCAAGCAGGTCGTATGCTTGTTTGCTGACTTGGGTAGGTATATATAAAAAAAGACAGTCATAAGACAAAAGGCAGTAGATGGAAACAAAATGTTGCAAACCATTGTTTACTAAGGCAATCTAAATGATATTTTTTTAAGAGAGTGTGTTGTACTTACCTACTTAGATATTTTCAAGAGATATCAGAGAGAAAATAAATACAATAATATAAATACTTACGATCGACTTTAAAATAATATTAATTATGAAGTGACGTCAAGTATGTCGTGACTTCGTAGCAAGGAAGTTACAACTACTAGGTTCGCGCTTAGTTACGCGATACGACTGTTTTGACGTATGTACCTATTGCTAGTCGGTTGACATGCCAGCGGTCATCAGAGTTGGGCCCACAGATATACATAGATTTACATAGATAACGCAAGTATCACGATTTGTATAATCAGTGGTTGGGCCCCTGGTATCTTGTCGAAAGCAACTGCCATTAAAAGTATGTGTAACAATAATGTGCTTGTTTTTGTTGTATAGGGTAAGGACACCTGATTATTCCTGGGGTTGAATAACTTCAACATGACGCTACTAACTTGTTTGTATGTTTGTAACAAACAACTTCGCAGAACTGATAAGTCGACATTTAAATCCCGCTAACAGAGATAATGCCGCTATCGGGCTGAAATAAGCACTGACACGTTTTTTGTTTTATTCAATGGAAATATTAAAATAGAATCCGTGTTAATAAACAAAGTTAAATAAGACGAATGTCCAATTTTACATACCACTGAATAGGTATAATAAGCACCTAATAATAATAAATTTGACCTCCGGTAACTCAGACCCTGTTCCCGATGTCGGTGGGGAATTATTATTTTATATTAGACTAGCTGAGCCCGCGACTTCGTCCGCGTGGAATTTAACTTAACAAAAAAGCCCGCCCCCGCGTTCTGAGCCCGCGCGACAGGTCCTATTTTTTTATTAAAATAAAAGTAAGTTACTCCTTATAACATCACCTATCTGCCAGTGAAAGTCCCGTCAAAATCGGTCCAGCCGATCTGGAGATTACCCGAAACAAACATACAGACAGACAGACAAAAATTATTTTAATCGCGTTTTTGCTATATGTGTCGTATGTACTTTCATATGCATTTAGTGAAAAGGTGTTATTTTGATATTACAAACAGACACTCCAATTTTATTTATTTGTATAGATTTAAAAATATAAATTTTGATTTTGTAAATAAATATTTATAATATTGAGGAGGTATATAGATATCACATAACATGGCATATATGACTTTCAAATACAATTGAATTAAGTTGGTAGGTACCTATAAATTAGATTTTGACTTAAACTAATCTATTACTTAGTATTGAGACTCCAAATGTCATTAAAATCATTATATATTATACAACGGTGTAAAGGAAACCCTATTTAAGCGCAATCTGCAATGAGCTGGTACACGTGCAATTGTGGTCAGTCAGTGGCGGCAATTATTGATTTCCTTCGGGAAACGCTACCACGGTAACGAGGGAAACGCCAGATCATATGATTACGGCCAGGTCTTGTTTCACTGGTTATTGTAACGTCACCTGCACATCTCAGGGAATATTTCCAGACTAAGCTGAACTCTCTTTATCTTCTCTCTTTATGTTTCTTCTTTTTCTTTTTATAAAGTGATTGTGCTCTAAAACGCACAATCTGCCGCTTTTATTCCGACATGGTGGTCGGAGAACTTATTAATTTATAATTTTTATGTACTTCGAGTTTATTTAATTGTGTTCCAAATTCTTATTTTATACATTTTTCTTACTTCTTCTTTTTTTGGGTGCAATTTTTTTTTCTTCTTCCAACGGGGTTTGTGGTGAGGGGTTTGTACTTTTTGGATGCATTTTGGGCAATTAATTTGTAAAGTGGTTGGGGGTGGGTGGTGTATTAGGTTAGGTTAGATTGCATTCGCTAAAATTTACAGAATCAGCCCCATCCAAAGAACATAATGGTGGTAGAACCAAGCTTTAGCCAGCTGTTAACAGCTGTTAACAGCTTGTTAACAACTCAGCGGGCTACCTCAACCGGGGTAGTACAACCCTCTCACAGAAGATCGACGTAAAGTAGCTATTATAGCTGTGTTTCGTACGATTTGTGAGGGAGCCGGAAGCCCAACTCGATCCTTTTCCATCATCATCATCATCATCATCATCATCAGCCTATGCTTGTCTACTGCTGGACATAGGCCTCCTTTATAAGCGCCATAGCGCCCTGTCCTTTTCCATCACTTTGTCCCAAACCCATTCAGATCATCAACGTATTGCAATCATCCAAAAGCTATTGTAATTTCTATAAATAATAAAATGTTCGTCTCTATCACCTCTGACACACCTATATCACCTCTATTTACTCTACAATCTTCATATCATCAACCATAAATTACCAATCATCATCTCTACCTACCCGGCTCTATGACCGAGTGCATGACAGAATACCGCAGCTGCAGTAGGCGTGTGGCGGCCACGGCGTTAGTCATCAGCATCATTGGCCACCCACGGCCATGCGGCCATTTAGTCCAATCTGTATATGCGTCATTGTTCCAATTGCATCTTGGTGTGATGTTTACGTTTGTCATTGAGGAACGCCCCGCAGGTGCGACGTGGTAACCTACCCACTGGTTGCGGTAAAACAGATTTCTGTCTATTTACACTGTCTACTAGCTGTTGCCCGCGGCTAAACCTAAGTTTTCTGTATAACATCAGCTATCTTCCAATGTAAGTCATGTCAGAATTGGTCCAGCCGTTTCGGAGATTAGCCGATTAGCAGATACCCAAACAGACAGACAGAGGGAAAGACAGACAAAAAAAAAATATAAGTATTTTCATAAGCATTAAATAAAAAGTTGTAATATTGCTTCAATTTGATTTATTTGTTTACATATTAGGTATATTTATACTACGGCCAAGAAACGATACGAAATGGTAATAAGGTATTCGGTCAAGTCGGTAATCAATCCAATAGAGGATATCCAATGACACTAACTTCTCCAGCACGGAGCCCTCATTAAACTGCTATAAAACAATTAAAATGGACCGCAGTGAGCGGAACAGAGGGCCTTAAGGGGCAACGTCGTTAGTAATAACCAATTATGAGGGGCATCGTAATATTGCACCTGTTTGAGCAACGCTTGACAGAGCGTGGCAAGCAACCAGCCATGGCGACGTGGATTTAAATCCTACGACTAAGTCATAGATGGTGATAGAGGTATGAGGAAGGACAGTCAATTATATAATACTAACTGAAGTTTAAGTTACTCTTTATAACATCAGCTATCTGCCAGTGAAAGTCCCGTCAAAATCGGTCCAGTCGTTACAGAGATTAGCCAAAACACTGACAGACAAATAGTTTAAAAATTGATTTTTATTACCTACTTATACCGTGTATACCTACAGTTATATGCATCAAGTAAAAAGCTGTTATTATGTCATCGCAAATAGACAATTTTCACTATTCAATTATATTTATTTTTATAGATTAATTATTACAGTTATAGCTTACAGAAAGCACTTCAAATGATTCAAAATCTTGTATTGGTTTGTGTAAATATCTCTGTTGACTGATGAATCACCACATGTATAGTTAATTATTGTCTTTATTGTGTATATGTCGTCACAGTACTCTACATTTATTTGTTTATATGTATCTATGTATATATGAAATGGAACATTAGTAAGAGGTAGGGAGAGTCTTTACCCTACAATATTTATTATTATTATTATTATTTTATTCGGAAAACTTACAGTGTTTTACTTCTACATAGCAACTACATAAATAACTTATCACTATTAATCAGTTTTCGCAGATTACTAGCTGATTATTGCTTATTTGTTTTACATTAGACAGTTTATAATATATCTAATTATAATAAAAGTTTAATTTTAATACAAGTAAATTTAGAAAAAGTTATGTTAATAAATTAAATTAGAAAGTTAAAAGGTTAAAAACCTTCGAAAAATTATTGAACCGTATCAAACCAATTCTTAGTGATATTGCGTTTAAAAGTTGTTGAGGTAGTGTTAAAGATATCTAACTGCGGAGTATCAATCAATGTAGGTACGGGCCGGCAATGACAATCAATTGAAAAGGAAGGTAAAGATAATGGTTTATGGATCCTTGTTAACCAATAGGAAACAGGTCGATTATGATGACGAAGTATCGCACCTGTAACACAGCTCTACGCTCGGCGGAGCGCAACGGCGCGCGCGCAACCGCGACCGTCGCACCGGGCGCGGGAGACGGAGGAATGGACTGCAGTCCAATTTGACCAGCTATTATAACCACAGATATAGATTTACATGGATAACGCAAGTATCACGATTTGTATTGAAACCTGCCGAATTTTTACACCTACTGTGACGTCACAGACGAAATTTAGTGACGGGCAATCTAAATCGATTCAAACGATGCCGCCGATGCCCCTCCGCCCGCTACGATTCTCTCGAGTGATTATCTCGCCCATACTCATATTTTTTATATCTGTTGCCGCGCGGACTGTATGTTAGCGGCAACTAACCTTGACGCTTGGTCGGGGTTTCGTACACGCGAAGTACATGCATTTGCGTTATCTATATAAATCTATATCTGTGATTATAACAATCTGTAGTCAAGTATGTACAAAATAAATAAATATGAGTTCTAAGCCTGAGAGTTATAACCCAATTTCCAGTAGAAAATTTGAAAAGGTTGAATATTTTATCGAAATACAGAGTTCCGATTTCAAAAATCTGTTTCTTAATGTGAACGAACAATTGGCGTCGCGTGGCTGAGCTGAACGCAGTGGAATTTTAAAAATAATAGCTTTCTCTAGAATATTTGGAGCGTCGCCGCTAAAGAAATTGTAAAGAAGCCTTGTATTAAATTCATAGAATAACGGATTTCTTGTTTAGTGTAGCAAAACAACTGCTGAAAATTAGTTAGGTATATGTGTGAAAAGGATATAAAAAATACTGAACTGCAAGTTTAGCCCAGGCGTAATATGCGGAATAAAAAGTCGGTATTGCACAATAGGTAAAATTTTACCTGTTTTGCACTTTACTACTACTTCGAACAATATAAACTGAATCAACTTCTCTTCAACTGTAATAGGAACCTGCAAAAATTTATTTATAAAATAACTAACGATCCACCCCAGCTTCGTTCGGATTTCTTCTACTATTTATACATTTATTTAGAATGTATTATTTTTTAAGAGATTATATTTATGATTGTGAAAATCGTATCAAAACTAGCGCACAAACAGACAGACAAACGCGGAAAGCAACTGTGGCTAATACAACTTGCTATTATTACTAAAATACAGATATAATTCATTAAAATAACAACACATCAATCATAGTTAATTGCAATCTTATGCGGTCGTTTACCTACTATGTGTATTATTATCTAGTTATTTTACGAAAATACATGGTCATTAACTATGAAATATGCTCAATGTAATGAATTAACAATCTTATTTTGATTTAAATAATATATACTAAGTGAGATTCCTCTGTTACAAACATTTGGCATCAATGAAGGAAAAGAGTGAATTTCATAGGGTTCGTTGTTACCCGAACACAGAACCATTATCACTGAAATGAAGATACACTGCGGTGTCCTACTTGTGGACCACAGGCGTAAGGCGCCTGTGTAATTCAACACCCAGCAAGCAGTCATCCATTGCCCCCTGTTCTGTTAATAATAAGTTCTCCTGCTTACACAAGAATAATAACAATAACCGTGTGAGAGTAACGGCACAATCTTAATTAAATCATCTAAAACTAAGTAAAGTCAATTATTCAGGCCGATGGTAAGTCTGGCCAACCGTTTCTCTGTCCAAATTCAGCAGTGTAAACTATAGATACTTACTAGAATTTAATACTTGCGTTCTATCAATAATGAGCACCCTTCTATTACAATAGGAATTAAGACCATCGTTCACTGCACTGGCGCAGTGTGAGCTAGCAAGCGTTATCAATCAATATTATCCAATTCTCATCCTTCTATATGCAAACGTTGGATCAAACGTTTGCCACCAAGTCTATGTTACTCAGAAACTGAATTGCCACGTCTTGAAGCTACAAGGTGGGTGACCGTGCGGGAAGCGGAGCGAGGCGGAGGGCTCCTCGCTTCGCTGCGCACGCGCCGCCGTCGGGATAATGACATTGGATCTTCCACCAATCATATCTCACTGTTGCTGTACTTGTTAGCTGGGGTTAGCGAGCTGACGAGGCTAACGTACTAGCCGACTAAAAATTCTTGTACCTACTTACTATGTTAAAACTCTTCTTTATTTTGATCTAAGGAAGAAACGTGGGATGTAGGATAAATGAAGAAGACCCTAGGAAAGGGGCCGAAATAAGTCAATTAAAAACGCTGGTTCGACACCTGCCTGAGTACTTGCCGCCTCATTGGCTACAAATGATTACCTGCCTAACCAACAATCTATCGCCTAAAATAAAATGATCTATGAGTATGACCCTATTCGGTAGCTATTACAAACCAAATTTCGTTGGTTTCTAAACGTGACGGTGTAGTCATTGGAAGTAACAGAGCGGAACTAGAGGGTACACGGTCTGATGCGCCTGAGCACCGCGCGGTGGGGCTCTGGCGATTTATAGGCACCGTATCCACATGGGACATGGATTATGATAGCATTTTAAAACTCACAGCTTGTGTTACTTCGCCTGATTATGAGGGACAGCCACCAGAATCAATCACGATTTTGTGAGCAGATCTAGAAGAAGATTCCAGGTCAACGATCACGGATATGTTTTGTTAGGTATCTATCTTGAAATTATTCGGAACAACGAATGACTCAACTGGGGAGACCTTCGTAAAAGTACCTAACTATAACTACTAACAACAATTGGTACTTATACAATAGTAGGTATATTTTCATCGTACCCATGTTGTTGTAGGGCTGTTAAAAAACAAAACAAGTATTTTTTTTTATAACACAGACGGCAAACAAGCATAAAACCCGCCTGATTAAGGTGATGGCGCCCATCTAGCCTGCGAAATTCAAAATTTTCGAGTATTTTTATAGTTTATCCAAAATCTGAAAACATTTAAGACAACATTTTGTGATTTGCGACAAACACAGTATGCAGTGCGTTTATTAATACATTTATTTTACTCTAAATATTATCACGGTGGATATGATACTAGTTAATCACTAAATATACAAAAATTGCCAGATTATCTGGATAGCTGTCGTTCTTGAAATGTTTTAGAGTAAGTTGGATATTGAAATAAAACTATTTTTCGGATTTTATCGCGTTTATTTAATTTATGTATTACGTTTCAAATGCTCCGCTTTTGACGTTTTGCTGACACCATACCATATCAATGTCAGTAGAAATCGTGAAGCTCGTGTCAGCAAAACGTCAAAAGCGGAGTGTTTGAAACGTCATCGCGAGCGTTTGCTTTTCTATTACGATTTGAGTAGCTAGCGTGGTTAGGGCCCTGGCCGAAGCAGACTGTGTCATCTAAGTCTACAAAAATGGTGAAATTTAAATAAAATAGTAATAAATATAATAAATCATGTTTCAATGTTAGGTATGGTATAAACTCAATTTGGGTTGTCACAGATGTACCAATTACATGCGTGAGCGAAGTATAGGTACAGCTGAGTAAATACAATTTGAAGAACATCTACTTAAAGCCACTACACTGTTTTCTTGATCCTCTCTCTCCTCGCTTCCGTACTGTGCAGAGTGGTATAGCTACGTTGCTTTGTAAAAAATGCGATTGATCCGTATAAGGATAATTTATCGGCTCGTGACTTGATTTCCCTCGTGTTATAGCGTGTGTTGTGTGCGAATACGTGTGTTCAGGTAATTATGAACGTGTTTCTTGACAATAACCTCCTTAAAATAATCCTCTGCTTCTCGCATTCACTAACTCCTGACCAAACAACAGGAAACTTTTGTCCTAACTATACTACTAACAGGATGGCTAACTGTTGCATAAATCCAAGTCGAGTGAGAGACTCCTGGGGCCCAACTATGTTTACGATTGTCGCTCGATTCGACTCACATTCGAGTCGCAATACGCACTGACGTGTCGCATAAATGAATACGTCAATTTTGACAGTTTTCCTTTAGAAAATCTGTCAAAACTTTTCCTAAAGAAAGCTGTAAAATGTGACTTATCCTGGTGGGAGGGTGTCCCTTTCTACTCTCCACGTGGCGAGGATGGTAGGGCATGGCATGGCAACTCCGAGAGAGATACACTCCCACTGTGCTCCCTAGAGCACAATCAATCGAGGAAGATAGCTTCCTCGATTCAGTTTTCGCCTTACAGAAGTATTAAAATAAAACGTAGGTTAACGCACAAATAGGCATTCAAATAGGCGTCCAACCAAAAAGTACCTATAAAGATCCATGCATGAAAGTATGGAAAGTAAAGTACGTACTCATCTTGAGTAATAGCCATGGTGTATGACAAATAGATGCTAAGCGTCACTAGTCGAAGAGTAAGGAAGCGTACAATTGAATTAGTGATGTGCTCCTTGCTCTATCTTTAGGGCTGACACTCGCTAGATCAATAGAGTTACCCTTCGATGCTAGTTTATTTGTCGATACATTACATTAATGCATTATCAACATCATCGGCTATCACTGAAGCAGTGATAGCCGATTGGTTAAGCACGCGTCTTGCGGGCTACCAGGTCTCGGGTTCAAACCCCGGCTCGAACCTCTGGATTTTTCGAAATCTATGTGCGAATCATAATTTCTATATGATTATCACTTGCTTACGGTGAAGGAAAACATCGTGATGAAAGCTGCATGTCTTAGAACATTTAACAAATTTTCGAAAGACATGTGAAATCCGCCAACCCGCACTGGGCCAGCGTGGTGGATTATGGCCTGAATCCCCCTCGTGTTGAGGGGAGGCCCGTGCCCAGGAGTGGGACGTCAAAAGGGCTAAAATTATTATTATATTATCATAAAGTAACAGAAGTAGTTTAACTACGTTATTTATTGAATAAATAAAGTCAATCAATTTGAAATTGCAGTTTATTGTCAGTTATATGAGCTTACATAATTAATATAAGGTAATTATTGTAATAATAATGGTATGTCGGTAATTTATTGATATAATTAATTACCTAAGGGCGTAAAATAAGCGTATCATGTATTATAGCGTAAGCGTATCATATAAGAAACAAGATAGGCGTACTATTGGCGTACGCCAAGCGTATAATGACGAATACGCCTCTTTGTCTTTTCGAGCACAGGTAACCGGTTTCGGCCTGCCTAAATCCTAATGATAGTTTTTTTTATATATTAAGTTTAAAGGCCCTGGGCACAAGCCCTTTTGAGCATAGTCCAAATGAAAGTCGTTAGGGTTGCCAGTACGAACGACTAAAGCCTACTTCCATGAAGCGTAGTTTTATAAGACGCATATTCGTAATAATACGCTTGGAGTAGCAAAATCTGCTTCCAAAAGTTCAGATAAGGCATAAAAACAAAGGGGTGACCCTAATTATTAATATCTCTGCTAATAGAACAATAATGTGTGTCATGTAGGTCGCCGGTCGCGTAATCTATACTTTGTCACTGCAGGCGACACACGAGCGTGCGACGGGCCGAGCTAATGTCATCCGCTTTAAACCGATTCGAAATTTAAATCAAAATTTGCATTTTTTTTCTGACGTTCGGTTGCCAGTGCCTTAATACTTAATTGTTTGTTGGTAATAAGTGTTAAGTAAGTCTCAAGTTATTCATTGTTTCGTGTTGTGGTACCTATACCGAATGTTTAAATATTTACTGATTCAAAAACCGTTCCTCAGATTGAATAATTTTTGCTGGGTAGGTATTTTATAAAATATTTGGGGGTAGTTTGGTTTGGTTACGCGTGATTTGCCGTCATCAGAAAATCCTGACATCAAAAAGGCCTCTATTTTGGTTTTCCGCAATGGATGGTCACTTTTTTGTTTTGTATTGTTTGCTATATAATGTGTTTGTTAATGCCACTGGCAAAATACATATACAACTGATTGGTCCATATTTTTTTAAAAACAAGAAGCCATCCAATATATTTTATTTTATTTGTAGCACAGAACGAATCCGGAAGTGACGTAAGAGTGAACATTGAAATCAAATAATTACCTGCGTGGATGTGGCACTTTGTGGCGCGCAAGAAGCGGGCAGCGGCCATGTTGGCAGTGCTCGGTGTGGCTGGGGTGGTTGTCCTAGTCCTGGCCACTAGAGGCGCCAGCAGCAAAACTTCGAGGGTTGGAAATCCAGAAACTGAAGACATCAGCCCTGCGGCCCACGTCTTCTCCACATACAGGTTTGTTTTGCATCAGTAGATACTTTTGAAGTGCCCGGTGCGAGCTCCTATAACTGGTCCCTTGAAAACTTGAGAACTTGTCCTGGTCTAATCATTTCTGCCCTCCTCCAGAGTCTGCACCCTGTGCCTGGGCATCGCCGCCACCGCCCTAGTTATAGCACTGCACTTTTGTTAATAGTTAGAGAGTTTCACTATCATCGCTTTAGTGTAGATGTATAGATATATCAAATTTTAGATACCTAAGCACGTATAGTATGTCGGTACGCTATGGATTTTGTGAATGAGATTTGCTTCAAACAAGAGTCCCTAGTACCTACTTATTTTTGTTTTCTTATATCTATGGAGATGGCAGTTGGTACCTAACTTCAATTTAATAACTTAATTAATTAGTCTAATCGTGTACGTGTCATTTGTGGGAGGGATCATAAATTGGCAGTAAACATGATTTAATTAAGCCTAATTCCACTTAAGTAGGTCTATTAAATATACGTGCTCAGCTGGATCAGTCATAGGAGTAGGTAAATCTATGTAATAATAGGCTATATTCTGAAAAATAGAGAATTTCCTTCGGTCGAAAAGTTGCTTGAAGCTATGCAACAGTTAGCCAGCCAGTCAGCTTGTTGATGACTAGAAAGGCATACATTTTTGTTTCATCCTATTTGATCAAGTAGTTTTGGAGTAACGTGCTTTTGCGTTGCTGTTTGTGTTTATAAACTTTGGAACAACACATAATGAAACACGAGCGCCTTCAACATTAGTTATACTACTATCTAAAACTGCGTTTAGTTATCATATTTTTATCAGGCGTTCTATTTCATTAACAAGTAAGGAATAAGGCCTTTCTCTTACCTAAATATACGCAACTTGATATGCTGCTCTATGAAGTCGGGAATAGAGTTGATTGTAGTCTGAATTTGGGTAGCGACGTGTATGGAAACCGGTCAGTACACAACGCTATCCAGGTATATTCGAATCTATTTCCGAGTTCATAGAGCAGTATATCAATCAGCAACCTATGGATCGCATCTCAGTCCCGTAGCTTGTTAATATTTTCGTGGGAATTCTTCAGACGAAGTGGCATTGTTTGAAGCCAAAGAGCTATGCAAAAACAAGGTATTCTCTTAATTTTTTTAAGTTATAGCTGTTTTTCCTGTTCTTAACTTACAGACTGGTAAGGGTTATTAAACTAGATACCTATATCTAAAATTATTTGTCTTTTTCTCCAGCCTCCCGTCTGATGACCGCTTCATGCCCTCAATCGGGAACGGACACATTGCTACTAACATATTCAGTGACACAGTCTACATGAACGGACTCTACACCGGGCCTAAAGGCTACAGCCACCGAGCCAGGATCCCGGGCTGGGCCAACATCAGGCTAAATTCAACTTTAACGCACTACCCTTACAGTCCAGAGTACAGTTTGGATACAAGAGATGGAGTGTTCAAAGTTAGAGTAGATAGAGACAGGTCGGTGGTGACGCAGAGGATCTACGCTCACCGGTTCTACACGAGGGCTATTGTAAACCAGATTCAAGTGGATTCGAAGACCCATTACAGTGAGTTGGACTTTAGGAGTGGTTTTTATTAGCTTTTATCAGTTTTATCATGCACAAGCACGCTTTTGGGACTCATGCATTTAGGGTCGATTATTCTATAGCAAGTTAATGTTTGTATTTAAATTTGGAATTAATAGCATTTAAATGTTGTTTCCCATGAAATGGGTCTGATGATCTGTACCTATCAATGTCAGATAAATAGAGTTTTTATTTATTAAATGTTCAAGGGTTATTTTAGGAATATTTTCATTAATTCATGTATGTTTAAGCAAGCCTACAGATGCTGGTATTATACAAATAAGTTTTAATTTTTACATTGCAATTCGTATTCGTTGTTACTTTGCTATTTAATCTTCAAAGGCACTCTCCATCATTATTTATTTCTGTACCGAGCGATTATAATAACAAAAAAGTTCATCGTCATTTCAGACCCCTACTACATATATGAAGAAATCTGGATAGCTGTCAAACTAATGCCAGGGTCGCCAAGCAAGGACATCGCATTCCAAGATCCGATACCTGAGATCATCAACGGGAGGACTGTCTGGTACTCCTGCGGGCAGACACGGGCTTCGGAGGACCCAGCCTACCAGCCCCTGCCAGTGGAGGTGTGCGTCTACTGGACCTCGGTGCCGGACCATCTGGTGGTGCCGCAGCATGGGTCCCGGGTGTTCACGTTCGCCATGACGGCGGATAAGAATAAAACTGTCGCGAGGGAGGAGCTGGTTAAAGGTGAGTTACCATTATGGACTCTTGTTAGTACCAATATAAAGTACCTACATTTGTGTAAACTTTCACGGGCAAAAAGATACCGACAACAAATGATTTTTCTAGTTCCTAGTAGATATCCCTTTTAGTGTGGTAATTGCAGAACATATTCATAAGGAACTAGCTGACGCGACAGACGTCCTGTCTTAACTTTGAATATTGAATTCAAATTGTACCGCTCAACTTTCTTAATTTTTTCCTTCATAAGAACCTTCTCCTGACAATAAACTCAACAAAAAAAAAAAAACGAAATCGATCCATCCATTCACGCGTGATGCGATGCCCAAAGAAATAGAGATTAATTTTTTTATATAATACTAACTGTACCCTGGGCGCGTTGCTACGCTGTCAAAGATTGGTCGTACCAATTAAGAAACCTTTGTGGGCTCATGCACAACACTTTGCTGAAGATCATGGCGTGATAAAATGCATAGTTTACGATTCTACAAAAGACATACAGACAAACATTCATTTTTATATACATAGATATATATAAATTATGCTAAAATCATTATTAGTCATTATGCCCATTACACGGTCACATAGTACTGCAGGAGGACGGCGAGGAGCTGTTCCGGAAGCACGTGGAACATTGGCACGAGCTCTACCACCAGAGCGGGCTTGACATCGAGGGGAACGTGGACTTGGTGAGTACGAAATCAGTTTATTATAGTTGTATCATGCTTTAGCAGGAACCATAGGAAAGTACCCCATTAGTACCCCATAACTTCTCGATAAGGTATAAAAATACCTTCAAATTTCGCGTACACTACTCTGCTCTATCATACAGCGCTATCATTATCTAATAACTTATTGAGCAGTGACAGTGCTTCATGCTAGAGTATGCAGTGTTACGACGACCGAGACTTAATAATAATAATAATGATTTTGCAGTTTCTAGGGAGATAGACAAGATCTCACGTCTTGTAGATATTTTCCTAGCCCATGAAAATTAGACTGTTTTCTACAGGGTATTCAGAAGCATGGCAAATCATTTGAATATAAATAACAAAACTGGACAGGAAAACTGATTAATTAAAGAAATTAATAAATAGGTACATAATAAAATTGACGTGTCAACGAAAATATAGAACTAATGAGACTGTTCAGTAGTCACCCTACTCTGATGAAGACCATGCACATTTTAACATAATTAGTTCGACTTTATTTATAGTATTGTGGTGTCTCTAAAAATTCAGATTATCACGATTTCGGAGAGCGAGAGAGGACAAGTGTTAATGTCAGCCCACTTCAACGTGGGGCCACCCTGGTGGGAAAACCAGTACTTACCTTCTTCCCCATATTTTAAAGAAATATTATACTTGATGTTTTCAGGCAAAAATAGTGAACGGCATCTGGTACTATTTCCTGAGCTCGCTGCCTTCGGAGCACTCGTTCCAGCCACTCGACCGCTTCTACGGACTCAGCCCTACAGGGCTGGCTAGAGGAGGAACGTTTGATGATTACGAAGGTTACTATTTTCAACTAGTTTACCTGTAGGTACCCATAATTGGATGCAGTTTTCTATAATGGAATCAACCCTCACAAACTCCTGCAGACCAAAACCAGCCCTAGTTGTTGGTTGATTTATGTTCGCAGAAGTGTGCGGGTTCAAATCCAATTTGAAATGTCAAACGTCTTTGTAATAAATAATCATTGTCTGCTTCACTGGCCATTTTTCAGGTCACAACATGTGGGACTCTGAAACCTGGATGTTCCCGTCCATTCTCCTGCTGTACCCTCGGTATGCGCACACGCTGCTACAGTACCGGCTCGACAAGGCGTACGTAGCTGCCGATATAGCAAAGCACACTGGACATAAAGGTTACAGGTATGTTATCACATGCTCTACTGAAAGATCGTCCGCATTTTTCATGACTCTTGTGGCTATTATTGACTTTTAGTATGGGATTACTAGAATTAGTTGTCTTCTTATGAGTCGTTACAGTGTTAGTAGATAAGTCGTAGTCATCGCTTAGGGGCTAGTAGCATGCTTTATAATCTGTCGCTTTCCTCACTCACTGCTCTTCTGTTACATTCCAAAGACCTTTAATTGCGGTCTTAATTTGGTCGATCTAACGCATAGGTGACCTGCCGCGCTTCCGCTAAGGAATCCAGCCGAAATAATAGAAATCGACTGTAATTGATACGAGTTGACCGAGACCTTGGTAGGTAAGAGTTTTGTCCATCCATGGGCAGGTGGGCCCAGCATCGCAATCACGACCATCGTCAAACCTGTGTTCCTAAACCCAACCTAACCTGTGTAGTAACCTTTGGAAACCTGTAGAAGTATTTAAGACCTAGTGTTTTGACATGATTTTACATTGAGAATCGAATTCATTCTGGACCAGGGTTTAATGGTATGTAGCAGTGGTAAATTGATTGGAATGCATCATCACCCACCTAGGTTCCCATGGGAGAGTGCGTACACAGGAGTGGAGGTGACGCAGCCGTGCTGCCCCGACGTGGCGCTGTACCAGCACCACATCAGCGGCTGCATCGCCTTCGCGGCGCGCCAGTACCTGGCCACCACCAGGGACGAGGAGTGGCTCAAGGTAGCCTTTCAGAAAATGCCAAATGAGCTTTTAATGAAGTCTTAGCAATATTAGACGTGCGTGGAAGAATTATAAATAAGTAGTCCATAAACGGCAGATTTCATATATTTTAAAAATAATGATTAAAACGGCTTCCAGAAAACCTGGGTACACTGAAAAGCTATAAAAAATTAGGGACCTTATAATTTCATAAATTTTGGAGTCGGTGTCAATTCAAGAAATTATCATATATATTATCATATATCTTTTATATACATAAAAGAAACCATAACCATGAACATAGAACCTCCCTTTTTTAAGTCGATAAAAAAATCATGCTTCAGAGGGCAAACTGTAATCATCCATCCTGATTTCACTTAACCCGCCCAACCTGGACTGGATTGCTGACTAGACTGACTGAAACTGGGGTCGGTTTCAGTCAGAAATCATATCTGAGTTCTTCTGATATTGTCCTTTACTTACAGGAAATCCTTGATTTGCCCCCTTCCCCTTAAGCTACGTGCCAAAGCTAAGTACCTAATTATAACGGTTTACAGCACGGCGGCTGCGACATCGTTACAAACATTGCTGACTTTTGGGCGTCTCGTGCCGTCATCAATTACGAAACCGGTCTCTACGATATTTCCAGTAAGTTTTAGATCATTCCCCAAAAATAAATAAATGGACACATTCCTATGCAATACGTGTACGTACATCGTGTTGTTTCCAGATGTGATGGGTCCAGATGAAGATCACAAGAACGTAACTAATTCGGTGTTCACAAACGTCGTGGCCGGATATTCACTATATTTGGCACAGTAAGTTTTTTTTTAAATTTGCATTCATATAATATATCAGAAGCCTTCATATTATGTGGCAATTAAACTTTGGATCAACTCAATAAAAAACTGGAAAGACTTTTAGATAGTGTAAAAAATACAAACCTATTAGTAGTATCGCAGTACTACCACGTATAGAAGACTAGCTGTGCCCCCCGACTTCGTCCACGTAGTATTTAACGTAACAAAAATTTCGGGATTATCGGGATAAAAAGTACCTATCCTATATGTTAATCCCGGTTATAAACTATCTGTGTTCCAAATTTCATCCAAATCCTTTCAGTAGTTTTTGCGTGAAGGAGTAACAAACAAACATACATACATACATACCTACATACATACATCCACACTCACAAACTTTCACATTTATATTAATACTAGCTGTGCCCACGGACTTCATCCGCGTAGTATTTAACGTAACAAAAATTTCGGGATTATCGGGATAAAAAGTATCCTATATGTTAATCCCGGTTATAAACTATCTGTGTTCCAAATTTCATCCAAATCCGTTCAGTAGTTTTTGCGTGAAGGAGTAACAAACATACATACATACATACATACATACATACATCCACACTCACAAACTTTCACATTTATAATATTAGTAGGATAATATTAGTAGGATTCCTTTAGCAGATACAAAAAAAATGGTACCACTCTGGTGGAGCCGACCCGTATAGGAGCTGCTGTTGTCAATTCGCTACAAGTTGTCTCTAACAACCTCGACCGGTGTTCTTTTACGACGACGCCTCCAACATTTGTATGAAGAATTGAAGAAGATTCTAATAAATAAATAAATATCGCCAGACTGACATACCAACTGTATGGTCCCAAGCTAAGTAACGCTTGTACTATGGGTTCCGTACAATGGACAGGGAGCGATCACAGTGACACCCAGACTAAGGCAAATTACGAAATGGCCATTTTCGAAATTTGCCCCTGCGTGAATCGAACCCGCAACCACCATGTGCAGTGAGCCGGGCGGCCTACGCTCGAACCACTGTGCCAAGCGGTCGGCAAAATATCAGAGGCTTTTAAGAGAAGAGGACTAACTGCACTTGCTAAAACCAACTTTTGCTTGGAACTCCAGATACGTGGCGTGCCTCTGCAAGTCTTACTACATGGCGGACGAGCCGGAGCACTGGGCGGACATCGCGTGGAGCCTGGCGCTGCCCTACGACGAGGAGCTGGACTACCACCCGCAGTTCTCCGGCTACACGCGCGGCGACACTATCAAGCAGGCCGATGCTGTGCTGCTCGGGTTCCCGCTGCAGTACGCTATGAATATGTAAGTACTTCTAACCCTACCCTCATTGTAAATAATTATAATTTTAGCTCTTTGACGTCCCACTCCTGGGCAAGGGCCTCCCCTCAACACGAGGGTGATTCAGGCCATAATCCACCACGCTGGCCCAGTGCGGGTTGGCGGATTTCACATGTCTTTCGAAAATTTGTTAAATCTTCTAAGACATGCAGGTTTCATCACGATGTTTTCCTTCACCGTAAGCAAGTGATAATCATATAGAAATTAATATTCGCACATAGATTACGAAAAATCCAGAGGTTCGAGCCGGGGTTCGAACCCGAGACCTGGTAGCCCGCAAGACGCGTGCTTAACCAATCGGCTATCACTGCTATTATTCTCACTCATTGTAACGAGAGATCAAATTGGACATCCTTTAGCAGAATGGAATCAACAGACATGCACTGCTGCAGACCAAAACCAACCCTTGTTTTAGTGTTTCTAGGTTGGTTTCAGTTTGCAGATGTGAGCGTAGGTTGGGTCCATTTTGCAAAACTACGTCCAATTAAGAAAAGGCCAAGTCTGCAAATTTATTTGACATTTGAGTTAAACCAGTCAAGTGGTTTACCGATTAATAGACTTAGGGCTTGGGCTCGAAGTCTGCTAACCAAATGCGCATAATAAAGTTAAAAATTGTTATTTTGGGTGGGTTTGTTAAGGATGAAGGTTTGTTGTAAGCAGTCCACTGGCTGGCAACATCTCGACATTCTCGACAGACGAAGATTTAACGGACTACCGATTTTTGGGTTGAAGATAGCATTAATAAACATTATTTTTTCCGAAAGTATGAAAATGTATGAAATTAGCTGACTTTGAGCACATGTCTATCGATAACAAAAGAAATAGTTGTAAAAATTAGGTTAATCTCATTAACCCTGCAACCTCTGCGAAGTCAATAAATATTCATTTGATTGCTCATCACTCACGAATTGTTTTCAGGTCGACCAGAGCGAATGACCTCTCGTACTATGAGACGGTGACAAGAGACAGCGGCCCCGCCATGACGTGGAGCATGCACACCATCGGGAACCTGCACGTGGGGGAACAGCAGAAAGCCAACAACTTGTTCAACAAAAGCTACGAAGGCTACGTGAGGGAGCCTTTTAAGGTGGGTGTCTAATTATCAAATAATTGTTCTCGGTCGTTGAATAAATATAACTAAAATTTAAAACTACAAAAGAGCTGATAATTTTGAAACGGCTGAACTGATTTTCATGAAACATAGCTATGAACATTCTAGATCAGAATACCTATCTAACAAATAAAACAAAATTGAAATCGGTTCATCCGCTTCGGCGCTACGATACCACAGACAGACACACAAATACACAGATACACATGTAAAACTTATAGCACCCCTCTTTTTTGTCGTGGGTTAAAAACTGGAGATTATTAGACTTGACACTGGCTAAATACGAAAAGCGAGGCCAATAAGAAAAAAACTGTCTTCATCCCCAGGTGTGGAGCGAGCTTCGTCGTCCGAACGTGGGTGCGGTGAACTTCTTCACGGGCATGGGTGGCTTTCTGCAGACCCTCATCTTCGGGTACGCAGGCGTCAGCATCCACCTGGACCGGCTCGAGATCAACAAGCCACAGCTGCCACCTGACGTTACTACTTTGAGGATTAGAGGTAGGACCTTTATATTCGTAGTACTTGGTTTTTCATCTTGCAAGTTAGGAGATCCTAGTTTCTACATAAAAAAAATCCAACCCTGTTATTCAAGAATTGAGGTTTGACCCTCGGCGAATCGGATGAACTGATTTCAATCTCATTTTCTATATACTATGCTCGGGAATAGCATAATATTTAGGTCAACTTTTTATCCTCAAAATCCGGCTGCAGCCGCATGCAGGTAGAGTATATGATAATATATACTTGAGTACCTATATATATATACTGGAGAATCTAAATTGGCTCTCGTTATTGCCTTAATTATGACGCAATATAGCTACACAACAACGCATTATGACCCTAAATGACATCACTCGCGCTACCAGTGCGTACAGAGTCGAAACAAATTGGAGTATGTATACCTACTTACGATGGAACTAGGTTTGTATGGAGCTTGTACGAACAGTTCGTGCGAACCATGCCTATTAGTACGGAGCCATAACCCATAGAGTGTCACGAGCACCTACGTCGGTCTATAACATTTGAATGCTCCAGTGTCGCGTTCCCCTACCGGTGGGTATAAGACGCGAGTGGCCATTGGTTTGTTTATTTGCTACGTTTAGGAACATGCTAACGATAATTGGGTTTCATAGGTCGATTATGTCTAAGCCAATCTGTTTTTAAGTAGTATCGATTCTTGTAAAAAAACTTTATTGATCGGCACGAAAAAAAAAACAAAAAACATTTTACATACTTCCGTGATATTGCCCTTGGGGCATAGGGTGCTCGTAGGTATGGATCATTGAAAGGGTTAATATTGTTGATAATAAGTACCGTTGGCGATGTGTGTTGCAGGTATAAAATACCTAGGTGCCGATTTAACACTTGAAGTGGCGATAAACAGCACCAAGTTGACGGTGACGGCCCTCGACAACAACTGGCGACTTGTGCTGACGGAAGAAAACTATAACATCACTTTAGTTCCAGGCCTGACCGGTATGTTAACAACCGACTATTATAAACAGACTAATATAAACCTTAATTACCTTGACATACGGTCGCTTCAATAAATTCGCACGTGGTGCTCGGAGCGCCCTCAAGCTACCACAAGAGCATACGCGCGACTCCTCATACATACCGTATGTCAAGGTAGTTAAGGTGTATATTCAATTGTTGTCTTCAATTGCTCTCCGCCGCGCCTCCAGCGGTGGGCGCTGGGCCTTTGACCCTTGTTCGCATTGACGAAACATGTCTGTGAAGTCTTCTCAATTTTGTCCGGTCGAAAAATAGAGACACCAATATACCTGCAAATGTTTCCACCAGTGCTCAAGGCTAGGCTTATGTTGTACCGGAAAAAAACACTTGTAGATATTGGTTCGATATTTACTTTTACGCAGTCATGAGTAAATACCGCTGAAATGGTATTTTTTTGGTATAGAGGCTGTTGGCATCAGAACAGATTTTGTACCTATTTTCACCTTTGTTTCTATAATGTTATAGCGTCACGACCTGCCGACGGACTTGCTTAATAATGGTGAGCCAATGTTCAGTGTAACAACAAAGCTCAAATTACCTTTGACATTTAAAATCTGTTATCAACTTACCCAACCCGATTTTTGTTCTCTATTTTACGACAGCATTTTTTGATTTTTATTTTATAGTAAAGTGCTTACAATACCAAAGGCATTACTCGCACGTCGGAGTTGAGCTTTTCGGCTCTCTCATTCATCGTGCGAAACGCATCTATAATGGCTTTGGAAGGAGTACGCCCGAATTACCAGTAAACCAATAATGATTATTGTTTATTTCAGTGTTACTGCTGGGCTCGGGACCATTTTTAATACGGGCTGAAAATTGGAAGGACTGCAAAGTACCATCGGACATCATCGGACAGAGCTACCTGAGGCCTCTCGACTCATAACGATACAGCACCTACCACTCTTTGTGGAGATCTCTTCTACTTACTGTAACTTAATGATGGATGTGATATGTGGACTGATTAACAAATTAATGTGTGTCATTAATGAAACCAACCTATACATACTTGTGCAAGCTGAAACCAACCTACATTCACTCGTGATAGGATTGGTTTTGAATTGCAGAGTACGTGTGGATTGGTTCCTTTGTGTAAAACTGCAACCAATGTATGCAGGAAGATAAGAAAAGTAAGTTACCACCGAGAACGCGTACCGCAGTAGGAGTTAGCTAGCATAAATCGTCACGTAAGAAAAAAGCGTTATGCCCCTTTCAGGCATATTAGTACCTACTTACTTTTGTAAACTACTTTGAACCGTCCACTGTGAAAAAAATCTATACAAATAAATAAAATTGGAGTGTCTGTTCGTAATATCAAAATAACACCTTTTCACTAAATGCATATGAAAGTACATACGACACCTATAACAAATACGCGTTTTAATTTTTTTTTGTCTGTCTGTCTGTGTGTTTGTTCCGGGTAATCTCCGACCGGCTAGACCGATTTTGACGGGACTTCCACTGGCAGATAGCTGATGTTATAAGGAGTAACTGAGGCTACTTTAATTTTAGAAAAACAATTAGGGTTCCGCGTATAAAAATAAAAAACACATGAAATCAAAGAGCATCTCCGAAACGGCTGGACCGATTTTGACGGGACTTTCACTGTTGGATAGCTGATGTTATTTTTTTTTTTTTTTTTTTATTTATCCGGGCCTTTATGGCCCGGCCGCGTTCACCTCTGATGTGGGGGTCAGAGACCTTACTCAACACGTTATTTAATAAATGTACAAAAACTTTTTATTATAGTAAAAAACACAGTATTTAAAAAGACATTTTCTCGAAAGGCGAGTAAAAGTACCAATAAAGTAACATCAAAAAATATATACAAAAAATGGGACAGCGGAATAAATAACAACACTATAAACGTGATAAAATTAACAAGATTCCCTCCCATTCTATTGCACGGATATGTCAGCCGGCGTGATTAATAGCGCAGTGTTGTCTAAGTTGCTGTTGGGGCTTATTACACAATAAGTGGACAGCTGGCCTCTTTCTGCCTAGGTCTTATTTCTATTAATCACGCTGGTCGCTACCTCCGTGCAATAGCTTAGGAAGGTATCACGTTTCTCGCTGTCCATGATAATTTTACAAATACTGTGTAAATCTAAGGTAGTGTCTAAAGACATTTGTACATCGTGTCTTTTGCGTGAGAACACAGGGCAATGTAGTAAGTCATGCTCCACTGTCTCGCTCACACCCGGTTCACAGATGCAGGATGGGTCCTCCTTGCACTTGAAACGGTTCAAGTACTCTGAGAACCCACCGTGCCCGGTCAGAACCTGTGTGAGCGTGGCAGTGGGATGAATCTTCCTAATTGTCCTATAGGACACCACCAGGTCAGGGAAAAACATTTTGGTCGTAGAAGCAGTGGTATCAGTCTTGTACTTACGGTTCCATTCGTCCAGCGACTCCAAGCGGATTTGTCGCTTGACGAATGATACCGGACATTTGTCGTACGTTGGCTTGGTCTTACTGTGCAGCGCTGCTTGCTTTGCCAATTCGTCCGCTCTCTCGTTACCCGCCAGCCCTGCGTGTGCCTTTATCCAAAACAAGGAAATGTCCTTGTTTTGGAGTCTGCACTGGGCGATGTTGTTCCTCGCCTCGGCGGCGAGCGGGTGAAGAGAGAGCGGGTTGACCACTGTCTCGAGTGCCGAACGCGAGTCGCTTATTACAGCGAGACTGGCGCTCCTACACTCAAACGCGTATTTAGTGGCTCGGCATATGGCCAAAAGTTCGGCTTGATAGACCGTGCAGTAAGACGACAGTTTGAGTTTGAGCGACTTGATCTCGGTTTCACTATTCCAGATGGAAAGTGAAGCGCCGACCTTGCCCTCAATTTTACTGCCGTCCGTGTATATTCTTACTGCGCTGCTTACGTTGGTGGTCACGCTTTGCTGATCCGTCAAGCTTATGAACTTAAGGTCCATATGTTTTGCCGGATGCGGAGTACTCGTATACGCCAGTCTGCTTTCGACTTCCATGTCGCCTAGCTCTGGTCGGGGTACTCCCCTCTTGGCCTTGTAAAGGGAGGCCGCTTCGCGTACACGAATGTAGAGGGGCAGTAGCCCGGTCAGAGCGAGCGACGCGTTCGAGGACACTGTTCTGTAGGCTTTGCACATCTTTAGCGCAAAGCCCAGATAGCTGATGTTATAAGCAGTAACTTTGGCTACTTTTATTTTAGAAAAACAAAAAATGGGTCCTATCGCGCGGGCTCAGAACGCGTGAGCGGGCTTAAGTTAAATTTCAATTTCACGCGAACGAAGTCGCGGGCTCAGCTAGTCTCTCATATATCAACTAAATGGCGTGAGTGAAATATTCATGTAACTGGATAGTGCGACATTTATAGAGCATTTTGTGAACGAGTTTAACCTTAAAACACTTTTTTATAAATATTTGTATCATTTACTGTAAGTAAACAAAAAATTAATAAGTAAGTACATATATGCACTTTTAACAACAAAACTCAATATTTTGTGCATGCAAATAACTTAATAGAGAACTTCGTCCCTGAAGGGGATCCCCGAACGCACGATTTTTAATCTTTGTAAAGATTAGGTAATCATTAATAATTCGATAGTAGAGCAATATTCATATTTGATATAACATTTTCTTAAGATTGTTTTTTCGTTTGATCAATTATGTTGGAAATTAAATCTCTATTTAAGTATGTAGGTACTTCATTTTTATTTAAAAGTCGGCATGTTTAAGATTGAAGAAGGTATCGTGTTTAAGTTTGTTGGTACTTACCTAAAACCAAACTAGAGTCATAATTAACAACTAAGCTATGAAGGTTTAGAGATAGTGGAAATGTGGTTGTTGAATTGAAATAACGTAATTCAAATGCAATAATAATATAATATCAAACAAAATTCCTCATGATCACATTCCTTACAAACGGATGCGGGAATCCAAATCTTCACACACAATAAACATGGCCATTACCTAATAATATAACAATCATTTATCGCAATGACCTCATTTATTTCATTAATAATAATAATTAAGTATGTAAATTAACATAACCAACAAGGTTTTGTAAACTATTTACATTTATCAACCAAGTTTATAAAAATCTTAATTCTATAAAAGATCTTTTAAATTGTCAATAAAGAATATGGATAGTATTCTAAATAGCACCATTGCATTCTGAGTTAACAATATTGACAATAAGTCATTATCATTAAGTTGTATAAGTCATGAACAGATGAACATGTAAGTAACATAAGCATTCAAATTTGTTTTATATTTTATACAACAAAATCGCGACAACCAATCGTGCCTACGACCCGGATGATGTTAAGCCTAAAGCGCCCATCTAGCCCGCGAACTCAGTCCTTAATCTGAGCCCGCGAAGATCAATTATTTTGTGGTTTTAAAAAAAAAAATCAAAATCTGACAATAATAAATGTCACATTTTGTAATTCGCGACAAATACCGTGTGCAGTGCATCCTACTAATATTATAAATGTGAAAGTTTGTGAGTGTGGATGTATGTATGTATGTATGTTTGTTACTCCTTCACGCAAAAACTACTGAACGGATTTGGATGAAATTTGGAACACAGATAGTTTATAACCGGGATTAACATATAGGATACTTTTTATCCCGATAATCCCGATATTTTTGTTACGTTAAATACTACGCGGACGAAGTCGGGGGGCACAGCTAGTTTATTAATATATCCAACTTACTCTAAAACATTTGAAGAACGACCGCTATCCAGATAATCTGGCAATTTTTGTATATTTAGTAGTATCATATCCACCGTGATAATATTTAGAGTACAATAAAATGTATTATATAATAAACGCACTGCATACTGTGTTTGTCGCAAATCACAAAATGTTGTCTTAAATGTTTTCAGATTTTAGATAAACTATAGAAATATTCGGAAAATTTTGAATTTCGCGGGCTAGATGGGCGCTTTAGCCTTAAGCAGTTATCGTAGCCAATACATGCTTAAACCAATGGCATTGCTCACACTGTACCAACCTGAAGGGAAGTGGGAATTGGTTTAGAGAGAGGGAAAGGTGTTGCGGTTTTGTGCTTCCGGCTGTCTCACTCGTGCTATGAAATACAGCTATGGCACGGTCGCTGATCACGAAGAAATTCGTACAATGACCTGTTATTACCTGTCTTTGTCACTCCCGCGTAAATCTAATACGTCTCGCTCACACAGTTGCCGGTCACACGCAGTTCACGGCAACTGTGTGAGCGAGACGTATTAGATTTACGCGGGAGTGACAAAGACAGGTAATAAAAGGTCATTGTACGAATTTCTTCGTGATCAGCGACCGTGCCATAGTTACTTACTTTACACCCATGGGTTTTCTGTGAAAGGATGGTACTGCCCCGCTCGAGCCAACCCATTTATTTATTTGGACAACACAGCATTAAATAACAATAATCTACTATATAAAAATAAGTCGGGTTTTCCTTCCTGACGCTATAACTCCAGAACGCACGAACCTATTTCCACGGTTTTGCATTCGTTGGAAAGGTCTCGGGCTCCGTGAGGTTTATAGCAAAGAAAATTCAGGAAAAATTTCAACAGAACGCGGACGGAGTCGCGGGGCCCACCTAGTTAAGTATATATTACAAGTTATCAGATTAATCACGACGGTACTAAATATAGATACTCACCTAACACATCCAAAAATATTATACATTTAGTTTGCATTTAAGTAGATACTTAGCTATATTTATTTAGGCACCAGTTAGTGCCTACTATTCTTAAACGTTGTTTAGCGGGTGATTAGTTAAACACCGAATTGTCTCATTCTGTCATCAAGAATTCGACATATGAAAGAAGAAGACAAAGCATGGTTTAATTACGCAATCGCTAAACGTTTATTAGTAAGAGGGTTAAAGTCCCTGCAAGTGTGCCACAATATCTAATTGATATTTCATTGAACAAAACAATACAATCGCAAAAAAAATATTAAATAGACTTTGAACATTGCGAAATTGATAGGGTTTGTAGTACACAAGCCATTGTTTTGATAGGTTTCATTTTATTGTGTTGACTCATGTTTTTTTTTATAAATAACTAGTGACCCGCACCGGCTTCGCACGGGTGCAAGAAACCTCTAAAATTATCAGTGTTTCTCTACTATCTGATGCATGTATTATATCTGTGCCTCCTGTGACCGGTGATACAATTGAAAAATCACTACTTTACAGGAGAGCCCAAACAATATTTAAAAAATTCTAGTTCATGAACGAAGTGGGTTAGGTTACATTTAAATACCTTATTTTGTAGATCGAAACATCCACTTTCATTGTGTTTTTATATTTTTGTGGTAAATATTATACTTTTGAAGTAATTCATGAAAAACTCGCAGTTGTACCCTTTTTAATTTCTAATATGTGATAAAATTACGTGATAAATGATACAAGTACAGTTAAATCATGTTGCACATTTATGTTGTCTTTGTGTAAAGTGATATACAAGAAGTGAAAAAATCCAAT